>CM023539.1:31789107-32989107 GCA_013350335.1 Chimonanthus salicifolius
GTGGCATCCTTTCTTAGTTGGCTTCCATGTGATGACATGAATGCCACACGGCAATGCCACATCACTCACATGCCACCTCACTTGATGAGGTGAACTTTAATGCATTAAATGCATTAATTTATCCAATTCAACTAATTTAACTAAATTTATTTAATTACTTTAAAATCAAGCTTATCCATGACTCATTGGCTCTTAATTGGGTAATTAACCCATTTCCTTGCCCATCTAATGTCCATTTAAACTTTTTAACCTCAAATTCAATTAAATTGCAATCCAAGTGGGCCAGGCCAATACAATATTTTTATAAGCTAAGGAAAATCTGGGGTGTTACAAGCACTTAGATGTCTTCTATCTTCTACTAATTTCTCCCCTATTTTGTCATACAATTGACAAAGATTAGTAGGCAGACATTGATTTTCGAGCACTCTCCCATGCTTGTTGCATTTAGTGCATAACTAAGTTTTGCTCTAACTCATGGTTCTCCCCTGTGGTTCAATGCACACTTCTCGTGCATTAAGATTAGTTTGCCCCTTTTACAAACTAATTTCCAGCATTAGCTAATATATTCCATGAGTTAGGCTAATGTCCTAACTTCCCTAGAGTCTTTTCCCCCATTCTCCGAACTATCTTTTGTAGCTTCTTTGACTCATCCCCATAAACTTAACTGCTTCTAAATTTATTTTCATTTAAGCTTACTTTCAAGCTTGCATTCACTTTCCTCCATATACTGTCATGACCAGTAATAACAGCTAATTAGCACATATTTTGTGCTCCCCCAAACTCTAAGGTGTGTGTAGCATCACAGTCCGATCCCTATATCCTTAACATGGCAATACAAAATCAACTCATCCAAACCTCCATGTTAGTTTTTTCAACAAAATCCATGTCAGCAATAGGCATGAGATAGAAGGCATTTCATTAATACAAACTCTAAATCAAACCATATCATTTCATTGATAAACAAATCGGTGCATATGGTTTGGGAGAGGGGCAAATAGATGCTTAGACAAAACATTAACATAGTTTTTCCAAAATATGAAACATAAATCATGAAAAACTATCCTAAGCAGAGCCATTCGGAGGAGGAGATGCTGGAGGAGAAGGGTAGATAAGTCGGGAAAGTTTGACGATCGATTTTCGTAATGCAGAGACTTTTTCGTAGGTTACTCTGTGTGAATCTTTCCACGAAGTCATCTAGCCCATCCAGATGTGTCTCAATTTGTGAAACCCGATCTTCGATTTTATAGATAAATCAAAGCAGGGTTTGTGACTCAGGGATGTATGCATTTTCGACATTCACTCTTTCTTCTTCATCTGAGCTGTCCAGTAGGGAGATTACTTCTACTTTGGTTCTCAGGTTTTGTCCAGATTGAGATCTGAGAGAGTACCGATGGCTAGATCCAGTTTTAGGGGCAAGGGTTTTTCTGCGAGGGTTACTTTTAGAAGTAGAGCTCGATTATGGGGTATCCTACACGAATCTAGGTGATCTCCTCAGGAAATGACAGCTGGACTCAGGGATTTTTCGGTGGTCGAAGACCGAGATTTAGATGTCTCTCTTTTTGACATTGTTACTTGGGAAGTGCTGACCAAGTCTTTTCCGAAACACTAAATCTCACAAACACCGTGATATCCTTGCTTCTTGAAGTGAGAGAAGCAAAAACCCTAAGGTTTTTCGGCGAAATTTCGCTCAAGGAGATCCTATCTACCAATCTAGGGCACGGGAGGAGATGAGGAAATCGCTAGAGCTCATCGGGAGGATGAACGACGATTTCGAATTGATCTGTCATTTTCGCAGAAGGAGTCCTTTTTAACTTACTCTTTCTGATTTACCGACTGGTCGTGACCAACGACCGGTCTGTGTCGATATGTCAATAAGTATCGAGCGGTCTCCCTTTTCGATTTTTCCCACTTTTAGACAGTGTTCTGATTTCCAACAGTACCGACATGTTTGTTCCTCCGACTAGTCTATCATCTGACCTGAGTTCTAACTTGGAGGATGACTGGGTATTTTGTGTGTGTGTGTTTGCAGTGTTCATAGTTTCTCAAACTTGGCTTATACACCTTTTAATGCCAGTGATGATACATACATTCACACTGCATTTGCGTCATTTGAAGATTCCAATCACCTTTCTGAAGAGAGGCACAGACCACGGATTACGGATCTCTAATCCAAGTTTATTGGACACATTTAATTAACCAATTTCAGTATATTGCCCAAGTGTGTGATGTCATGAGATTCGACATTTTCAGGCTTTAACAAAGACAATGTGTTTATGAACAAGAGTCATTCCACATAATGTATAACAACAAGTATTGGAATGAGATACTCAGCATACTAATCATACATTCATTTCCTATTTTAGTTTCATTAATCATGCATATAGAAATGAAGTATGACGTTGCACACACAGCTCCAATGCCTATTATCATATTATTACCCAAAACATGTTAAACACATTTACCATTCTTTCAAGCATACTCCAATTCTTTGAAAGAGCTGGTACATAAATGGATTTAGACAAGCACTTTTGGTAAGTCACACCAATGACAATCCATTTAAGGGCATAGAGCATGTTTTATTCCACATAGGATTCACAAGTTTATGAACTTGGAATGAAACTACACTGTGTATGTGTACCATACATACCCTATACATGAGGTAATACACACACTATATTCATTTCATAAAGATGCACAAATCACATAGCATAAATGAAATGAGACAAGTATAATCCAATACTAGTGTGCAAACCTACATGTACATACAAGTATCTTGCATAAGATCAATCCAACAATCAAACAAGAACATGGATTGAAGGCAAGATATAAGGTGATTTCAAAATATGTTTCAAATGTGAATTCCTTTATACATTTGAACACAATTATTGTGAGACTTGGAATCTAAGTTCACAATCCAGTGATGACCTTTTCTCAAATCTGATTTTAATCTTGGGTGCCTTCCCATTTGAACTTTTAAATCAACAATTCCAGATATTGTACCATAAAGTTGTCCTAAAACACGAGGCATACATTTTAGTACATGGCCTCATAGGATACTTGGAGGTTACTACCTTCATCAAGTTCCTTTTCTCTATCTCTCTTCTCTAGAGGATTTAGTTTGGACTTTTTCAATGGATGAACCATTCACCTATATTCTTAGTACACAACTTGGTCAAGATAGGAGGTGTCATCCATTGGGCTAGAAGAGGAAATTTTTCCATGGACTCTTTCAGCCTACTTTGTTGTTTCATATCTTTTAAATATTTTAAGTGTATATTATGAAACAAGTCAGGCGCACCGAAGGGTCAATGACTAGAAATGTTACCATTCAACAATCCGACCGTTGCGGAATAATGCACTCCCAAAGGTATTATTCTTTCTCGGTCGACATGTCGTTATTGCCGATGGGTCGACAGTAATGGCACCGATAGGTCGGTCCATACGAGATGCTCGATCTGGGGCAACACCATGTTGATAGAGTTTCATGTCTCGAAACTTGTCATACTTAGAACAACCTGTCACCCTTTAGTGAGGGGTCCGTCCTGGCTACTCTCGATCAGTTTTGAACTACCGATATGTCTGTTTTCTCGAGATCCCACCTGAGTTCTAAGTTTCAGAACTCAAAAATCTTATCGAAGAGTCGTTGACCACGAGGGGTCGTTTCAGCCTTTCACCGAGTGGTCGGTGTATATGAGACTCTCGATCAGAGGCTTACCCAAAATGACAGTTCTTTGATCCAGAACCTATGTCAATTTGGTCGACCAGTCTTTAACCACGATGGGTCGATCCTATCTCCACCGAGGTATCGGTGATAACAACTGGTCGAGCTGACAGTCAAACCAAATACATATTTCCAAGTTGGGTTCTAATTCATTGTCAAGCTTCCTCTCTAGGCTATTTATGATTTAACCATTTGTTCCACTAAGCCTAAGGATGGTCCTCTCTAAGGTGTGAGTACCACATAAAGTCATCTATGGGCAAATACATGTTTTGTGATTTCTATAATGATGAGCTTCAATCTGGTGGAGCATGACCTTCACTCTTGTTCACCTTCGGTCTTCAAGCTTCTAGCTAGTGCTTCTTTTCGAGTAATGGAATTGACAAACATAGGGACTTGGCCAAGCCGAGGCACTAACAAAGACTTCACTGCCTAAAACTGAAAGCGCTAAGGAATACCTCCAAAATGTTGAAAATAAATTCAAAACAGCGAACAAGTCCTTAGCAGGGACACTTATTGGCAGGCTAACCACCATTAAGTTCAATAAAAGATGTGACATGTATGAGCACGTAACGAAGATGACAAATTATGCTGCTCAACTGAAGAATATAGGGACGAGTGTTGATGATACTTTTCTTATCTAATTCTCTGCCTCCTCAGTATAGGTCATTTTAAATAAATTACAATACTATGAAAGATAAATGGCAAGTAAATGAATTGTCAAGTATGTTGATTCAAGAGTAAAGCAAGTTTAAGAAGATTGGACATCACGCACTCCATTTAATAAATTAAAGACCCAGTAAGAATAAAGGATGGAAGCCAAAGAAATTTAAGAAAGATGGAAATAAACTATTTGACCCCAGTATGTCTTCCAAGATTCAAAGTCAGGGGACAGGTAGTATGAGGTGCCACTTTTGAAAGAAAAAATGGCACTTCTAGAAAGACTTCTATAAAAGGATAGAGTGGTTCGAAGGAAAGGTAACCATTCCATTTCTTTATGTTTCGAATCTAATCTCATTGAAGTTTCCTCTAATACTTGATGGCTTGATTCTGGGGCTACAATTCTTGTTTCTAATACGATAAAGGGATATCTTAGGACCCAGACCATCGACCCAACTAAAGCCTACATTTACATTGGAAACTGACAAAATGTGCTAGTTAAAGCGATTGAGACTAACAGTCTTTTCCTCGACACTGGCCACCACTTAGATTATTGGTTGTGTTTATGTTTGTTCTGTTGCAAGAAACATTATTTCAATTTTCAAACTTCATGTTAATGGTTATTATTATAAATTTGGAATTAATGCCTTCAGTTTATCTAAGGGTTCTTCTTTTATTGGATCTGGATTATTAATTGATAACTTTTACCTTTTAAAGCTTGATGATTCCTTTGATAATTCTGTCCTAACCCTATATCATAATGCTGGTATTAAACGTGTCTTGATTAATGAAAATTCCTCTATTTTATGGCATAAACGTTTATGACATATATCCCGCAAAAGAATTGAAAGATTGGTAAAGATGGGATTCTCCCGAATCTTGACTTTACTGATTTAGGTGTATCTGTGGAATGCATTAAGGTTAAGCAGACCAACACACCAAAAAAGGAGCCACAAGATCTAAAGGGCTACTTGAGTTGATCCATACTGATATTTGTAGCCCATTTGACGTTCCATCCTTTGGTGAGAGAACTATTTTATCATCTTTATGGATGACTTTTCGTGTTATGATTATATTTATATATTTAGTGATAAATCTCAAACAGTTAAAACCGTAGAGATATTTATCACTGAAGTTGAAAGACAAGTGGATAGAAAGGTGAAAGTCATAAGTTCAGAGTGATATGGTGAATATTATGGTAAGTATGATGAAACGGATCAACACCCTGGCCCTTTTGCTAGACTACTTGAAAGTCGCGGTATAATTGCACAATACACGATGCCCCGTATACCTTAGCAGAATGATGTGCTGAAAGGCGTAACCGCACACTTATGAACATGGTTAGGAGTATGTTATGTAACAGCATTGTACCCATTTATGTTGTGGATGTATGCATTAAAAACCACAATGTACATGCTTAATCGGGTTCCTATTAAGTCAGTTTCTGAAACTCTTTTTGAAGTGTGGACGAGAAAGAAACCCAGTTTGAGACACCTACATGTATGGCGTTGTCCTGCAGAGGCAAGAATTTATAATTCATATGAAAGAAAACTTGATAAACAGACAATCAAAGGTTACTTCATAGGTTACCCTGAGAAGTCCAAAGGGTACATGTTCTATTGTCCAAACCATAGTATAAGAATCATAGAGACTGGTAGTGCAAGTGATGAGGTTAGTAGGAGTGACATAATGAGAAACGTCGGTGTGCAAGAATTGAGGGTACAAGTCCCTATACCTGTAATTTCAGAAATTGTTGTTCCTAATGTCACTGAACAACCTGATGAACAACACCTGAATGATGAATCACTCTATGAAGTTGGGACTATGTGGTATATCTATAAGAGTCAGATTATGATTTAGGGGCTATTAAGAATCCGGTCATTTATGAAGAAACCATAGAATGTGATGTTTCTAGTAAGTGGTTAGACGCCATGAAAGACGACCTAAAGTCCATGACCCAGAATGAAGTTTAGGATCTCTTAGAATTGCCTCATGGATATAAGAAAGTTGGATGTAAGTGGGTTTTCAAGACCAAACGAGACTCCAAGGGCAATATCGAACAATATAAAGCAAGACTTGTGGAAAAAAGGGTTTACTCAGAAAGATGATATTGATTATAAAGAGGCCTCCTTTCTTGTATCCAGAAAGGACTCTTTCAGAATCATTATGTCTTTGGTGGCTCATTATGATTTGGAGCTTCACCAAATGGATGTTAAAACCGCATTATGAATGATAGTTTAGATGAGGATGTGTATATGGAACAACCTAAAAGATTCTCCATAGAGGGTAAAGAACATATGAAATGCAAATTAAAGAAATCAATATATGGCCTTAAGCAAGCCTCCAGGCAATGGTACCTTAAGTTCAATGATACCATTACCTCTTTCGGTTTTAAGGAAAACACCGTTGATCGGTGTATATACATGAAGGTCAGTGAGAGTAAGCTTATCTTTTTGATATTATATGTTGATATTTTGCTTGCCACTAATGATCTTGGTATGATTTTTGAAACTAAGAAGTTTCTCTCTAATAATATGGGAGAGGTAACTTACGTGATTGGAATAGAAATATTATGTGATAGAACATGTGGTGTGTTAGGGTTGTCTCAGAAAGGTTATATAGAAAGAATCTTGGAGAGATTAGGTATGCAAAATTATTCCTATCAAGATGACCCTATTCAGAAGAGAGATAATTTTAACTTAAATCAATGTCTGCAGAATGAACTTGAAAAGAAACAAATGGAGGGAATCCTTTATGCCTTAGCTGTAGGTAGCCTGATGTATGCCTAAACCTACAGCAGACTCGACATTAGTTTTGTTGTTAGTATGCTGGGGAGATACCAAAGCATCCCTGGAATGAGGTATTTATAGGGTTCTAAAGACTTATGCATACGTTTAAGAGGTCCGATTATCTCGAGATCAACATTAACTATTTGTTTCTCATGGCTGCAGAGCAATATCGTGGAAAAGCGCCAACAATCTATCACTTCAACATCAACCATGGAAGCAAAATTTGTGGCGTGCTATGAGGCCACTGTTTAAGGAATGTGCCTGCAAAACTTTATCTCAGGACTTGGAATTTTCGACAGCATTGCCAAGCTGCTGAGAATTTACTATAATAATTCTGCAACAGTGTTATTCTCTGAGAACGACAAGTATTCGAATGGATCAAAACACATGAAATTGAAGTACTTCGTAATGAAAGAAGAAATTAAGACACGGACGGAGCCTATTGAGGACATAAACACTTTACTTATGGTGGTAGATTCGTTGACGAATGAATTACCTATAAAGATCTTTAAGGAACATGTCAATAGAATGGGTCTTGAACGTAATATGTTATGATGTAATTATGAATTTTGGACTGCATTATGAATAAAAGTGCACTATTTGACATTTGAGTACTCGTATATACGTTTCTAATTATTGTTTCTGTTTATTATTGTTATTTATATATAGTATGTGTGTTTATTTTGACACTAATAAGAATAATCATTATATTATGACACTTATGTGGACCATTATGAAAATCTCTCATTTTAAGGCTATGCTAGGTAGGTCACTTGTGTTTTAGTAATAGAAGGGACCATGTCTGGATAAGATGATGTGCAACCGCCATTGCTCGCACTTGTGGTCTGTTTAGTATTAGCATTATGATGTTAACCGCATTATGTTGTTAAATACAATTTATGTGTACACCCTATGATATACCTATTTTAAATCCCATGAAGTGTAAATGTGGGCCAAGTGAGAGAATGTAAGACTAAACATGACCCACATTAAATTTGGGGCTCCACATAGAGGATCTGAAATCAAGGAAACTGTGTTTAAATAAGGTCTATTTTAGGAGAGTTCTAAATGGAGTTAGTTTCTTATTTTGATGGAAAGTAGGAAAGGGAAATTCTAATTGCGTTATGGGTCCTCCCTCTGTCTATAAAAGGGTCTCTCTATTATTATCCATCAGCTTAAGACAACTCAGTGTTCTCAAAACATTATTCATGAAATTGGGAGAGAGCATTAAGAAGGAAAGAGGTAGAAACTCTAAGGTATATGTTTTCTCTTGCTTTTGGACTCCAAGAAGCATTGGCATATCAAAGGGAAAATCAGATCTCACTATTCTTCTTCAATGGATCCGCATTAACTTTGATTGTGTTTCAAGCATTAATCCATCTAGATCTTGTGGTTATCTTGTTTGGGTATGTCTAACATTAAGTTTAATGACGAATGAATGTATGATTGATTCTCAATCAATAAACTCTGATATTATGATGAAGTATTACATATCAAAGAATAAAGATAAACATAAAATAATTTTGAAAACTTCTTATTCTTACATTTCTAACAAGCACAAGTTATATTGGGTGTACACCAAACTATTCAACCTTTGATGCTCTAATCGATTCCTTTTTTTTTTTTTTGTATGTATACATTCAAATACAATCCAATTGCGCTTACATCTAGAAGAAGTACAAGTTTGGCTTAAAATGTGAATTGCCATTTTTTGCACATTTGGAGTTGAACCTCCATAATTAATCCACCAATCAACTACAGAAGGAAATAAGACACATCAATATGAAAAACATAAAGTTTCCTAGTTAATTAAAGTAAATGATTATTTAAATGTAAAGAAAAATACTTGGAAGTATTTTATCGCTAACTTTAATAACAATTTACGCCTAAAGTTTCTTGATGTTTTTCTATAACATTTAAGCTCTTTGAGGATCGATTGTTGCATTGCAATATCATTATAGTATAATGATAGTTCCCTTGGGTGCTAGAAGAATTACTGAGATTGTCCCTAAAGGGAGAGGAGGGGGGGGGGGGTGAATAGGACAATCCCCAATTTTTGTTGTCTTAGCAATTATCTTGATTAAATGAAATGTTTGCAGCAGAAATAAGAAGTTAATCAAGATGCATGTGTGTTGTGTGATTAGTATGTATGCACACTTATAAGAACAATCACACAAGTAAAGATAAACACTCACAAGACCAATTTATAGTGGTTCGGTTAAACAACCTACATCCACTCTAAGGACTCACCCAACCTTGAGTTATCTCGAATTCACTACGTGAGGACTTACACCCTCACAAATAGAGTAGGACTTCCATCGTATTCAATTGGTTGGGAATTCCACCCACTACATGTGCCGGAGACAATGCTTTAGATTTTTTTGAAAGGTTTCGACCAACCCAAGGTCTACATCTTTATGCCTCTATTTTTTTATAGTGGTTTCGGCTTCATTGCCTTAGTCCACTTCACAATATAATTTATAAAATAAAATCACTAAGAAACACTTGCCTTTGTACTAGCTTACTTGTAGATGTATGCTTCTTGAGGATACTCTCCCAATGTGATGTCGACGATTTCGAAGATGTGCCTTGTGTATGCTCAATCAGAATCTATGGCAGGTCTCTAAGATTTAGTTGTGCCAATGGATTCCTAGATCTATATTTCTTTCTCTCTCTTTCTTAATTACAATCAAGAAGATTGAATATTTGATTCACCAAGTGTAGTGCATGGAGAGGAGGTGGGGATGACTAGATTTAGCTTAGAATTTACCTATGGAAAATGTCCATGGAGTGTCCAACCAAAACCCAACTTGGTTTGTTGTTTAAATAGGCAAACAAGAGAAGTTCCCGAGCTAACCCGAGCGATTGGTCTCCACCCGGCGATGGGTCATGCATATGACCGTTGAGAAATGTGACCATTACGCTCTAACGGGCAGAAGACAGTAAAAAAATGGTCACTTGCGATTGTTCGATCTCACGACTAGTCGTGCTGACTGTTTTCAGCAAAAACACTCTCAACTATAATGGCCATATCTTGGGTTCTGGGACTCTGTTTTCAGTGTTCTTGAGTTGTATGAAAAACTCTTTCAATGATCTATACAACCATGGGGGTCATGACAGTAGATTTATGTATTTGCTTGGTTCAAAGAGTCTCCCAAGTCATGACATTTTCACACTCAACATTTTCCTAAGATTTGTTCATGGATGCTCCAAGTCTTTGGTCCATTTCCCCTAGGCATGATTATGACTTACCAATGAGTGTTCTAAGCCTAGGGAGGGTCTCTGTCACCGATGGGTCGACAACCATGGCACCGAGGGGTCGATCCATATGAGAGGCTCGGTCTAGGGCAACACCAAGTAGATAGAGTTTCAAGTCCAGAAATTTGTCCTACCGAGAACGACTTGTCGCCCCACCAAGGGGTCGGTCTGGTACTCTCGATCGGTTTGTCTACCGACTGGTCTGTGTTTCCAAGAGCACCCCTTTGAGTTCTAAGACCCAAAACTCACCTTGTTCAGATTGAGGAGTCAATGACCACGATGGGTCGATAAGCTCATCATCGAGGGGTCAGTGCATACAAGACTCTCGATCAGAGGCATACCCAGAATGAAAGTTTTATGATCCAGAACCTTTGTCAATCTGGCCGACCAGTCTATGATAACGATAGGTCGATCCTGTCTCCACCTAGGGTTCGGTGAGAATGACTGGTTGTGCTGACGGTGAAACTAAATACCAATTTCCAAGTTGGGATCCAATTCACTGTCAAGCAACCTCTAGGCATGTTTATGTCCTATAACCAACATATTCAACTAAGCCTAGGCAAGGTCATCCTAAGGTGTTGGATTTCCCCTAAGTCATCTATGGCCAAATTACCTTTGTGAGTGCCATATATAGTGATGATGAATCCGTACTTGATCCTACAATGCTTGAGTTCTTGATTTAATCTTCATCACTTGAGGCTTGATCATTGCTTTAAACTCCTGAGACAATGATTCACCTAAGTCATGTAATTGACAAATAGGTGACTCGGCAAGCTGGGGTACTAACATATAATGTCTCAATGCAATCAAGAACTCCATTGAAAACCCGATCAACATTGACGTTATTATAAAACCATGATGGATTAAGCTAATGCCCAACAGCATGAAGTGGATGATGCAATTGATTATCCCAACGAGTATCTATAATGCCGAAATAAGGAATAGCTTCGGTCAACATTCTTGATGATGGCAATGTCGATGTTGAATCATTTGTCATTCTCTTATTGAGTGTTTTTTTTATGGCTTGTTTGGCTTTATGCATAGCCTGATAAATATAACCCAATATAGGCTTATCATCACTATCAACCATGCATAACACTTTTACAAGAGGTTCAAATGCTGCAACTATAACCTCACATTCAGACCAAAAAGAAGAGCTCAAGATCAACTCAGTCATGTCTTTGCCTCTTTGTTCTTTTGTAGCCCATTTACTATCTATCAATTCTTTGGTAACAACCATTTCCTGTAATCCACCTTTATTTTTCAAAATACTTTGTAATACTAGAAAATGAGTTGTAAAACGTATGATTGTCGGACGGATAATCTCATTTCCATCAGTATACTTCGTCATTAATGTTAATACAAAACCATGATTGTATATAAATGTAGTGAGAGACCTTGCTCATTCAATAACACTTTTCACCCTTTCCATATTTGAAATATCTTCTAGCATCAAATCAAGAAAATCTCATTTGTAAAATTTATATACATATATATATTATATATATATATATATATATATATTGTAATATCCTAGATTTTTCAATATATCGATATTTACGAAAATGCCATTGGAGTTATGAATTAAAGGGTTATGATTGTAGATGAGAAAATTGTGGGGCCCATTGTTCAAATAAGACCAATGTACTTGGTATAAGGTTCAAATTAAGTTAAATGGGTAATGTACAATTATTTGGGTCAAAGTGGTTAAATGGCTCAAGGGACCCAATGGGTCGTTGTGGACAAGTTTGATCATTGGGTGAGCTCAAGCTAAATTGGGTTAAGATGAATTAAATGTTTGAGTTTGGATGAGTTGAGTTCAATGGTGGAGTTGAATTTATTGGTTGAGTTAAATTAAATGAATGGGTTGAGTTGAGAGAGAGTTAAATTAACGTAAGTGAGTGAAGTGTGTGAATGAGAGTGGTGTGTACTTATTGCAAGTTTTAAACAATGAAAAATGTTGGAATTGCATGGGAGTGTTACTTCATGCATGTAACTCCTAGATAAGAAATTAATGGAGGTGGCGGTTTTGGGAGTTAGATTTGGTGAGAGGTAGTATTTCAAATTCAAAGTGTTATGCACGTTGGAATTGCATGGGAGTGTTATTTCATGCATGTAACTCCAAAGATAGAGAATGAATGGAGTTGCTGTTTTGTGGAGTTACATAAGGGGTTATGACATTTCAAATTCAAAATGCTAGTCTACACATTGGAGGAGGGGAAAAGGTTTCATCTCAAGATGAAACCCCCATTTGAGACGTTAATGAGAGGAGGAGGTAATGGGGAGGTTACACAATGCAATCCATGGGAGACGTTGGATGCTTTGGGACCTCTCTCTCTCTTGACGTGTTTCACCTCTCAAGACCAAGGACATTAGCTGGTTGTCTCTCTCAAAATCAGTCCTTGGTCGATCCCTCCATCAAGACAAAGTACAAATAGAGCAAAGGAGTTTTGCATCAAGGTTTATCACTCTCATCCAAGGCCAAATTTCTATCTCTCTCTATCAAATCAATATTTTGGCTAAACCATTTCAAGGAGTCTCCAAGCTAGATCAGTCTCGGCTAAAGGAGAAGGAAGGAAGGACTAAGGAAGGAGAGGATCAAGAAGAAGTGAAAGAACCAGAGGAATCACGGTTTTGGTAAGTGCTCAATAAACACTTGTTAAAAAGAATGGTCCCGAGATCTCAATCTCATGGTCTAGAAGATAATCTCGAGACCTCGCCACGATATCCACAAAGAGAGCACAAAAATTGTCTGTAAAAATCTTTGTTCTTGGTCCCAAGACCTCGCTTGCTTTAACAGAGAGCATAATGATCATCCGTCTGTAAAAACAGACAGCTCTCAGTCCTGAGACCTCAGGGTCCTCTCGAGATCTCGAGGATGTCTCGAGACCTTAGGGAGACTCCCCGAGATCTCATGACTAACTGTTGTGCCATAGTTGTCATACCATATTTGTCCTTAAGACCTAAGGAAAGAGTCGTTTGCACACTATGTTATATATATTTGGCTCATTTTCTTAATTGTGATTAAGGCTCTTAATTAAGGAGAAACCATAATCTCTCTCAGACTTCTGCAGAGGTTCCTATCCCTTCCAAATCATCTTAAACCTCTCTCAATTTTCTTTAATCTCTTCAATGACCATCAATGGAATCTAAACTTCCTAAAGTTCTTGTATGAATGAGATTAGGAGTACAATCTTTTAGGAAATATTGTTGAATCATCTGTAAACCCTAGAACTAGCATATTTTCTTGGTTGCAAACACTGAAGATCAACACATCTTTCAAGATTGAAGGATGAAGGTTGCTTTGAAGAACACAACTCAAGATCTGATCTAAACCAAGGCAAGTATTCTTTATTTCATTTGACTATTCATTGTACGGTGGATTAGACCTTTTGTGATTGAACCACCTAAAAAAGTATGCATCCAGGATTAGACCTTGGTGGTCGAAACTCTCAAAATTAGGGTGTATTGTCAGGGTGTGTAGCCCTTTCATAGTGTGTTTCCGGATAGCCTAGGGTTGGGTGATTCCAAAGTGGATATAGGGGTGGTGGCTGAGTGTTTGCATCCTTCAAGTCCAAATCTCTTTACAAGCTCTTTTACATATTTTGTTTGAGATATAAAAAGACCCTCATTCTGTTGTTTGATTTGAAGACCAAGGAAGTAGTTGAGTTCTCTAACCATACTCATTTCAAATTCTAATTTCCTAAGTTAGGAGAAATCCACAGCAGTTTTTTCACAAGTAGATCCAAAATCTATGTCATCAACATAGATTTGAGCAATAAAGATAGATTTCTTGGTCTTTTGGACAAACAAGGTTTTGTCCACACTTCCCCTTTGAAAATCATGTTCAAGTAAAAACTGAGTTAATCTTTCATACCAGGCTCTTGGGGCTTGCTTAAGACCATACAATGCTTTCTTAAGCTTGTGTACATGATTGGGAAATTTAGGATCCGTGAATCCTTTGGGTTGTTCAACAAAAAATTCTTCATTTAGAAGCCCATTCAAAAATGCACTTTTAACTTCCATTTGAAACAACTTGAACTTAAGGAAGCAAGCAATGGATAACATGATTCTAATCTAGCCACAGGAGCAAAAGTTTCATCAAAATCAATTCCTTCTATTTGAGTATACCCTTGGGCTACCAATCTAGCTTTGTTTCTCCAAATGGTGCCATGTTCATCCATCTTATTTTGTAAATCCACTTGGTTCCAATAGCCTGTGTTTCCTTGGGTCTAGGAACCAACTCCCAAACTTCATTCCTAGTTAATTGTCAAAGTTCCTCTTGCATAGTATTTACCCAATCTTCATCATTTAAGGCTTCTTCAATTTTCTTAGGTTCCAACTGAGAGGTGAAACATGCATAATTGGCCAAATCCTCAATTTGCCTTCTTGTCTTAACTCCAGTTGTGGGTTCTCCTATAATCTGAGCAATGGGATGTTCCTTAACATTTTTGAAAGGCTTAGGTTTAAGAGAGGCTGGTTCTTTTACGGGATTTTCTTCATTTTGAGCTATGGGAATAGGATCTTCTTCCTTTTGTTCTTGACTAGGGGTGAGGACATGATCATTCACAACTACATTCGCAGATTCTTGAATGGCTCCTGTTCTCAAAATTTTCACTTTATAAGAACGACTACTGGTAGAATACCCTAGGAACATACCTTCATCACTTTTGGATTCAAATTTTCCCAAGTCTTCTCTATCTCTAAGTATATGAGATTTACTTCCAAATACTCTGAAGTACTTAGAGTTTGGTTTTCTACCAGTCCACAGTTCAAAGGCAGTTTTGTTTAACCCTCCTCTTAAGTAAACACGATTAATAATAAAACTTGTAGTGTTAACAACTTCAACCCATAGATTCTTATGAACATTTTTACTTTCAAGAAGTGTGGTGGCCATCTCTTGAAGTACTCAGCTACTCCATTTTGGTCTAGAGTTTTAAGAGCAGAATATTCATGATGAATTCCATGTTTTTCATAGAATCTGTCAAATGAATGATTTTCAAATTATCTTCCATGGTCAGTTCTCATTCTGTGAATAGTAGATTATTTAGCATTCATGATACGTTTAATAATGATTTTAAATTCATGGAATGCATCAGATTTCTCTCTTAAAAAGGCCACCCAAGTATATCTAGTATAGTCATCTACTATCACCATGTAATATCTCTTCCCTCCAATACTTTCATGTTGATTAGGTCCAACCAAATCCATATGCAACAATTCTAGAGGTCTAGAAGTTGCAATCATGTTTGTATGTTTGTGAGCTGCCCTCACTTGTTTTTCTTTTTTGCAATCACCACATATGGATTTTTCAGATCGGCTTACTTTGGGCAACCCCTTTATATGATCACTTAATTTGGACATGTCTCTAAAGTTTACATGCCCAAGTCTTTGGTGCCATAGTTTAGCTTCACTTAATTTGGACATGAAGCAAGAGTGTTTGATGGGAGTGGATGCACTGTCCAACACATAACAATCATCCAATGTAAGAATCCCATTTAAAATGACATTACCTTCTTTAGAGAGAACTTGACAATCATTTTTTTCTGAAGGTGACTTGATTGTCTTTGTCACACAATTGAGATATGCTTAAAAAATTATGTTTTAGACGATCCATAAGATATACATCAATAATCACACTAGAAGTTGCAAGATTTAAGGAACCTTTACCAATAATATTTGCCATGTTCCCATCACCAAACGCAACTGATCCACCCTTGAAATTAACCAGATTTGACATATATGAACTGTTCCCAGTCATATGTCAAGAGCATCCACTATCCAAGTACCATTTGGATTGTCTTTCAACATTTAGAGCAATATGAATCATGAAGCTTTTAGCTTTAGGAACCCACTGATTTGAGGAGGAGGAATTTGTACCATTTATATGAATAATTGGGCTAGATTTTTTATATGTCTCCTTTTGAACATTTCCAAGCCTTTAGTTCTTCAATTCCTTTAGTATGTTATTTAGTTTTTTATTTAGGAATCCATAATTTTGATTTCCTCTTTTCCTTTTTTTTCATGATATTTGGATTGAGTGACCAAGGATTGTTCTCTCAAATGTTTATTTCTAAGGAGGCATTCAAATCTGAAGTGCCCATTCTTTCCACAATAATAGCACAATTTATTTGAGAACAAAGAGGATTTACTCTTAACAAAGGTGATAGGATTTCTGGGTTTATTTTCAGATTCTTCATTATATCCAAGACCAATTTTATCCTTATACTTCTTACTAGAGTTAAGATTCCATTTTTTGCTCACCTTCGGTAAATTTGTCTTGAAACTGAATTTTATGATTATTTAATTTCTCCAAATCTGAGCTCAAACTTTGAGAGTTATCCCTTAGTGGTAAAACATGATTGACCAGAGAGAGGAAGGGGGGGGGGGGGGGGGGGGGGGGGGGGGGGTGTTTGAATAGGTTAATCCCAGCTTCCGTGGTGTTCACAAATTTCATGATTATTTAAAATATTAATCAAGGGATTTGTTTAGTGTGATAAATTGTTTTAATTACTTAAATGATCACACTAACTTTATAACCCTTTACATATTGTTTGATTAATGCTTGCGCACAATGTATAAATAAAGAGAATCAAATGCAAAGATGTGTATGAGAAGTGTGCTTAAATACTAAAACACAAACACACAATGATCAAACACCATAAGACCAAATTTATAGTGGTTCGGTTAACTAACCTATATCCACTATTATAACTAGCTCAACCTTAAGCTATCCCCAAATCCACTAAGTGGGGACTTATACCCTCACATTTAGAGTAGGAATTCCACCTCACTCATTTGGCTGGGAATTTCACCTACCACATGTAGAATAGGAATTTCATCTATTCAAATTAGCTGGGAATTCCATCCACCACATGTGCAACAGACGACGCTCTAGATTTTTCATAGTGGTTCCGGAGCCAAGCCTCCTTAATCTACTTTCACAGGATAAAGGTTTTAAATAAAATTAAAACCAAGAAGCACTTGCCTTTGTAGCTTTATCTCATTGATGTGTTTTTCTCCAAGATCCACCCAATGTGTGCCCGAGTTAATCCCGACGTCCCGCCTTGTAGCCGTTGTTGAGCAATCACAATCTGAAGTTGACTAGGAAATTGGTTCTACCAATATCTATCCTAGTTTTATATCATTTCCCCTCTCTCTCTTTTCACAACCTCAATCACTATGATTGGTTGTATTAGATTTCCCAAGTGTAAGCACTAGAGAGAGTGATCCTTTTGTTGGCTCTTATTTAAGCTCACTAATAATGATAAGGGTCCAACGGATTTGCCAAAGGATGTCAACTGATTGCACAGAGATTGGTATTTATAGAAAAGGCAACCAGTTGCAGAATCTGTCGTGCACCGACAAGTCGGGCACACTGAGGGGTCGATGACTAAGCATAGTACCGTTCAATCACGCTACCATTGCTCATTAAATGCACTCCTAAGGGTATAATTATTTCCCGGTCGAAATGTCGGTGTCGCTAATGGGTCGACAGTCATGGCACCGAGAGGTCGGCCCATACGAGGGTCTCGATCTAGGGCAACACCATTTAGATAGAGTTTCATATTCCAAAACTTGTCCTGCCCAGAACGACCTGTTGCCCTTTAATGAGGGGTCGTTCCTCGTACTCTCGATATGTTTTGAAATACCGAGATGTCTGTTTTCTTGAAAGCCCACTTGAGTTCAAAGACCAGATGTCACAAGTTTTTCATTGACACGTCGTTGACCACGAGGGATCGTTAAGTTCATCACCGAGGGGTCAGTGCATACGAGACTTTCGATCAGAGGCTTATCCAGAATGACAGTTCTATGATCCAGAACCTCTGTCAATCTGGCCGACCAGTCTATAACCACGATGAATCTATCCTGTCTCCACCGAGGGGTCGGTGAGAACGACTGGTGGAGCTGACAATGAACTTAATTCATATTTCCAAGTTCGCTTCTAATTCACTATCAACTTTCCTCTCTATGTTTTTTATGGTTTTATCATTTGTTCAATTAAGCCTAGGAATGGTCCT
Source organism: Chimonanthus salicifolius (assembly GCA_013350335.1). NCBI lineage: Eukaryota > Viridiplantae > Streptophyta > Magnoliopsida > Laurales > Calycanthaceae > Chimonanthus > Chimonanthus salicifolius. The sequence goes on from CM023539.1 coordinate 31,807,554, forward strand.
CCTAAGGTGTGAGTACCACCTAAAGTCATGTATGGCCAAATACTTGCTTTATGATTGCCATAATGATGAGCTTTAATCTGGTGGATCATGATCTTTACTCTTGATCACCTTGAGTCTTCAAGATTCTATCAAGTACTTCTTCCCGAGTCATTGAATTGACAAACTTAGGGACTCGGCAAAGCCGGGGCACTGACAAATGTAAAACATTTTCTTCAAGGCCTCTTTTGATTTCCAAGAGTTCTTTAACATTTCTTTCACATAAGGTTATTGTGCCTTGAAGAGATTTTTCATTTTCTCTCAACTTCAAGATCTCATCATTTGAAGTTTTTAGTTTTGTTGAGAGAGACACTTTCTCAAATTTTTCAGTTTCAAGTTGGCTTGAGAGTTTGACATTTTCGTTTCTCATTTTATGAAGTTTCTTAGCCAGATTCATGCTCTCTTGGTGCAAGGCTTCGTAGGAATCTTGAAGGTCATCCACATTATCATCATTCTCTGTTTCACTGGTGGATTCCTTTGGATCAGATGTGATGGAGGCAACAAAAACATTTGAAAGTTTGCCTCTTTCATGAAACTCCATATTTGACAAAATTTCAGATTGATTTCCTTTTTCACTTTTATTGGAGGTCCAAGAAATATTTTCTCCGAGATTATAAGAGGTAGAATCTTCCATGGTGTTGGTAATCTTAACAATAGATTCCTTTGCATTTTCATCAAAAGAAACAAGAAAATTCTCCACTTTTGATTCTCATGAAGCAATATTTGAATATGCAGAAATCAAAGAAACAGAGATAGTTTGTCTTTCATCGAAACTCATTGTTCTAGCGCTTGGATCAACTCGGATGGTTAGATTCCTTATAAAGAGCACAAGGCTCTGATACCAATTGAAAGTTCCCGGGTGCTAAAGAAATATCAGTCTCAAACAAATGTTTAGTGGGAATAATAATATTAATCAAGTTTGTGTGAACAATAGATGTGCAAGTAACATAAACATCACATAAAAAAAACAATCACCACATGAACACCCTATGTATAGTGGTTCGGTTTAAACAAATCTACATCTACCGTTGGACTCACCCAATCTTGGGTTATCCCAACTAAAATATGAAAGGGAATTATGCCCGTACAACAGAGTAGGAATTTCACCTACACAATCCCTTCTATTTTGAAAGGTTCGACCACCTTGGTCTAATCCTCGTCCCTCTATTTTTTATAGTGGTTCAGGATCCTTGCTTTAATCTACTTCACAATATGATGTTTAATTTAAACACAAGAAGAAACACTTGCCTTTTTAGCTCACTTGATGTAGATGTTGTGCTTCCTAAAGAGTTCTCCCAACTTTGATCTCTTGTTGAAGAAGATGTACCAATGCATGCACATTCACAAGCTTTGGGAGAGATTATAGGATATTTGATTTAATTATGAAATCCTAGAGGAGTTTTTTTTTTCTCTCTTAATGTCAATCAAATAGTTGATGGATTTCAAATGATTTACCACAGGTTAAATGTTTAGAGAGAGTGAGAGTGAAAGAGTTAGGGAATCTCAGGTTTTTCCCTCTAGTGTTTCCAATTTGAAAGCTTTGACCCATCTCCAAAATTCGGACTTAAATAGACAAACCAGAAATTTTCGAACCTTTAAGTTGGCGATGGGTCATGGCACACGATGGGTCGTGGGAGTTCAAAAGTGTTCCCCAACCATATGATTGTTGCGCATTAAATGCACCTCAATGGATAGAAAGTGGTCATACTCGATTCAGTCCTAAAGTCATCTATGGCCAATTTACCTTTTGATTGCATACACTTGGTCATGCTTAAATCATGAACTTGATATTCCAATGGTTGAGCCTCTTGATTCAATCTCCACCACTCTTGAGACTTGATTCATTGTCTTCAATCTTTTAAGACAATTCTCTTCTAGGTCATGGAATTGACAACAAGGTGACTCGGTCAAATTGGGGCACTAACATGATATATTGTCACGGCCCGAACACCGGGACACGTGAGCAACTTTAAAAAAAAATCATAATTCCCACTCACACGTGTCCAACATGTGTGGAAAAGCCCACTAGAAAGAGATTCCAATGAATATCAAGTTTTTTTCGGGTTCCAAGATGTAATACCCCAACCTTAATTAATGATTAATTGTGAGATTATTAGCCATTAACTGTGATTAGTGGTCTGTTAATCTGAAAGCTTACCAATTGGGCTTTGTTTAGAGTCCAAGCTTGACTCAATCTGAAATTGGCTTCTTAACACTGTTAGCTCAGATAAGCTATGGGTAGTGTTGGTAGGTAGGAAATCATGGTGTTTGGGGGAGCATGAATACAAATCTAGGTTAATCTATGGATGCATGTTTATGTTTTGGACTAATCCCTCTAATGATTTCCCAGTGTTGCTTGCTTATGTGCTGAAATAGGAAAACATGATTTGAAGCAAGATGAACAAGAATATGAAGATCATAGTCTTCTTGTTTCCATTTGAATATGTACATATAAACAATTTAATATTTTTTTATTCAAAGATGTAATAAGAGTGTGCTCGTAATTGGGTTAGCTTTTAGGTTTTGTCATGAAATTGACAAAGGGGGAGATTGTTAGTGCCCCGGCTTGCCGAGTCCCTAAGTTTGTCAATTTCATGACTCAGAAAGAAGCACTTGTTAGAACCTTGAAGACTCAAGATGATCAAGATTGAAGATCATGCTCCACCAGATTGAAGTTCATCGTTCTGGCAATCACAAAATAAGTATTTGGCCATAGATGACTTTAGGTGGTACCCAAACCTTAGGAGGACCATTCCTAGTCTTAGTTGAACAAGTGGTAAAATCATAAAAAACCTAAAGAGGAAAGCTTGACAGTGAATTGGAAGTGAACTTGGAAATATGAATTAAGGTCACTGTCAGCTCGACCAGTCATTTTCACCGACCCCTAGGTGGAGACAAGATTGACCCATCGTGGGCAAAGACTGGCCGGCCAGATTGGCAAAGGTTCTGGATCATAGAACTGTCATTCTGGGTGTGCCTCTGATCGAGAGTCTCGTATGCACCGACTGCTCGATGAAAGGTTGAAACGACCCATCGTGGTCAACGACTCGTCGATGATAACTTATGAGTTCTGGAACTTAGAACTCAGATGGACTCTTGACAAAATAGACATCTTGGTATTTCAAGACCGATCGAGAGTACCAGGACCTACCCCTATGTAATGGGCGACAAATTAGTTTGGGTAAGACTAGTTTCTGGACTTGAAACTCTTTCAGCATGGTATTGCCCCAGACCGAACCTCTCGTATGGACCGACTTCTCGGTGCCATGACTATCGACCCATCTGTGACACCGACCTCTCGACTGGAAATTAATAATGTCGTTGAGAGTGCACTTAATGTAAAACAGCCAGGTGGTTGAACGGTAATAAATATGAACATCGACCTATCAGTAATGGACAGTTTGAAACTATGAAGGCTCCTCTATATAAATAAGTGTTATGTGATTATTTAATAATCTTCCTTGAACTAAGAAAATTCACACACTCTAAGGAACGATCAAATCTCTTGTGCCCACAAGTGAGAATCAAATACAACAAATCCATTGATTGAGTTAGGGAAAGAGAGAAGGAGAGGAGCAAGGATAATATAAACTAGAAAAGATTTGGTAGAACTATTTTCCTAGTCACCCTGGAATTCTCATTGTTTCACGATGGCTTCAAAGCGGAGCGTCGGTACACATTGGGTGGATTATGAGAAACACACATCTTCGAGAAAGAGCTTCAAGGAAAGTGCTTCTTGATTTTAATTTTGTTGTTAAAACCTTTGTCCTATGAAAGTGGATTAAGGAGGCTTGGCTCCTGAACCAGTATAAAAAATCTAGAGCGTCGTCTCTGGCATAGTGGTGTGTGGAATTCTCAACCTATTGAGTGAGGTGGAATTCCTACTCTAATTGTGAGGGTGTAGGTCCCCACTTAGTGAATTTGGATATAGCTCAAGGTTGAGCTAGTCCTAACCAGGGGTAGAAAAATCGACTGGGCCGAGATCTCGGCCGATTTTTCATATCGGCTGCACTTTTTCTCTCTCCTGCCCATTTTTTTTAAAAAAAAATTTTCAAAAAAATTCCAGTAAATGCAGATAATTATGGGCTTTTGAATATGTAATTTTTTTTTTATAAAATATCGGACATTTACATCTTCTAATATATTTTTGAAGTTACGATATCGGGAAATTATATAATTAGTAATAAAATGGTGAAAATTAAAAGGAAAAGCATATAAATGAGGAAAATTTGTAGAAATAATTTCATAATTTATTTTCTTAGTCAATGAGTGTTATTTTAAGTTATGAATTATAAAAAATAATCATAAAATGATTGAAAATTACATAATAATGTAGAAAAAATAATTAGAAAATGAAACTAATGGGGTCCTAATCACTTGAACTGATAACCACACAAATGTCATACATTTTTAATTATAAGAAATTCCATTTAAATCATTAACTGAATATTTTTTAAAAATTAACTAAATGAAGAAACTTTCAAGATCTAAACTCAAAAGATAATTTTTTCTCATGCATTTCAACTACATTTAAAGACGAACATCAATATGGAGAATGTTCTTCAAACTCATAACCAGGCCCAACAATTGCAGATGCATAACAAAGAGCCCGTAGATAGGGATTGTCTATATCCCTTGGTGGCCTGTGAATATCTGCGAAGTATTTTGTCGCAGCCTTTCTAATGCCTCTTTTGGCCTTGTCTCTTGTGGCCTGGTCTAATATTCTCTGCATCAAAGAGGCGGGCTTATCCCATGTTGGATTTGCGGGGCCGACGGTTTCTGGATTGATGTCATAATGCGGATCAATGAGTGCATTTTGATTACCCATGCAAAATATAGTTTTCGTAGATTTCTATGTAGCCCGTAATCCGGTATTCTTCTTCTTTGAACCGGACCTACTTGCACCACCATGGCGGGACCCACCTGCATAGATTAATAAAAATAAGTGGATTAAATTTTTTTTTTCTAATTTTCATCTCAATAAAATGTATTTATGATTTTCTAAAAATATAATTTTTATATTACCTGCACCACAATGGCCGCCCATATGCATATCGCGACGACTCTCTCTCAAAGCTCGGCGCAATAAAAATAATAATTATAAAAAAGTTAGTACACAGTAAATAACAACAAATAAATAAATTTCATGCATTATTTTAAAGGTTTTACCATTTTCCCGCATTTATAACTCATAATCTACATTTTATTATGAAATAATTAAAAGAAAGATTAAATAAAAGAAAAAAATGTTGCTGGAAATTTTTACATGTTAGTAAACAGTAACTAAGAGTAAATAAAAAAATTAATGTATTAATTTATAGGTTTTATCATTTTCTAACATTTATAAGTCATAAACCATATTTTATGATGAAATAATTTAAAAAATGAGAGTAAATAAAAGAAAAATGTTGCTAGAAATTTTGACATGTTAGTAAACAATAACTAAGAGAAAATTAAAAAAATTTAATGTATTATTTTATAGGTTTTAGCATTTTCTAACATTTATAACTCATAAAAATATTTTATAATGAAATAATTAAAATAAAGAGTAAATGAAAGTAAAAATTGTTGTCGTAAATTTTGACATATTAGTAACAGTAACTAAGAGGAAATAAAAAAAATCATCTATTATTTTATAGGTTTTATCGTTTTCTAACTTTTTTTTTTCATTTATGCTATTTTATGTTGAAATAGTTAACAAAAATGAATAAATAATTGAAAAAAAATAGGAACTAACAAAGTACACAAAAAATAACTACAGATAAATTCAGATCGAAAAAAATTATAACACCTTAATAAAACTTTTATTTACTACATATGTTATTTAAGTTCAAGCATTTTTTAACAAATTATAACACTTTTATGTTATTTTTGGCTGAAAAAAATTTAAATAAAATACAGATAAATGGAAATAAATTACAAAACTTATAAGATCAGTAGATCTATAAATGAAGAAAACTTTGAACGGTTTGGATCGCTCAGTTTCAACCAAATCCAGGTCCTTTAGAACTTGGTAGATCAAGTAATGAAGAGTGAAATTTTTTTTGGAACAGAAACGATAAAATCTAGTTTTTTTCTTGAAAATAAGTGTGTGAAATTTGAAGTGTAGGTGAATGGTATTTATAGAAAAAATTGGACTGGGTTGATTTTTCAGAGTTAAAAAAAATAATAAAATATTCACACATGCCGGACCAGCTGAATCCTGTAGTCCGCCGTACACAGAGATTTGACTGGGAGAAATTGGTTGATAGGTGAGATCTCGCCCGATATATCGGACATGAGATATCGTCCGATATATCGTCAAAATATCGCCGAACTTGAGTTGGGCCCAGGCCCCATTTTTATTGTTTTTTTTTTTTTGGCAAAAATGGCAGGTCCAAATGAAATTCGGCCCAGATTGGGCCGAGATTTTGACCGATATATCGGTCATCTCGGCCAAATTTTTTTTGTACAGCCGATATTATACGTATCGGCCGATATAGATCGGTGGTCGAAAATCAGATATAATTCGACCAATACGCACAGTATCGGTCGAATTTTTGACCCCTGGTCCTAATAGTGGATATAGGTTGGTTAACCGAACCACTAAAAATCTTGTGTCATTGTGCTTGTGGTGTTAGAACTTAATTCTTGTGTTGATTGCATTATCATATTTTCTAACACACATACATTTGATTGTTATATCTGCTATACATAATTAATCAATCAAGCAAATTTTAAAAGGACCAATGATTTTAGATTGACCTATTCACCACCCCCCCCCCCTCCTCTTCCTTCTCTAGGGTCAATAGTGTTCTAGCACCAAGAGAACTCTCAGAATAGATGTCCCTTTACCTAGAATCTATTCAATATATTAATGTTGGTCCATGATCCTAGGGGTCTATCTAAAGTAAGGTCTGAGCCAGGTGTTCATCATTTGAGTAACTTTATATTAAATCCTAAACACTTAAGACAAAAACCTACCCAATACAGAAAAGATAAAACAACTTGAACTTGAATTAGCAACAGTCTTCAATTTTCTTCTTTTGCTTCAAGCTGCAAGTGCTTCATCAATATTGGCCCTTTCATTGGAGTGATGCTTGATCTTTCACTAGGAAACTTTCTTCAAGAGAGAAAGTGATTTGCTTGATGTTCGGTCCTTCACAAGCTTTTCTTTTTTCTTCATAAGCCTTTAGATCTTCATTGGTACTCGACATTTCACAGGATTTTTGTTTCTTCTTGATAAGCCTCTTGATCTTCTTTGATGCTTGGTTTTGCACATGCTTATCCTTCTTGATCATGATCCTTTTGATTTTCTTGATGCTTGGTCTTTCACAGGCTCGATCTCCAAGAGCAACAATCCATGAGTCTTCAGGTATATGCTTGACTCTGCTCTCCAGCCTTCATGGTCCTATGGAGTCATTTGATATTTCATGTTCTAAAGTTCAACTCCAAAAAAACCATTAGTAGCACAAGTCAATGGTTTAGTCATCATCAAAATACCTCTTTGAACTTTGGGGCTAATAGATGTATGTAGTCAAGCATCAAGGAGTGTTCCCATCACAAAGAGTTTTTCAAACTTGAGAAACTGTCAAAAAAATGGCAAGTCAATAGATGTGTTAAAGAGCATTTTTTAGAATATCCCGACAGATTTATCCTCTCCTATATATGATCATTATGGGGTTGTTGATAGTGATCGTAATGTATTTTCTTCAGTTGAATAGGAAAAAGAGATCCAAGTTGATAGGCAGTTAGTGACGGAATAAGATGAGTCTGCCATTCCAGAAACGACCGACAATTTTCAAGAGACTATAGAGTGGTGGCTGCACAACATATGAAAGATCACATAAAGACCATTATGTAAATTTCATAAACTTTTAGATTAAATAATCTAATATATAAATAGAGATACAATAATTATAAATCGACTTCTAATTACAAATAATCTAAAACTCTTAAACTGACTCAATTTATAACCAAGAGATTAATACAAATTGAGATTCATAATCCAATACTAATTTTAATATACTGTAACATCTCCTCTTAAACTCAAGTAAGTTCACCACTTGAGCTTAATATTATTAAACTGAAAATTGTTAACTGGACAATCCAATGCTCAGATGAGGCCATCTGGTGGAGCGATAGCAGAACAATGGTGAAAACGTGCTAGTGAAGACAAAAACTGAACTAATGTGCCACGTGTGTTGCATGCTTCCAGAGGAGGGGTTGCTAGTGCTTGTTGTTGTGTACACATCGAACAAGAAGGGGAGAAGTCTGGCGAAAAGAAAATGCAAAGTCCAACGACGAGAGGGAGACTAAGAAGAGGAACAGGGAGTACTATTGTTGGTCTGACTGCAAGGATGCAAAGAGGAGATGGGCTACAAACTGTAAAGAGGACTGCAAACATCTAGAAAATGGGTAACTGCAAAAAACAAAGGTCTACAAATGTAAACTGGGAGAATCAGAAAAGGTTGTTGCCAGATGCAAATGCACATTGGGAGAGGTTGCTGCTAGGATATCCCAGAATCAGAGATGCAAACAACGATGTAAAACTTTGCAAAATTCAATCGCTCAGATAGAGGAAGATGAAGGCGAAAAAGAATCAAAGTACCATCGATAAGAGGAGAACGTGCAAAAAGAGAACACATGGGCCTCAAGGTGCAGGATTGGTGCAGAAGACGTCTGCAAAGACTATGCAAAACCCAACAAATGCAGGAGGAAGACAACAAAGAAATGAAGATGATGAAGGAGAGAAGATGCAGTCTTCCATCCCAGAACTGTGCACATGGAACCGATGAAAGAAAATCGTGTCCAAGATCGAGTCAGGGGAGAGAAAGCAGAGATCAACATGAATGTTGTGGAGGGAAAGATCTGCCAAATACAAACGCAATGCAATTCAGGATCCGTATTTGCAGCATTGTGTGAAGACAACAGTTCTGCTTTCAATGATTGGTGTGAATGCAATGGTGGTTACATCAGGACTATGCGAGCAGAGTGGGAGAGAATTGCTAAGAGTGGGTGTACTAACCCGTCCTAACCTAGCATCATATTATCTACTTTGGGATCGAAAACTCACACGGATTTGGTTTTGCGCCCAAGCTACACCCTTGGGGCCAAAAGACCTCATGTTGAGGAGGGGACACTCCCCTCTTATTAACACCCACCATACCCACCTCCTAGGCGATGTTGGACAATTCCCAAACCCCCCAGTGGGTGGGGTGCTATAGTGGGGAGCAAATCAACGTTGAATCTGAGACAGGAGCAATCCAGATCCAGTCGATCTAGGCAACAAAATTGATGCAAGAGAAGAGTAACGCGCAGTGAGTGGGCTTCGTGTAAAGAGGCAAGGATGCAAACACTGCCATGAAAACAAATATGAGAAGGAGAGAGCAAGTCGTGAAATAAACAGAGAGAAGAGATATTGGTTGGGACATGGATTGATGCTTAGAATGAGAGATGTAAAGAGAGAAGAGAAGAACAATGAGAGAGAGAGAGATATTGAATCCAGGTACAACAGGCCACGAGGCTAAGTCAAGTGCAAGTGAAACAAGTGTAGTGAGACCGAGATTTGAGAATGGGACTATACTGCAACAAATGGGATATGTACGACAGAGAAATATGAGGTTCCGATGAATGCATGACATATGCTGGAAAGAGTCTTTGATGCTAAGGGTGTCTCAGATCTGTTGAACAGCACAAGTCACCAAAAGGAGAGTTCGGCGTGGAGTAGATGATGGACTTGAACTGGAGAGGACTACAAAGAAAGGGGTGCAACGAATGAGGAGAGATTTTTTTAACAAAATTCATAAAGCATACAAAAAGGTGGTGCACTGGAAAAAAAAAAAGGCAAGAATCAGATGATGAATTGTTCCTCCATCTGCCGAAAAATTTATCATCGGCAGAGGAAGAGAAGAAACGAAAAAAATGTGAATCAAGACCAAGGATCGGTGAAGGCTCTGTATACCATGTAAGATTTGATAAACTATTAAATTGAATAATCTAATATATAAATAGAGATAAAAGAATTATAAATTGACTCAAACTCTAATTACAATTAATCTAGAACTCTTAAACTGACTCAACCTATAACCAAGAGATTAACATAAATTTTGGATTCCTAATCCAATACTAATTCTAATATATTGTAAAACATTCAGCCATTGGCAGCACATCATTTTTCCTATTGTTTAGAATGTTGAATATGTATTTTCAGGACTCAATTTGGGCACATTTTATAAACAAATGTAAAAATCAATTTTTATTAACAAACGTTATGAGCAACGTGGTTCATCAGCTATTCTACAGTGATTCCACACTCCATTCTAGGATAACGTTCTCATTCTCAACACAGTAATTCTTATCAACCAAAGAAGCGACGAAATCGGCGAAGGTTGAAAATTCTATCTTATCTCTACGTATGTATCCTCTAAACTCGTGGTCGAATTTCTTCCAAGTAGGAGAGTAGGATGTGAGCATAATCAGCAACATGTGGCAACAAATGAAGATGAATTTTAACAGGGAAAGAGCCAAGAAAATTGAAAAAATCACCCAAATTGCATGAAAATTTTGTTATGCAAAAAATGATCCAAAATGGCTTCCATTAGGATCCAAATTACCCAAATAATTGGCTCATTGGCTAGTATATTAGATTAGGCCTTCAAATCCACTAAAATAGACCAAATTCAGCCCAAGAAAATAGTCAATTTGTTGGGCACAATGAGGAGTTGTAGGAAACTCTAATTCTCTCAAAAAGAGAAGATTCCACCTTCTAAATTTAATCAGAAGCCAAGAAAATCATGGAGGACCACAAGCAAATTTCTTCCAAGTTAAAGAAGGATTTGAGATCAGTTGAAATAAACCACAAACAACATCTCCAAAATTTACCCAAGCCAATTGAGGAGAGAGATCAAGCAAATCAAGCATTATTCCATACCATCCAAGCTTGAATTGGGATTAAATTAATCAAAATCAGCAAGCTTTGGGCATCCATATCAATTTGGAAATATGATGTAATTTTTGTTTTTATTTTCTTTTAGAAATGATATAATAAATGTCACATAGCATGATAGGATTGGATAGATTCTATTTAGCAAATACGAGGGATAGAAAACTATTTTCATGTGGACCTAGAGGGAATTCCTTTTGTTAAAAAAAAAATATTCAACCCAAAACCTCTGTATAAGGAGGCCATGGGCGAAACTTGATGTAGACACAAGTTTGAGATCAATTCAATTGAAGCATTGGTGCTATTATTCTCTCCAAGTTTGGTGAATGTATGGTAGATTTAATTTTCTGAAAATTAATTTGTATTTGATTAATTTTGTTCTTAAAATTATTTTGTGTCAAATTCAAGTAGAATTTGAAGCCTGTCAAGTTTATTCCACAATGAATTGTGACTTACGTGAGATTAAGGCCTTTGATTATTTGTTTGTGAGTGAAATTTCATTGGTACCTAGGGCCAACTTGAGTTTATTGTTTCAAATGATCAATTTTAATTTTCGAATTTCTCTAACTTCAATTTCCTAAGGAAGTTAAATTTTATTTCTTCATGGATTCAAACCATTGGACCTAACCTCCAATTTCATAAATTGAAGCCTTTGGCCGAACTATACATTGTGGCCGAATCTTGTGTGTGTTTTCATCAAAATTAGGCTCCATCAATTACTAAATCTAAGATCCAACCAATCTAGCTCTTATCTATTGGCCAATTTAACTAAACCATAAATCTATCCAACGACTCAAGACCCAATTGATGGTCCTACTTGACCAAATATAGTATATGTAATCTATTACTCGACTCATGATCAAAACTCGACTCATGATCAAACCACATCCATATTTCATGCTTACTTACTACCCAATCAATGAACCAACATAATCCAATCTCGCTTATGAATTTTTAAATTAAATTTAGGTAACTTAAGCCAAGATCTAAACATATTGTAATCCTTATTATCATTTTTTTAGGTAAAATATACGTTGAATCAACCATATATATATATATAAGTGTTATTGCTATTATCATTTTGATTATTATGACATTTATGATTATTATCATCATTTAGAATTAGATATATAATATGCATCTCTCCCACCTAACAATAAAAATAATACATTTACAAATTATTATGAAAACTTTTTGCCACATCAAACTAAAGAAATTAATATATGTGGGAAACAATTCTATAAATTTTATTTGGAAACAAAGATCATAAAAAGTCAATTTTCATAAAAAAATAGTTACTCAATATAATCTCTTAGCTTTTATTCACGATAGAACGAGACATGCGGATTTCTCCAATCCAATAACTAAATGATCTTTACATCTTTATGATACTCGGCTTTTACTATTTCTAATGTTCCAAGCAAAGAACATTTTTGCCATGATAATTGTTGGATTCTTGTTTAGAATTAAATAAATACTTTTTTTCCCACAAATCAAAGAATTCTAAAACCAAAGGTTTCCATTAGTGAAAATGTGGAAGTCTCTTGTGCTTCTTTACTATATTGTTAGAAAATAGAAATCACCTTTAATCGAATATAAAAAGGAAGATCTCCTCTCTTTTTTTCATTCTATTTGAAAAGAACTCCTATTTTTTAAAAAAAAAATTAAAAATCCTGTGAAATTCTATAAATATTTAAAAAACCCTCAACTATCTTCACTGAAGGTTAACCATTTTTTAAAAAAATTATTTTTGTATGTTATGAACAGTTTCCATTATGTGAAGCATTTTGAGGCCCACATAAAGGCCTCCTGTCAAGTGTATTCCTTGTAAACCAACTGCATCTTGTGATTTGAACATGAATCAAAGTTATAATCACCACTGAGTTGTAATTGAATTTATTTGATATTATTGATATTTAATTTTAAAATGTAAAGTGTTGATAATCTAATGTAGATGATTCTTGAAATAATACTGACATTGAAAAGGTATTTTTTCAATTTCTCTACTTGTTAATTAATAGGACCTTCAACTAGGTCCAAAAACCTACATCTTAGTAAAAGTGGTGAAGGGATTTTTTTATTTTTATTAAAAATTAAGAAATTTCTTAAAACTATAAAAAAATTAATAGCTAGCTTCATTCAAATAAGTTCAAGATATAAGACACTTTAAAAAAAAAAGGATACTCAATACCTAGGGTTCATTATTGAAAGATTCCTTTACAAATTTAGATATTTTGCAAGTAGCTTCATTGGTTTTGTGTAGTAAAAAAAAATCCTCAATCTTTTCTACGTTCTAAAAAGGGATATAACCCCTTTTGGAGATTAAAAAAAAAAAGGCGTCATCTCAATTCAATATATATTATATGAATTTTAAATAAATCTCAAATGCAAGAAATTGAAGGAGGCCCTTAGATTAATTCAAATATCAAACTTTGATTGTTCATTAACTTTGTAGCCATTTAATTTAAAGTCATGAACTTTGTCACTTAAATTAAAAACTAAATGGCAACAAAAATCAAATGCAACTGAACTGTTTTACTTTGACAAATCTAGAGATCTACTTCACTTCGTATGGTAAAATAGAGCCGTTAAAAATACTAAACTCCTATTTTGAAAATGTTGCATTCCAATCCTACGATTTCTCACACATAAATTAAAAAAACTATATAATTGAATATTGATAGACCTTTTTAAAGAGTTAAAAAAAAAAAAAATGAGAGCAATGGTGCACATACTTTAGAGTGTACACAGCAATCCACGTGGCATCTTTTGCATGGAAAGCCACATCATATAAAGAAACGTGAAAAAAAAAAAAGGAAAATAAAACACTTCAGTTTAAAACTTTAAATGTCCTCATCTCCTACTCGACTTTTCATTTTTGTCCCTCCATATTACTTTGGCTCTTTTCAACAAAATTTCATCCATTTTTCTGTTAAATTTAATTAAAAATTTCAAATTATCAGAAACCCCTAGAGATTCATTCAAAATATGAATAGATAATAACTTTTTTTTGCAAATTTAACAAAATGACTGAAGCTTCTATGAAAATCTCTCTTGAAAGTTTTAAGGAAAGTGCTAAAAGCTAAGGGGAGAGAGACTCTTGCCTCCAAGTCCAAACTAGAGTGCATTTGCAAAAGGATGAAAAGTTGAAATTGTATATACTTTCAATTGACTGTTGTTGGAGAACCCATAAGTGTTGGCTTAACAATCAAGAACTCGTTTATGATGTGGAAGATCTTGAATTCAAGTCACTCTACGTCACTCTTTGTAATTTTATCCAATGTGTGTGGATAGGAAAATTTGCACTTGTTCTAAGAGGCCTGGACACTTTTGTCTTAAGAAACGGTTGACCGTTGTTGTAGCAGCATTGCAAGAGGTAGACTAGACCATGCATCATGCCATGCACTGGCACCTCCTTCCCTGATATTCTTCTGCATACTTAAGAAGTAGACTTGAATCCAAACCTTGGTCTTCCATAAATGTCTTTTGTCAATTGATTGATTGGTTGAAATTGTACAAATTAGCAAGAATTTTTTCCATTATTGATCCATAACTGGACCAACCTGATAAATGGTCCAACACAACTATCATCATCATCATCATTGTTAAATTTATTATTCTATTGATATGTGTAAGTACAAAAAATTGTTATCATTTGGCAAAATTATTGTAACACTTCGGAATTGTTATCAATATTTACGGAATTTGCCATTTTATTGTGAATTAACGGATATGAACCTTAAATGGGTAAGGCCTTGGGTCAATGGCCCAATTAGGACCCAACGGTTATGGTATAAGGTTCAATTTAAATTAAATGGGGCTGAATTAAAATGGTAATGCAATATGTCTATAAATAAGGATTGTCTGGATGAGGATGACACACGCATACACCACACTAAGGCTAGATTTTCTCTCAGAAAACCAAGGAGTTTAGTCGACCAAGGATTGTCCTAAAATGGGCCACACGTCTAGATGAGTTGGATTAGGCAATGACATCCGATTGTCTAATCCAAATAAAGAAGAGGTCTAAAAATTAAAGATAGGTTGCTTGGCCGTGTGTGAGATATGCATATCCACATTGATGGGCTAGAGTATCTCTAAAAGGGGTCCTTTCCCTTGCTTAAGAGCGGTATTAATGAATTACTAAATTGAAGGTCACGACATCTTCTAAATATAGGACCGATTGGAAGAGAGGTAGCATAAGACAAGAGGGGCGCACGGCATACACAATCAAGGGAAGGCTTGACGCTGGTGCTCTGGCAATAAGGTGTTCTCGGCAGTGTGCAAAGGAGGAGAGGGCAGCCAGCTGTGTGAAAGATCAAGTTGAAAGAGGCTAAGGAAGAAAATGATCGGAAGAACAAGTCGGAGTGAAGGAAAACAGGAGAAGTCACAGAACCAGTAAGTAATTTGATAATTTTGTTTAAAGAAAGGAACCATAGGGTTCGGCCATGGTGTATGGCCGAACCCCATGGAAGAAAATTGAGGGAATGATATAGAAATTTAATGAAATGATGAACCACAGGATTCGGCCATGTTGTATGGCCGAACCCCTTGGAAGGACATTGGTTATTTTAATAGAAGTTTGAAGGATGAAAATCATAGAGTATGTTTATAATTTTAAAAGGTTTTGAAGGGTGTAAATGGACTTATGTATGAGAACCATGGACCATGGGTTCGGTTATGAGGTATGGCCGAACCCCATCAAAAACTTTGATCATGGTTATTTGATTTATGGGAGGAAAAGATGAATTATAGGGTTCGGCCATGTTGTATGCCCGAACCCCATGGGAAAGGTTATTTATGATTTATTTTAAATGGATGTATGGTTGATAGTTTTAGATGCAATTAGATCATGAAAACCATGGAAGTTGGTTAGTAATTTTATTGCGTTTCAAAGAATGAAAATTATGAACGTATGCATGAGAACCATCAAAGGATCAAACCATATAGGTTTGATATATTTAAGGAAAATAAGGAGCCATAGGGTTCGGCCATGGTAGGGTTCGGCCATACCATGGCCGAACCCCATGTAAAGGAATTAAGGATTGTAAATGGGTTAAAATGATGTAAAGGATGGAGAACCATGGACACCATGGCCGAACCCCATGAAGAATGTTTGTGCATAAAATGTTAGTCATGGACCTATGTTGTGGACCTAAACATAAGTTGATGGAGGTAATGGCAATATTGTAATATAGGTTAAAAATGAAAGATCATGGGTTTGGCCACGGTGTATGGCCGAACCCCATGAACCATCTTAGTGGGTTATTATTAGCCTAAGCATGTTTTAAAGAATGAAATGGACAGCCATAGATAGAACAATGGCAATGATGTAAATAAGTGAAAATAATGGACCATGGGTTCGGCCATGGTGTATGGCCGAACCCCATGGGGATTGTTTTGTGGACTTTGTTGTTATCAAGGTTAAGTAATTGTTGTATAGGTGATTAAATTTATGAATCAAGATGACATGATCTTGGATTTAATTTAAAGATCAAAAGACTAAAAGAAAGGCACCAAATTAAGAAAGTGAGGTTTGGCCATGTTGTATGGCTGAACCCGACAAAGTTGAATTTATGGACTTGGACATTATTGTAAATCAAATGGGACAAGGTTTTAATTGATTGATATATTATAAGGTAATGGGACCTCACAAGGTGTGTACGATCGTGAGCGGTTACCGAACGAAAGCGTAAGGACACGTTAATGGTCTTTGGTAGGATTCTACCTCTTTGAAACCATGAGTTTATGTACGATGTTTTTATCTTATTTTGATGAATTTACGTTGTAAAAGATATGTTTCAAATATTAGTTTTAATGCTATGTTTATAATATAAAATAACATGTGTTTCATTAGCATCTCATGCATCGCATGGGGTGAAGGATATGTAACCGGAGGGGCCACACTCCGTTGGGCCGTTCGAAAGACCACTGTGGGATACCTTTATGCACATTTCCCATCAAGAAGAAACCGGAGGGGCCACACTCCGTCGGGGCGTCCGAAAGACCTATGTGGGTGTACCTTGACGATGAAAATTCCATCAAGAGGTTATTTGTACTTGTGATGGGTGGGACTCATTGCATTTGACATCATAACATGTCATAGTTTTATATGGTTTTGACTTTATGTTATTATATATGATTTGTACTAACCATGTGTAAACCCTAAATGAAATACCTACTGGGCGCGTTGTTCTAACGCCCTACTTCTACCCTAATAGATGATACAGGAAACGAGGGGAACAATGAACGTAAAAAGGGCCCAGCAAAGGAGCTTGGATGCTTTTAGTTTTTATTTTGCTTAAAATACTCATGGACTTGTAATTTGAATAGCTAGAATTCGGTATGTAATAACTTAGATCACTTTGCTATGGTCTGAATGGTTTGTTGGATATTTTAAGTTAAGTTTAATTATGATTAAAGACTTGAAGTACTTTTGGTATCTAAAATGGAATAGAATTAGGCTCTATTATAATTCCGCAGTTATGATTTTAATCCGCATGTTTATATTGTTATGTGTGAACCGCTTTCATGGACTTAGTGCATGCACACATAGGGTTGGCTAGTTAAGGGTCAGACTTTAGAAGTTCGGACTTAACTCACGTCATGACGTCCCGCTCTCTATCACTCTTTAAAAGAAAAAAAATAGATTCTGATTTTCGGAAAGCGAGTGAAAAAGGGCAGGGCATTACAATTATGACTTCGGCCGACTGCTCTCCTATCAAACAGGACTTTGTATTTATCTTAGACTAGATCAACACATGATGGGAATACCAACATCCAGTATTTTTGTCCACCACATCAACCCACACAGTCATTCAGATCTATCATATCAGATTACTTAGTTTTCTCTTTTTACTTCCTTGTTGGTAAAATTAGTATTCCAACTTACATTTGACATTTAATTGGCATCATGATTAAGTGGAAAATCAAATAGGGAAGGGAAGAAATAATAATTTTGATCAGAAAGAAACCTGAATTTGTTGCTGGAAGAGCTTGAAGTGAGCAGAAGTAGCCTCCATAAAGAGCCGAAGCTGTGCCTGTCTACAACCAAAGAAGAGAAACGCGTTCACTTCTTCCACATAGCACACAAACTGGTAATGGGTACTGATTTTATAGAAGAGTGGCAACCGAATTTTGCCTCTTTGCTTCGACTGCAGTTTTACTTCCTAACCTTCCCAAAGGGAGGAACTAGTTGCTGAAAGTGTTTATTGCTCCTCTTCTTTGTTCCTGCGAGTGAGGGAAAAAAAGGCTTCAAAACTCATCAATCAAATATTTTACTGGGACTGATCTGATTTTCATGTTCGAATTATGGGAAAAACCTGTCATGAAAGTGAGATCTGTCGCCAGATTACAGGGAGATGATCATGGGAATGAAATCTGCTTCCACTCTTGGCAGATGTGTCCAATGGCAAAACTTCTCTGTTTTCCTCCCTTTATCTGTCTCTGCAGCAATTATCTAAGACAAGGGATGAGAAGAGAGAAAAAGGAAGATATATGTAAAAGGAGAGAGAAGAGAGAATTGGGCTGGGATGATACAAGGGCTCTCTCCTCGGGAGGGATGGTTGTGGTGGTGCAGTGTATTGAATGCAGAGACGGTCAGGCTGAGGTAATTCTGGGAAAGGGCTTCTGTTTCATTTCCCTTTCACTGCCATTTGACTAAAAGAAGAAAAATTTGTATAAAAATGTCTCTGAATGAAAATAAAAGAGATGAAATATGAAAATTTGTAATAGAGTTTGGGGTTCCTTTGTCTTCTCCGCCTGGACTTATTTATTTGTCCTCGCTTGCATGCATGCACAAATTCCCTCTCTCTCTCATGTAATTTAAAAAAATATATATGGGGGTGTGCATTCATGTATTTGAGAGAATTAGATAAGTTTTCCCAAGACAAATTTTATTTCCTACTACGTCTATTTCATAGAGCATGACTTTCTTGTAGATTCGAATTAGACAGCGGAATTTAAATTTTGTGGGAAACCCGTGGAACCATAAACCATAGAATGACGTTCTGCAAGACAATTAAGGGGAAGTATATGATGATTTAGATCCTAATGATGAGGCCCATGATGAAGATCTAAATGAAGCAGATGAAATTGTACTTGGGTATCATTCAAGAACAGAGGAAGGTAAGAGAGGATGTTCCTAGCTTTCCAACAAACCTACAACCTCTTCATTCTGAGCCTTATAGCCATAGCATTGGGTTGGAGCCTCTGCACATTATGGACTTTAAAATCCCACATTTATCTACATAGATATAGCTTAACTGGTTGCCTCTTGTCTCAAGAAATAGGAGGTTACGAGTTCAAGTCTCCATAGCTTAACTTTGATGTGCACTAAGAGTGGACTTACCTGTGGAGATTTTACGTTGGGTATCCTACATTTTCCTACACGTAAATTAAAAAAAAGGTTCCCACATTTAAGGAACCATTTTCTATATGAAAGATTCTTGGATGAATTACGAATCATCAAATCCACATCGTCTCCTACGTGACACCAAATCATCATCCCACATTGCATGGCATCTTCAAACTTAGAAACACATGGGCGTGTAAAGCTTGAAAGGACCACAGGAGAGAGTTTTGGATCTTGATGAGGAGTGGCATGTAAAGGGATGGGGGCCACAGATTTTAGAAGCTCTCCCAATCAAGCAAGTAATAAGAATGAATGGCCAAGATTGCATGCTCTCCTAGCACCCAAAATTCAACCAAACCCAATTGAGAATTCTTTTTATTTTCTTGTTTTTCTTAATTCAATAATTCCACGTGTCATCTAGTGGACGGTGCATTAAGATAACAATAGAATAAACTAAAGCATATCATAGGTGTGCTCAATATGGATTAGAAACATGTATTTTTTTATTATTTTTTCCAACTGTTTTTGCAAATTTTAGTATAAATACATAGGCTTAGCCATTATCCAAGACATACCATCGAATTTGAAGAATAAAATTTCTTCCACGCAAAGGCTAGAGGTTCTCTCCACATTTGAGACAAGTTAAATTCTTTTGTATTCTAGTTTGAATGTTGAATTTGTTTTCAATTTCTAGTTTGAATTGTTGTCTTTAGTCTGAAGGTCATTTTGAATTTGATTAAATACATGTTCGGACATAGAATTATAATTTAAATTTATTCATTCAATTTAGATCGAATTGAGTTATAATTTCATTAGTGTTCAATTTCATGGTGCCAATTTGACCTAGTGAGATTTGAGTCATCTTTATTTTTTTATTGAGTGAAACTTAGATTTGGTGATTCAACCCAACTTTGAATTTTCTCCTGATACAAGTTGATGGGAAAGTTGACTTTTAAGGTTTTTTAGTTTTGAAATTCTAGATCTGAATTGTAGAATTTAGGTCTAAATTGTTTCACCGTTATTTATGACCATGGATCTTCATCAAACTAATGCATGAAGAATAAGCTTTTACCATTAAATATGTGATGGTTGCGGAATGTGGAAATAAAATATAGCCATTGGCCAATAAAATATTATTCTACTTGCGATTACTCAAGTATGTCCATGGCCATTTAAGTTGTTTTTTGGTGCATTGACTAATTCATGATTCTCTGTTGTCATTGATAGGGCTAGCGATGTGACCGTGCCCTGTACATCGCATCCTATTGCTAGGTAAAATGAATTTTCCTTTTAACTTATGACAACATCCGGCAACATGTGAGATTGATTAGATAATTTAACCCCGTCAAAGATTGAGGAATTGATTTTTTTTTTAAAGTTTATGTGAGGAAAATCACAGGATTCTCAGTGTAAAATATTCATGAGTAGACTCCTACCCCTAAGGAACACCAAGGTTAGGCCATGGGTATTCGAACCCGTGACCCTTGTCACAAATATCGGCAGTATTTTCAAATTTACTGCGTTTTTATCGACAAAATACCATTACTGCGTTAAAAACGTGTTTTTATCTCCACGACCATAAATTTTCGGTAAATTCCCGATAAAATCGCGTTAAAAATGCGATAAACGTTAATAACGCGATAATATTCCGGTAAATTTCTGGTAAATTCCCGAGAAATTCCCGGTAAATTCCCTATACCATTTTTATTTCATAAATTTTTTTATTTATTTTATTTATTTTATTTTTTAAATATTATAATTTCCACGAGATTTTCCCGTTAAATTCCCGGTAAAAATCTGAGAATTTAAAAATATCCCGTCATTACCAATTGCCGTTAATATCCCGAGAACGGTATTTGTCACTATGCCCGTGACCTCCCATTTCCTGAGGTGTGAGATAACCAGCTGAACTACACCCATATGGATGAGGAATTGATTTTTCTACATTAGTTGAAGGTCTATTATGGGTTATGCTACCATAATAGACCTTGGTCTATTATGGTGAGGATCTTGACAAAACTCTCTCATCTAATCATTATATTCTTGTGAGATAGGCCACAATGCTTATAACAATTAAAATTTATTGTTCAAAATGACAAGATAAAATTATATCCACTTTGTATTTATCTCATTTTACACAATCCATCAATTAATATTTAATTTGACATATAATCACTCACTAACTAAGTTGCACAGTGTTGTCATGCACATCAAATGTGGAACCTACCAATACCAAATAAGATGATGATGAGTACATAGGAATTGTTCTTTTTTAAATATCTGGACCTTAAAAAATCATCGTAATTAGATTGATCGGACTATATTTTTAAAGGCTATAAAAAATCATACCTAACATGTGGATTTAACATCTTATTGTCTACTTAAAAATATAATGAGAAATCTCCTTAATTAAGCTTCAGCAGCCTTCTTAGAGTTTTTGAGGAGGCTGTTGCAGTTGTCTACTTGTCTTGGCATGAGTTTCATTGTTACTGAGTTGTAACAGTGTAAACCATGTTGGGCTTGGAGGTCGGATTAGGGCTTCCTAATCCATCAAATGTTTATAATATTAATTTATGCCTATTTCTTTAAAAAGTTATCAGTAGATCATGTATAAAGATACAAATGAGAATAGCATTGAGTATGTGAGTCAAATTCACAGAGAATGGGTAAGCTGACCCACCCTTATTTGGGAGGTTTGGTAGTAGAATTTTTGGTTATTGAGTTAAAGATGATGTCTGTGAGAGTATAAATTGTCATACTATATATATATATATATATATAGTTTTATGAAAATAAATTATTAAATTTAAATATAATTGTCAATTTTAGATTGATAAAATAAATGACTTAATTGATGATGATATCATAATATAAATTATGAGTAGTCACATTTAATTAATAGACATTTCTTGTGAATCTATGTTATAGGTATCATTAGGAGAACTATTATTACACTCAAAATGAGACTGAATTATGTATTAATATTGGTTGGACACGATTATCTATCCATGTAGCAATTGTAAACATTGTGACCACATTAGTGTCTTTGAACTACAAATAACAAATACACATAGGACAATGGCTTTCCAAAAATTGTGAAAATTCCTTTCGGCATAGAAAATCTTCTCATTAATAGCTCTAACAATTGATACTTGCATAGATGTCTAAAGAAGTGATATATATATATATATATATATATATATATCACAATTCCTTTCGGCATAGAAAATCTTCTCATTAATAGCTCTAACCAGGGGTTGAAATATCACCCCTGTCGATATATCGGCCGATAAGTATCTCTCTCTTCATTTTTTTTTTTTGCAATTTTGTTCGAATTTTTTTAGGTAATGTCAGAAAATTTGGGGCTTCTTGAAAATGTAATTTTTTCGTTAAATATCAGTCGTATACATATTCAAATTATTTATTTAAGTTTCGAATACAATTAATATTAAAATTAACAATAGCTGATGTTAACTTATAAAAACAGGAAAATGTCCCATCAATGGAGAGGAACATGTAAATGTAAATGAAAAAAAAAAAAAAATTCACATTCATTGAATAGTATTTTAAAATTCAAATCATGTTTTTAAAATTTTCAAGAAGTGGTAATAAAAGGCAAAATAGTATTTTATAAGTGAAGACCTCTGAATAATATGGTAATTTTTTTAAAGGGAGTTCGATTATCTTAGCTTAGACTAGAAAAATTGAGATCAAAGTAGACTATTAGTTATCTATCAAAATTTGAATTCATTTTAAGTAAATCTCAATGAAATTGAATTTCATATAAAGAGTTCACTCTATCTTAGAGGTATAAATTTTAATGGGTTTAAAGATAATATATTAAATCTAATAATAATGATTAGTACTAATACTTCAAAGTTGAAAACTTGAAACCACTTGAGTTTCACCAAATACATCAAAGATTGTCCAAATTTTCTCAAAACAAATGTAATATTACTATGGATCCAGCTCTTCATATGGATAACCCGGGAAGTGGAAATAAAATCTTGCATACGTCTCTTCCGGAAGTCGCTCATCATTAGACGTGTAGTGGGATGTTGACGATGGATTGTGGTACTGCCAACTATCAGATGAAGGTTGCGACTGACGATCTGAAATCGACATGGACTGCATATTACTGGATAATGAGTTCGTGTCGACGTGCCCATAGCTCGGTTGACCATAATATCCTGTGAGCGTATATCCGAAAGATACATATTCTTCACCGGGCAAGTTTGTTCCGCCATGAGGAGGTGTATGTTGCCTATCATCCTATTGGTAATGGACTTCACTCATGTTGTGATAATACTCCGGTGGATTTGCAGGCTCAACATCCACAACAATATTTGGATGAGTAAAATCCAACCCATCATCTGACCCATTACCGTCATCGGTAGATGAATCAGAATCAGATCTAGCCGACTCATAATCACGTCTGCTAGGTTGGCTGCTCGAAACAACAAGTTCTTTTCCTCTTATTGATCTCCTCTTCTGTGAAGAGGTAGATACCCCACCTGTCCCAGTGGGCCGCTCACTAACAGAATGGCGACGTGGTGCCATCCTTGTACTTGTCTGACGTTCTAGACCCACATTTGGAAAGCGGGACACACTGATTGAATGGCGGCGACCTTCATTTTCCGCCTTTTCATCGGAATCTTGCAATTCTCCCAACTCTACACTTTGATCTAAAAATGATATATCTAGATCATGAAGTACAGGTTGTTCTTCCTCTTCGATCCATTCACTTAATGGATCATTATAGGTAAATAGAGACTCGAGGTCGATCGGGACGAAAAAATCATCGGCATCTGCCCGTGTCAACTTGGGGTACCTCCTCAAATTCCTTGCCCTTAGCTGCTGATTGTAGTGTAGGTACACTAAATCATTCAGTCTTTGAGATGATAATCTGTTTAGAGGCTTGCTGTGGACATATTTAAATGTCGACCAGTTACGCTCGCAGTTGGTTGCACTGCACGTCTGACTCATCAGCTTGATGGCATACTTCCTCAATATAGGTGAGCTGTTGCCAAAATATGTCCACCACTGTGTAGCACTCATCGTCGCCGTCTCTCTCAACCTAACATTGGCAGCTTCATCCGCAAATGACTCCAAGCGATTCTCATAATTGTGTAACTTCAAAACAAAAAGAAACACAATTAGTATTATCGGATAAAGAACAACTTTTCAAATCATCGAAAATATTTGTGTCATAATGAACAAAAGTAATACATCTCTAAAACATGCCGCCCATTCACCAGGATGCATGACACCCATAATCTCCAACGTCCGTCTTACGCAGTTACGAATTGAGTCAGTCGACAGTTCTAAACCTAACTCATTAGGTTTCTTTGAGAAGGGATTCAAATAATATATTGCCAAGTGAAATACAATGCGATTAGCCTAAATATAAGATATGCACAATAATAAGATATAAACACACTAGCAAATAAAAAACTAACTTGCAACGAACTGTGGGTTGGAGATGAAAAATTGATTAATCCTGTCGTTGATGATTTCCACGAATTGAACTGGAGGATTAACTTTCGCAACTTCAGTTTTAGCCTTTATGATGCATTTAAATACATAGGGGAGCGTCGGCTTCTTATCTCCGTCTATAAATCGGAGTGCTGTGACTATGGGAGCAGAGATGTTGATGGCCGATACGATACTG
Organism: Chimonanthus salicifolius; assembly: GCA_013350335.1. Lineage (NCBI taxonomy): Eukaryota > Viridiplantae > Streptophyta > Magnoliopsida > Laurales > Calycanthaceae > Chimonanthus > Chimonanthus salicifolius. The sequence goes on from CM023539.1 coordinate 31,832,538, forward strand.
TCCCAGAACACTTTAGACACAAACAAGTGTGTAATGTTCTGGTAATATCTTTGATGTTCAGCGTTCCTCATGTCGAACGCATTCGCAAAGGACCTATTTCTCGCCATCTTCATCAATTTTGTCTTACTTCTTAAGAAGCTCTACATCGTAAGGAATACTGTGGTGAAACGTGTTACTAGCAGGTCGCAATAGTTCACGACATTTTGTGTACTTCCTCATTACCTCTAAATTCTAACATGATTGTATATAAATGTGGTGACATCCTTACACCAGTCAATTAGGTTCCCAAATTCCCTCACATTAGCAAAATCTTTGAGGATCAAGTTTATGCAGTGGGCCGCACAGGGGGTCCATAAGATCCACGGGTATGTGTTCCCGACCTTCCTCCCTCCCGACTTATAGCTCGCTCCATTGTTCGTTATAATTTGGACAACATTCTCAGGTCCAATTTCTTCTCAGACAGACACCATCAAGCTATAAAGAAAGTCACCATCATTTATTCGGCCTGATGTGTCGTATGATTTATGATACACTGTGCCACATTGATTATAAATGAGGAAGTTAACGACACTACGGTTATCGTCACTTTTCCAGCCATCCGACATAAGGGTTACTCCCGTATCCTCCTAGGAAGACTTAAAATTATTTACTCATTCTCGAATCCGCTGTATTTCACTGGGGATGAACGTGGTAGAAATCTCATACGGTGATGGGAAGTTGATATTAGGTCAAGCAGTTGCGGATGCAAAGCATACAAACTTAAAATATGGATTTAAGATTTCAGTCGGTGGCCGATGGCTGTCGGCGAAAAACTTAGTGACTGCTGTCCCAACTAATTGTTTTGCCATCTCTTTGTCTACTTGATTTATTTTTCCTTATTTCAAGGAAGTTGGTCTGTCCCACATTGGATCACCAGCACCAACTGTATCCGGATTTACACCGTAGCGTTCAGTCCTTCCTCGTTCTTCTCCTCTGAATGCATTTTTAATGGAATTCCATCGGCCCATAAATCCAGATTTTTGTTTGGATGATCCACGCGCAGTCCCTGATCCACTCGCACCGCCTGTGTAGAGTATTAAAATTCAGTTTTTGGCATTTTAATGTAATTTAGAAATAAATTGCTTTTGTTACATTAAACAATTAATTTAAAGAAATTAACCTGCACCACTCTGCCCTCTCATCTTATGTTCGCGGCGACTAATTCGCATTACACGCCATAGGTCTCTGTCCTCCTCAATCTCGTCTGGATCCTCTTCTGAAGACGACGAGACATTTTTCACGTATTGGCCCTTCCTTTCACTTTCTAAACAGTCTACCATTATGTGACCGATAGTATGCTTTTCTGCTTCAGTCCTTATTTTCTTTTTTTTGGCATTCACTTCCAGTAGTTGCTTGCAAATAATTTGCGCTTGTGTTGGTGCGCATTTGCAAGCGGCTACATCTCCCGTTTTTCCAGCTATATGTACCTTTAAACGGGTTATTCCTCCAGATACCATCTTTTCACAGAAGTTGCATTTGACTTTGTTGTTACTATATCGTTCACCGAACAACCATGCTGGATCTTCATTGTTCTTAGCCATTGCTGTTTAAGAATCTGATTTTTTTTATACATTTACACATTTTTGGACAATTTATCACATGAAAATGGGGGATTAAATGATAAAATTAAAAAAAAAAAGCATCATCTGCTGTGAACCTGAAAATTTTTACAGTAATAACACACTACAAACTCAGAGGCTTCATTTAAAAAATGAATCTGATTTTTTTGATACATTTACACATTTTTGGGCAATTTATCACATGAAAATGGGGGATTAAATGATAAAATTAAAAAAAATCTCATCTGCTGTGAACCTGAAACTTTTTACACTAATAAGACACTAAAAATTCAGAGGCTTCATTTAAAAAAAGAATCTGATTTTTTTGATACATTTACACATTTTTGGGCAATTTATCACATGAAAATCGGAGATTAAATGATAAAATTAAAAAAAACATCATCTGCTGTGAACCTGAAACTTTTACAGTAATAACACACTACAAACTCAGAGGCTTCATTTAAAAATAGAATCTGATTTTTTTGATACATTTACACATTTTTGGGCAATTTATCACATGAAAATGGGGGATTAAATGATAAAATTAAAAAAAAAGCATCATCTGCTGTGAAACTGAAACTTGTTACAGTAATAACATACTACAAACTCAGAGGCTTCATTTAAAAATAGAATCTGATTTTTTTGATACATTTACACATTTTTGGGCAATTTATCACATGAAAATGGGGGATTAAATGATAAAATTAAAAAAAACCTCATATACTGTCAAATACTACTTTTTTTATAGTGCACAAATACTACTCACTGAGAGGGTTGGGTTAAAAATTATTCATACGTTTTGGCTACATTTACATATTTTTTCCGTAATTTATCACATGAAAATGGGGGATTAAATGATAAATTAAAAAAAACCTCATCTACTGTCAAATACTACTTTTTTTATAGTGAACAAACACTAATCACTGAGAGGGTCGGGTTAAAAAATATTCATACATTTTCGGTACATTTACATATTTTTTCGTAATTTATCACATGAAAATGGGGGATTAAATGATAAAATTAAAAAAAAAGCCTCATCTACTTTCAAACTGGATTTTTTTACAGTACACAAACACTACTCACTGAGAGGGTTGGTTTAAAAAATATTCATACGTTTTGGGTACATTTACATATTTTTTCATAATTTATCACATGAAAATGGGGGATTAAATGATAAAACTAAAAAAAAAAAAAAGCCTCATCTACTTTCAAACTGAATTTTTTTACAGTACACAAACACTACTCACTGAGAGGGTTGGTTTAAAAAATATTCATACGTTTTGGGTACATTTACATATTTTTTCGTAATTTATCACATGAAAATGGGAGATTAAATGATAAAATTAAAAAAAAACTCTCATCTACTTTAAAACTGAATTTTTTTACAGTACACAAATACTACTCACTGATGGGGTTGGTTTAAAAAATATTCATACGTTTTCGGTACATTTACATATTTTTTCACAATTTATCACATGAAATCGAGGTTTTTGTTTAAACATTTTAAATTAATAATTACATTGCATGAAATTTATATTTTTTCACAGAACCTTCTTTCTAAAATCAGAGGGGTGTTTTATAAAAAAAAATCAGCAAATTTTCCCAATAATTACTATTTCTTAATTCTTATAATGTTTTGTAGTACATTTTCACTTTAGAAAATAAAAGAAAAAAAAAAAAACTAATCTGCATAAAAAAAATATCATACATTCATAATAACTTCTATGCTAAATGTTTAAGGCTTTAAGCATAAATAAATCACTATCAATAATTAATAATCCATATTTCTAAAACAACCACATATTACAAAAAATACATTAAATATTAAACTTACATTAAAACCATAAAATATTTAGATCAGAAGGCTAAAAAATGAAAATGAAATAAAAACTTACATGAAAATGAAGATCAATCTATTTCCAGTACTTTGAACGGAATGATCTTTTAAGATAAGCCAATAATACACAAGGATTTCCAATCTAGCTGGATGAAAGTTTGTAAGATGGGGATAGGAGTTAGAAAATACCACTCCTGGATGAGTGAGTTTCGAAATGATTTTGTGGCTGAATGAAGAGATGTATGGGGTACTCATATAATGGAGGAGTTCGGTCGGTTCAGATCACGGGTTTCAGAAATATTAATAAAAATTTCAGGCGTGGGAAACAGCAAGAATCCCACAGCCTGTTGGATGGGATGTCATGCATGATTCCTGGGCGATATTTTGGACGATATATCACGCGATATATCGTCTGTGATATATCGCCCGATAATCATTCAAAATATCGTCGATATTAATTTTTTATTCATATTAACTGTAACGATACGGACCGATATACAAGGATTATCAGCTGATATTCTGGACCGATAAACGGTCCAAATATCGCCCGATATTTGTACCGAATATCGCCAATATCCAGTGGGTCCCACTACCGATAACGTTTTTTTTTTAAAAGAAAAACGGGGCATTTCAGACCGATAAATAGCTTATCGGGCGATATTGCATCCGATATACGAACCAATATATCGTCCGTATCGACCGATATCGTTTTTTTTTTTTTAAAAAAAAAACCAGAAATAAATGTAATAAACTGATATTTACCAATATCGGCCGATATTGGAGCCGATATTTACGACCGTTTATCGGTCATATCGGCCGATATTCCTACTGTACGGCCGATACTTATCGTATTGGCCGATATTGTTCGGTTTGAAAAAACCGATATATCGGCCGATACGGTATGTATCGGCCGATATTTGAACCCTTGGCTCTAACAATTGATACTTGCATAGATGTCTAAAGAAGTGATATATATATATATATATATATAGAGGGAGTCTATATAGACATCCGGAAAATCTTTCCTACACATCCGTTTTTCAAAATTGGATGGAAATTATCATTTTTCCCTTCCACTTAAAAGCATCTCATCCTCTGAACGGCTGATCTACCGAATTTAAAAATTCCTCAGACGAATTCAAAAATTTGTTCGAACAAATGGACTTTGAAGTGAGATTTTCAAACGAGCCCGTTTCTCGATCGATTTCTACAAACAAGGTATCAAAGTTCATCTACTCTAGATTTTATGAACTTCCGGAAATCATTTTAAGTGAAAAGGGTATGGTTTTGGACTTAAAAAATCGTACCTAAATAATTATGAGAGAAGACAAGTAGATATAAGTAATTTCAAGAGAGGTATCATATTCATTTACTTAGAATAGTAATTTTCATATTTCTTTCATTTGAATCGGAGTGAGAAGCCTGAAAACATGACATGCTATTAAATACCAATACTTAAAGAATCAAAATAACAAACTAATAATAATAATAATAATATGATACTAGAGAAATACAAAAATACAAAGAAAACACACCAATACAATAAAAAAAAGTGTATCAGCACTCAACATGAGCACCATCGGCCCTATAGGAATTTTATGAATTTTCAACTAACAGTAGAAATAAATTCATTCAGAACAATAACACAAATACAAGTACATGGGTAGTGTATACTGTATACCATCAGCCTTCGTCTCCAAACTCCTTGGTGAACCTTTCATGCACTTCAAGGTCCCTTTGCTAACAGTTGGCCGTTGTCTTGCAAGCACTTTATCAAAATCTGCCCTTCTGATTGGTGGCGGCAGAATCTGTTGCAGGCTATCAATGAAAATGTCAATCATTACAGTGCATGCTTTGCTTTTGAGCTTAATTTTATTTCTGTTCTACAAAATTTTTTATCCCAACAATATTCAAAAGAAAATGTCTTTTTTATTTTTGAGCGGTAACAAACAAGTATAAATTTATAAAAGAACAAGAAAAAGGATACAAGATGGCATCGATGGATCTGAGAGATTAAGACCCAACGAAAACCAAACAGAGAGAAGAGAGAAGAGAGAAGAGAGATAATACAACCCACACCATAACCAGATACACCAAAAGCACAAGAAACCACTCCAAATTTGCTAGAAGACTCGCAATGCCGATTGCACAACACCAAGTCATCAGAGAGAGATCATAAAAAAACGACTCCCAAGAAAGCCATCCAAACACCACGAAGATGAACATCAACCTCTCTTCTAATTCAGGCTAGAGAGACCCCAAACATAAAGACCCCAAAAAAACTTAATTAGGGCCATTATTTGAACACCCGTCGAAATCCCACTCGCTTACGTAGCCTAACCTGTTGGCTACAAAGAATAGGACTAGCAACTCTTCTCCTTTTGGTAAGGAATGAGAATCGAAGATCTGTCCCTAATCTCAACAGCCTGAATGTCAGAGATAGCTAAGTCGCTATTAATAAAATTGATCTTCAAATTTTTACCTATCTCTAAAATTGATCTCCCATCATCTTCTAAGTAACCCCTTTTCATCAACTTAAGATTATATGTACTATCTTCTTCCGAATAACCCCCTTCCTTCAAAGACTTCAAATTATTGTTCTCCGATCCAAAAAGAAAATGTCTTATATTCCAACGGTTATTTATATCATATTCAGATCTTTCCATAAAAAAGTGTAATTGAGTAATTAACTAGTAAAGGAGAGAAAGGACTTTCACAATTTATATTCATTTTAAATACTCATCAAACTTGCAATTTATTTACCCTCTAGAAAAAATAATAAGCTGAATAGCATTACATGCCACACCGCTTTCCAATTTGCTATGCATTTAACCTTTAGTTACCTTTTTAATTCATGTTTTAAGCTTCTATTAGCCATCTCAAGTTTATGAAAGGAATTCAGTACACAGTATTCTTTTCGTAACAAAGTTGTCCCGCAGGATAAACTCTAATTCATTATCTCTATATGTGCAAGATTTTTATAAATACTTGATATTAAATCATCTTAGATCCTATAAATCTTTTTGCTGATATAAAGCAACAAACGCTAAAAGATAACAAACTTATGTCCGTTATAGGTAGAAAGAAAAAAGCAGGTGAGAATGATTTGTGAAGCTAGGTTGATTTTATAATGCTGAATTTCACACATACCGTTGAAGCAAGGCCCTGTACAGCAAGCTCCTGCATGGTAGTCCGAACTGCTCCTGGTTGATTTGGTCCACAAGGCATCCACATGTCATTATGGCTCTTTACGAAGAACATGGGATCTTGGGTTTTGCGAACAGGTTCAAAAAGGACGTCCTTAACCTGTCAGAGAAGAAAAGATAATTTTGAATGTTAGCCAGCATTACCATAGAAATTTGCACCCTGCTTATCCTTCAGTGACATTCTTAAACATTAATAAATGATGCCACTTGCACAAACAGCAATGTCGGAACCTGAAAACCCCTCTGTCCTGCGAGCTAGAATCTCAAAGTCGCTTTCCGTCAAGTTGTGTGGTGTATCTCCCAGATGAACCTGATTGAAAATCATCAAACTTCATGTGACTACTTGGAACAAGACTTTACCAAAAGCTAAATTTGCTTACAACAGCTCAATAAATTGATCTACCGGAGGATCCCCATTTGAAGTTGTGTTAGGAATTCAGCCACAAAAACCAATTGACTTGGTTCCCTTGCCAATAGTCACACCCAAGTGAAGAAGCTGAATCATATGCTCAACATACTCATGACATTCATGAAAAAGTAAAGTGTAAAATTGCAGCCAGCAATGACAAGTACAAGACACAAGCTGATTCTCAGAGGCGATTTCTTGAGTTTGATGTTGGTGATGTGGTCATGGTTCAACTACATCCAGAAAGATTCCCAAGGGAAATTCAAGAAGCTACATTCAGGAAGGTGCAGGTCCATGGAGAATAACTAAGGAGATCAGCTCAAATGCCTATATATTCGAATTGCCAAAGATCTGAATATCAGCCCTACATTTAACATTGAGATCTGACAATATATCATAGCCATCATTCAGATAAGACAATGAACAGCAAGCATTGAAGCTTCCTATTATTCCTAAGACAAAAGAAGTGATTGAAGATGTGCTTAATAATCAATTGGTATCTAATCATAATAGTGGGTATCAAAAGTTTCTTGTTAAATGGAAGGATCACACCATTTCTGATAGCACTTGCATTACTGCAACAGATTTTCAGTGTATTGATCCAGATTTATACGAGCAATATCAGGCCACTCACTCGCCAGAGACAATTCTTTCAAGCTGGAGAGAAATGATGCAGACAGATAAAGACTCAAACTTTACAGAAGGTCTAAGTCTGGTGTAGGCCCTTGCTCACCAGCCATAGGAACCACCTCAACAACTGGCTTTGGAGAATTTTTTGTAGTGAAATTTGAATTCAAATATCATGAAATAAATTGTAAAATTCAACGCTCAAATTATGTTGCAATTCGGTGGTCTTAATCAGATTGAATTTGAATTCATCTTTGAATTCAAACTTGAATTATGCTGCATTTAATCCTTTGCTTTTAATCAAATAAATATCTGTATTAAAGATATATGACTTGTACTCAAAACTTTGAATAGTTGGAAATGAAATTGAATTGAAGCTTGAACTCTTTTTGGCTGGTAATGATTCTAGCCTCATCAGAAGGTGCTAACTGCTTCTAGTCCCTGGTGATGACTGCAAGGAAAGCCTAGGTGTTGACTCCTAGGAATGTTATCCTCCTACCATCCTAAGGCCCACCCTCTTTACCTAAACATTACACATAACCAGTCCACACAGACCAAAACAGTCCCTGATCTGTCTACAATTCCAGATTCCATCTAAGCCTTAATCCTTGACCTAAACCCCCGTATAAACTCAAACTGCTTGCTGTTTGGACCTGTTTTCCACATTTTGCAGGCCATCCGGCATCACAATCTTCTGACCAGAACTATTTCCAGTTCCAGTCTCCTAGATACGTCCCAAAACGATCTTAAGCAACATTCCCTCATCTTCTCGTCTAATGGGGCTACTTTAAAGGTCATGCAGTCATTTCTAAATCTCTTGAAAAAGAAAAAAAAAAAAAGCTCCATCAAACATCACAGGGCCACAAGCCATTTTGTAGAACTGACAGGTTGACAAACTTGATTTGTTTAATTCATGGCATTCATTTGCTTTAGTGACAAATCCAACTAGATTCCTGGTCCAGCCCACAAAACCATCACAGGTCCACTGGCCATTTTATAGAAAAGACAGGTTTGACAAAATTGATTTGTTCAATTCATGGCATTTATTTTCTTTAGTGGCAAATCCAGCTCAATCCCTGGTATCCTTCTTTTTTCTTTTTTTCTTTTGCCGAGAAGTTAATTTGCCTGTCCAACTATTTTATTCCATTCTTCTGAAGCTCAAATTATCTTTGCATCTGGCAAGCTTGTTCAGGCAGGGATTGCAAACGAAACCAGTACAACAAATGTACCTGAACCCCGGACCATTCTGTAATTGTAAGGTGCCTAGAACATACACTCATCACGTGTTTTTGTGTTCTGTAATTAAAAGAGCACGAATTCACAAGTCCATTTATTTCCACAAACAGAAGTACTGGAGTAAAAAGAATTAAGAAACACATCTTAGAACTTAAATGATAATAATTTGCAAATTAAATTTGCTGAATTCATGAGAAGCATTGAGTCAATTCATAACAAACTGTAAGCTTCAGTTGATTGGTTTTGTATGACACAAGGTAAAGCGAAAAACAAGTTCACCACTCTAAGAAAGAACTTAATACCTTGAACATGTGTTGTCTAGCTTTCAAATCAAGGAGAGGAATGTAAATTCGCTTGTCAAATCGTTGCCTGATGGCCTACAACTCATGCACCACCTATTATCCATATAATGCAAAAATTCCAAAATCCTAAAGAAGGGAGGTGAGTTACTAGGTGAAAGAATTATTAGGGTTTCAAAGCCACAATAACATCAAAGGAGCATTTAGAGCAACTCAGACTGTACCTGATCAAGAGCATATGGTGTATTTGTTGCAGCAAGAACAAGAACTTTCTGGTCATTATTTCCTACACCCTGAGCCAAAAGTGATGATGAAAATAACAATCTTAATTGAAGGTGAAAGTAAAAACCAATAGATAATGCACAGGAAAAGGATGATATTTCAAAGGCACAAAAATCTTTGTTGAAATATAATCTTGGGTGACAGAATCAATAAACTAGTAGATTCATCAAAAAGCAAGAAGTTAATAGAGCACAAAATAGGCAGTTTTAAAGCCTATATACTCAATCAAATCCTGGTGCTACTTTTTTTCTCTTTTGGAATAATGACAACAATTTTATCGAATAAGACTTTACAGAATATGACGAATATACTGTTACAACATCAAGCATCATTACAAAAACAAGGACGCCTACTAATGGTCCATTTGAATTTTTTGATGAAATTTAGTCTACATGTAGGTAATTTAGTCAGCTTTCAATCCAACCAATTGGAACTCCATAATTCTCAAAAGATGTATAATATGAAAAAAAAAGGACCAAGTGTGTATGCAATCTCATTTTCTTAATAGATATATATTTTTTTAAATAGATCAATATACTTGAATCAAACTTAGATTTTTGAGATGGCATATATATGAGCTCAAGCTCGGCCCAAATAATAATCAGGCCTAAGCCCACCTTTTCTTGGGCCAGGTTCATTGAGCTTTTGAGCCAAATTCCCATCCCTAAGTAAGGTATTCTAAAAGGGGTTGTAGTTTCTTGTTGGGTAAAGGGACAAAATGACCTTTTGGAATGATTGGCGTCTACGAGATCTACCTTTAAGGAGCCCTTTCCAAGAGTTTTTCGTGTCTATCTTTCCAAAGATGCCAGTCAGAATCCTTGGAGTATGTCCATCTTCTATCTATTCTTAACAATTGCTTTATTTACAAGCTTTAGGATGATGTGAGGATGTGGACGGGTGATCCTTCTGGGGACTTCAGTGTTAAGTCCTTAGTTGGAAGCATTTATCCACCTCCTCAACCATTCCACCCTGTTCTTCTGTGTGGCTAGGCCTTGGCAAATGTTGAAACATTTTGTTGGTCAGCTATCACAATAAAATTTCCCAATAAATGCAACCTTCTTACACGCGGTAATCTTCAAGCAAAGGCAGATCTCTCTTGTCCTGAGCGACTGAATCTTTCAAATCACTTGTTCGTCCTTCGCCTATTTGACTATTCAATTTGGCTCTCCTCTCTCTCTCTCTCTCTGTAACCTACATGGATAAAATCACCCTGAGTTGGACTAGAGTCCTTTCTTTTAGGGGTGAAGCGGAGGACATTGTGGTTATCCGCCCCAATGGCTATTCAATGGTCAGTATGGTTGGAAAGCAATAGCTTGGTCATCAAAAGTCTTATTCAGTAGCTAAGGTGTTTGTTCTATCTAATGTATGGTTAATTAGTTGGGTGAAATCTAGATGAGAGTTCATCAATATTTCTTCCTCCAATATTTACATAAGACCTTAAGTGATGTAGGACATGCAGCCGAGACCCATCTATTTTAGTAATGTATGGTTAATTAGTTGGGTGAAGTCAGGTCAGTGGATTTCCTTATTTGTTTAAGAGTCTGCAATAAGATTAGAAGTGTGCTAGAGTTGGAAACCACTTCGTGGCCTTCCAAACTTGAGTCCTAGTTTATTTTTAGTTGTTTGTTTCCTATATAATGCTATGAATGAAAGAGAGGGACACACCTCTTTCGAAATTATGAAATAAGATTAAGATTTGATTATCTCTTTGCCTTCGAGCACGGTTATCCTCTTTGCTGCCTTAGTTGCAGACAATCCTCCCCTTGATGGTTCAGTTCCACTCGAGTTCTTGATCGCAAATCTTAGGCTTAATCCCAAGAGAAGAAGATTTTCTCGCTGATCTCTGGGCTTCATCCCAAAGCCTTCGCCATCGCCAGATCTTGCTGTTGTTGCCTCTGTTTCAATTTACAAGTCGTCACTTGCAATCCCACTTCCGCCACTGCTTCTCGCACCTTCTATCATTCCTTTCCTCCTTCGCAGGTACTCTAAGTTACTACCGTCCTCTTCTTCTTCCATCTGCCATTCAAATCCTTCTTACCCTTTTCCATCTACTTGCTTCCGCCGCCGTTACACCCTCTGCTGCCCTCTTCCTTTCGTTTCTCTTTTTCCCTTTTCTTTTTCTTAATACCATTCGCATCCCTGTAGCCCTCACACAACTTAAGCCGCACGTGACCAGAACCTGCCCTACACGTGCCTAGCTTAAAGGGCATTCAGTTCCTTCCCTTTACCTGTGCAAATAGTTTTACTGTTGACCCGAGCCCTCATCGAGATTGACTTATTTTGATTTTATCCCCGCTTCCATTACATCAAATTGATCAAAGCCAAGTTTTCTGTTGTCTAGAGACGATCCCCGCTTCTCGTCGGTGATCTGGAAAAAAAAAAAAGGAAATTCTGATGGCATCCAACAACAATCAGAATGTCTCCACCACTCAGTTCGATGCATTTAAAGTTGAGATCAACACTCAGATGAAAGATATGAAAGCAGAAATGAAAGAATTGTTCACAGAGTTCCGCACACTCATGATTGCAAATTTTGCTGACAGAAACGCCGACAAGAAACAAAAAGAAGAGCCACCACATTGGGAAGATTGGGATGATGAGGAAGCCAAGCAATTGGTTCTCAACATCAACCCACCCAATCTCAATCAACAAAATTCTAGAGATTCTCATCGATCTTCTGACAACAATGATTATCGATCCAAGGTTGAACTCCTGTCCTTCAATGGCCTTCTCCACATTGAAGAGTTTATGGAATGGATCACAAAGGTTGAGCGTTTCTTTGAATATATGGGAGTACCTGAAGCCAAGCAAGTTCCAATGGTTGTTTTCAAACTCACTGGAGGTACTTCTTCTTGGTGGCAACAAACTCAACAGGACAGATCTCAACAAAATTTGGCTCTTATTCGTACATGGTCCAGCATGAAGCAGCTTTTGAAAAGTCAGTATCTACTTCCTCATTACTCTTAGGTCTTATTCAACAAACTTCAGGACTGCTACTAAAGTACACATTCTGTTTAGGAATATGTTGATGACTTTCTCGCCTGCTCTCTTAATGATCTTCATGAGACAGAAGAGCAAAAGATTGCCCTCTTTCTACGTTGTCTGCGATGGGATATTCGCAAAGCACTTGCTTCTCATAGCCACTTCGCTTTGACCTCGGCTTTCAGTGCAGCTTTAAACGTGGAAGAATTCACTGATACCTCTCCACCAAGGAACCAAGCCAATCACCGCCCTACCTCATCCCACCCCTCTTTCTCCTATAACTAATCCTAGAATCGTAATAATTACCACCAACCAACTTCTACCCAACCCCAACACCCAATACTCTAAACCCCAATCATCCAATAATTCCCGCCCTTACAATAATAACCGTCCACCACCCCAACGCCCCAACAATCCTTCACAAAATCAACCCAGTCAATCATCCTCATCCTCCAACCCTTATTCCCACCCAAACATGGACAAGTGCTTCAAGTGTGGCAAAGTTGGCCATAGATCACATGAGTGTCTCAATCGCTTAGCAATGATTGACTCTGAGACACCCGAGCAAGATCCTATTGATCCTTATGATAATGATATAGTGGAAGACAATCAAGATGATGATGAACCATATACTGCTGATCTTGGTGAAGAGCTTGATTGCTCTCTAGTGGTTCGCCCGCTCTTGCTTGCTCTGTATGTTCTGCATCAACAACAGTGCAAGCACATCTTTCGCCCTACATGCACCTTTAAAGGCAAGATTTGTTCTCTTATTATAGACAGTGGTAGCTGCGACAATATGGTCTCTCAATTTTTCGTTCATAAGCTTCAACTTCCAGTTCAACCATGCCCCAATCCATATTATGTTGGTTGGGTTGATGATACATGTCGCCACCAAGTAACTTCTCAATGTGAGGTTCCCTTCTCTATTGGTAAGGATCATGATACAGTTCCATGTGACGTGCTTAGAATGAATGTCAGCCACTTGATACTTGGCTGGCCTTGGCAATTTGACGTTCACTCCTTACATGATGGAAATTCCAAATACTTATACTTTCATGCACAATGGCCAGAAGATTATCTTGGCTTCTCCTACACGTCATTTGCAGCAGTCACGTGAGAAACGCACAAGCGTCATCTCCAATGATATCATCAAACATTCTAGAGAAACAGGCTGTATTTATGCATTTATGGTTCGTCATGCCCCACAAGATACCTATGATGTTCCTCCTCAGATGCAGCCCTTATTGGATGAGTTTTGATGTCTTCTACCTTCAGAAATCCTTGATTCTCTTCCTCCTATGCCCAATATTCAGCATCATATTGATTTCGTTCTTGGAGCTAGCCTTCCCAATCTTGCACATTATAGGTTGAGTTCCAAGGAACAAGCCATTTTGCAGGAACAAGTTGAGGACCTCTTAGCAAAAGGTTTGATTCGCCATAGCATGAGCCCTTGTGCAGTCCCTGCTTTGCTTGTGCCCAAGAAAGATGGCTCCTGGCGTATGTACATTGGCAGTCGAGCAGTTAACAAAATTACTATCAGATACCATTTTCCTATTCCACGTTTAGATGATATGCTTGACATGCTTTCTGGTTCCGTTATCTTCTCCAAACTTGATATTAAGAGTGGTAATCATCAAATCCGTATCCAGCCTAGTGACGAATGGAAAACTGCTTCTAAGACCAAAGATGGACTTTATGAATGGCTTGTTAGGCCTTTTGGCCTCTCTAATTCACCTAGTACTTTTACGAGGCTGATGAATCAAGTCCTGCAGCCTTTCATTGGACATTTTATACCTTGCAAGAAGACTATGGATGCAGAAAATATTGCCAACCTCTTCTTTCGGGAAGTCGTTCGCCTTCATGGTGTCCCTAAGTCCATCACTTCGGATCGTGATCCAAAGTTTCTTAGTCACTTTTGGCTAACTCTTTGGAAACGCCTTGACACATCATTAAAGTTCAGTAGCACCGCCCATATGCAGACAGACGGACAAAATGAAGTGGTGAACCGCACTCTTGGCAACCTTATTTGATGTCTTTCGAGTGAGAAACAGCGTCAGTGGGATCTTGCGCTTGCTCAAGGAGAGTTTGCCTACAATTCCTCCCCTAACAAGTCCACAGGACTTCCACCATTCAAGATTGTGTATTCTAAAGTGCCTAATCACACTTTAGACCTTGTGGCCTTACCTCCGCTACCGGACTCCAATGTTGCAGCCAATAAGTTGGTTGATTTGGTTGCAGAGCTTCAGGACACCGTCAAAAAGCTCCTTGCCGACTCCAATGACAAATACAAATCACATACAGATAAGCATCGGCGTGTACAAACTTTTGAAGAAGGTGACTTTATTATGGTCTTCCTAAGCAAGGAGTGTTTCCCCGTCGGTACTTACAACAAGATCAAGATCAAGAAGATTGGTCCCTCGCGTATTCTCAAAAAAATAAGTGACAATCCTTACGTCGTTGACCTCCCTTCGGATTTGCATATTTCTCCTAGTTTCAATGTGAAGGACATCTTTCCATACTATGATGGAGATCCAGTCAATCTTCCAAATTTCAACTCAAGGAAGAGTTTTTTTAAGACCGGAGGAATGATAGAACCATCTATTTTAGTAGTTCCTATTTTCGTATTTTTGTATTTTCATAATTTTATTCTCGGAGACCTTGTAAGAAAGTCAGGTTAGTGGCTTTCCTTGCTGGTTTAGGGGTCTACAATAAGATTAGAAGTGTGCTAGAGTTGGAAACCACTTCGTGGCCTTACAAACTTGGAGTCCTAGTTTATTTTTAGTTGTTTGTTTCCTATATAATGCTATGAATGAAAGAGAGGGACACACCTCTTTCGAAATTATGAAATAAGATTAAGATTTTATTATCTCTTTGCCTTCGAGCACGGTTATCCTCTTTGTTGCCTTAGTTGCAGACGATCCTCCCCTTGGTGGTTCAATTCCACTCGAGTTCTTCATCGCAGATCTTGGGCCTAATACCAAGAGAAGAAGATTTTCTCGCTGATCTCTGGGCTTCATCCCAGAGCCTTCTCCATCGCCAGATCTTGTTGTTGTCACCTCTGCTTCAATTTGCAAGTCGTCACCTCCAATCACACTTCCGCCACTGCTTCTCGCACCTTCTATCATTCCTCTCCTTCTTCGCAGGTACTCTAAGTTACTGCTGTCCTCTTCTTCTTCCATCTGGCCTTCGATTCCTTCTTTCCCTCTTCCATCTTCTTGCTTCCGCCACCACTACACCCTTCGCTGCCCTCTTCCTTTCGTTTCTCTTTTTCCTTTCTTTTTCTTAATACCATTCGTACCCCTGCAGCCCTAACACAACTTAAGCTGCACGTGACCAAAACCTGCCCTACACGTGCCTAACTTAAAGGGCATTCAGTTCCTTCCCTTTACCCGTGCAAACAGTTTTACTGTTTGACCCGAGCCTTCGTCGGGACTGACTTATTTTGAATTTAACCCCGCTTCCACTACATCATTAAGTTAGTGCTAGAAGACAACATAGTAAGCAGAAGATTGTGGTTAGCTGGAACTTGCCAGAGAATCAATCTGTCAAATTCAATGTTGATAGAGCTGCTTGAAGCTAGTCCCAGGTAGTATTGGCAATATTTTTCATAAATTGGGTGGAAATGTTCTTGCTTTCTTCTTGGGGCAAGTGGGTAGAAGCGATCCAACAAGACTCATTTTCTTGCTATCAAGGAAGCTTTTATCTATTTTCAAGTAGCATAATCAAGGGAAGCTTGTTATTGGCAATGACTCATTGAATGCAATCCGGTGGGTGAATGGGAAGACCAAGCCTCCTTAGAAGCTTGTTCCTATATATAAGGAGATCATTGACCTTTTCAAAGAACGTAAGGTTGCCTTTGTGTGTGTTAAAAGATCAATGGCTGTGTTTGGATGAGAACATAAAGCAAAAAAGGTTCTCCAGGGGTAGTAGAACCACTATCCATCTTCTCTTCTCCTTGGGAGGGAAAGATCCACTGTTTGCTAGCCCCACTTTCTCCTGGAGAATGGATCCAAACAAGAGAAGTCACCCATTTCTCCCCATCCAACCACAGCATAAGATAAGGGGTCTCTAGGGAGAGCTTGCTTTTAGATTTCCCCTCAGATAAATCCATGATCTCATGTGATTCTCCTTTTGTTTTTGTTTTTTTAAGGCTGGGCAGTTTCCATCGAGGATTCTCCCCATCTTATTTGTATTCTTTTGCTTTCTCTTAATGAAATCTTCAGTCAATGTTTCAAAGAGGGGGGGAAAAATTCATCCACTTCAGTGTATAGTGTGAAATTTCACCCATTCCCAATCAATGAGATCCCTGCACACCTCCCTCAAACCAATGACTCAATGAGGTTTTTTTTTTTTTTCTGATTGGGTTGCAAAATATTTACTTCTTTTTTAAGATCATGTTTTCTAATTTATTGTTGAAGTGCAGTTCCTCACATCATCATTGTGCTGCAGCTACTCCTATTCATATCATTTCATTTTAAATTGTATTGAAACCCAAACTAGTTAATACTCACAATGAAGCTTCAATCACGAATATGAAAACATTGCTTTCGCACACTAATTTGAGATACCTGCATCTGTACAAGAAGTTCTGGTTTGCTCCTCCGAGAAGCTTCACTTTCGTTGCCTTCTCCACGTTGACTTCACAAAGAATCTATCTCATCAATGAAGATAATGGATGGATAGGGCTGCAACTCGAATCGGACGGGCCAAGTTTTAATAAACCCAATCCTAACCCGATTCACTCCATATTGAACCCGACCCGACCCAAAAAAAAAACCCGAAATAGTGAACCCAACCCGACCCAAGATTGTAATACCCTTAACCCATCCCGGCCCGACCCTTGACCCGACCCGACCACGAATTGCAGCCCAAAACCCGACCCGACTCAACAATATTTCATTCATTTTGCTGCTTCATTGCTTCATTTAGGGTAAAAAATGTAAAAAATGCACACAACAAGGGCGGACTGGGGGACACATGAAACCATTGTTTTAAAAATCAAACTAAATTAAATTGTCCACTGTTTGAAAACTTTAAAAATCTAGAGATTGAATAAGATTTAATAGAATTTTGTCCGTTGTTTGAATCAAGTTACAAAAATTGTCCATTGCTTAAATTGTCCATGGTTTGAATTAAGCAAGTTAAAAAAATTATACAGTCATCCTTTCTTGTCACTTACTTCCACCTGCTTTTAAAATGAAAATTCAACAATAATTTGGATAAAAAATAAAAGAGGACAACTATAATTTTCATCCATGGATTCAAGTCAGCAACCATCTTCTCCACTTCACAAAGTCAGCAACCAGATCTGCAAGTAATAAATTAGTTAGTGAAATATACATATTCATGACATCAAATTGACATAAATTTATCATTAATTATAGGACAGATTTGTTGTGCCCACATAAAAAGAAAACCATATTTAAGTTCTACTAGAGAATTAAACATTAGCTGGGAACTCTAGTTGAAAACCGGCTAAGGGTCCAATTGTCCATTTGCTTATCTAAGAATCGATTGTTGATGCTTACAAGCCCAATACCCATTTCAACCCAAAATTAATCAAGGAAATGAGTCAGAGGCCCACGACACCCATTTACAACCCAAAAAGTACCATTTAAACTTTAAAAAATCAAACATTTTACCAATGCTAAAAAATTAAACTTTGTACCCATATGTTCAATAAATATATAAAAATTAACAAACCAACTAAAACGGTAACAGCTTAACCACTTAAAGTAGCCCCAAGACTCTCTTTTTCAATTTTTTTTTACAGTAGTGATACTAACAATGATATTGAATGGCATCCCTACTTTTTCCTCATTTTCTAACATTATAATAATGATAAGACATGGAAATAAGAAGGCAAATAATATTTTTTGTTGTTTCCGCATAAATCAATGATTCCATGAATGACTTGGAACTAAAACTAAAACTGAGCTTTGAAAGATAGAGATTTAAAGTGGACTTAGTATCCTTAACACAAATAACAAAGAAGCCATGAAAAAAGGCCTTATGGACTTGCTACAACTTGATACAAATAACAAATAATATGAAAACAAAAGTTAATCTAATCTTTTCCAAGATATCTAGAAAAAACCCATTTATTCATAAGAAGAAAAGATTTAAGAAAAGTACCATTTATCACCAATCACATCTCACTTTCTTCAACTTCAGTGACACCTTAAAAAAGGTTAAGAGTAATATTAGATTGTAACAATATAATAACAAAATGAAATAAATACTAAATAGATAGAAATAAATGTCATTACCTAATTCAATCCTATCAGTATCGTCTTCATGATCATAAACTTTAGGCTCTCCCTCCACGACATCGTCAGGTATGGCATCTCTTAGCCAATCTTGAGTGCAAACCAATGCATGTACAACTCCGGGACTCAATGAACTTCAGGTACTAGTTGATGACTCTACTTCCAGTACTAAATGCAGACTCTGAAGGCAATAGTCGATACTTGAATTGCTAAGATATCTCGAGCCATCGTAGAAAGTATAGGAAATTTGGAACTATTAACTTTCCACCAACTCAAAATGTCTAAATTAGGATCATCTGGATAATTTTTTCTTCATAATACTGCTCAAGCTCCATCTTCAAGTCCACATTATTATTTCCTAGCACCCTTTCTAAGAAATGTTTTTCGGAGTTGTTCTTTCTTAGAATCTGTTGAAGTATCATTCATCATCTCTGTTGAAGTAGAAGTGACTACTTGTTTTTGCAGTGAAGAAGAGAAAGAAAGTATACTCATTGAAAAATGCGACCATCTCCTTACAAAGTACTTGAGTATATTCATCAGCATCAGAATATGAATAAAGTTCATGATACATAAATTCTACATATTCCTAACTTGTAACGGGGATCTAATACCAAGACAATAGCAAATAGTATATTGCATTTCTTCCAATATTTATCAATTTTTTGCTGCATCTTATTTGCCATTGAAGAAATGCACGAATCATCACTCTTCAACATCTCAAGTAAATGAGCTTGAATCTCATACACTTCATGAAAAACAAGATTTGCAGTGATATATTTTGTCCCCGATAAAACCTTTTTAGCATTATAAAAAACTTTCAAAAGCTTGGAAATGGTCTCAGCCTTTCTCCAATCATCAAATGTTGGAGCAACATCCTGGGCATAAATAGGATCGCGCGTCTTCATACGTACAAATGCACTCTCATATGGTAAGGCAGAGGCTAACATAAGATATGTTGAATTCCACCTTATGCACACATCTAAGCACAAGCCTTTAGAGGATGAATTTTTTTCTTGCAAGACACAACTCTCAAACTCTTGCTTACGAGATTGCGACGACCGCACATATTTCACACATGTGCGAATAGCTTCAACTGATGATTTGATCTCACTTAAGCCATTTTGTACAATCAAGTTAACAACATGTGCAGCACATTTTACATGAAAGAATTTGTCCCGTTGTAACAAAATTCCCTTTCGAGAAAGAGTTTCCACGAGGTATCCACAACTGACTTATTGTTTGTCGCATTATCAAGTGTGATTGTGCATATCTTCTTTATATCATATTCCATCAAGCTTCTCTCAATCATATTGGCAATAATTACGCCAGTATGTGGTGCTGGAACCATACAAAAACTATGGATCTTCTTATGTAATTTCCAATTGTTGTCTACAAAATGCGCTGTGACACTTAAATATCCCAAAGTTTAGTTGGAAGTCCACAAATCAGACGTTAAAGAAATGTGCTTGCATGAAGTACTTAGAAATGATTTCAACTTAGCTTTTTCCAAATGGTAGATTTTCAAAAATTCCCTTCTAACCATCGTACGAGAGATGAATTGAAATCTACGATTGATGCATTTCACAAATCTTCGAAATGGTGCACGATCAACAATAGAAAATGGAAGCTCTAACATAATTATCATAATGGCCAATTCTCTTCGTGCATGTTCCATATTAAAACTATACGGCACAAGGCCTGCTCCCACTCCCTCATCACCATCTTCTTTTTTAACACTACTAAAGGTAAGAATTTTCTGACTCTTATCTTTCACAGAATACGCAGTACATCGTGTTAAATGTCGACTAAGAGTGCTAGTTCACTTTTAGAAGTAGTTTTATATCTTCCATAGCAATATTTACAAATTGTCATTAAATCATCCCCCTTAGTTTTAGGGTCTCTAGTAAAATGTTGCCAAACATGTGATTTTAGTGGGTATCCTCCTTTCTTTGATTTGACACTAGTGGCAATTGAACAATCACCTATAGTCGAATTGATGCTATTGTCATTAGTGACAGGAGTATTGGATCCTAACACCTAATTAAACATTACACATAATAATTAATCAACTATGATAATAACATAAATAAATCTAAGAAAAATGAATTAAATAATAAATAACTATCAATGAAAGAAAAAGAAATCTTACTTCAATGTCAACATCAACATCATCGTTATGCGAAGCCATTACACTATTTTCACAATGGCACTGTAAAAGAAAACAACAAAAATCAAGTTCTTCGCCTTGATTTTGAGTTAAATATTCTATCAAGACATATTCTATCAAGTGGATATCCCAAACTAACATTTTTTTCCACAAAACTCCAATAGGGATCAAAATGAGTTGTTAGAGAACAACAATGGGCAGATATGTGCAAGGCCATGGATGTAGGAATTGAACAAGACACTTAATTTTTCCAAAATATATAATGTGGACATGGATATGGGTGTCTTCCCGTTCAAAACACATTTTTACATTAGTTTTTTTACATTTTTCTAACTTGAATAATTACCTATTCTTATCACTTCCTCAAACAATCTTATGACATACTACGATTCAACAACTTCCAAAACAACTAAAAAAATACAAAGAATATAATATTTCAAAAATTCAAAAAAAAAAATCTGTTCAAATCCCTTTAAGTTAACTTGAGTCCAGTAAGTGAACAATTTTTATTGAGTTTTTTAAATTAAATAAAAGCTCATTGAATTAATTGATTCGATAAAATTTCGAGTCAAATATAAATTTTGAATTTTCAAAAAATGATAAATACCCAATAGGCCAATAGAATTAGACTTTCTCAACTTTTAATTTCTAATGTTTTCTTTTTTACAGTTCCATCATTGATGGTGGAGTTCTTACTTGTAACAGTTTTTACCATTTTTACCATATTTGACTGATTGGGTAAGCTGATACATTTGATTTTGAAGATTGAAAGCGTTGAAATAAAAGATAGAAAATACTAAAACACACACTGACTGCAGCAAGAACAGAGGGTGCCCCTGGTTTCCATGTTTTTGACTTGTCCCTCTCCAGTGACTCCACCCCTCTTTTT
Source organism: Chimonanthus salicifolius (assembly GCA_013350335.1). NCBI lineage: Eukaryota > Viridiplantae > Streptophyta > Magnoliopsida > Laurales > Calycanthaceae > Chimonanthus > Chimonanthus salicifolius. Next base: position 31,854,336 of record CM023539.1, read on the forward strand.
AACACCCCTCTTCACCCCACCATTTTCCACCCAACACACCCAAATTCCACGAATTCCCCAGCCTTCTTGCTTTCCAAGAATTCTCCAATATTCTCTCTTCACCCAAACAAGGGAAAACCAAACTTATCTTGCCTGCTTGCGTTTCTAGTAAGAGCAAAACTGATCTACTCTTCTCTTAAGAAAAAACACACTGACTGAGTAAAGAAAATCGATTTTGTATTTTCATTCGTCTGTCTTCAGTATGTGAAAATTACATATAACTCAAATCCGTTTGTCGTGAGGGACAAATAGGCGGTGTAGATGATTGGGTTCGGTCATTTGAGAGTGGACCTAACCTGTTGATTTCATAAGGGCTTGAAAGCATTTAAAAATCATGGAACGGCTTTAGAGCTCTGATTTGAATCACATATAGAACATATCTATGTATATCAGTTAGAGAGAGACTCACCAAGGTCCGGCCGGGAAGAGATGTCGGTGAAGAAGAGGAATAACGACAACGACCCAAAGAGCAATCTCAGATTCGCAGGCGATGAGGAAGGGAGGAAAAGGGCTACTGGCTGGAAATAGGAAAACAAAGAGCTCTGCTAGGGTTTGAGATTTGAGGGTAACTGGGTAAGGCAGCTTTTTATATTAAGTTATGAGATAGGGTCGGGTCTTCTCGGGTCGGGTTTTCTTGGGTCAGGTTGAAATTTAAAGGCCTCAGCCCAACCCGACTCGAATTTCGGTCGGGTTTTTCTTTTCTCAACCCGACCCGACCCTATATCCCGACCATTGTAACCCGACCCGCATGATTTCTCAGGTCGGATCATGCGGGTCGGGCCAAAACCCGACCCGAGTTGCAGCCCTATGGATGGAGCACTCTCACGAGCCATTTGAAAAAAGGTTCGAAACCAGCTTCTCACTTTCACCCATCCACTTCGAAACGAGGTCCGATGAAGAAATACTAGGAAAAAGTAATTTAACAAAAGTCAACTAAGCTACTCAGAACAAAATACACAATTTCATGGTGTGTGTATTCATAATAGTAACGCACACCAAATCCCATGATTCAAAAGTCTAAAACCTCAACAAAAGTAGACCATACAAGAAAAAACCTTAAAATCTCTATGCATATGAGGATGAGTGTTCTACATTAGTTATTTGAAAGGAATAAAAGTGAGGTTAAGCATCAGGATTTCCTGAAAGAGAAGTGTAACTGCTTAAGCCTCTATAAAAGAATGCTAGATTTCATTTAAAACAAGAAATTAGGTAATTTTGCATATAAAAACGTTGAGAGAAAAATAAAATGAGGAACTAATTTGCATAAAGACTAAAAGCATGATCTATCAATTTGATTTACACTTTCATGCGATTCCACCTAACTGTAGTACAAAATTCTCACATAGTTTACATCTGTACTAAAACTTGAAAATTTGCATAGCCACTTGATAACCAGTATGAGAAAGTGAAGGTAACCTGTAAGTTTACCACAATAAGGAAAAGGAGAACTAGACATCCTAATCGTGTAATGCACATGCAAAAATGATAGCCTGAGGGGGCCTTTGATGTAGACATTGCAATGGCCCGACTACACAGTGACTCTTTTCCGAAAGCGTGGAAACACGCATTTCAATATTATTAGATTATTTAGAGTAGATTTGAGATTATTTTTATGTTTTTTAACAATGATACATATTTTAGATCAAATATCATGTTCTAAATTAAATGAAATCAGATTAATTAGATAGGTTTGAAAGTCCTTCCCTAGGTGCTAGAACACGATTGACCATAGAGGGAGAGAGGAGAGAGAGGGGGAGGGTGTATAGGTCAATCCCAGTTTCCATGGTGCTTACAAATTTCTTGATTGTTTAAATTTTAAGTGCAGCGGAATAACAATCTTAATCAAGAAATTTGTTTAGTGTAAATTATTTATAATTTCTTAAACGATCACACTAAATTTAGAACCCTTTACATATTGCTTAATTATCTATGCTTGTGTACAATGTATAAATAAAGATAACCAAATGCAAAGTGATGTATGTTAAGAAGAGTGCTTAAATACAAAACAAACACACAATGATCAAACACCATAAGACCAAATTTATAGTGGTTCGGTTAGCCAACCTACATCCACTGTTAGGACTAGCTCAACCTTAAGTTATCTCCAAATCCACTAAATGGGGACTTACACCCTCACAATTAGAGTAAGAATTCCACCTCACTCAATCGGCTAGGGAATTTCACCCACTACATGTGCCACAGACAACGCTCTAGATTTTTTAAAGTGGTTCGGAGCCAAGTTTCCTTAATCCACTTTCACAGGGTAAATGTTTTAAATAAAATTAAAACCAAGAAGCACTTGCCTTTAAAGCTCTTTCTCGTTGATGTGTGCCTTGTAGCCGTCGTAGAGCAATCACAATTCCAGGGTGACTAGGAAACTGGTTGAACCAAATCTTTCCTACTTTATTATCCTTTCCCCTCTCTCTCTCACAAACTCAATCCAAATGATTGGTTGTATTAGATTTCCCAAGTGTAGGCACAAGAAAGAGTGATCATTTGATCATTTTGTTGGCCCTTGTTTAAGCTCAATGATAATGATGAGGGTCCAATGGACTTGCCAAAGGATTTCCAACTGGTTGCACAAGGATTAATATTTATAGAGAATGCAACCAATTTTTCAGGACAGTCCAGTGACGACAGGTCGGGCGCACCGAGGGGTCTGTGACTAAAAATATTACCGTTCAACTACCCGACCAGTTGAGCATTAAATGCACTTTCAACGGCACAATTTTTATCTGACCGACAGGTCAGTGTTACCGATGGGTCGACAGTGATGGCGCCGAGAGGTCAGTCCATACGAGAGGCTCGGTCTGGGACAACACCATGTTAGCAGAGTTTCAAGTCCCGAAACTAGTCTTACCCAAACGATCTACTGCCCTTCATCGAGGTGTCGGTCCTGGTACTCTCGACCAGTATGTATTACCGAAATGTTTGTTTTCTCGAGAGTCCACCTGAGTTCTAAGTTTCAGACCTCATAAGTCTTTATCGAAGAGTCGTTGACCATGAGGGGTCGTTTCAACCTTTCACTGAGGGTCGGTGCATACGAGACTCTCGATCAGAGATATACCCAGAATGACAGTTCTATGATCCAAAACCTTTGTCAATCTGGCCGACCAGTCTTTGACCACGATGGGTCGATCTTGTCTCCACCGAGGGGTCGGTGAGAGCGACTGGTCGAGCTGACAGTGAACTTAATTCATATTTTCAAGTTCGCTTCCAAATCACTGTCAACTTCCTCTATAGGCCTTTTCTGGTTTTACCAATAGTTCAACTGAGCCTAGGAATGGTCCTACTAAGGTGTGAGTACCACCTAAAGTCATCTATGGCCAAATACCTGTTTTTGTGATTGTTATAACGATGAGCTTTAATTCGGTGGAGCATGATCTTCACTCTTGATCACCTTGAGTCTTCAAGCCTCTAGAAAGTGCTTTCTTACCGAGTCATGGAATTGACAAACTTAGGGACGCGACAAGCCGGGGCACTAACAAGGTTTTCAATTAATTTTGCAATGAGTCCAATAGTCACATAATTAATCAAATAAAGGTGATTTTTGGTGGGCCCAAGTTCAAGAAAAGACCTCATTGAGGTAATTTTCATGGGCCCCATATGCTTTTAAAGGTTAAAAAAGTTTTGGAATAAATTTTTTTTAAAGTGATAAAAATTTGGAATCTTAAAAAAATGGCTTGATTGGTCCATTCAAGGTGACCAATGGTGGGATACATAATCATAGCCCTTTCAATAAAGAAGATTTTTTTCGCATGTTTTTGAAGGGCACAAAAGTCTTAAGGATTAAAAAATAATATGAATTGATACATTTTTAGGGGGTTAAAAAATATGGCCTCATTAATGTATTTAAGGTATTATTGGTAGACCCCATATTCAAGCATAGGGCCAAAGTGGGAATCAAAATGATCAATTGAATTTTAGAATGACAATTTATCACCTACTTCTACCACAAAAGAGGAGAGAGAGAGAGAGAGAGTGCTGATCAATTGAATTTTAGAATGACAATGTACAACATACATCTACCATAAAAGAGGACAGAGAGAGAGGAGGAGAATGAGGAGAGAGACCCTAAATGCTCAATGGTTTTATCTTCATACTTGCTTCCAGGGGGAGCAATTTAGGAGGGAATATAGCAAAACCTATGATGTTTTCCTCTATCATTTGAAAAAGCCAATCATGCCCTTAGAATTCAGGATGGATTCACAAACTATAGAAACGATTATGAAACCAACAATTCACTGCAAAACAAAATCACAAACAAAGACAAACATAACCAAGTGCTACATTAGTCTAAAAAACTACATAAAAAGAGGGGGGAGCATGGGAAGAAAAATTATAAATAGTACATGGCCCAAAAATGCAACAGAGGCCAAAATGCAATAATAAGAGATTATTGCTCACAAGTTTTTTTTTTTTGAAAGGTTCTTATTGCTCACAAGTTGTGGGCATGGAGGAATCTATGTTGAGAGTTATTGCGGAAGAAACAGGGTGCACAATGGCGAAATAACATTTCACATACCTTGGGTTACCGGTGGGTAGGAATCAGAGAGCTAAGAAATTCCAGGCCCAGTGGTGGAACAGATCGAAAAAAGATTTAGCGAGTGGCTTCGAAACCAGCTTCTCACTTTCACCCATCCACTTCGAAACAAGGTCCGATGAAGAAATACTAGGAAAAAGTAATTTAACAAAAGTCAACTAAGCTACTCAGAACAAAATACACAATTTCATGGTGTGTGTATTCATAATAGTAACGCACACCAAATCCCATGATTCAAAAGTCTAAAACCTCAACCAAAGTAGACCATACAAGAAAAAACCTTAAAATCTCTATGCATATGAGGATGAGTGTTCTACATTAGTTATTGGAAAGGAATAAAAATGAGGTTAAGCATCTGGATTTCCTGAAAGAGAAGTGTAACTGCTTAAGCCTCTATACAAGAATGCTAGATTTCATTTAAAACAAGAAAATAGGTAATTTTGCATATAAAAACGTTGAGAGAAAAATAAAATGAGGAACTAATTTGCATAAAGACTAAAAGCATGATCTATCAATTTGATTTACACTTTCATGCGATTCCACCTAACCGTAGTACAAAATTCTCACATGGTTTACATCTGTACTAAAACTTGAAAATTTGCATAGCCACTTGATAACCAGTATGAGAAAGTGAAGGTAACCTGTAAGTTTACCACAATAAGGAAAAGGAGAACTAGAATTATCCAGTCATGCATTGACACGGTGGAACACTTATTTGAAGCGCCATGATGTATCAGGATTAACTTGGAGGAAGTTCAAGGGGTTAGTTCGAAAACAGTTTTACCCTATTGGCTATGAAGAGGACCGGTGGATTAAGTGGCAGTATTTGCGACAAAGATTTGGCCAGTCTGTTCAAGAATACACTACTAAATTCCACACTCAGGCTATTGTCCTAGGAATCTCAATTGAAGACTTTGATGTTTTCATGAAGTATGTAGGTGGACTAGCGGAGTACATCCGAAGAGAAATGAAACTATTCAAAGTTAGTACCATCGATGAGGCTACAATGAAAGCAATTGCCATGGAGGCGAAGAACAGGAAGTCAGATAGGAGTGAGGTCAAGCAGAAAGACAGGTAGAAATGAAGTTAAAAACAGCAACATGGGGGAATCCAACAATTAGTTAATGCAAAGAGTTTCTTTTGTGAGCATTGCAAAATCAATGGCCATGTGAAGGACAACAATTGGAAACTTCATCCCGAGTTGCAACCCAAGAGGAAGGACAGGAAGGCAGTATTGAATCTGAACATACAAGTAAAGCAAAGTATCATAGAAACAATAGTAGACCCTAGCGGTCAGAAGAATCTGATCTCAGAATGTTTGGTACAGAAAATGGGTTTGGAGACAACTGTACACCTACGACCCTATCCGTTGGGGTAGATTCAGAAGGATGTGGAGATGAAGATCACCAAGCAGTGTACCTTCAAGTTTGCTATTTCTGAAAAGTACATTGATGAGGTAACATATGAGGTGGTGTCTTTGGATGTTTGTCAAGTAATCCTGGGTAGCCCATATTTGTGGGACCGGGATGCTATTCACTACAGCCTGTAAACCACATTCTACCACTACTTTGGTCACTGCAACTCAGGCCAAAAGGATGGTGAATGCTTGCAGGAAGTTTGTCTTGTTGATGGTCAAACAACAGGAGCAACCCCTAGCAACGGTGACACTCTCTGCAATGTCCCTAACCCCTAAGCAGCTGACTGAGGTTGAGAAAATGAAACCGACTTTCAAGAAGCTATTCTAGGAGGTTCAAGGCTTACCACCACAAAGGCTTATAGAACACGATATCCAACTGGTAGGAGATGCATCTCTACCTAATCTAAGTTTATATCGTACCTCCATAACAGAGAATGATGAGATCCGGAAGCAAATCCAAGAGCTTTTGAATCGGTATCCATTACCGAGGATTGATGATCTATTGGATCAACTGCAAGGAGCCCACTACTTCACGAAATTGAACCTGAAATCGGGCTATCATCAAGTCCGCGTTCGAGAATAATACACCTGGAATACTGCATTCAAAACCAAGCAAGGACTGTTCAAATGGTTAGTCATGCCATTTGGGCTATGCAAGGCACCCGCTACCTTCATGCGATTGATGAATGAGATACTCCGTCATTTCATTGAAGATTTTGTTATTGTTTACTTAGATGACATTCTCATTTAGAGTAAAACATGGGAGAAACATATTCATCATCTTAAAAAGGTGTTGCGGGTGTTGAAAGAAATGCAGATACAGCTGAATGGGAAGAAATGCGAGTTTGGGAAACAGTCTCTGGTGTATTTGGGATTTATAGTTGAAGCAGGTGAATTGAAAGTTGATCCTGCAAAGATTGAGATCATTACCAAATGTCCAGCACCCTAATCAGTGACAGAATTGAGAAGCTTCATGGGAGCATTTCAGTATCTGCGGAAGTTCATTTGACATTTCTCACAGATTGCAGTGCCTTTACATGCTTTGACAAAGGCCAATCAGAAATTTGAGTGGTCGAAGAAGCAGGATGGCACCCTCAGTTATTGAAATGGAAAATTTCTAAAGCCCCAGTGTTAGCATTACCTAATTTGCATCGACCTTTTGAAATTGAGGCGGATGCGTCAACATATGCTATGGGAGTTGTTTTGCTACAGGATGGTAGACTAGTAGCTTACCATTCTGAGATGTTTAGTGGACTGGTGTTGAACTACCCTACCCATGATAAACAGATGTATGCATTGCATCAAGCAGTGAAACATTGGCGTGTATACTTATTGAGGAAGGATGTTATAGTACACACTGACCACAAGCCACTTCAATTCTTATAGACACAGTCCAAATTGCAACAGGCTCGTCACATGAAATGGATGTCATACTTCAACAGTTCAATTTAGTGATAAAGTACAAAAAAGGAGCCACCAACAAACTGGCAGATATGTTGTCTAGACCACCTCCACATAGTAGCTCCACTCTGATGGTGGCAATGCAGATCTAGCCTATGGCCCTTACTAAGTACACACAAGGTTATGACACCCATAAATATTTCAAAGTGACATATGAGAAGTTGCAGCAGGGACAGTCTACAGAGTACACACTGAATGATAGATTGATGTATAAGGGTTCGCAACTAGCATACCAAAAGAAGGGGATAGATTACAGTGGGTTCGAGAGGCTCATACATCCAGAGTGGCAGGTCATTTTGGAGTTGAGAAGACCTTGCTTAATCTACAAAGATATGTCTTTTGGCCAAAGATGCAGCAGGATACAACTTGTTACATCATGGGTTGTGTGTTATGCGACACATCAAAGCCTTTAAAAAGGAAGTTTGGACTGTACACACCAGTGCCAGTACTTAGGAGGCCCTAGAGAGCATTTCGATGGACTTTTAAGGAGGATTACTGAAGACGAAATCTGGCCATTAGTCGTAGTGGATCGGTTCAGCAAGATGGTAGAACTCATCCCATGTAAGAAGACGGTGACAGGGGAGGCAGCAGCAAAGTTGCTTTTCAAACATATATGGAAACATTTTGGACTGCCTAATTCGATTATCTCAGATCGAGATAGTCGGTTCCTAAGTCATTTTTGGAATGCTTTATGGGGAATGATGGACACCAAGCTGAAACGGCACAGCATTTCATCTACAAACAGATGGGCAAACAGAAGTTGTGAACAGGATGATGGTGCACCTACTTCGGGGCTACAATTCGAAGCATCCAAAGACTTGGAATGTTAGCCTACCTTATCTGCAGTTCGCTTTCAACTGTGCAATCCATGGTTCGACACAGAAGTCACCTTTTGAGGTCTGTTTGGGTAACTGGCCTCAAAGCCCTTTTGATTTGGCTTTCACCATTGGAGACAGTCAGTTGGAAAGAAGGGAAGAGGAGGACAGGGCCAGTGCTCAACAATTCTTGGAACGGATAGCTAAGGTGCACAAGGATGTTGAAGCACAGCTGCAGCGATCACAACAAAGGTATAAGGCTCGACATGATCAACATCACGTGGAGTGTACATTTCAAGAGGGTGATCTTGTTTGGTTGAAACTGAGCAAGGAACGGCTAAAGGGAGATGGAAAGAAGCTGAAACCTATCTGATATGGGACGTTCAAAATCATCAAGAAGATTGGAGACAATACATTCCAGCTTAATCTATCACCATACATGCAGATGTATATAGTTATCAATGCTGAGAACTTGAAGTTGTTTGAACCTTCACTACTTGATGAAGACCCAGACCGAGACTCGACTACCGTCCATTGATGACTTGTGGGTGGAGCAAGAAGATCCACTGACTGAAGATTGCATTCTAGAGAAGAAGGCAATGGAGACTAGGAGGGGGAAGTATGACTCTTTCCGGATCGACAGGAACGGACAACTACCAAGTCAATCGAGGTGGTATAGTCGGGACAAGGGAACCATGGTGTTCCCCCCATCTGCAATTCTAAGCTTTAGCGAGAGCTAAATCCCCTAAACAGGGGGAGCCATGAACCAGGAAGATCAAAAAGAAGTATCAGTCGACTGAACTTCAATCTAGCAGAGCCAGAGCCTGCCTGTAAAACACAGACAGGGACCTGAGAAGAAGTCAGTTGACCAAACTTGTGTTTCAGTCGACTGAAATGGCCTCAGTTACGAACACAAATGTCTGTAAACATCTTCCCATAAATCAGTGGACTAAAAACTACAATTGAGTCGACTGAAAAAGTCTCAGAAATTTTCTAAGCAATTTGCACATAATTCAGTCAACTGAAACACGATGTTCAATCAACCGAACATCAACTTACACACAAGGTTGGCGGTTCTTACCAGTTTCTTTTGCAGATTTTCTCTTTCCTTTTGCTGTAATTACGGGTTCCAAGGGGGATAGAACACGCTAGAGTGATTGAACGATCCATTTTGAGGAGAAGAAGAACAGAACAAAAAAAAAAGAGGAAGAAGACTTCTTCCCAAATCTCTGTTTCTCTCTCAATTCTCTTGTTCTCTTAAAATCTTTCCAATTGTTGTCCTAAGCATCCATATTTGGATCATTTTGAAAGCTTCACAATTGTATTCATTAAAGAGCAGAAGGTACATTATAAGAGAAGTACACTGATCATCTAAAACAAGAATCAATACCCAAAAGAAAAAGTGAAAAATCAATATACAATATAACATAAAATTACAAATTCCTTTGGTTAATTCACAACCTTTCCATCTAGATAAATCATCAGCTAGAGAATTAGCAACACAAAATAGGTGATATCAATGGATAAAAGCTGATCCAACATGATGTAAATTTCATCAACTAATGACAAATTGCCCCATTGGAGTTTGCTTCTAGCTTGATCTTGTCAATGAGATTGGTGCAGTCACCTTCAATAATCAGATGGGGGATATTCCTTCCACTGGCAATACATAAATTGTGACAGGCCCAAGACTTGCAATAAAAAGGTCAGTAAAGAGTAAAGGTCCATTCTAAGCAACGAGAACGATGCCTCAATGATTTTTTTAAAGGTAACTTCATTAATCAAAAATAAAAGATGGGATACATGAGAGACAGAGAAGGCAGGCCCAAAGGAATCCACCACACGCAAAAAACCACCAAAACCCCTCCCAACCCATTACAAGAATTTGTTTACAATTTCTGTAGACAAAGTCAAGCCCTAATGCGCCATCTCATCAGCCGCTGAGTTAGCAGGCCGAGGAGCCCAAGCAATCTTAAAACCATATGACGCAATGGAATGCCGAATCCTCTCAATTTTATCTAAGACTATCCATGGACAGAGATTCCAACGCCCACCCTACAACTACCTTTGAAAAACCTTCCATAAAACTTCCTTGGACCCCCAACTCTTCCAACTCCAATATGCCCCGTCATAAAGAAAACAATTCCACCTCAATTACCGAGCCATTAGGAATTGGATCCGCAAAAGAAATCACAGTAGTCCCTACATCATTACAAATGACCCCACCATAATCTGCAAGCCCTATCTCTCGCATACAATTGCCGTCAAAATTGAGTTTGAGAAGCCCAACTGCAGGAGGAGCTCGAGAAACTTGAGGCCTAGACTCCAAATGCTACCAAGCAGAATCCAGTCATCCACTGAAGCCCGATTCCTACATACATCCGAAATAGATAGACCCCGGAACTTATCGACCCAACCAACCACCAAGCCACTCTAAGCATAATAACATCAAGCAGATTCATCAAAGAACATTCCTTGCCTTGAAGAATCCTCTTATTTCTTTCTAACCAAAATGGACCAAACAATGCTCAAAATTGTTGCTTTCCAAAGACTCCTACGAAAAGAAGTACCTTTCATCACAACCTCTTCATTGAATAACTCACTCCATGCTTGAGGAAGACAAAAATCAACACGCAGCAACAGAAAGAAGTGCATCCCAATCTGATAAAAGAACCGACAAGGAAGTAGCCAATGATATATGAATTCTACTTCAGCTAAACACAATGGGCAAGCATTAACAATAATCATCTTCCGTAACTGCAAATTATCAATAGCTAAACACAAGTCACCCAAACACCTTTACCTTAAAAGGAGAAACCCCCACCCAAATTTTCAGATGCACAAGAAAATTCACCTATCTTCCCATTACCCAATACAAAAGCACTTTCCAGATGATTCATTAAAGGCATCCATCATTCTACCATCCAATCCTCCAACTCCCTCCAAAAGTGAGGGCCCCAAACCACTTTACTATTTATTAATTCATATAGCTCTCTAACCGAAGCTTCTTTCTTCGCTGCGAGAGAAAAGAGAGCAGGGAACGCCATAGCCAAAGAAGTATATCCCAACCATTTGTCCATCTAAAAGAGAATGTCGTCCCCAGAATACACACGATACCGAATATGACAAACAAACATCGCCATAGAGCAAACTCCCTTCCAAAATCGAGAATCCCTCTCATTAGCATTAGCAACCCTCCATCCATATCGCTGCAGCCTATACTTACAACGAATAATATCCTTCCATAATCCCTTAGAAGAATCCCCCAACGATGCCTCAATGATTACCGAATAAGGCTCCCATATCTACCAATGGAATCAAATCCAGTCACTTGGGTCATGGGTCAACCAGTTCAAGTTAAATTGAGACATATGCCAACCATGTAACTCAATAGACATTTGGATCCATACACAATGCACATTTTGTTGGCCTATGTCAAGGAAAAAGGTGTCCATAAAACAAATCCCCATCACCAAAACCTAATCATTCTAGGGAGTTTAATACAAAAAAAAAAAAAATCACCAAATGAACATGAAGAAAAGGTGTATCTACATCTATGTTGCACGGGCACTTAAATTTAGGTAACAAGTGTGTGTCAGACACTTCATTTTTTTTGTGTAAAATTTGTGTCCTTGCCATATCAATGATGTGTCCTTGCCATACCCATGTTGTGTTCATGCATCATAAATCTACATATAGTTTGGTAATTCAAGTGAGTCAAGCTATGCAAAGATTATCACTAACCTGGCCCAATTTAAAACAGCTACCATTTCAGGTTGGGTCAACAGAGTTCATGTTTGCCACAACCCAAGTTGCACCTTTACTAGTTCTATATCAATAAAATGGTAAATCTTAAAATATATATTATTGGAGATATGATCAACATCATAAAGTGGAGCTATGTTGGTTCAGAAATTCCATTCATGGAGTATTGTCTAACATGGGGGTCATGAGATTTCTTTCCGTAACTTGACCTATCAGTGTTTCGTTTGATAAATTCATGAAGGAAAGTTCTATAGTAATACTGCAACATTTAGTCATTAGATCAATGCTTACTAGAGGGAAATTTTGCATGTTCTAAGAGAAAAGAAGAAGAAAAGAATGTGATGTATAAAATAAATAAATCGTGGAATGAAGATGACTACTTTACTTCAAAAACAGAACCAACCATCATAAAGGAGGAATTCAAAATTGCATCATAAACATATAAGGGTCAAAAGGAAACTAGTGGTATATGCAGAAAATACATTTAAGAAAATTTCTTTTCGGTGTTTTAAATTGACCACTAGCATTTCTCTGACAAATAAAGCTCTTATGGGAATATCCAGATGATATTTACCTGAAAAAGGTTGACTCAGCTTCTGTATCAACAGCTTTAGCTAAGTATGACTTTCCAGTCCAGGTGGACCATATAAAAGGAAAGACCTCCATGGTCGTCGCTTTCCTAAAAGAAGAGCACAAGTAATACCAAATAAAACATTTTTTTAAGATACCAAATAAAATGTACTTTTATCAAAACCCATTTTCAAAAAACGAATGGTCTACAGGCTTTTTAAGCAGTAATAAAACAATTTAATTAATCCAAAAAGAAAAAATATTGAAGTACAATACAGCATTAGAGAACTATACTGAAAAAGCATATTTGTACATCAAAAGCAGCCCATTTGACATGTTTAAAGATGCCCATCCCCCTACATAGCCTTTTTATCTCCCTAAGAACAGATTACAGCTTCAATGGTGGTTTCTTCCTACCTTATGCCCATGCAGTCACATTAGCTGAGTCTCCTTTCACAATAAGTCTCGATTCCTGTAAGTATAAGCTCGGATTTCTTTGAATCCTTAATGCCCGCAGTTATCGAGGAAAAACCAACTTGGTCTCCTCCTCATCTAGTGGACATTGCTTCCCTTACAAACAATCCTAGGATTCATTTCCTTCCAAATGGACCATAGTATCACTCCCAAGAGTGGAATCCAAAGCAACTCTTCCGCTTCCTCTAGATGGAAACCACCCTAGCTCACCAAGACCCCATCTGAAGTATTCAGTAACACCCACGACAATCCAATTAAATCAAAAATCTATTCCATATGACTTGTAAAGAGCATGAGCAGAAGAGATGATCGAACTATTCTTCCTATAGACCACACAAGAAACATCTCTATTCCTCAGCAAGATGACTCCTCATCAAATATTGCATCCAGTCAAGGCTTTACCCTTAATAGCAACCCAACCAAACACCTAGACTCTACTCTTCCTTTCCAAGCCTACAGGCAAGAGGAACCAACTGCGCCCCTGCTTGTAACCAACCTAATTCAAACACTAACTTCAATATCTTCCCATAAACATCTATTTTCCTCCTCACTACAAATCTCTAACCCCTATAACACTTTTTTTTTATCGCATTAACAAAAAATTGTATTAATATAAGAGAAGAATTTCATGATAAGGTGAAGGCCTGGTGGAGCTCATTTGAGGTTGAAAGGTGGACAGGCTTTGTCCTACATAAGAAGTTGAAACTCTTGAAGCAAAAAATTAAAGAATGAAGTAGATCCGCTATCGGAGTACTGGAGGAGGAAAAACATCTCTACTTTGGTCTCTTGAAGGAATGGGAGGGAGTTGAAGGGGAGAGGATGAAACATTGGGAGCTTCTCAGGAGAAAGGTGGAACATAGACATAAGTCACGAGCTACGTGGTTCAAAGAAGGTGACAAAAATCCTATGTTCTTTCACAAAAGGGCAAATGCGAGATCTATGGCCATTGCAATAAGAGTCGTTATGGTGGATGGGAAGAGGGTGGCCGGGAGAAAGGAGATAAGGTCGGTAGTGAAGAACTACTTCCTTGTAGCCATTGCTCCAAGGAGTATGGGGGGTTAGCCTTCATGCAGGATCCGTGATGAAGACATCATAGACTTGGAGGAAACTGAAGAAATTGCCTTGGCTTATATGGAGAATTTGACCGAGGCAAAGCTCATTGGACACCGGCTAATAAGGACCATCCATTGATGGGCACATATGAACCCTAGTAGTGGGCCACACACCCTGAGTGACCCAATTACCCATTCCCATGTCTCAAATGCCCAATTAAATGCCCCAATTGGCCCTAAACCCAAACTCAAGTCAACTCCCAAAGCCTTGTTGGCCGTCCAAACCCCTCAAACATCTCACCCGAAATGCTCCCATTCCCTTGGCCGCCCAATCCCCATTAATTTCTCACCCTAAACGCATATGGAGAATCAAAATACAACATTAGGCATGTGATTAATATGGGAGGTCAACTACAAACACCTCACAGGTATTTGGTATTTTTGGTTGGCTTCTGATTCATTTTTAGAATGTGCTTTGTTGCCTTCATTCTAGACCGTTCCTTAGTACTACTTGTCCATTTCCTTAGCTTTCATTTGTCATTGTAAAAGCACTAGGATCACACTCAAATGAGGATATGATCGAGTGCATGGTAAGCATCACATTTGTTTCCCTTCTCATTTAACTAGGTCAACTTGCTTAGACCCTAGGCTTGGGTTCAATCCACCCTTGGTTAGAGCTTGGTTAGGATTTCTCTCTAGGTCTATTTAAAGACCTTGCTGTATTCGAATTTGGACATCCAATAATACAAAGAATTTGAGGCTCAATTTCTAGTGGTGTGCTTTGGACTTAGACTTCGGTCTGACATCGAATCTTCGGATCCAAACAAGTAAATACCATGTTTGATTAATCTATGTTTTATGCTTGAGTTTTAATTCAGGTCCACTTAATCTTAGTTTCTCTTTGTTCATCTAATTTGTAAATCAAATCGAAAGAACACTTTAAATCTTAACTCATGCATAAAACATAAGATTCATGGGAAACTTGTTCGCCATCGGTGGGTTATTAACTGGGCCTTCAGCAAGTAGCCCGTTCATAGATACTTGAACGGCTATGGGATCCATTAACTGCAAGATTATTGGACCCAAAATCATGGAGAGCGTAGGGGAAGGCTTTTGACACTACCCACGGTTGCATCAATTGGTTATCAGAGGATCTTGCTTTTTGGACGTACTCCGTTTCGATTGCACATAAAAGACTTTTTTTCTCAGCCAAAGAAATCAGCTGAGTTCTACGATTTATTTGATTCACATGGACCATGTCCATTGATCTTGGTTCGATTTTTTATCAAGTAAACCAGATTAATATTTATTTGGTTCGGTTTTGGATCGAGTGAAAGGGAATGAAACAGTGGTTCAGTTCTATTCAATGAACCGGGTTGAATTTATTTGGTTTGATTTATTCAAGAAAACCAACTTGTAAATTTAATTGGATTGGTTTTTTGGACTGTTGGTTTGATTTGACTATTCAGAGGACTCATATTTTCAGCTCAGTTTTCCATTAAGTAAACCGAGTTGAAAACTGAGTTGTGAAAGCTGCCTTGTTGCAATGTTCAACAAAGTGTTGAACGCTGCTGTGTTATTTTTGAAACGTGCTGTTTAAAACCCATGCAGCATCATGTTGTGATCATCTGCAAGGTGTTTATAAAAAAAAAACCATGTTGGAAGATGCTGTTTGAAACCCATGCAGCAATGTGTCCTGATCATCTGCAAGGTGTTTAAGAGAAAAGAAAAAAATCCATGTTGAACGATGCTGTTTGAAACCCATGAAGTAACATGTCGGACCAGCAAACAGCACATTTTGGTCTATTCTGTGAACCAATGGCACAGCTGATCGTTTTTTTTAACTAATTTAGAACCGTGATCAGATTCGGCTCAGAACCAAACAGTACTTGATCTATCCAGAAACAGAGTCTGATTTATTCAAACAGTGCTCGATCTGGTAAAAAGACAGAACCTTAATCTGGTTCAAAGACAGCATTTTGATTTGGTTCAAAAAACAGCACCTTGATCTGGTGCAAAACAGCGCCTGAACTGGTTTGGATTGAGGGATCAAACAGCGTCTGTATTATTTCAGTTGTGGGCCAAACCCAGTTTGGTTCAGTTCGGATTTTTGGACTGCCAAAACTCATTGAGCAGCAACAGTTCGGCCAGATTTCGACTGTTTGATCTACTGATTTCAAACCAATTTTGGACTGGTGATCCAGAAGTAAGTCAGACTGGTTTTGGACTGCAGTGTATCTTTCTTTCAGCCAGTTTTGGACCGAAAGCAGCAGTTAATGGACAGCAACGATTAGGTCTATGTTGGGCTAGTTTGATAGTTTCAGGTCGACCAATTTAGTGATCGATTGAGTAACAGTGATTATTTTTCTCTATGCTGACTGAATTAATGGAGGTGATCCATATATGTATCCGAGTGATTCGAACGTGACCCAATCTCCATGATGTGCCCATCACTTGGGCCCACATGTGGGTCCAAATGTTCCAATTCGGAGCCTGGACCGCCTAGTTCATGCTTGTCCCAATCGAACAAGAAGCTTTCTTTATTGCCGGGTGCCCTCAACAGATCTTTTTTTTGGAAAGATATTCCCACATCAGATCTTATGATACAAACACTTTTAACCCTTTTCTTTTATTTATCATTTTGACTTTTTATTACTTGGCTATATGTATTAGGTTTTTGTTACTAACTTCTTGTATTATACACTTGATACTTCTACATTTGATGCATTTGCTTTTTAGTATAAAAATTGCATTGTTTAACTCACTGTGGGTTGAAAATTTAACACATTTGTCACTAATATTCTAAAAAGTTGTACACAATTGCATTATATTTATATTACTGAAAAGAGTACATATAATTAAATAAGTCCAATAAAAATGCCTTAAGGCCTTAAGTGTGCATAGCACCTTAGGCTCCAAGACCCCCTTTGCGCCTTACGTGAGCCTTGTGCCTAGACTAATATGTTCAAAGAATTAATCGCAAATAAAGAATAAAGATGGGAGTACTAAAATATCTAAAGTATCCATGAGATTAGTCCCACCTCCAATGTACGGTAGGAATACGCACCTCATCCAAAGAAAACAAAAACAAAAGTATAGAGTGGTTGAGTTGATTGACAAACAGACCAGTAAAAAATTGCGGGACCTTGACAGGAAAGATGACAGCCTCCTGCAGTGCCTGCTTCGCTCTCTCAAGCCCAGCCACATCACTCCACTTCACATTTGGCTTCTCCCTTATTATGGCAGAATTGAGCCCTGCCCTCAACTTTGCCTGCTCAGAATCCTCCCCTTCCCCTCCACTCCCATCCTTTGGTTTCGCCTTCGACCGAGTGGCCATGGCAGCACCCCCATTTGCAGTGGGTCCAGGTCCTCCATCATCAAGAACAGCCCTGATCGCCTCAGCCCGCCGAAGATACTCAGTGAAATTCTGGGTTATCGCGTCCTTGATCTTTGGATTCTTCTCATATTTCAAATGGGTCTTGAAGTACTCCAATGCGTTCATGTAAAGCGGAAATGCCTTGGCATAATTCCCCGCATTGTCTTCTTGAACTGCCTGCCTCACGCATTCTATCGCCTGCTCCTTGAAATTGCTATACATTTTTCGAACGCATAGAAACCAAAAGCACAAGACGGTAAAAAATTCTCTAAGTAGTAAAAGAAACCCCACGAACCATGTTCTAAAATCCCAATCTTCCCTTCTTCCTTTGTCACCTCTGAAAAAATCTCCAAATTGAAATCGACAAGAACCAGGACCACACGTTTCCTCTCTTTTCACCGTTCCAAACCCTATAGACCTACTTTTAATTCTCTTGGATTTCCCAGAAACAAAATAATCCAAACCCTTAAAGTACTTCGTTTCAAATTTCTGTTTCCTGCAAAATCAACGAACAGGAGACCAAGAAGCGGATGCTTCGCTAAAGAAGGGAAGGGATCGAAGAGAGTGGACCCTGAATTTGTGATCCTTCTAAATAGAAGAGGAATTTAAGAGAGCGGACCTGGAAATAGAAGAGGAATTTAAGAGAGCGGGCCTGGAAATTGAGATCCAAGGAAAAGAATCCTAGAGAGCCCTCACTTCCTCTCTTCCATTGGAATTACGATCTTTCTTCGAAATGGGAAAAATGGGAAGGAGAGGAGGGACTTTGTTTTTGGATGAATGAATTTAATTATTCCTAAAAAAATAACAGGGAGAAAAAGGAACAGCTACAGCCACTGAAGGGAATAAAACGACGCCTTGGGAGTGGCTGCTCCTGTACGCGACGGAGACATGTAAGCATTCGGCACCTTCTCCACTGCCATCCACATCCGCAATCGGACTTCCACTAGCCGAGCAGGCAGTCTTGATTTTATTGTTTTCACAAATGTTTGTACAAATTAAAATTAAACTTTTCCATTATAATTTCTTTTTAAATTGTGATTTAAATAATCAAATTTTACTAGAAAATAAATGATATGTACTTTTCAATTTTATAACAAAATTGACGGTAAAAAAAATCCTAAGAGTTGTGAGGGGCTTTAAGCATCTCAAACTGAGCCCTATACTATGAGGGGCCGGCCTTGAGTTTTCAGGGCTCTAGGCGAACTCTTAATATGGCCCGTCTATGCACTCACAAAAAATAAAATTATATAATTTTTTAAAAAAATATGAAACATCAAAATAAAATATCATAATCAAATTTATAATAAATTATATTAAAAATGTATTCTTCTTGGATTTTAAGATACAAAATTATTAACTAAATTACTATATTGAAGTTTTTTAACATATCTTTTTTAATAGATAGAATAGTTAATCCATTCAATCTTTTTTGTGACAAATTTAATTTCCACTTTTGTCATGTATGTTGATTTTTTTATTTTTATTACTATTTTATTGTATTTAAAAAGAGTATTGACATGGTAAAATATATAATGCATTTAAAATAATTTATAAAGTAAAATTATATTAAAAAATTATCACTCAGTTATAAACGATAAAACACAACCTAGTCATTCAAATTTAAATTCATTTTATTTCCACTAACTATTTATATTACAATGAACACTAAGTTTTCTCATTTAAGGACTTCTTTAGGTCACATTTTTATTAAAATTTCTAAAAAAAATTATAAGAATAATGATTAGTTAAAATGTAATCTTTATCTAATCATTTTAATCTTATAATAGATTAAATTAATCATCTCAATTTTTAACTTTTAAAAGAAAAATAAAACTACTGGATAAATGCTTTTTATCATTATGTTTAATTTATTTTATTAGAATTCCAGATTTAAAATTTGAAAAAAAATTGGCCAAATCAATCTGAGTTGACTAAACTCGATAGGAATTCGAGTCAAGCGAGTTACCGAGTCTTGTCAAGTTGATTTAAATACTCTCCAAGTTATTTTACTTAAAGAAAAATTATGTCTAAATTTATAAGAAATTGCAAAAAGTTTAACAATATGGAGGGGTTGGCTTAACTGCAATATAAGAAGTTGAAAAAGTGAACCCGACGTGAATCGAACGTCAAGTTAATTTTAAATACTCCTCAAATTATTTTACTTAAAGATAAATTATGTTTAAATTTATAAGAATTTGTTGCAAAAAGTTTAACAACATGTAAGGGTTGGCTTAACAGTAATATAAAAAATTGAAAAAATGAACCTCACATAATTTGAACATGGGACCTTTGGATTTAAAACAAAAAAAATTATCATTTGCGCCACAAATCTATTTATCAATAAAATTAACATTAAAATAACTTTATAACATAAACTAATGTGTGGGAACTTAAAAATTGAACCCAACTTGGGAGCCCTATCTATTTAGAGGTCTTAGGAAGTGGCCTAGTTCGCCTGATGCTAGAGCCGGGCCTGTATACGGCAGAGATATGGGTTAGATTCTACTTTAGTATGTTATGAGCCTCTGAGATCCACATTTGATGATTCATTAGTAAGGAGCAAGGTGAAGTGGCAAGAGTTACATGTTTTATGCCATGTCATCTTCTCTCTTATTTTCAGAAAATAACAATCTTCACTGATTGGAAGTTGTGGTCGCATGTAGCTGGATCCTAAATTGTAATGAGCATCTAAAAGGAATGGACACGTTGCTTTGGAAGATACTTTGATCCAAAACATTTGTTGCATATCAAGTAACTTTATGCAAGCTAAATTCATGGATACCCCATTGGATTTATGATATAACTTTTTATTTATTTTATTGTAGATTATGATGTAATAAATATGTCTGGTCCATAATCATCCAATCTTATTAGATCCAAGATTCATGCATGTAGTAGGTACATGGATCGTAGATCCACCAATTTAGTCGTTAGCTCCAATGTTATCAGAACAGAATCGTCTACTGAACCGTCTTCAAGGAAGGTTGGGTTCAACCTTAGTCAAAGTCGATCAAACTCGTGCCCATCAATATAATATTATATATTCATAAAAAAAAATTGTTATCACAAACACAATTATAAATCTAAAAACTTTTAATCTAACATCTATGATCTCAGAATCTAAATATCCATTCTCCAATAATACCATCAAAATAAAAAGTTTCATAATCTAAAATATCTTTTAACAACTTATTGCTAATTTATATCCAAAACAATTCAATGAGTCAATATTAGTTAATGTCCAAAAAAATATTTAAATTCCAAAGTCATCATAAACCCTAAAAGAACCAACATCTTCATTCATTTTGATCATGGAACAAACCAAGTTTTCAGTTTCATCTCCATCAAATTCATTGAAATTGAAGAAAATACATGTATGAGAATATTATATATCAACTCCATTTTATATAATCTAAATTCAAGTAATATTATATCAATATTCAACAATGATTATAATTTAAATTATCATACCTAAATCATCTCCCTCAAGTTGTGTCATAACACTCGTACATTGTTTCATTGTAACGCCCCGCCCTTTCCGAGAATTTCAGAGTCTAATTTTTTTTTTTTAAAATAAACATCGGAAGAGAGCGTGCGGCGTCACGACGCGAGTTAAGTTCAGACTACCCAAGTCTGAACCTTAACTGGCCACCCATGTGTACATGAAATAGACCATGATAGTGAATCACACATGGAACTAACATCAACATGCGGAATAATCTAGATAATTGCGGAATAGAAAGACGAGATAGCAAGTAACAGTCTTAAATATTAAATAACATAGATCAACCATCCACAGGTTATTATCTTAATCAAACCATAGCAAATAACGAATTATTACATGTCCAACAATAGTATTCAAATGACAGTAATATAACGTAATCCAAATCCATCATTAAAGCACTTAGGCTCAGCTCCCCTCCTGGTCAATGACCTTTCCTTTCCCCTTGCTTGTACCTGCAATCTCCTCTGAGGATATAATTAGGGCGTTAGATCAACGCGCCCAGTAGTGTTTCCGAATAGGGCTACCACATGGTTAGTGAAAAACATGCAAATAGTATAATAATAAAACATGTGAGACAAAATTCCATAAAAACATGCTATGTATGAAATGAACATGTAATGAGTCCCACCCATCACCATTCAACATAGCCATCACTTGACGGGATTCTCATCGTCAAGGTAACCCACAGTGGTCTTTCAGACGCCCCGACGGAGTGTGGCCTCTGGATTCCTCCTGATGGGATTCTCATCATCAGGGTACCCCACAGTGGTCTTTCGGACGCCCCGACGGAGTGTGGCCTCCGGTTACAACACCATCATCCCATGTCATGCATGAGATGTCTATACAAACATGTCATTTAGAAACATAACTTTACAATCATATAAGTTATCGAAATCAACATAAAACAGCATATGAAATAGTGGTTACAATAAAGGTAGGAAACCTACTGAAGATTCACTTCAGTACTTGATCTTTCTTTCGCGTCACCCGGTCACGACTCGCACGTCGTTCAACTTCCGGTACCTTATCCATATAACAATCAATAAATCATACCATCACTTACTTGTTCATTCATATCTAAGACCCAACTACATCATGTGAGTCCTTTGATCAATCCCTTCGTTTGACTTGTATTCACAGATTTACCATTGGTATAACTAATGTCTAATCTTGCTCATAATCAAAGTTCATAAAAGTAAGCTACCTTAGTGGCTGGTTATTTACTTATCACTAAGTCCAAAGATAAATCCATATGTTTACTTAATCCAACTCATACAACCAAGTCATAATCTCCAACAAAACAATCTATGGGGTTCGGCCATTCATATGGCCGAACCCTATGATCCTCCTACACAATGATCCCATCATTTGTTTACAAGTTAGGCTCTACCATTTAGCCATATTAACTACAAGGTTCAGCCATCCCATGGCCAACCCAAAATCAGTAACCTTATCACATAAAAATCTCCCAAAAACAGTCCACAAAGGTCTATGGTTTCCATGTTTTCCAACATGAAAACCAACCCTCTTTTACATGGGGTTCGGCCCTCCATGGTGGCCGAACCCAATGGTTATTCTTACTGTTTTTAAACCTCAGATAATCATGTAATAACAGTATATTATTAACAGGTTTTTATCTTTCAAACTAACATCCAAAATTAGCTCAATTACATAGGGTTCAGCCATGCTCATTGGCCGAACACCATGACCTTTGGTTTTGAACTTTTAACCCTTTATCTTGGGTCTGAAACCAACATCTAAATCCATGTTTTAACCTCCTCAAAACATGCCTTTTAAAACCAAATAATAACATCTAATATCAGTCCCAAACTATATGGTTTTAATTTCCAAAAACTATAAAAAAACAATCACTTGTTTCCATGGGGTTCGGCCATGCAAAGTGGCCGAACCCAATGGTCCATTTCCATCTTTTAATCCACTGATTTTAGACCATATAAACTTCAGTCCCTATGTCATTTAGATCCATGTTTTTAACCATTCTAAAACATGTATTTAAATCTTAAAACAAAACCCAAAAACAGTCCACAAAATCCATGGTTTTTATGTTTCAAAACATGAAAACCAAATCATCTCTTTTCATGGGGTTCGGCCCTTCATGGTGGCCTAACCCAATGGTCATCTTAATCATTTCTAAACCTCCATTAATCAAGGTTAATTATTGGTGTATTCGGCCATGATCATGGCCCAATCCACACCCTATTTGTTCCATGTTTTTCAACAAAACTCAATGAAATACTTACCAATTTTCCCAAGCCTTTCTTCTTGACTTTTGATCCTTGCTTCCTATCTTTTATTTCTTCCTTTCTTCCTTAATTCCTTGCTGGTTTAAGCTTGAATATTTGGTACCAAAAGCCTCTGCTGTTCCAGCCAAGAACACCAATTGGAGAGAGGGAGAAAGAGATGGAAAAACTTGGGTTTGCAATGACAAAAGTTGGCTAACCTTGGTGTTCATTGCTTTTGTATATCAGCCATCATAACCTCTCCACTCCCTCATCAATTCTTGCCTAAACCAATGGGACACTTGCTGCCAACAAATGCACCCATTGGCATTCCAACATTGAAGGCTTGGGGTTTCCAAATGGAATAGAAACCCCCCATATTCCCATTTAATGTTTTGCATGAAACTTACCATAACATGTCCCCAACATGTGGGACTTGTTTTGGTTTGTTTGAGATCACCACACCTCCTCATATTCCACTTAACTCACTGAATTTTCAGCCCATTTAACTTCCATTTTTGACTCACTCAACTCAATGTCCAACTCACCATAATTAATGCATTTCATTCAATGCACATGAGTTAACTCACCTTTTGATTTAATTCCAACTCACCTCAATCCCACTCAACTGATTTGAATCGTGTTTGAGCTCCCTTGAGGGTTCACACGGTCAACAATAGTCAACTCGACCCGTTGGGTCCACTTTTAGCTCCTTGACCCGTTTTGACAACATGACCCATTTATGGTATTTTGGTCATTTCTAATTGGTTTTTACATATGGATCAAGCCTACCCATTTTTCCTCCACTTGATTTCCAATCAAATAGGCTTAACCCCTTTTAATTTAAAATCACAAAACGGTCAAATAACCCAGCAAGACCCGATGGGCCCCATTTGGGCCCTTTGACCCATTTAGCCATTTTTGACCCAAATGATGAAAATTACCCAACCAATCAAACTTAACATTCATAATGTGCTCATATGATTTTATTTTGAGCAATGGGCCCCACTATTTCCTTACTTAACATCACAAAATAATTAATTTAACACATAAGGGCATTTTCGTAATTATCCACTTTATTGAGAAATTACCCAACCAATCAAACTTGACATTTATAATGTACTCATATGACCTTAATTTGAGCAATGGGCCCCACCATTTCCTTATTTACAATCATATTTATTGAATTCACCAATCTAGGGGCATTTTCGTAAATATTCATCTTATTGAGAAATCGGGGTGTTACATTCATTCTCTCCCAAGTTTGTAGTTCCTCCTCATTTAATACGGGTGGCTCTAACTCAACTATCCAATCGTCTAATATGCCGATATCTTCTAAAAATATTGGATCAAAACATATTCTTTTTTTCGAATTTCTATCAAAATAAAAATATTACACAAATATCAATCAGTTGTTTATACATTTGTCATGTAAGGCTAAACATGACCCACATTAAATTCGGAGCTCTACATAGAGGATCTTAAATCAGGGAAACTGTGTTTAAATAAGGAAGGTCTATTTTAGGAGAGTTCTAAATGTGGTTAATTTCTTATTTTGATAGGAAGTAGGAAAGGAAAGTTCTAATTGCCTTAAGAGTCCTCCCTCTGCTTATAAAAGGGTCTCTCTATTATTATCCATCACCTTAAGACAACTCAGTGTATATTCATGAAATTGGGAGAGGGCATTAAGGAGGAAAGAGATAGAAACTCTAAGGTGTGTGTGTTCTCTTGCTTTTGGACTCTAGAAAGCATTGGCATATCAAAAGGAAGATCATATCTCACTCTTCTTCTTCAATGGATCCGGGTATGTCTTATTCTTATCATGTTTATGATTTCTGCATTAAGTTTAATCTGTGTTTCAAGCATTAATCCATCTAGATCCTGTGGTTATGTTGTTCGTGTATGTTGAACATTAAGTTTAATGATAAATGAATATATGATTGATTCTCAATCAATAAACTCTGAAATTATGATGAAGTATTACATGTCAAAGAATAAAGATAAACATAAAATAATTTTGAAGACTTCTTAATTCTTACCTTTCTAAGAAGCGCAAGTGGACGTACACCAAATTATTCAGTCTTTGATGCGATAATTGATTCCTTTTTTTTGTATGTATACATTCAAATACAATCCAATTGCGCTCACATCTAGAAGAAGTATAAGTTTGGCTTAAAATGCGAATTTCCATCTTTTGCAAATTTGGAGTTGAACCTCCATAATTAATCCACCAATCAGCTGCAAGAGGAAATAAGACACATCAATATGAAAAGACATAAAGTTTCCTAGTTAATTAAAGTAAATGATTATTTAAATGTAAAGAAAAATACTTGGAAGTATTTTGTCGCGAACTTTAATAGCCAATTTACGCCCAAAGTCTCCTGATGTTTCTCTATAACATTTAAGCTTTTTGAGAATCGATTGTTGCATTGCAATATCATTATAGTATAATGTCTCAATGCAATTAAGAACTCCATTTAAAACCCAATCAACATTGATGTTATTATAAAACCATGATGGATTAAGCCAATGCCCAACAACATGAAGTGGACGATGCAATTGATTATCCCAACGAGTATTTATAATGCCAAAATAAAGAATATCTTCGGTCAACATTCTTAATGATGACAATATCGATGTCGAATCATTTGTCATTCTCTTATTGAGTGTCTTTTTTATGGCTTGTTTGGCTTTATGGATAGCCTGATAAATATAACTCATTGTAGGCTTATCATCACTATCAACCATGCGTAACACTTTTACAAGAGGTTCAAATGCTGCAACTATAACCTCACATTTAGACCAAAAGGAAGAGCTCAAGATCAAGTGAGTTATGTCTTTGCCTCTTTGTTCTTTCGTAGCCCATTTACTATCTATCAATTCTTTGCTAACAACCATTGGTTGTAATCCACCTTTATTTTTAAAAAATACTTTATAATGCTAGAAAATGAGTTGCAAGACGTATGATTGTCGGACAGATAATCTCATTTTCATCAGTATACTTCCTCATTAATGTTAATACAAAACCATGATTATATATAAATGTAGTGAGAGACCTTGCTCGTTTAATAACATTTTTCACCGTTTCCATTTTTGAAATATCTTCTAGCATCAAATCAATGATTGGACAGCACATGAGGTCCAATATATAGTTTTAAAATGAGTAGTAATCAACCTACTTGCGCTTGAATAATTGGTGGCATTAGCTGTCACAATTTGAACCAAATTTTCTCGACCAATTTCTTCAACAACACCTTTAAAAAGTTGAAATAACATCTCTCTAGTTTTTCAATAGGGACTTGCATCAACAGATTTATAAAAGTAGTCCCCTTTATCGAATACACTGAGAAAATTGATTAATGTCCTACCTCGTACATCTAGTCCATCCATCAGCCATAAGTGTGCATCCATACTCTTTCCATACACTTTTGAAAGATTTTAAAGCACTTTGAATTTCAACAACATTTGTTTGTAAATAATATCCTGAAGATCATGAAAAGATGGAGCTTTATAACTAGGACCTATACTTGTTATAGCATCACACATTCTTTGGAAATAAGAAGAATTGATGGCATTGAATGGGATGCATGTATCATACCAAAATCTACAAACAACCATATTTGCATCCTCAATGGCATTTTCGCTTGCCATTGCACTTCTAATGGTGGGTTGAGCTCCTTTTGTGGTTCGAGGAAGAAAGAAACTCCACTGCTCACCACCTCCTCACCATTGCCTAAACACCAAAGCCTTCACTCTTCATCATCACCGTCCTAATCTAAGTCACTATCAATCCACCCAAACCACTCACCTTCTCCATTAATCTTTTCCCTTCGCCAATCCCCTTACACCCCCATTATCTTCCCTACCTCTAACGAACTCAAATCTAACCCATCTCATATCCATAAACCCAGCCATCTCTCTGCAAACCCAATACTACATTCACTCAGCCCACCTGCTACCTTGGGGACAACATGTATGCTAGAAAAATGGTGGGATAGAAAAGTTCATCCTTATTAAGTGAGATTTCTCAAATAACCATGATAAAATGGTAACTATAATTTTCAATCTCCTTTTTCTTATACAGAAATTACACTTTATTATCCTTTTACAGAAAAAGAAAGGTACAATAATAAAATGAATTAACTGCTCAAAGATACAACATAAAATGAATAACTGCATAAAACAAATCATGAAAAACGAATGGGTTTCACAATAGAACCCCAGAAATATAACAAGTACATGGGAAAAAGGATAACTCTGCAGAATGCAGACAGACTTTACCTTTCAGTAACCCTTTATTAGCAACATCTGTAACATTGAACAGTTAAAGAGAACCGTTTCAAAAAGGTGAAAAAAGAGATAATTTTAAAAATAAATACAATAAGAGGGGTAAAGCTACCAAAGACGATGGAATAATGGATCTCTAGATTCTGAAAGGAGAGGAAACTCAGGGAAGGCCGAGAGTAGAGAGAGACGGATGGAAGATGGAGAGTTTTAGGGAAGGCGAAAGTAGAGAGAGACGGATGGAAGATGGAGAGTTTTAGGGAAGGCGAAAGTAGAGAGAGATGGAAGAGAAGAAACACATATGCAACTATGTAAGAAACCCACTTGACTCTACTATTACAACGCCCCTTCCTACTCCCTAGAAAATCCTTTTGTTTCCCACTTCTCAAGGCGGACCTTTTTTTTTAAAAAAGAAAAAACTCAACTTTCCATTTTAAAAGCCGCAGCTTACGGATGTATTAAGAAAGCTGCAAAAAACCGCGGTCCGAAGCGGTTTTTTGCAGTTTACCTCATTAGAAGGTTTTTTAATAAAACCGGACCAATAATATGATGGTCTGGTTCTGATAACACTGGTTAGATCCAATTTTGTCTCACCTTAGTCCTTTATAAATACGCTTAATTGAATTGCATTGAACATGTTTTTAGAGTTAAAACATTAGTCTCCAATATCATTGTGTGAACATGTTAGGTATATTAACATGTTGATATGCAAAATATATGCATGTGTGGATTATACCCTTTAAACATATTGGTATGATAATATGTTGGTATACGAGTCTGTTGGATGGATATTCTAGCATGATGCATGCTCCAACATAATTTAGGGAATATATAAAATAGATATTTTGTGCATGATGTTATGTTGTGTGACACACTAGTGGTTAGTCATGGTAATTATTCCACATTAAACTGTAGTGTATGAACTGTGTGAAGCTTTGGTCAGTGACTCACGATGGATGTTCCGGAAGGTCTGCAATGTTGATTATGAGTTGTGTGACGCACTAGTCAGTGACTCACGATGAATGTTCTGCGATGATCCCTAGTGTAGATTATGAGTTGTGTGTAGCACTGGTCAGTGACTCGCGATGGATCTTTCCCAAAGGTCCCCAGTGTAGATTATGAGGTGTGTGAAGTAGTG
Source organism: Chimonanthus salicifolius (assembly GCA_013350335.1). Taxonomy (NCBI): domain Eukaryota; kingdom Viridiplantae; phylum Streptophyta; class Magnoliopsida; order Laurales; family Calycanthaceae; genus Chimonanthus; species Chimonanthus salicifolius. The sequence continues at coordinate 31,883,015 of CM023539.1, forward strand.
GTCAGTGACTCGCAATAATTGTTCCGTGAAGGTTCACAATGTAGTATGTGTTACTGCCCCGGTTTGACTGAGTTCTTTATTGTCAATTCTGTGATTGCGTCAAACCTTGCCTTGGTCGATTGAAGATATTGGAAACATGAATTAAGTTGACTGTCAGCTCGACTAGTCGTTCTCACCGACCCCTCGCTGAAGAAATGATCAACCCATCGTGGTCATAGACTGGTCGGCTAGATTGGTAGAGGTTCTAGATCATAGAACTGCCATTCTAGGTAAGCATCTGATTGAGAGTCTCGCATGCACCGACAAATTGATAATGAACTTAACGACCCCTCGTGGTCAACGACTCGATGAAAAACTTGTGAGTTCTGGTCTTTAGACTCAAGTGGGCTCTCGAGAAAACAGACATCTCGGTATTTCAAGACCGATCGAGAGTACCAGGACCAACCCTCGGTATAGGACAACAGGTCGTTCTGGGCAGAACAAGTTTCGAGACATGAAACTCTGTTTGCATTATGTTGCCTCAGATCGAGATCCTCGTATGGACCGACCTCTCTTTGCCATGACTGTCGACCCATTGGCGACATCGACCTGTCGACTGGGAAATAATTATACCGTTGGGAGTGCATTTAATGCGTAACGGTCAAGTGGTTGAACGGTAATATTCTTAGACACCCCTTGGTGTGCCCGACCTGTCGGTACAAGACAGATTCTGCAACTGGTTGCTTTTTCTATAAATATTAATCTTTGTGCAACCAGTTGACATCCTTTGGCAAATCCGTTGGACCCTCATCATCATCAGTGAGTTTAAACAAGGGCCAACAAAAGGATCACTATCTCTAGTGCTTACACTTGGGAAATCTAATATAACCAATCATAGTGAGTGAGGTTGTGAAAAGAGAGAGAGGGGAAATGATACACAACTAGGATAGATATTGGTAGAACCAATTTCCTAGTCACCCTGAGTTGTGATTGCTCAACGACGGCACAAGGTGGAACGTCGGAATTAACTCTGGCCCACATTGGGTGGATCTTTGAGAAGCACACATCAACGAAATAGAGCTGCAAAGGCAAGTGTTTCTTGGTTTAAATTTTATTTAAAACATTTATCCTGTGAAAGTGGATTAAGGAGGCTTGACTCCGGAACCACTATAAAAAATCATGAGCGTCGTCTCTGGCACATGTGGTGGGTGGAATTCCCAACCAATTCGAATAGGTGGAATTCCTATTCTACATGTGGTGGGTGAAATTTCCTGCCAAATGAGTGAGGTGGAATTCCTAGTCTAAATATGAGGGTGTAAGTCCCCATTTAGTGGATTTGGGGATAGCTCAAGTTTGAGCTATTCCTAATAGTGGATGTAGGTTGGCTAACCGAACCATTATAAATTTGGTCTTATGGTGTTTGGTCATTGTGTGTTTGTGTTTTAGTATTTAAGCACTCTTCTCAACACACATTACTTTGCATTTGATTATCTTTATTTATACATTGTGCACAAGCATTGATAATTAAGCAATATGCAAATAGTTATAAACTTAGTGTGATCATTTAAGTAATTTTTCACACTAAACAAATCTTTTGATTAATATTGTCATTCAATGCACTTAAAGTTTAAACAATCAAGAAATTTGTGAACACCATAGAAACTGGGATTGACCTATTCACCCCCCCCCCCTCTCTCTCTTCTCTAGGGTCAATCATGTTCTAGTACCAAGGGAGAACTCTAAAAGTTTGAGATCAAATTTGGAAAAATTAAATAATCATAAAATTCAGTTTCAAGACAAATTTATTGAAGGTGAGCAAAAACTGGAAAAACTTCTTAACTCTAGTAAGAAGCATAAAGATAAAATTGGTCTTGGATATAATGAAAAATCTGAAAATAAACCTAGAAATCCTATCACCTTTATTTAGAGTAAATTCTCTTTGTTCTCATATAAATTGTGCTATTATTGTGGAAAGAGTGGGCACTTCAGATTTGAATGCCTCCTTAGAAATAAACATTTGAGAGAACAATCCTTGGTCACTCAATCCAAATATCATGAAAGACAAAGGAAAAGAGGAAATCAAAGTTATGGATTCCTAAATAAAAGAACTGAATAACATATTAAAGGAATTGAGGAACCCAAGGCTTGGAAATATTCAAAAGAAGACATAAAAAATTTGGCACAAATGTTCATAGAAAGGGTACAAATTCCTCTTCCTCAAATCAGTAGATTCCTAAAACTAAAAACTTCATGATTCATATTGATCTAAATGTTGAAAGACAATCCAAATGGTACTTGGATAGTGGATGCTCTCGACATATGATTGGAAACAGTTCATATATGCCAGATCTGGTTGATTTCAAGGGTGGATCAGTTGTGTTTGGTGATGGGAACATGGCAAATATTATTGGTAAAGGTTCCTTAAATCTTGTAACTTTTGGTGTGATTATTGATGTATATCTTATGGATCGTCTAAAACACAATTTGTGAAGCATATCTCAATTGTGTGACAAAGACAATCAAGTCACCTTCAGAAAAAATGAATGTCAAGTTCTCTCTAAAGAAGGTGATGTCATTTAAATGGGATTCTTACATTGGATGATTGTTATGTCTCGGATAGTGTATCCACTCCCATCAAACACTCTCGCCTCATGTCCAAATTAAGTGAAGTTGAACTATGGCACCAAAGACTTAGGCATGTAAACTTTAAAGGCTTGTCCAAATTAAGTGATCATATAAAGGGGTTGCCCAAAGTAAGTCGATCTGAAAAATCCATATGTGGTGATTGCCAAAAAAAAAAACAAGTGAGGGCAGCTCATAAACATACAAACATGATTGCAACTTCTAGACCTCTAGAGCTGTTGCATATGCATTTGGTTGGACCTACTCAACGTAAAATTATTGGAGGGAAGAGATATTTCATGGTGATAGAAGATGACTACACTATGAAAGTTCCCATTTTCAATGTGCTAGAACATCGTAATTGACCCTAGAGTGCGGGTGAATAGGTCAATCCCATTTTTAATGGTGTTTATAAATTTCTTGATTTAAAATGCAGCAGAATGTTTATCAAGAGATTTGTTTAGTATGATAATTTCATTAAGTGATCACACTAAGATTATGACCCTTTACATAATGTTTGATTATCAATGCTTGTACACAATGTTTAAAATAAGATAATCAATATGCAAAGTGATGTGTGTTGAGAATAATACTTAAATACTAAATATAAACACACAAAGATCAAACACCACCAGACCAATTTAAAGTGGTTCGGTTAGCCAACCTACATCCACTGTTAGGACTCACTCAACCTTGAGCTATCCTCTAAATCCATTAAGTGGGGACTTACACCCTCACAATTAGAGTAGGAATTTCACCCACCACTGTAGAATAGGAATTCCACCTATTCATTTGGCTGGGAATTCCACTCACCACATGTACTGAAGACGCCGTTCCAGAATTTTTATAGTGGTTCCGGAACCATGCTTCCTTAATCCACTTTCGGAACAAAGGTTTTAAAAGAAAATTAAAACAAAAAAGCACTTGCCTATGAAACTCTCTCTTCTGATGTGTGCTTCTTCGAGATTCCACCATGTATGCCGACGCTCCGCCTCGTAGCCGTCGTTCAGCAATCACAATCCAGGGTGTCAAGGAAACTGGTTCTACCAAAGGTTTCTTAGCTTATGGTTCTCTCAATCTCACTTTCAAACTCAATCCTCAGTTTGGTTATTTATGAGTTTTCTTCCTTCCTCTCTCCCTCACAACTCGATCCATTTGATTCATTGTATTTGATTCCCCTAGTGTAAGCACGAGAGAGAGAGTGATCCTTCTGTTGGCCCTTGTTAAGCTTACTGATAAAGATGAAGGTCCAACTGATCTGTTCGAAAGATACTAACTGGTTGCATAAAGGTTGGTTTATATAGCGAAGGCAACCAGTTGAAGTAACAGTAATGTACCGACATGTCGGACGCACCGAGAAGTCGGTGACTAGAAATGTTACCATTACATTTCCTACCGTTGTGCATTAAGTGCACTCCCAACTGTAATATTCTTTCCCAGTCGACATGTCGTTGTCGCTGATGGGTCGATACTTATGGTACCGAGAGGTCGTCCATATGAGAGGCTCGTTCTGGTGCAAAACATGCTTGACAGTAGTTTCAACTCTTGAAACCTGTTACCAAGAACGACCTGTCGCCCTTTACCAACGGGTTGGTCCTGGTACTCTTGATCGGTCTTTGATTGTTGATATGTCTGTTTCTTCGAGAGTCCATATGAGTTCAAAGTTTCCAGAACTCAAGATCTTGATCGAGAAGACGTTTGACTACGAGGGGTCGTTTCAGCCTTTCATCGAAGGGTTGGTGCATACGTAACTCTCGATCAAACCAAGAATAACAGTTTAATGTTCTAGAACCTAATGTTATTCGGGCCGACCAGTCTTTGACCATGATGGGTCGATCCTGACTGTACCAAGGGTCAGTGAGATAGACTGGTCGTGCTGACAGTGAAACCAAATACATATTTCCAAGTTGGATTCCAATTCACTGTCAAACATCCTCTCTAGGCTTCTCTAAGCCTAAGTCCTCTCTGAGGTGTGGGTACCACCTAAAGTCATCTATGGCCATATTACTTGTTTTGTGATTGCCATAACGATGAGTATTAATCCAGTGGAGCATGATCTTTACCCTTGATCATCTTGGGTCTTCAAGCTTCTGGCAAGTGCTTCTTTCTGAGTCATGGAATTGACAAACATAGGACCTTGGGTGGCCTTTTTAAGAGAGAAATCTGATGCATTCGATGAATTTAAAATCATTATTAAACTATCATAAAAGTTAAAGAATCTACTATTCACAAAATGAGAATTGACCATAGAAAAGATTTTGAAAATCAGTCATTTGACAAATTCTATGAAAAACATGGAATTCATCATAAATATTCTACTTCTAAAACTCCAGAACAAAATGGAGTAGTTGAAAGGAAAAATAGAGTACTTCAAGAGATGACCACCACACTTCTTGAAAGTAAAAATGTTCATAAGAATCTATGGCTGAAGTTGTTAACACTGCAAGTTTTATTATTAATCATGTTTACTTAAGAGCAGGGTTAAACAAAACTGCCTTTGAACTGTAGGACTGGTAGAAAACCAAACTCTAAGTATTTCAGAGTATTTGGAAGTAAATCTCATACACTTAGGGATAGAGAACACTTGGGAAATTTGAATCCAAAAGCGATGAAGGTATCTTCCTAGGGTATTCTACTAGTAGTCGTTCCTATAGAGTGACAAATTTGAGAACAGGATCATTCAAGAATCTATGAATGTAGTTGTGAATGATCATGTCCTCACACCTAGTCAAGAACAAAAGGAAGAAGATCATATTCCCATAGCTCAAAATGAAGAAAATCCCGTAAAAGAACCAACCTCTCTTAAACCTGAGCCTCTCAAAAATGTTAAAGAACATCCCATTGCTTAGATTATAGGAGAACCCACAGCTGGAGTTAAGACAAGAAGGAAAATTGAGAATTTGGCCAATTATGCATGTTTCACCTCTCTGTTGGAACCTAAGAAAATTGAAGAAGCCTTAAATGATGAGGATTGGGTAAATGTTATGCAAGAGCAGCTTTGACAATTCGCTAGGAATGAAGTTTGGGAGTTGGTTCCTAGACCCAAGGAAACACATGTTATTGGAACCAAGTGGATTTACAAAATAAGATGGATGAACATGGCACCATTTGGAGAAACAAAGCTAGATTGGTAGCCCAGGAGTATACTTAAATAAAATGAATTGATTTTGATGAAACTTTTGCTCCTGTGGCTAGATTAGAATCATGTTATCCATTGCTTGCTTCCTTAAGTTCAAATTGTTTCAAATGGAAGTTAAAAGTGCTTTTTTGAATGGGCTTCTAAATGAAGAAGTTTTAGTTGAACAACCCAAAGGATTCACGGATCCTAAATTTCTCGATCATGTATACAAGCTTAAGAAAGCATTGTATGGTCTTAAGCAAGCCCCAAGAGCATGGAATGAAAGACTAACTCAGTTTTTACTTGAACATGATTTTCTAAGGGGAAGTGTGGACAAAACCTTGTTTGTCCAAAAGACCAAGAAATCTATCTTTATTACTCAAATCTATGTTGATGACATAGTTTTTGGATCTACTTGTGAAAAAACTGTTGTGGATTTCTCCTAACTCATGAAATCAGAATATGAAATGAGTATGGTTGGAGAACTCAACTACTTCCTTAGTCTTCAAATCAAATAACAGAATGAGGCCTTTTTATCTCTCAAACAAAATATGCAAAAGAGCTTGTAAAGACATTTGGACTTGAAGGATGTAAACATTCAGCCACCCCTACATCCACTCTTGGAATCACCCAACCTTAGGCTATCCGGAAACACACTATGAAAGGGCTACACACACTGACAATACACCCTAATTTTGAGAGGTTCAACCACCAAGGTCTAATCCTTGACTCCTATTTTCTTAGGTGGTTATATCACAAAAGGTCTAATCCACCGTACAATGAATAATCAAATGAAATAAAGAATACTTGCCTTGGTTTAGATCAGATCTTGAGTTGTGTTCTTCAAAGCAACCTCCATGCTTCAATTTGAAAGATGTGTTGATCTTCAGTGTTTGCAACCAACAAGAGATGCTAGTTCTAGGGTTTACAGATGATTCAACAATATTTCCTAAAAGATTGTACTCCTAATCTCATTCATACAAGAACTTTAGGAAGCTTAGATTCCATTGATGGTCATTGAAGAGATTAAAGAAAATTGAGAGAGGTTTAAGATGATTTGGAAGGGATAGGAACCTCTGCAGAAGTCTGAGAGAGATTATGGTTTCTCCTTAATTAAGAGCCTTAATCACAATTAAGAAAATGAGCCAAGTATATATAACATACTGTACAAACGACTCTTTCCCGAGGTCTCGAGGACAAATATGGTATCACAACTAAGGTACAACGGTTAGTCATGAGATCTTGGGGAGCCTACCTAAGGTCTCGAGATATCCTCGAGATCTCGGGAGGACCCTGAGGTCTCAGGACTGAGAGCTGTCTGTTTTTACGGATGGATGATCATTATGCTCTCTGTTAAAACAAACGAGGTCTCGGGACTAAGAACAAGGATTTTACAGATAATTTGTGCACTCTCTTTGTAGAAGTCGTGGTGAGGTCTCGAGATTATCTTTGAGACCATGAGATTGAGATCTCGGGACTTACAGAGGTCTCGAGACTGAGAGTAAGGCAATTTTACAGTAATTTTTTCTTTGGCTCTCAGAAATCACTCCTGAGGGCTCAAGATATGCCTCCAAGGAATCGGGACAGAATATCATTTAATCATTTCATTTTTTTACTATTATTGGTCCAATGACATTCTACACTAGGGTCTCTTAGCCTAGGGTTGTTTGGGTTCCACCTAGAGTCCTCTAAGCCATTTTACTTGGTTGGTTGCCAAACACTTGATGAGATGTCCACAACAACTTTTCATCTTCATCTACTAAGTTCGCTTCCAATTCACTGTCAAGCTTCCTCTCTAGGCTTTTTATGGTTTTACCATTTGTTCAACTAAGCCTAGGAATGGTTCTCTTAAGGTGTGGGTACCACCTAAAGTCATTTATGGCCAAATACCTGTTTTGTGATTGTCATAACGATGGGCTTTGATCCGATGGATCATGATCTTCACTCTTCATCACCTTGAGTTTTCAAGGTTCTAACAAGTGCTTCTTCCCGAGTCATGGAATTGACAAACTTAGGGACTCGGCAAAGCTGGGGCACTAACAAATGTAAAACATTTTCTTCAAGGCCTCTTTTGATTTCCAAGAGTTCTTTAACATTTCTTTCACATAAGGTTATTGTGCCTTGAAGAGATTTTTCATTTTCTCTCAACTTCAAGTTCTCATCATTTGAAGTTTTTAGTTTTGTTGAGAGAGACACTTTCTCAGATTTTTTAAGTTTCAAGTTGGCTTGAGAGTTTGACATTTTCATTTCTCATTTTATGAAGTTTCTTAGCCAGATTCATGCTCTCTTGGTACAAGGCTTCGTAGGAATCTTGAAGGTTTTCCACATTAACATCATCCTCTGTTTCACTGGTGGATTCCTTTGGATCATATGTGATGGAGGCAACAAAAACATTTGAAAGTTTGACTTTTTCATGAAACTCCATATCTGACAAAATTTCATATTGATTTCCTTTTTCACTTTTATTGGAGTTCCAAGAAACATTTCCTCCCAGATTATAAGAGGTAGAATTCTTCCATGGTGTTGGTAATCTTAACAACAGATTCCTTTACATTTTCATCAAAAGAAACAAGAAAAATCTCCACTTTTGCTTTTCATGAAGCAATATTTGAATATGCAGAAATCGAAGAAACAGAGATAGTTTGTCTTTCACCTAAACTCATTGTTCTAGCACTTGGATCAACTCGGATGGTTAGGTCCTTTATAAAGAGCACAACGCTCTGATACCAATTGAAAGTTCCCGGGTGCTAAAGAAATATCAGTCCCAGAGGGGGAAGGGGGTGAATAGGACTATACCCAATTTTTCGAATCTTTGTAAAATACTTGATTAATCAAACAAATGTTCAGCGGGAATAATAATATTAATCAAGGTTGTGTGAACAATAGATGTGCAAGTAACATGAACCATCACACAAACAAAACAATCACCACATGAACACCCTATGTATAGTGGTTCAGGTTTAAACAAACCTACATCTATTGCTGGATTCACCCAATCTTGGGTTATCCCAAATACAATATGAAAGGGAATTACACCGTATTTTTGAAAGGTTTGACCACCTTGGTCTAACCTCATCCCTCTATTTTTTATAGTGGTTCAAGTTCATTGCTTTAATCCACTTCACAATATGATGTTTAATTTAAACACAAGATGAAACACTTTCCTTTTTAGCTCACTTGATGTAGATGTTGTGCTTCTTGAAGAGTTCTCCCAAATTTGATCTCTTGTTGAAGAAGATGTACCAATGAATGCACATTCACAAACTTTGGGAGAGATTATAGGATATTTGATTTAACTATGAAATCCTAGAGGAGTTTTTCTTTCTCTCTTAATCTCAATCAAATAGTTGATTGGATTTCAAATGATTTACCACAGGTAAAATGTTTAGAGAGAGTGAGAATGAGAGAGTTAGGGAATCTCAGGTTTTTGCCTCTGGTTTTTCCAATTTGAAAGCTTTGACCCATCTCTCCAAAATTTGGACTTAAATAGACAACCTAGAAATTTTCGAACCTTTAAGTCACCGATGGGTCATGGCACACGATGGGTCGTGGGAGTTCAAAATTGTTCCCCAACCATATGACTGTTGCACATTAAATGTACCTCAATGGATAGAAAGCGGTTATACTCGATGGGTTGTGTCCCACGATGGGTCATTGAGCCCAATGTCAATCAGGTCGCCACTGACGATAGTATCGTCCTGAGAGCAACTGAGAAGTACAGAGTTTTTTCAATAAGAACCCAGAAAGTCCTAGGCGACGGATCATGGCCAACGATGAGTTGTCCCTGTCAATAATGATAGGTCGGCAACCACGATGGTTAAGGCCTGAGAGCGAACCAATTTGACAGTATTTTCTAACAAGAACTCTTGTCATTCCAGACGATAGGTCATGGACCACGATGGGTCTATCCTATACCAGATGATGGGTCGCCATACACTACATGTCGTCCTGACAAGTTTACTAGTTTTACAATTTTGAGTTCATTGGTTCTATTGGCTGTCAAGGTCCACTAGGCTTCATTATAGTTTTCCATTTTGATTCCTAAGCTTAGCTAAGGTCCACCTAGAAGTGTTGGGTCCATCCTAAAGTCATCTATGGCCGATTTACATTTTGATTGCATACAGTTGGTGATACTTAAATCATGAACTTAATCTTCCAATGGTTGAGCCTCTTGATTCAATCTCCACCACTCTTGAGACTTGATTCATTGTCTTCAATCTTCCAAGGCAATTCTCTTATAGGTCACGGAATTGACAACAAGGTGACTCGGTCAAACCAGGGCACTAACATGATATATTATCACGGCCTGAACACCGGGACACGTGACCAATTTTTTTCTTTAAAGAACTCGTAATTCCCACTCACACGTGTCCAACATGTGTGGAAAAGCCCACTAGAAAGAGGTTCCAATGAGTATCAAGTTTTTTTGGGGTTCCGAGATGTAATACCCCAACCTTAATTAATGATTAATTGTGAAATTATTAGCTGTTAACTGTGATTAGTGGTCCGTTAATCTGAAAGCTTACGGAATGGCTTTGTGTAGTGTCCAAGTTTGACTCGATCTGAGTTCGGAAGTCTGTGGATCCGACTCGTTTAAGTGCAGTGGTAAAGTTGTAATTATCCGAACTTTCTTCAAATGAGACCCTAAAAGCTATCTGTATTTGGAAAATCACTTGTTTGAGATATTTAAATCTCAAAGTTTCACTCATTTATTCAATTTTAAATCCTGAGTTTAAAGAATTTTAGGTCTGTCATTTCGACTTTCAGAGTTGTGAATTTTGAATCGTCGGGGGTACTCCTATTTTATAAAACGTTAATTTTTAAATATTTAGGAGTGTCAAAACACCTCAGGGCTTTAGAATATTTTGTGAGTTGAATTTATTTGACCTCACTGTGAAGTCGTAATTTTTCCAAAAGAATATTTTTAAATTTTGGAAATTTGACATTTTTGTTTAAATCATGAAGTTTTTTATGTATTTTTCTCTCCAAATTTTTATGACATTCCTAGTTTTTTATGCTTATCTTATCGGACTGTTGAAATTGAGCTAGTGGGATTCCGTGGTACCCAAATCATGTATATAAATTTGAAAACTAAAAATGTCAAATAATTATTTCAAACTATAGTAATTATATAATTTTAATTAATTTTTCAGGGATAAGAACAAAGCTACAATGCTACCCTTGTAGTTAGGTGACGTGTTTACCTTGGTAAACACTCTCCCCAAATTTGGAAATGTGTTGGATTGAGCAGAGAAAAGAAAAAAAAATGCAAAAAATGCATGTTAATCTAAAAGCTACGGGTGTAGCTTTGTAGGTGGCGTGGGAACGTCCACTCCACAACATGCCTACAATGTTTTTTTATTAAAGAGGAAAAAGAAGTTAAGAAGTGGAGAAAAAGTAATTGAAAAAAAAAGCCACTCCTCTCTCAATTGTTTCTTTTCCATTCCCCTTTTTTTTTTTCCTTTCTTCTTTCAAACGACCAGTAGTAACCTTTAAAGCTTTTCCGCGTTTAGATTGGATTTTCAAACTTGGTTATTTCTCAATGGATTTTAGCAAGTAAGGTATCAAAATTCATCTACTCTAAATTTTAGGAATTCCATGACTGATTTTTTAGTGAAATGGGTTAAGTTTTGGATTTCAAAAATAGACTTTTAAGAATTTAGGAAAAAGTGGTATTTTCTTTTAATTCTTGGGTTACATCCTTAAAATCAATTTTGGTTTGTGTCAAAACGTTGTTTTCTCTTCTCTAAGTAAAACAAGGGGAAAAGATTAACCCCATAGAACTTTTGTGTGTTTACTTTCTACAATGGGTGTTTAAATTCTCGCAATATACCTTCTGGGCTGAAGCTTTACACAAGTAGCGCAGTGGAAACTCCTCTCGGTGGCCATTGGTAGCGATGTTTAAAGTCGCTCGGTAGTAAAAAGGGTTGGGCACTGAGTAATTTATTTACTTTCTATACTTTACCCTCTGGGCAAAGTCTCAATACTTTCTAGGCACTGGAAAAATATGAGACTGGGCAGGTTAGTACTTTTCATTTTCTTTTCTTATGTGTTTTGGATGCCTGATAGTTGACTGTTCTCACATAATTAATGAAGTAGCAAGAATTTATGATACTCACAGACATTACCCTATTTTCAGATGGAAAATATATAAAGGATTCTTTTGAGAGTATTTGAATTTGAAATCAGTATTTATGGGGTTTTTCATGTTTTACAGATTTTGGTGAAAAAACTTAAAAGCTAGAGAAGGTGAGGAGACTCAATTTGACTCGTATTATGAGTTTGTGTTAGAAACTATTAGAATCTAGTACAAAAAATGGGACCCATGGTCATTATAGGATGGAAAAGAACAAGTGGGACCAGGAAGCGAGACTTGACACTGCTTCCATGTAAGGAACGGTATTTTGTTCTAACTATTAGAACGGAAGCGTGAAAAGGTGTCAGAGAGCCGAGGCATAGTGGTCTAAAACGCAGTATGGGACCTATTGGATGTCTAGAGGATAGTAGGTTCAATTGGACACTGGTATGAAGTGTCCAATGATAGTGCATTGTATTAGATGTATATGCATGGGGTTCATGCTATGGTCATTGGTGCATGTGGAATGTGCTATATTTGAATATACATGAGGTTCAAGCTATGGCTATTGGTGCATGTGGTCTTATTATGATGAGATATGCATGGGTTTCATGCTTGAATATTTATATGCATGTGGGTTATATTGTACTAACAAGTCATGCAGGTGGTTAAAGTGTGTATAATCTGGGTTGTTAAACTCGGATAAAAAACCAGTGGATGGTAAGTACGCTCTGTTGTGAAACCCTAGTAGAAATGATATACGAAGATTTGTGTAAGTGGATGGAAAGATATTCCATGTTTATGGAAATTTTATAATTAGTATACGTTGTTAGTGCCCCGGCTTGCCGAGTCACTTGTTTGTTAATTCAATGACTCGAGAGAAGTGATGCTTGAGAAGATTGAAGACAAATAATCAAAACTCAAAGTGGTGTGAAGACTGAGTCCAGTTCAATCCATCAACCTCATCATGTGTATGGAAATCAAGGGACGGTAATTGGCCATAGATGACTATAGGTGGAACCTACAACCTTAGGAGGACCTTGCCTAGGCTTAGATATCATTTTGGAAAAATTAATGAAGCCTAAGTGAGCATTGACAGTGGAAAGAACCGAAATGTTTAAAACTTGTTAAACTGTCAATTTCCCAGGCTGAAACATCGACCATGTTGATATGTTGACATGAACAAGGTCTATACATCGTGGTCTTCGATGTGTCGTATAGAATGACAAAGGTTCTGGACGAAAAATAATGTAAAACTGCCTCAGCCTCATGTTGAGTGTGTCGTGACTGTCGATACATCGAGCTAGACCCAGTCAACACATCGTCGTGGTCGACATGTTGACCTGGGTTGAGTGAGTTCTGGCTGAAACAATACTCTGTATTTTGAGGCTGCTCTCAGATCGATACACCGATACACTCGAGTTGGTCAATGTATTGAGGGAGGTCGATACATTGTGGATGTCGATATATCGAGGAGGCTGATTAAAGATCTGGAATAAAATCCTCTGTAAAATGCCTTAAGCCTCAGATCGATACAATCGTATCTGTCGACATATCGAGCGATGGCTCGTCGATACATCGAGGATGTCAATGTACTGAGCGTGCTTGTAATTGTTCTGTTGGAAGCACACTGAACACGCAATGGTCATATAACAACGACCATATTCAAGCGTCGACACATCGACATGGTCAACATGTCGACGACTAATGCAGTTTGTTTTGTTCTTTGCCTATTTAAGCTCCGGATTTCATTGAGCAAATGCCCTCCCTTGAACACCTGAATCTGAGAAGAACTAAAAAGCATACCCAGAGATCCCAACCTTCTCCCAAACACTCTCCATGCACTTCATATAGGTGAATCATTTGAGAATCCAATTATACCCTTGATTGAGATTAAGTGAGAGTGAAAACTAGTCTAGTATTTACATTGGCAAATCATACATCCTAGAGACCTCTTCCCATAGCTTGTGATTGAGCATACAAAGGCACATATTCGTCATCAACGAGATCACATTGGGAGGACTCTTCAAGAAACACAACATCTACAAGTGAGTTTCCCAAAGACAAGTGCTTCTTCATTTGATTTATCTTTAAATCATCATTGTGAATAGGAGCAAAGTAAGGTGCTTGGACCACTATAAAAAATAGAGGGATAAGGACGTAAACAGGGGTGGTCGAACCTTTCAAAATCTTTGGTGAGTGGGTAAATTATCATTCAATTGAGTTAGGTGGAATTTCTACTCTATTCGTGATGGCGTAATTCCCCACATGGTGAATTGGGATAGCCCTAGAAAGGGTGAGTCAAACAGTGGATGTATGAGGGATTTACTCTGAACCACTGTACATCTTGTGTTGTGGGTGCTTGGACTTATTTTTGTGTGGTTTATCTTTTATTGGTGAACTCTCTTATCACACAATACATTTATCTTGATTAATTTATTTTATCCGCTGCAAATTATTTTAATTAATCAAGAAATTTGTGAAGACCATAAAAATTGGTGATTGCCCTATTACCCACCCCTCTAAGGTCAACCTTGACTCTTGTTCTAGCACACCGTGACCTTTCATACGTGTTAATGTATACACGCACATACTTGTTTAGTTGGTCGAGCTCTTGCAAGATGATGCATTTTATCCGTGTCGGGACCTAATGTATTCGAGATTGAATTGGATACCTCGACAGGGTTGAGTGGGATATCTAACAAAAGAAGAAAAGCAGTTGTCATTTCAAACTTCTTTCGGTGAAGATATGTCTGAAGAATAATACACGTGGAGTGAGCATCCTGAGCTTTTGCAAAAGGGGGAGCATGATTTAGCAAAAGCAAATTATTCACGTGATTGTTCATTTTTCAAAACAACTAATTGACGTCATCAGCACTATTTCTTTTTCTTTCCTTTATGAACAGTGATAAAGGGATTGGCTTTTGTTGGTGTAGTCTTTTCTTCGTCATCAATGTCATCATCAGGAAGCCGTTGTAGGGCAGCAAATTGATTTTCAGCAAGATAGACTTGAGCTTTTGTTGCAAATGACTCTTCAGATTTTTCAGCAGGATCTGCTTTTCCAATCTGAGAAAGAACTTCTTTCATCTAATCTTCCTTTAACTTGAGCATATCCGCAGCGGTGAGAAGAGCTTCTTTAGAAAGAGAAGGGGCAGAAGGAGAAGCGGGAGATGTTTGAATCTTTTTTGAAAAGGGGGAAGCTAATCTAGCAAGTGTTACATTTGTTGGAGCATTTGTTGTAGAAGCATTAAGTGCTTCTAAGAAACTACTTCCTGATCTAATAGCATTTGTTGGAGCATTTGTTTGAGCAGATGTTGACTCAGCAGTTGTTGACTCACTGAGTTCAAGCCCGAAGGCTACGATCTCATCAAAATTAAATTTTTCCCAATTTCGAACTTCAATTTTTCTTGATAAAACAGGAGGAGCAATATCCTTTTTCTTTTCAAATTTCCATTTGCAAATCCACGGAATGCTAAAATAAGCAACAAACATCATAGTTGACCAATCGTCAAAAGCAAGATTAATAACATCAAAAAGTCCTTTGTTTTCATTTTTTAAAAGAGAAACATATTTTTGAAAAGTATGATGCACAATGGAAGGAAGAACATGTTTTTGAGCACCAAAAGGAGTTTGAAATGACAACTGCTTTTCTTCTTTTGTTAGATATCCAACACCTGTATTTTTCTTATTTTTCTCTTGTTAGATTTCGAACACCTGTAATTCTCTAGACTCTTCTCATGCTCAATATATGAGAAGCCGATCCTGCTTGAAATGGTATCAGAGCCTATTAAGTCATCTATATCTTCATAACCGTCGGAGTCTTCATAATTTTCAGAGGAGGAAAAGCTTAATTCATTCAATTGCTCTATAAGAGCTTTTAAGTTTTTCTTTCTATTTTTATTTTTATAGCAGGTGTTAGCATAATGTCCTGTTTTTCCACATTTATAACATTTATCTTTGTCAGTTAGTTTTTTGTTATCTTTATATGGTTTTTTATTTTTTGATGTTTCCTTTTTAAAATCTTTTTTCTTAATTTTTTTATTAGAACATTTTTTATCTCTTTTTTGAATATTTTTATCTCTGCTTATATATTTTTTAGCTTTTCTTTTTGTGGTTTGTTTAAAAGGATCAAATTGTTCACAAAAATCTCCTAATTCTTTTTTACTAAGATAATATTCTGTCTTTATTTTCTTTTCTAATTTCATATTATTGCAAAGATCTAAACCTACTTGATTTATAGCTTGATGTAGATCTCCAAAGGTATATCTTTGGTATTCTATTTCTCCTATTAAATTCTTTTTTAAATTTTCTTTAACCTTTTTTCCAAATAACGTGGGTAAACCAGCTATATATTTTTCTTTCCAAAAGGGATTAGCAGAATCAGTCATTTTATAGACTACATTCATAAAATAATGATGATAATCAGAATATTGGCTCATAGATCTACATTTTAAATTAATTAGATAATCTCTTAAGTTCTGTTCATATTTTGGATATCTTCCTATAAATTGTTGGCTTATATTGACTAACAAAGTTGTTACGCTGTCATTTATAGGTTCTCCGTCAGCCATAAATATTATTTCACCTTCTTCATCTTTTTTATAACTTTGTTCTATTAGTTTCTGTTGTTCATCCGTTAGGTAGGTTGCCCACCAATCACCTAATTGGCCTGTGAAGTCGGCGGATATTAATTTAGTTATAGCTAGTTCTGTGTTTCCTACTTGTCTAAGGGCATTAGCGTACATTTGCATTTTATTAATCATTTGAAACTTTTGTTCTACAGAAAGGCCATCTATATTCCATTCGTAAATACTTTGTGAATCAAAAGAATGAGGGTCTATTGTTTGAGGTTTTTCTATACTTATAAAATTGGGTACTTTAGGAGATTGATTAAATCTTAATTTATTTATTTTAATTTGATCATTTTCTTCTTGGTCATTTATTTCATTTATGGTTAGCATAGAGACTTTTGGTTTAGAAATATCTCTTAATTTTTCTTTTAATATCTCTATTAATTCATTATTATTTTCTGGTTCCTTCTTGAGTATAGTCTGTGTTTGTAAAGTTGAGAATTTTATTCCCTTTTCAATTTCTATTTTTTCTTTTCTTTTTTCATTTTCTAATTTTTCTTCAATTCGTGTTGTTTGTTCTGCTATAGATTGCAAATATCCATTTGTATAATTGTTTTGATTTATTATATGAGCAAAGATTTCAGGATTTATGGTAGAATCTTTAGTTATCTTTGTTACATCTTTGTAAGGTGAAGCAATTATTGTTTGAGAAACTTTATAATTTTCTTTTGGTGGATGTATGCTATTTTTTACTTCTCCTTTTGTAGTTGTCCAAGTGTTCATTTTTTCTTTTAAAACTTTTAAATATTGTTGTTCATCTTGGTTGTTTTTATTTAATTTAAAGTCGTACCATTCAAAAAATGTCATTTGTTTTTTAAGTAGCTTTATATCTCTAATATAGGCTTCTTGAAATTTTATAATTTTTTCTATATTAAATTTATTTATTAATTCATCTATTCTTGGATCTAACATCATTTTGGCTTTTAAATAGGCTTCATCTATTTTAAATTCTTGTTCTTCATTTATTTTTATTACACTAACCATATCTTCTAAATTTAAATTATAAGAGGATGTTTGAGAACTAGCTCTTTTATAAACAGGTTGAGCTATTCCAGCTTGATTATATTCTTGAAACGGAGGAGGATTAAAGGTAGTATATTGAGGAGGAATTGGTTTATTTAATAATGGTGTTTTTTCATCTTCTTCTTCTTCAAAGATTATCCTAAGATTTCCTTCTTTATCTTGAATTATGCTACTAGCTTTTGTTTCTAATTTTGGGGTGGGAAGACATAATTCTTCTAATTTCCAGTCTCTGACTATTTCAATTTCATTTGATGGTGGTCTATGAGGAATTATAGCTTTATTTCTAAAGTCTGTTTTGAAAAGAGTACATTCATTTTTTATTAAATTTCCATAAGCAATATTTGAATTAAATGAATTCATAGCTTTATAATAGATTCTATATATTATCCCAATATTTTCACTTCCTGGATCCATATCGAAACCTTTTGTTTTTATTCCTAATTGTATAACTTTATGTATATTCCTACTTGTTAAAGGTACAGTTATATCTGGGATACAGTTATAGAAAATTGGTCCATCAGCAAAATTAGAGGAAACTAAACCATAAAGAGCATCTTGGAATTTATTATGCCTGGAGTCCCTAAGAAAAGATAAAATAGGGATATTTAATCCTTTTCTTGTTAGAGGTTTAATAGCAACTTGTACGAGGCCTATATGTAAATAATGATATCTATGTTTTAATCTTTCTAATTTTTCTTTATCATCGATTAAGAAGAGATAAGCTTCATCTTGAGAGGCATATGTTCTTTCTACTGTTTGAATCATAAAATCACAAGTATCTTCAAAAGATCCTATGTAAATTTGTTCAGCAGGAATTTTAGGAATAGTCCAGTTTTGAATATATTGTTCAATTTCTCTAAAATTTATTTCTTCAGAATTTTTTACATCCATAGTAACAAGATTTGCAGTAATAGAAGTTCTAGCTTGAGGATTAAAAGCAGGATTAAAAGCATTAGATATACTAGAAGGCAAGCTATCATTAGCAGTCTTATAAGATGTAGAAGCATTATCAGATTTATTTTTTCTTATTTGTTTTAAAACTTTTTCTTTTGCTTTCTTCCACATTTTAATGTTTTAAAGATGCAAAATAAATAGTTGTTTTGCAGAGTTCGTCGGTTAATAACAGAAGGAACAAGTCCAACACTCCAACACCAAGGCAAAGCCAAGATTCCAACGCCAACAAATGCCCAAAAACAACGCCAGACATGGCACAAAAAGGGCAACAGACGGTTAATGGTTGGAAGTTACGACGAGATAAACTTAGCAAAACGCATACTTGTTTAGCACATTTAAAACAGTAAAAGCTTCAGAAAAGAAAAGAGCAAGTTTTAACACATATAAGAAAAAGATTATGAATATATATATTAGCCCGGCCCCGGCAGCGAACTCAAAAGAGTCGGTCGAGTGGGATTCTTATCCGTCAGGGAGACGGAAACTGTACTAAGATATATATACAAAATATAAATCTATTAATTATAAAAGAAAGAAAGGATAAGCATTATACCAGTGAAATTTGCCAGAATTTCTTTTGATTGCAAATCTTGTTACTATGGATTTAAAAAATTCTGAAGAAATAAATTTTAGAGAAATTGAACAATATATTCAAAACTGGACTATTCCTAAAATTCCTGCTGAACAAATTTACATAGGATCTTTTGAAGATACTTGTGATTTTATGATTCAAACAGTAGAAAGAACATATGCCTCTCAAGATGAAGCTTATCTCTTCTTAATCGATGATAAAGAAAAATTAGAAAGATTAAAACATAGATATCATTATTTACATATAGGCCTCGTACAAGTTGCTATTAAACCTCTAACAAGAAAAGGATTAAATATCCCTATTTTATCGTTTCTTAGGGACGCCAGGCATAATAAATTCCAAGATGCTCTTTATGGTTTAGTTTCCTCTAATTTTGCTGATGGACCAATTTTCTATAACTGTATCCCAGATATAACTGTACCTTTAACAAGTAGGAATATACATAAAGTTATACAATTAGGAGTAAAAACAAAAGGTTTCGATATGGATCCAGGAAGTGAAAATATTGGGATAATATATAGAATCTATTATAAAGCTATGAATTCATTTAATTCAAATATTGCTTATGGAAATTTAATAAAGAATGAATGTACTCTTTTCCAAACAGACTTTAGAAATAAAGCTATAATTCCTCACAGACCACCATCAAATGAAATTGAAATAGTCAGAGACTGGAAATTAGAAGAATTATGTCTTCCCACCCCAAAATTAGAAACAAAAGCTAGTAGCATAATTCAAGATAAAGAAGGAAATCTTAGGATAATCTTTGAAGAAGAAGAAGATGAAAAAACACCATTATTAAATAAACCAATTCCTCCTCAATATACTACCTTTAATCCTCCTCCGTTTCAAGAATATAATCAAGCTGGAATAGCTCAACCTGTTTATAAAAGAGCTAGTTCTCAAACATCCTCTTATAATTTAAATTTAGAAGATATGGTTAGTGTAATAAAAATAAATGAAGAACAAGAATTTAAAATAGATGAAGCCTATTTAAAAGCCAAAATGATGTTAGATCCAAGAATAGATGAATTAATAAATAAATTTAATATAGAAAAAATTATAAAATTTCAAGAAGCCTATATTAGAGATATAAAGCTACTTAAAAAACAAATGACATTTTTTGAATGGTACGACTTTAAATTAAATAAAAACAACCAAGATGAACAACAATATTTAAAAGTTTTAAAAGAAAAAATGAACACTTGGACAACTACAAAAGGAGAAGTAAAAAATAGCATACATCCACCAAAAGAAAATTATAAAGTTTCTCAAACAATAATTGCTTCACCTTACAAAGATGTAACAAAGATAACCAAAGATTCTACCATAAATCCTGAAATCTTTGCTCATATAATAAATCAAAACAATTATACAAATGGATATTTGCAATCTATAGCAGAACAAACAACACGAATTGAAGAAAAATTAGAAAATGAAAAAAGAAAAGAAAAAAATAGAAATTGAAAAGGGAATAAAATTCTCGACTTTACAACCACAGACTATACTCAAGAAGGAACCAGAAAATAATAATGAATTAATAGAGATATTAAAAGAAAAATTAAGAGATATTTCTAAACCAAAAGTCTCTATGCTAACCATAAATGAAATAAATGACCAAGAAGAAAATGATCAAATTAAAATAAATAAATTAAGATTTAATCAATCTCCTAAAGTACCCAATTTTATAAGTATAGAAAAACCTCAAACAATAGACCCTCGTTCTTTTGATTCACAAAGTATTTACGAATGGAATATAGATGGCCTTTCTGTAGAACAAAAGTTTCAAATGATTAATAAAATGCAAATGTATGCTAATGCCCTTAGACAAGTAGGAAACACAGAACTAGCTATAACTAAATTAATATCCGCCGGCTTCACAGGCCAATTAGGTGATTGGTGGGCAACCTACCTAACGGATGAACAACAGAAACTAATAGAACAAAGTTATAAAAAAGATGAAGAAGGTGAAATAATATTTATGGCTGACGGAGAACCTATAAATGACAGCGTAACAACTTTGTTAGTCAATATAAGCCAACAATTTATAGGAAGATATCCAAAATATGAACAGAACTTAAGAGATTATCTAATTAATTTAAAATGTAGATCTATGAGCCAATATTCTGATTATCATCATTATTTTATGAATGTAGTCTATAAAATGATTGATTCTGCTAATCCCTTTTGGAAAGAAAAATATATAGCTGGTTTACCCACGTTATTTGGAAAAAAGGTTAAAGAAAATTTAAAAAAGAATTTAATAGGAGAAATAAAATACCAAAGATATACCTTTGGAGATCTACATCAAGCTATAAATCAAGTAGGTTTAGATCTTTGCAATAATATGAAATTAGAAAAGAAAATAAAGACAGAATATTATCTTAGTAAAAAAGAATTAGGAGATTTTTGTGAACAATTTGATCCTTTTAAACAAACCACAAAAAGAAAAGCTAAAAAATATATAAGCAGAGATAAAAATATTCAAAAAAGAGATAAAAAACCTTATAATAAAAAATTTAAGAAAAAAGATTCTAAAAAGGAAACATCAAAAAATAAAAAACCATATAAAGATAACAAAAAACTAACTGACAAAGATAAATGTTATAAATGTGGAAAAACAGGACATTATGCTAACACCTGCTATAAAAATAAAAATAGAAAGAAAAACTTAAAAGCTCTTATAGAGCAATTGAATGAATTAAGCTTTTCCTCCTCTGAAAATAAAGAAGACTCTGACAACACCTTAACAGATATTAATGAAAGCAATGAAGAAAAAATCTACAATATTTTTGAAAATTTTAAAGGTTGTAAAAATAATTCAGAATGTAGCTGTAACATATGCTTAATAAAAATTATGAAGACTCCGACGGTTATGAAGATATAGATGACTTAATAGATTCTGATAACCCATCTATAAATGTTTTAGGTAAAAAAGATCAACTAACACTTGACACTATAATGGAAATAAAAGACTTAGAAAAACAAAAGGAAATGATAGCGAAATTAATAGAAATAAATAGTGAAAAAACAATAAAGCCTCAAATTGAAATCAAACCCCCCATTAAAATACAAAACTTATACAAATTAACAAATTCCTTTGATGAATTAGAAAATCCTGAACCTTCTAGTATAAAAGAACTTCAAAAAGAAGTAAAAACATTAAATAATGAAATAAGAGAACTAAAGAGAATAACTGACTTACACAAAATGAGATTAGAAATTTTAGAAATAAATGCTAAAATACCTTTTCAAGATAGAACTGAAAGCTCTTCAAAGATAGAAGATATTGAAGATAATTTACTTAATGAATTGACTATAATAACCTACAGAAAATGGCATGTTAAAGTAAATCTAAAGCTTGAAAATGGATATAGTAAAAAATTAATTGCTTTGTTAGACACAGGTGCTGATATTAATTGCATTAATGAAGGAATACTACCCTTAACAAATTTTGAAGAAACAAAATATAGTGTAAATTCTGCTAATGGTAAAGAGATAAAATTAACCTATAAAATTAATAATGTAACAATATGTAAAAAAGAAAAATGTATACCCAATTTAACTTTATTTCAGATGAAAGGAATGACTGACGACTTAATATTAGGAAATCAATTTTTAAATGATATTTCGCCATATTTGACTACAAATGAAGGTTTGTTAACAACATCCCCTAATGGAACAGAAATAATATTTAAATTTGTATCTCAACCAAAAACAAAAACCATAAACACAATCAATAGAATTATCTTTCACAAAGAAAAATTTAAAACTGACCTACAATCATCAATAAAAAATTTAAAAATTTCTTCTCACCTTCAAGAAGCCTCCTTTCTTGTCAAAAAATCTGAATTTCAAAAAGAACTTACCATAAAATGCTGTTCCGACCTTCCTCACGCATTTTGGGGGCGAAAAGAACATATAGTTTTCCTTCCTTATGTAAAAGATTTTCAAGAAACTAAAATACCAACAAAAGCTAGAGCTGCACAAATGTCAGCAGAACAACAAGAAATGTGCAAAAAAGAAATATTAGATTTAAAAAAGAAAAACTTAATTCGAGTAAGTAGCTCCCCTTGGAGCTGTATTGCTTTTTATGTTAATAATGCTGCTGAACAAGAACGAGGAGTTCCTCGACTCGTTATAAATTATAAGCCTTTAAACAAAGTTTTACAATCCATAAGATTTCCCATTCCTAATATTCAAGATATTTTACATAGAATTTATAATGCTAGAGTATTTTCTAAATTTGACTTAAAATCAGGATTTTGGCAAATTCAAATAAAAGAAGAAGATAAATATAAAACTAGTTTTGTTGTACCTTCTGGACATTTTGAATGGAATGTAATGCCCTTTGGATTAAAAAATGCTCCTTCTGAATTTCAAAAAATTATAACTGAAATATTTAATCCCTATTCCCAATTTACTCTTGTTTATATTGATGATATTCTAATATTTTCAGAATCTATTTCACAACATTGGAAACACCTAGAAATATTTAAAAAATCTATAATAAAAAACGGACTCGTTCTTAGTGAAAGAAAGATGAAATTATTCCAGACAGAAATAACGTTTGTAGGATTTAAAATAAAAAATAATACAGTAGAACTTGTTAATAGAGTAATTGAATTTGGAAACAAGTTTCCTGATGAGATAAAAGATGTAAAACAACTCCAGAGATTTTTAGGCTGTTTAAATTATGTCTCAAATTTCTATAAAAATTTAGCTGAAGATCGAAAAATTCTCCAACAAAGACTAAAAAACAATCCACCCTCATGGAATGAATCTCATACTCAAGCTGTTCAGAGAATTAAACAAAAAATAAAAAATCTTCCTTGCTTAAACATAGCAAATCCAGACTCTTTTAAAATTGTTCAAACTGATGCTTCTGAAGTAGGTTATGGTGGAATTCTTATGCAGTAAGAAGATAATCAAGAAAAAATAGTTAGATTCATCTCAGGAACTTGGAATCCCACTCAAACTAATTACTCTATTATAAAAAAGGAACTTTTGGCAATTGTAATGAGCATTCAAAAATTTCAACTAGACCTTCTTAATAAAAAATTCTTATTGAAAATAGACTGTAAATCTGCAAAAGAAATTCTAGAAAAAGACGTTAAAAACCTAACTAACAAACAGATATTCGCTAGGTGACAAGCCATCCTTAGTGCCTTTGATTTTGATATCGAATATATTAATGGAAAAAACAATTCTCTTGCTGACTTTTTATCTAGAGAATTTTTGCAGAAAACTTGAAATAAGCTAAAGAAGAATTATTCAAGACGACGAAAATTCTTCTCTACGCTGTAGGGATTATTCTCTTCCTCTCTCTTATTAATTTTCTTGTCAAACACCTGATAAAAGTGATTCTGATTATCCTTTTAGTCAAATTCTTCTTATAATGAACCCTCATCAGAGACCGTTGAGGCCTGCCTCTCCATTCCAAAAAGCTCAACAACTGCAGCAAATTATGAACACTCCTTTCGCTCCTCGACCATCACGACCAAATATCTATGAAAAACATGCTCTTTGGGGAGGTCCTTCTTCTCCTCAATTTCACCCTTCTCAATCATCTCCTATTGCTAGACCTATTGCTCCAACATCTGAATTTCAAAATACCTTTAATAGATATAATCAGCTAATCTATACTCTTCCTGATGTTTGTCATCCTGAATCCGCTTCTCTCAATTAAATTATTCCATTTTGCTTTGCTCCTGGAAATTTCTGTAGAACATCTCATCCGTATCATTTCCATCTTGCTATTCTCTTCGAAACAGGCAGTTGTGCCCTTGATCATTTTACAAAAGACCAAAACCTCTTTGAAGGATTTTTTTCCTACCAACTGTGAGGTGGCTTATTCAAAATTAAAAATTTTAAAAATCATTTCTGAAGAACAATGGGATGCCCCTCTTTTCCAACATAAAACAATTTCTAAACCGGGTTTTCATGATCTAGTTTTTAATTACTGGGATTACATGACTGCTTGGGAAAATGTTTTATTCTATCAAAATTCAGCTTTTCTTCACTCTTGGTTTATCAGAATAAAAATTGAAAAAATTGATGAAATCCCGCTATGGTGGTTTTCAAAATTCTGGACTCCTTTTGGTGCTCAAAAACATGTTCTTCCTTCCATTGTGCATCATACTTTTCAAAAATATGTTTTTCTTTTAAAAAATGAAAACAAAGGACTTTTTGATGTTATTAATCTTGCTTTTGACGATTGGTCAACTATGATTTTTTTGCTTATTTTAGCATTCCGTGGATTTGCAAATGGAAATTTGAAAAGAAAATGGATATTGCTCCTCCTGTTTTATCAAGAAAAATTGAAGTTCGAAATTGGGAAAAATTTAATTTTGATGAGATCATAGCCTTCGGGCTTGAACTCAGTGAGTCAACAACTGCTGAGTCAACATCTGCTCAAACAAATGCTCCAACAAATGCTATTAGATCAGGAAGTAGTTTCTTAGAAGCACTTAATGCTTCTACAACAAATGCTCCAACAAATGTAACACCTGCTAGATTAGCTTCCCCCTTTTCAAAAAAGATTCAAACATCTCCCGCTTCTCCTTCTGCCCCTTCTCTTTCTAAAGAAGCTCTTCTCACCGCTGCGGATATGCTCAAGTTAAAGGAAGATTGGATGAAAGAAGTTCTTTCTCAGATTGGAAAAGCAGATCCTGCTGAAAAATTTGAAGAGTCATTTGCAACAAAAGCTCAAGTCTATCTTGCTGAAAATCAATTTGCTGCCCTACAACGGCTTCCTGATGATGACATTAATGACGAAGAAAAGACTACACCAACAAAAGCCAATCCCTTTATCACTGTTCATAAAGGAAAGAAAAAGAAATAGTGCTGATGACGTCAATTAGTTGTTTTGAAAAATGAACAATCATGTGAATAATTTGCTTTTGCTAAATCATGCTCCCCCTTTTGCAAAAGCTCCGGATGCTCACTCCACGTGTATTATTCTTCAGACATATCTTCACCGAAAGAAGTTTGAAATGACAACTGCTTTTCTTCTTTTGTTAGATATCCAACACCTGTATTTTTCTTTTTTTTCTCTTGTTAGATTTCGAACACCTGTAATTCTCTAAACTCTTCTCATGCTCTATCTATGAGAAGCCGATCCTGCTTGAAATGGTATCAGAGCCATTAGTGAATTCCCTCACTCTCTCTCTCTTGTATCCTCCCAACGACTGTTTGTAATAGTTTCAAGTGCAATCAAAAGAAATTCTGGCAAATTTCACTGGTATAATGCTTATCATTTCTTTGTTTTATAATTAATAGATTTATATTTTGTATATATATCTTAGTACGGTTTCCATCTCCCTGACGGATAAGAATCCCACTCGACCGACTCTTTTGAGTTCGCTACCGGGGGTCGGGCTAATATATATATTCATAATCTTTTTCTTATATGTGTTAAAACTTGCTCTTTTCTTTTCTGAAGCTTTTACTGTTTTAAATGTGCTAAACAAATATGCGTTTTGCTAAGTTTATCTCGTCGTAACTTCCAACCATTACCCGTCTGTTGCCCTTTTTGTGCTGTGTCAGGCGTTGTTTTTGGGCATTTGTTGGCGTGGGAATCTTGGCTTTGCCTTGGTGTTGGAGTGTTGGACTTGTTCCTTCTGTTATTGACCGACGAACTCTGCAAAACAACTATTTATTTTGCATCTTTAAAACATTAAAATGTGGAAGAAAGCAAAAGAAAAAGTTTTAAAACAAATAAGAAAAAATAAATCTGATAATGCTTCTACATCTTATAAGACTGCTAATGATAGCTTGCCTTCTAGTATATCTAATGCTTTTAATCCTGCTTTTAATCCTCAAGCTAGAACTTCTATTACTGCAAATCTTGTTACTATGGATTTAAAAAATTCTGAAGAAATAAATTTTAGAGAAATTGAACAATATATTCAAAACTGGACTATTCCTAAAATTCCTGCTGAACAAATTTACATAGGATCTTTTGAAGATACTTGTGATTTTATGATTCAAACAGTAGAAAGAACATATGCCTCTCAAGATGAAGCTTATCTCTTCTTAATCGATGATAAAGAAAAATTAGAAAGATTAAAACATAGATATCATTATTTACATATAGGCCTCGTACAAGTTGCTATTAAACCTCTAACAAGAAAAGGATTAAATATCCCTATTTTATCTTTTCTTAGGGACGCCAGGCATAATAAATTCCAAGATGCTCTTTATGGTTTAGTTTCCTCTAATTTTGCTGATGGACCAATTTTCTATAACTGTATCCCAGATATAACTGTACCTTTAACAAGTAGGAATATACATAAAGTTATACAATTAGGAGTAAAAACAAAAGGTTTCGATATGGATCCAGGAAGTGAAAATATTGGGATAATATATAGAATCTATTATAAAGCTATGAATTCATTTAATTCAAATATTGCTTATGGAAATTTAATAAAAAATGAATGTACTCTTTTCCAAACGGACTTTAGAAATAAAGCTATAATTCCTCACAGACCACCATCAAATGAAATTGAAATAGTCAGAGACTGGAAATTAGAAGAATTATGTCTTCCCACCCCAAAATTAGAAACAAAAGCTAGTAGCATAATTGGATGAAAGAAGTTCTTTCTCAGATTGGAAAAGCAGATCCTGCTGAAAAATCTGAAGAGTCATTTGCAACAAAAGCTCAAGTCTATCTTGCTGAAAATCAATTTGCTGCCCTACAACGGCTTCCTGATGATGACATTGATGACGAAGAAAAGACTACACCAACAATAGCCAATCCCTTTATCACTGTTCATAAAGGAAAGAAAAAGAAATAGTGCTGATGACGTCAATTAGTTGTTTTGAAAAATGAACAATCTCGTGAATAATTTGCTTTTGCTAAATCATGCTCCCCCTTTTGTAAAAGCTCCGGATGCTCACTCCACGTGTATTATTCTTCAGACATATCTTCACCGAAAACATCACACGTGGACTCAAACATGTACCATATGTCTCCATATATAAGCACATATCATACAAACAAATATTTCCATTTATACCATCAAAGTTACGTACGAAAACTTAGTGGTTTATACATGCTTAGATTTAAAGTATCGCAGGCGGTACTAAAATCAACAAAACATCATTTGCAGGAAAGTAAACATAATAAAAATATTTCCCATCACCGGGAAATACGAGCGATTGCATAGGCTCCCTCATCTTAAGATAACGGTGTAGGTTCCTCCTCCTCATGTGCTAAAATTGCAATGTAAAGATGTGAGCTCCAAGCCCAGTGAAGAGAGCTCACAAAATATCTTAACATAATAGCAATGTTAGATGGTAAACAATATAATATAATGTTTATAATCATAATGGTCTACCTTTACCATCAATTTCATAAATTATTCTTACCAACATCATGCTTGGTCTACATTTACCAAATACCACATTTACCAATTACTGCCATTTCACTTTCACACATATTCAATTGAAGCACTAAACAGGCTTCTAGGCACAATAAAGTCCCAACACGCTCAAAATGCAGCATCTTGCAAGAGCTATCTAACACTAACGGTCAATAACAGCCCAATGGCGAAATGTTTGAAGGCGGTTAATAACAATTATTTTCCATACCAGGAAATATACCAAAAACCTCTTACCATATCACATTTACTCAGGTTCTCACATCGGAGAATATCAATCTCACACACTGAAAATATTTACCATATACATCCTACATAAATAGTATCAAAATATAGATAATCCAAATCGACTACTAACGTCTAAGCACCTTCGTCTAATTCCATTAACCCATTAACCTTTAGACACGTAAATGGGTCCATACTCCGTTTAGAGACTACTAGACCTCAACTCTCTGATACCATTTTATGTTTTTATTCTAATAGTTAAAACAATATCCATCCCTTACATGGAAGCAGTGTCAAGTCTCGCATTCTAGTCCCCTTTAATCTTTTTCATCCATACACATTCCTTGGGTCTCATTCATTGTCTTAGAGTCTAGGTTTACAAACCATTTTACCACAAGATATAGTTGAGTTCTCCTCACCGTAATCTGTCGGGTGTTTGCACAAATTTGTGAAACATAGAAATATATGTACATAGCATATTCATAGATAATTCGTGTATGATACAAACATTCATTTTGATCATTTTTCCCAGAAATACAATGGTGATGGTTGTAAGTCCACTTACATGTTAGTACTTCATTTTAATTGATGTCAGAAAGGTTAGCCATCCAAAGCACTCACTAAAATGAAAATAAAAGTACTCAGTACCCACTCTCTTATTTTTTCGGCCCTAGGAAATTATTGAGACTTTGCCCAGAGGGTATAGTATTGAAATGTAAAGTGCTTAGGTCACTACTCGTAATGTCTTCTGGATAGGATCATGGAGACATATTGAATTAGGCAAAGAAAGTTCAGTAAAATAAATCCCTCAGTGCCTGATCCTTTTTACCACGAAGCGGTGAATACCGCTGCGTTACAGATGGCTACCGAGCAGCATTTCTGCTACGCTACAGGTAGAGGGTTTCAGCCTATAAGTGAACATCCAATGCGAGAAAAACAAACAAGTAGTTAGAATTAGTCTCATTTTAAAATGGCCTTTGAAACTGATCACTGAAAAAAATAAATTATATTTCTGAATTCCAAATTTTGTAAATTAAAAGCAATTCCAAAAACTACTTTCATGTCTTTGGAACATGCTCCGGAACGTGATACAATCGCTTCGGAACTTTCGAAGCTCGGAACATGCCTTCGGAACACGCTAAAGTTTCTTCGGAACTTCCGAAGTAACAAGTCCTGCTACAGTTTCTTCTGAACTTGCTACAGTACTTCGGAACTGCTACAGTGACTTTTGGACTTGGCTTTAGCAGTGCTACAGTAACTTCAGAACTTCTATGTAAGGTTTTGAGGCCTGTCTTATTTAGCTAGTCACTTGCAGACAGTGCAATGATGGGACAAGTATGATCAAATAGAATAAAGAAATAGAGGGGTTCTTGAATTCGTTTTCTACATTTAACCAGACAGATGTGTTCTAAAATTAGTCTTCTATATTTCAAAATCAATTGGACACAAAACAATTGAGAAAAACCTTTGATTTTGAAGGTGTAATCATCAAAACACATGAAACACATGGTTTCTACTAAATTTTGGAACTTTGCTTAAAGCTCCATTTCAAACCGTTTTCACTTCTAATCTCTTCTAAAGTTAATAAAACATTGCATAGAGTAAATTGTATACCTTCACTTTGGAAATTGAGTTGAGTTTTGGCTTCATGAAAAGTTTCCACTAAAAAACTAAGTTGCAGAACGGAGGAAGAAGAAAAAAAAAAGCAGCAGCAATGTAGTTGGGATTTCAAGCTAATGAAACCCACTGCATCTGTTGAGTTTAAATAGTAGCAAGGGATATAGCCTGCTAGACTTGCCACTAGCGTAGAGTTTACCCATGTCGCCTGCAAGATACAGAGGTAGCTCATGCTAATCACCTCCTTTGCAGGTGCTACGTTGCATGGGTCGGTTGATAAAAAAAATTATTTTTTTAAGCCCCTTAAGTTTATTTCTATAATTAACTACAAAAAGGGATTAATTAAAGTAATCCAATAGCTCCAAAATGTGGGGATTTAAAAATCATAAACACTATAAAAATTTGAAAAACATTGCCTTTCAAAAATTAGGTCGAAGTTGTCAAAGACAATGTTTTAACTAATTTTCTCAAAATGAACTCCATTTATTTAAATGATTTCAAAATTTTATTTTGGAAATCTAAAAATACAAAATGATAGCTTTAAAACACAGATTAAACACTAGATGTTTTCTTTAAAATTTTCTAACTTTCAAAATTATTTAAAATAATAATTTTCATAAATAGGGACCTTTTCGGGTCGAATTATAAGTATTTCTAAAACTAAAAAATTCAATTTAAAGAATCCTATACACTTAGAATTTTAAAATCATTAAAATTTTATGAATTAAAGTATTTATTTAACTTAAGTGGATTATTTTCCTAATAAACAATGATCAATATCGATGGTTAACAATAACCGTGCAAAATTACAATTTTACCCTTCCAACTTAAATGAGTCGGATCGAGAGCTACCAAGCTTCGATTGGGCCGATCCTGGACTTTTAAACAGTCGAATCTGTAATCTTCATGGTTAACAGATGACAAAACATGATTATTAACATAAATCACACAATTTAGCCTAATTTTGGGTCAGGATAGTACAAATTGTGTTATGATGTGTATTTTAAGTTTCGAGGTAAACCCTAGAAACACTTGCAAGTTTTGGAATCTTGTTGTTCCGTTTAACTTAGGCTAGTAAATTGAAAATTTTAGATTTCATGCCCAATAAAAACTCATGTGCACAAGCCATAAGTGTTTATGGCAATATGTGGGAATGAGAATGAAGGAGTTAGAATGTGTATCTTGAATGTGGAGTGGGCAAATCAGGAAAAAGATCAAAAGTTGGAAAACTTGAAAAATCAAGTTTTTGTCACTGGCAATGGGTCTCCGTTGATGATGGGTCACCAAGGGTAGTGGCGATGGGTCGTCGTTGATGATGGGTCGGCAGGGGTAGTGGCAATGGGTCGCTGTTGGCGAGTGGCTCGGCCTGAGAGCAAACTGATAATGCAGAGTTTCGATTTTGTCGATGGATTGCCCAAAATGGATCGCCACCCACAATGGATCGCAGAAGATGGGTCGTGATTCATGATGGGTCCGCGGGTACTATTCACAACAAAATTGTGCTTTAGTAAAATGGCCAGAACTTGCCTCCCAACCTCAGAATTTGTTGTTCTTGAGTATTCTGAAAAGCTCTTTCAATGCTTTAACCAATCCTCATATACTCACCATATGATTAACTCATTGGGTTGGTGGAAAGAGCTTCTCAAGGTCATGGAATCCAAACTCAACTCGCGGGGTGATAGATCGTACCTTGAGTCCACATGTGCTCGTGGGACCTCTTCCTATGGGCTTGAGAGAATTCGTTTAGGCCCATGGACATTTAATTAGAGGTTTGTGATTAATTAAAAAAAATTACTCGCATTTCGGATCCACATCCGGGTCGGGGCATGACACGAGACCCTACCTAAATTTCGACAGAGTCTCCTCTATAAATGGGACAGTTTGACAATAAATCTCACCTGCATTTCATTTCCAACATTCATAAATCTTCATCCAATCTATTTAAAACCACCATACTATTTTCAATCCACTCCAAAACCATCACACTTAAGTTCATACAGTCCCAACAAAGTTCATAGGAAATTTAGTTACAGGTGGTGTAGTTTAAGTTTCCAAAACAAATGCCCTAACATCAATTTGGCTCTTAGGGGCCCAAGCTCTCAATTAACAATGAGATTCTATTCATACATGGTTCACTCAAAAGGGACGATTCCCACTCTCCCCAACTTGAAATTCCTAAGTCCAAATTTTCACCATTACCCTCTAAGTGTGAGAATTCATGGCTATTTAAATTCCACATGGCTCATGCAAGAAAGGCCTACTTGCTCATTCCTTAATCTCACAATTCTAAACCATTTTGAGGTCTCATCACTCTCCTTAAATCACCAAAAAAAAACCCCCAATAAAGCATATTCAACTCCCCAGGTATACATTTTCCCTAAATCCCATCTCCTTCTCCACAAACTTAGTCCAAATAGTCGAGAATAACAAGACTCTGAATTTGAGCTGCGAAGTACCTGGAGAGAAAAGAATTCAAAGATAAAGAGAGACTTGGAGGTGTCCTTTCTCACAAAACACGCACATGCACAAAGGAAAGATGGAGGGAGGGGTGGGAAGGAGGTCGTCTAGGTGGAGTCTAGGTTGAAAACTTTAAATACCCTTACTCATTTATGTGATATCAAACCAATAGTTAATTATCGAAATTCAGATAGTGTAGGACCTCCGACACTTTCACTTCGAACTTTTGATACCAGTTGAGCATTGAAAAATGACTATTTTACCCTTTAATTTTCAATTAGTTAGCCTCTATGTTTTGTATATTGGATGCGTTTAATGTTATTTTTGAGTTTTGTAGGAAAAATACAGAAATACAAGAAATTGAACTAAAAATAGAAAGAACTGCTGAAAGTGGACCCTAATTTCTATTTTTAGAAAGTGTGTGAAAACTGCCACTAATTTTGGAATTCATTGTAAAATTATCTTAATTCAAATCCAACTATGAGAGTTTGGATTAAGATAATTAATTCTTGAGCTACACTATAAAATGGTAAATTCACAACACTAGCACAAATGGGCCCACTGATCTAGTCCAAGCCTGAAGTTCAAAGCCTGCGAGTCATAGTTCATGGGCCAAAGTTCACCTATGTCCAGGCTAGACTGAAGCCCAGAAACCCAAGGCTGTAATTCAAGGTCCAAGTCCATCAGCTCAAGGTGGGGCCCCTGTAAATTCATATGGAGTAATGAAGTGCCACATGTGTGAAATATTTTCTCAAAAAATCCAAGGATAAAATCTTGTGAATCAAATGTGGATTGCAAAAATCGTGTGGAGCATAATTTGATTGTGATTCGATCACAGTGAGGTGGAGAGAATGAGACTCCTTGGTGTAAAAAACAAGGAGTCATAGTGATTTTTCAAGCATTAATATGTGGCTGAAAATTTTTATAACATGATTTTCCGGAGAACATTTTATGGAATTTATACTCGGAACAATTTTTACACAACAATATTAATGTTAGTCTGAAAAGGAAAAATATTCATGAGTCGAGTGTTCATCGGAGGAATACCAGTGGAGACTTAGGCCCAATGAGCCATTCTATCTTTCCGCGGGTTATAAGTAAATTCATGTTTCTTTGTTAAGCGCATTGAGTCGTTGCTTGATCTCATTATCCTTTGTTTTGGTCATATTACTGAGAATGAAATTAAAATTGGGTTCGTACACTTGAAATTTTTGTGAATTTATTTGAAATGAAGAAATTATTCTATGAAGCTTAGGAAATGTTATAAGCCATTTTTTGAATGATTGAGCCTTCAAGCCTACCTATTTTTGGTCATTTTATCTTGATAGTTCCCAATTGAGCCTGATAGTGCATGTTTATTTACTAGCCATATTCACCATACCCAACTCCGGACTTGGAGTTAGAGCCTCATTGAAATATCTATTACCTATTCTAGAGCTGAGAAAAGGTTGTAGATGAAAATTGGGATGGTACTCTTAAAAATTATATGTCGCTTGAAAAAAAAATTAATTATGTGGAAAGAAAATAAAAATATAGCATAAAAGAGAAAAAAAATAAGGCACATCTATACATCAAAAGAAAGATGTGAAAAGAATAAAAAATAGAAAAAGAAAAAGAAAATACTTCGAAAAAGTGCTGAAAGAAAATAGAGGAAAAATATCTCGATCAAATTATGAAGACCTCTAACTGTTTCTTGTCAAAGTATTATTTTATAGTCTTTTATACCTTCTTTGATATGTCCCGGTCTTAAGCCACATTTTGTCCTATTAGGAAGTCCTATTGATCTTAAGTCTAAATAGGGTATTTTACGTAGAGAATTGAGGAAGAGAAATTATGGCGTTTGACTCAACGTTTTCAGGAAAGTGGCATCCATTCATGAGATCTTTTATCTTCTTTGATTTGTGCCATCTTTTCTAAAAAAATATGTGAGATATTTGATTTGAATACATAAACTCTGCTCACATATACCTTTGAGAGAAAATAAATCCAAACCTTTGAGTCTTACTCTTTCTAAGAGATCTATATAGTGAGATTTCAAGTCAAAGTGCATTTTCCGCTGGGGGTTACAAAATGTGTCTATTTGGAAAAAGAGGGCTATGTTGATATTTGGCTAACACACACTACATTCTAGGTATAAACTTTGTAAAATCAATTTCGAGTCGTATGATAACTAAATTTTTGTGTGTATGTTTTTTCTGAAACTAAAACTAGACTAAAATTTGATGTTTATTGGTATCATCACTGGAAGCCCTCACGAGACTATAACTCGTCCACTAGTGGTGAGCTATGGGTTTAAAGGCTTATTGCATACGCTAAATGCAATCGAGAGTACCAACGAAAGTGGTTTAGTTTAGGATCTTTATTTTTGTTTTTAGAGTCTTTAGTTTTTATTTTGCTCGAGTACTAGCAAAATCTAAGTTTGGGGGTATTTGTTGAGCATTGAAAAATGACTATTTTACTCTTTAATTTTCAATTAGTTAGCCTCTATGTTTTGTATATTGGATGCGTTTAATGTTATTTTTGAGTTTTGTAGGAAAAATGGAGAAATACAAGAAATTGAGCTAAAAATGGAAAGAACTGCTGAAAGTGAGCTCCAATTTCTATTTTTAGAAAGTGTGTGAAAACTACCACTAACTTTGGAATTCATTGTAAAATTATCTTAATTCAAATCCAGCTATGAGAGTTTGAATTAGGATAATTAATTCTTGAGCTATACTGTAAAATGGTAAATTCACAATACTAGCACAAATGGGCCCACTCATCTAGTCCAAGCCTGAAGTTCAAAGCCTGCGAGTTAGAGTTCATGGGCCAAACTTCACTAGTGTCCAGGTCAGACTGAAGCCTAGAAGCCCAAGCTTGTAATTCAAGGTCCAAGACCATTAGCTCAAGGTGGGGCCCAGTAAATTCGTATGGTGTAATAGAGTGCCACGTGTGTGAAATATTTTCTCAAAAAATCCAAGGATAAAATCGTGTGAATCAAATGTGGATTGCAAAAATTGTGTGGAGCATAATTTGATTGTGAAATTCGATCACAGTGAGGCGGAGAGAATGAGAGTAATTTTTGGAGAAAAGTTAGAGATTAAGATGGGGAAAATAATGCAGTGAATGTGCACACAATGGAGCCCACATTCGAATTTGGAGATTTAAAGTCAACTGAATCAAATCTCTTGATATTGGAATTCAGAGACACTTGGGGAGAAATTAAACACATGTCAAATTCACCTAAGCCAAAGGACACATGTCAAAATCGTGTAAGCCTTGTGGATGAAGAAATGGAGAAAATTGTGGATCAATATTTATCAAACGGAAAGTGAGTCATCAGTAAGTCAGATGGAGGATTCAATTGAATCAAAAATTGATTTTAGGGAGATTTAATCTTCTAAAATTCGTGTGATGCTATGATCTCCTGAAAATTATAAATATGGGTCTATGATGCACAATGAAATTCGACAGACCTGGAGCTGAAGAAAACCGCTGGAATCTTGGAAATACACAGAAGAAAAGGAGCATAGTTCGAATTTTACAATAATCTTTGTAAATTTTATTTTGATTATTTCTGATGTATTTCCAAGGCATGTATAATATTTTTCAATTCAATAAATATGAGATATACTCTTAGATTAATGGAAAGTCCAATTTTTTGAATTTTAGTGATGATTGTTTAGATTTAATTTTAAGTTAATATTCTTTAATTAATTGATTGGATTTCTGAAATATTTTAGAACTTTTGATTCCTCTAAATTCAGATCTAAGGTTTCTTGGAACATATGAAATATTTTAGATCTTGAATTTAATTGTCCGAATCTAACATCTAAGGTTCATTTAATTTAATTAAGGAATATGGATTTTAATTTTAATGAAATACATGAATTAACATTTGGATTTTTACGTGAAGTCCATGATCTAAATCTCATGTTTATTAATTTCATTAGGTATGATGTTCAATTGCAATGAATGGTTCTGATCCACTGTAAATATGTATGTTATTTTTGTTCATATTTTAATTCTTTTATTTTTATTTCACTAATTCAATTCATTCAACTTGTTTGGAACTAGGTTAGAATTAATTTGTTTAAATCTTAATTTTGTTCTTTTTAATTGAGAGGGGTTGTTCATAATTTCTAGATTAGGTGATTTTCATGAAAGTTAAAATTCATAATGGTTAAATTATAATTTTAGATGATTACTCCATACTAGATTGATTTTAGAAATTTAGAAAGTTTTTAAACTAATGTAATATTTCTACTAATTAGAATCTTGATTTTCATGTTTAGATTATTTCTAAGATTTATTTTTCTTAAGCCACACAATTTCAATTTCATATATTTGTTTTTTCATATATTTTGAATGTTTCTTGTAGGGATCGACCTTGCACTTATATGTTATACTATAAAATGATTTGTACACTTGCGAGTATTTAAAGTTTGCACAACAATACTGCTCCTCCACAGGTGCTAAGTCCAGAATTTTTTGCTCTTGGGTCTGAGTCCTGATAGTCCCCTATAGGAACTCCATCGATATCGGACTTCCGATACTACCATATTAGAAGTCAAATGTGTTTGTACTTCACAAATTCCTCCTCCAACCCACTTTTGGGGAAACCCTGGGTCCCATAGACCAGTCAAACAAGTGAGAAAACACACCCTCACTTTGATTTTCAAACGTATAACCAATTTTTTTCTCAAAAAAACAATTTCTATTAAAATTTGGGTCATTACATTTATGTTGTTTCTCTTCACTAGGCAAGTTGAGCTCATTTCCTTACGATTTTAGGAACTTTGCCTGAAGAGGTGTTGGACGAACATCTGTTGCTGACTTATGGATATGGGACCCTTGAGTTCTCTATTGGGAGATAACTTATGTTGTTTATTAGAGAAACATTAATAAGGATTGTATTCTATTGGGAGATAACTTATGTTGTTTATTAGAGAAACATTAACAAGGATTGTAATAATACTTCGTATTTTTTAATTCTTACTTTGATTTCAGAATGTAATATGAATATTTATGTTTTCGCTATGCTATGTTGTGTGATTATGTTATGTGATTGTTATCCATGTGCTGACCTGCAAGATGGTGCGTTGGCCACGTGTGGATTTTTATGGAGAGAGGATTATTTTGGGACTATCATTCATGTAATCCAATTACGAGGATTATTATCCCGATATCCCACTTTGACGGGTCTCTGTCAAGTTATGGCACAACTACCCAGTGTTGGGAAATCTAGAATCATGTTAGATTTCCCCCATGAGTGCATGAATCCCCTCCTGTTAGAGGATTAGTGTTGATTGAGATAGATGTGCATTAAAAAAATCTCACATCTTGTGGGCCCTTTGCAAGGTGGGGTGCGAGAACTTTTATCTATTTTGTTAAATGTTTAAAACTTTGGACTGTAATATACTTTTGAGTTGTATATATTTTGTTCCCCGTTATGTTTTGCATTTATGCGAGTTGTGGTCCACATGTTGAAGGATATTCCTTTAGTAGTGCCAAAAGGGGTGGAGGGGATTCGTATTTGTTGTTCAGGTCAATTAGAAGGTGAAGAAATAGCTGGAACTGAATGCAAAAAGTATGGAAAAACATCTTGCAAGAGCCGCATTGTATTGCAATGTCCATGTGTGAGATGTGATTAATGTTAATTTGATGAAATGAACAAAAGAAATGATAGTATGGGAAGAAGGGAAGCAATAGAATGGAAAGAGTGCAAAAGTGTTGGAACCCGATTGGAAGAGAAGAGGTAGTCGTTGCCTTCTCTTGGGAAAGTTTTTCCTACAAGAAAGGAAACGATCATGAAAGTGGATATCTCCTTTTCCTAGGAGCCGAGGAGAGATTGTTTTTAGCAAGTGGAACAGAGAGAGAGGGAGCTTCTCCATTCTCTTCTTCTCTAGGACGGTCGAGTTTGGGAAGAGTCTCCTTGGTGTTTTTTTCCAATGATCAAACCATCTCTCAATCGGCTGGGAGAAAACCAGGGATGGTTGACAGAGTCAACAATTGAAGGAGCTTGGTCTTGGGTCTTGCTGGATTGAACGGACGACAGTAGCGAGCTTCAGTGTTCTATTTTTGTCTCAGGTGTTCGATGACGAGGGCTGAAGAGAGAACACAAGGGAAATTAGTTTGAGCTAAGAGCGGAAACAACAATCTTATGTTTTCTCTTCAGTTTTCTTCTTAAGGAGATCATAATCCAGCATATGCAAGCAACAAAAACAATATTCCCAGGCAACATCGTCGATATGGGACCGAAATGGAGGCAGCAAACTGAAACATTGAATTTCCTCTCCTCTATTTTCTTAAGAAAAAATTCTTTTCTTTATTTATTTCGTTTTAATTTCTTTTAAGCATTGTTAATTTTTCTTTCACAAGTTATTAATTAATTTGATGGCATTTATTCTGGAGATGTTTGGCTAAATTTGTAGCTGAGATTAAGGGTGAAGTTCAATGATTTATGGGGTTATTTTCAAGTCAACAATTGATGTAATAATGCATGTTTTGTTTAATTGAATGGTTTGATTTAATTTTGATTTTTAGTACAGATCTATATATTTTTCTTGATTCATTATGATTTATGGATACATTTAATGCTTGGAGAATCCCTATGATATCTGTAATAAGTTTCGATGTTCATTACATGTCTATATCTTTTTCTTGATTTATTGTTATTTTTTGATATATTAAATGCTTGGAGAATTCCTATGACATGTGATAAATGCGTAATAGTTTATGACAATCAATTATCCAAACAAATGTTGTGAAAATTATTATTGATTTAATTGTCAAATCTTCCGGTTTGATAGAATCATCATTGAATCAAATCGAGACAAGTTGATAAAAATAACTTCATATATTATTAAATGGATCCTTGAACCTTAGCACCTTTTTCATTATTGTTTTAATCCATTAAATACTTTTGCACCATACTCTATGCAGAAATTAATTGATCATTATTGTTTTTCATTATTTGGAAAATGAGTCCTTCTCGATCGGCCTCTTGGGGTTGGGAGTCTATCCTTCGCGTCAGAGATATTGCAAAGAATTACATTGTTCATGCTATTTTGGCAATGGGAATAATACAAAATTATGGTTGGACCCTTGGGTTAGGCCTGGCTACATTATGTCTAAGCAATATGGCATACAGGTCATCCGTGACTTGGCTATGGGAAGCGATTGCATTGTAGATTGATATGCAACATGCAATGAGTTATATAGGCAACCTCCTCCACTATGCTGAACTAAATTTGGGATTTAATTGATTCTATTTGCATTCCTAGTTGTAACGCTAAAGATCGTTCTTTGAGAGAAAATCAGGTTACTCAAAGAGGAGTGATGTGTTGTGAATACAACCACAAATTAAACGGCAAAACAAAGAGAAAACACACACAGAAAAGAAGATAAAGATAAACACAGAGATTTACGTGGTTCGGCAACTTTGCCTACGTCCACGGAGCGTGAAAACATGAATCCACTATGAAGAGAACACCCATACAAAGGATTAAACCTAGAACCCCTTTCACTCTCTTCTTCCTCTCTCTAGTTTTTCCCTTTTCTTTCTCTCTTCTCTCACCAGCTGCTACAGTTCACTCACAGCTTATCCTAAACAGAAATATAGAGACATTATATACATGTGAGCTTAAGTTACAAACTAGACCTAACTGAGCCTGAGTTTGGGCTTGGGCCCAAAAGGTTGACCAGGCCTTTTGAGCCAAAAAACCAACATGATGGTGTTAATCCGGTTTCTCAATGAAGGTTGTCTCATGGAATGTAAGAGATATTGGAATCCGAGAGAAACTGCGGAGCCATTCGTCGTTTCACGAGAAAAATAGGATTGATATCCTTATGTTGCAAGAAACCAAAAAAGAAGAGCTATCTATCTCTATCATCAGAGAGCTTTGGGGTTTGCAATTTGTTTTGTAAGCCCTCGATGGGAGCTTCGGGGGGTTTGCTTACTATTTGGAACCCGACAATCTTCAAGACTTCACTAAGGCATATGGATGATAAATCTATTTCAGTTAAAGGGATCTTAGAAGAGGAAGGAATGGAAGCTTGCTTCACTAATGCTTATGGACCCAATGCAAAAATGGAGAGGGAGGATTTTTGGCTTGAATTATATTTGGTCCATAGTTGAAGCCTGACGGTATGGTGTTTAGGGGGTGACTTTAACACTGTGAGGTTCACGTGAGAGAGAAGAGTGGGACATTCATATAATCAAAGCTTGGAGGAATTCTCTAATTTCATAGCAAGAAATGAGCTTTCAGATCTTCCCTTATTGGTGGTAGGTTCACTTGGAGAAATGGTCAGGATACAGGTTCCATGAGTAGGCCTTGACAAGTTTCTCACTTCATCAAATTGGGACTGTGTCTTTCCTAGCACTAGTCAGGTGAAGCTTTTTAATCCCATCTCGGATCATTGCCCAGTGTTTTTGGATACTGAGGAAATTGATTGGGGGACCTAAGCCTTCCCGCTTTAGCAACATCTGACTGGATAATCCTTCTTTCGTGGGTTTAGTGAAGGAATGGTGGAACAACTTTGATACTCAGGGGTGGGGGACCTTTGTCTTATCGAGGAAGCTCATTTTTCTCGAAAATCAAAGATTAAGGATTGGGTAGAATAAGAAGGTGACCCTGTCAGGGATAGAAAAGAAGCAACTTTAAAGGATTTAGAGAGATGGACACATTTTAGAAAAGGAAAGGGATTTAGATGATGAAGAAATTGCAGCCAAAAGACATTGTAAATCGTCTCTTTTGGAGAGCTTAAGATTAGAAGAGGTGGAATGGCGTCAAAAATCGCATATGCTTTGGCTTCATGAAGGTGATAAGAACACAAAATTCTTCCACAAATGTGCTAATTCAAGAAAAGCTATTAATACCACCAGATTAATTGTGGTGAATGGGAGACATTTTATTGACAAGTCTAGTATTAGGAAGGCAGTCAAAGACCATTTCTCGACAATTTTCCGCTCTCCTTCTGTTCCTGGACTGCCCATGTCTTTCTCCTCCTTCACCCTCTCCCACCCCCCCTCTTTCGGGTCTCTCCTCGTCGGCGCCGGATTTGGGTATCCTCTCCTCCCTTCCTTTTATTATTCTTCTAATCCCTTTTTACATCGTCCTTGTGCCTTGTTTTCTATATTGGTGTGCCATCTCCGTCTAGAGGATCTCTTGGAGTTTCCCGTTGTTCCACTCTGCGGTTTGGGTGATGCCTCCCTTGCCCCAGTCTTCGATATCTCTCTCTCGGGCAGTTGCGTTCTGGGTGGGCGGGACCTGATTTCTCCTTCTCGCGGATCTTTTCTTCAGTTTCAAAGAAGTTATCGGCGTTGTTCATTTTCTCATGGTCTTCTTCTCTTGGTAGAATTCTTTCTCTTGGCATGGAGTCAGGGGACCCTTACTTGTTGTTTGTTGCCAATTCTTGGGAGCCGAGGAACGTTTTGCTTAATCACATTCAGTCTTCTCATCATATCTTCATTGATCCAGTTGGTGCTCTTCCCTTCCTCAACTCTGATAGGGTACTCTCGCTCCTCTCCCCCTCTTCCTCTATTCACCATCTCCCCCCCTTCATGTTTTGGTTCTAGCTTGCCCCATGCTCCTTGTGTTTTGTATCTGCCAACACCTGCATGTAGGGACCCAAATTTTTAGATCTCCTATGATATCAGTTCTCCCTATGATGTGCTCTCTTCATCCTTGCTGAACTTGTCAAGCTGCAATCACCCCACTTTGGACAGAATCAATTTTAATAAGATTAGTGGAGATAATGCTAAGAGGTTGGAAAAAGAGTTCTCTATTGAAGATATCAAGGAGGCTTTGGATGGTTTGGCTGGAGATAAAACTCCAGGGCCAAATGGTTTTAACTTTTTT
Source organism: Chimonanthus salicifolius (assembly GCA_013350335.1). Classification (NCBI taxonomy): domain Eukaryota; kingdom Viridiplantae; phylum Streptophyta; class Magnoliopsida; order Laurales; family Calycanthaceae; genus Chimonanthus; species Chimonanthus salicifolius. The sequence goes on from CM023539.1 coordinate 31,925,531, forward strand.
TTTTCTTTTAAAAGCTTGCTGGGATATTGTTTGCCCTGATATCTTAAGGGTCTTCATGGATTTCTTTCACACTGGAATCATTAATAGAAGCTTGAAAATATCCTTTATCACCCTCATTCTGAAAAGGGAGAGCCGAGCAAGCCTGTCTCACTTTCGTCCTAACAGTCTAGTGGGAAGTGTTTACAAGCTTATAGCCAAAGTTTTAGCAGATAGACTGAAAAAGGTCTTATCAGAGATTATTGGTGAAACATAGGGAGCGTTTGTGGAGGATAGACAAATTCTGGACGGGGTGCTAGTTGCCAACGAGATGATACATATTAGACAAAGAGACAAAAAACCAGGTATTCTCTTCAAAATTGACTTAGAGAAGGCATATGACTTCGTCGACTAGTCCTTTGTGAGGTATTTGTTTCATAGAATGAGTTTTGGGGTAGTATGGTGTAATTGGATGAAGTCTTGCATAGAAGACACATCTTATTCTAATTTGGTGAATGGTTCTCCTACTTCTCCAATTCAGGCAAACAGAGGGTTGAGATAGGGAGATCCTTTATCCCTTTTTATCTTTACTTTAGTTAGAGAAAGTTTGAACAAGTTGGTGGAAAAAGCAAATGAGCTAGGCATTATCAATGGTTTTGAGTCGGCTCCGAATGGTCCTATCATCACTCCCTTGCAGTTTGCAAACGATACATTATTCTTTTGTCATCCCACGAAGCAGGAAGTTGTGGGTTTCAAAGCTATACTCAAGTGCTTCAAATTGGTTTCGGGCCTCAGGATAAACTCAGGGAAGAGCTCTCTCATTGGCATAGGTTTGGAGGATGACTTCCTTAAGAAAATTGCGGAAAGCGTTGGTTGTAGCATGGGGAAACTTTCTTTTATTTATCTTGGATTGCCGGTTGGTGGAACCCTAGACTCGAAAGATTTTGGACCTAGTAATTGAGAGGGTGGAAAGAAGATTGGAGGGTTGGGGGAGAAAATACATCTCTTTGGGAGGTAGAGTCACACTCATTCAGGCAGTTCTACTCAATCTACCAACTTACTACCTATCTCTCTTCCAACTGCCTAAGGGTGGCGCCTCAAAACTTAAGCAACTTTTTAGGAAGTTCTTATGGGGAGATAAGGAAGCAAAGAGGAAGATTCATTTGGTGGCATGGTCGGAAGTGGTGAAACCAAATATCAGAGGTCAAAGTCCTTTCTGCTAGATACGGGGTGGAGGATGTCGGTGGATGGTTTACCAGTGATAAAATAGATTGTATGGGATCCACAGTAATTAAAGCTTGGTGGAGGCTCGGATCGGGAAAAGGTTTGATTGGTAGTCTTTTCAAAAGGAATATTAGATTTCTAGTTGGCAAAGGTGATAGAATCCGTTTTTGGAAAGATCTATGGATTGGTTAGAGTCCTCTTATGGGTTCCTTTCCATGGTTGTTAAGAATTTCGAGCAGTAATACTGCTTTAGTAAAGGATTATGTTAGATGGGATAATGCCATAATGGTGTTGCTTCCTGGCATCTTGATTTTGGTAGGAGCCTGAGAACTTTCGAAAAGGAGAGCCTATATTGTTTATTGACTCTCTTTGGTGACCCCTTATTGTCAACCTCAGAAAATGATAAAATGATTTGGTCAGGTGAGGCCTCAGATAAATTTTCAGCTAAAGCAGTTATTCAATTGGCCTAGAATCACCTTCATAATGATTCATGGCTTCCCATATCTATGTGGGAAGGGATGGCTCCACCAAGGGTCCAACTGTTCGTTTAGCCTGTAATTAGAGAAAAAATCCTCACTAAAGCTGAATTGGAAAAAAAAAAGGTATGCTTAGAGAAGAACATGACATAAATTGTATATTGTGAAACTCGTCAGTGGAGGATGTCAATCATCTTTTTGTTAGTTGTGTTATAGCAAAAAATCTATGGTCAAATTTCATCAATTTCATGGGAGTCCCTTGGGTCATGCTTAATTCTATTATTCAAAATTTGGGGGCTTGGATCATATCAAGATTGAGTCACAGAATGAAGATTGCTTCGCAAACAATCCTGGCAGGTATGCTTTAGACAGTTTGGAATGAAAGGAACGCAAGACTTTTCGAAGGAACGTTTTCCTCTAAGTATCACATTTTCCAAAGGGCTAAGTGGAATTGGTTTGTTTGGATGTTACCGAATCCCAATTTTAAAGGCCTAAAAATCAATGATTTCTTATTGTCTTGGGAGGGTTGCATGAAGACATAAAGGAAACCAACAAAACCTATAGAAAGATGGGAGCCACCCCAACAGGGTACCTAGAAATTTAATATTGATGGAGCTTCTAGTGGGAATCTAGGTCCGCCAGGGACCAGTGGTGTGTTGAGAAATCATTTAGGAGAAACGTCCATTATGTTCAATGAATTGAAAGTCCCTTCTCAATGTGCTTAGAACAACATGATTGACCCTAGAGGGGAGAAAGGGGGGGGGGGGGAGTTGAATAGGTCAATCCCATTTTCCGTGGTGTTTACAAATTTCTTAATTATTCTAAGTGCAACGGAACATTAATCAAGAGATTTGTTTAGTTTGATAGATTGTTTATAAATTCTTTAAACATTCACACTAAGATTATGACCCTTTACATATTGCTTGATTTACGATGCTTGTACACAATGTGTAATATAAGATAATCAATATGCAAAGTGATGTATGTTAAGAAGAGTACTTAAATACTAAAACACAATCACATAATGATCAAACACCATAAGACCAAATTTATAGTGGTTCTGTTAGCCACTGTTAGGACTAGCTCAACCTTGAGCTATCCCCAAATCCACTAAGTGGGGACTTACACCCTCACAATTAGAGTAGGAATTCCACATCACTCAATCGGCTGGGAATTTCACCCACCACTATAGAATAGAAATTCTACCTATCCATTTGACTGGGAATTCCACCTACCACATGTGTCGGAGGCGACGCTCCAGATTTTTTATAGTGGTTCAGGATCCAAGCTTCCTTAATCCACTTTCGTGTCAAAGGTTTTAAAAACAAATTAAAACCAAGAAGCAATTGCCTTTGAAACTCTTTCTCGCTGATGTGTGCTTCTTGAATATCGCACCCATTGTGTGCCGACGCTCCTCCTCGTAGCCGTTGTAGAGCAATCACAGTCTCAGGGTGACAAGGAAGCTAGTTTCAGGTTTCCTTGTTTATGTCTCTCCTCTTTCTTTCTCACTTATAAATTTAATCAATAGATTGGTTGTTTATGATTTTACTTTCCCCCCTCTCTCTCAAAAACTCAATCCATATGATTGGTTGTATATGATTCCCCAAGCACGAGAAAGAGAGTGATCCTTCTATTGGCCCTTGTTTAAGCTCACTGATAATGATGAGGGTCCAACTGATTTTGTCAAAGGATACCAATTGGTTGCATAAAGATTGATTTATATAGAGAAGGCAACCAGTTGCAGCAACGGTAATATACCGACAGGTCGGGCACGCCGAGGGGTCGGTGACTAGAAATGTTACCCTTCAACAACCCTACCGTTGCGCAATAATGCACTCCCAATGGTAATATTCTTTTCCGGTCAACATGTCGGTGTCGCGGATGGGTTGACAGTTATGGCACCGAGATCTAGGTCCATACGAGAGGCTCGGTCTGGGGAAACACCATGCTGACAGAGTTTCAAGTCCAGAAACCAGTCATACCCAGAGCGACCTGTCGCCCTTTACCTAGGGGTCGATCCTGGTACCCTCGATCGGTCTTGAACTACTGATATGTATGTTTCTTTGAGAGCCCATTTGAGTTCAAAGTTCCAGAATTCATAAATCTTGATCGAAGAGTCGTTGACCACGAGGGGTTGTTTTAGCCTTTCACCGAGGGGTAGATCCATACGAGACTCTCTATCAAAGGCTTTCCCAAAATGACAGTTCTTTGATCCAAAACCTATGTCAATCTGGTCGACCAGTCTTTGACCACGATGGGTCGATCCTGTCTCCACCGAGGGGTCGGTGAGAACGACTGGTCGAGCTGATAGTGAAACCAAATACATATTTTCAAGTTGTGTTCCAATTCACTGTCAAGATTCCTCTGTAACTTTTTATGATTTTATCATTAGTTCAACTAACCCTAGGAATGATACTCTAAGGTGTGGGTACCACCTAAAGTCATCTATGACAATAATACCTATTTTGTGATTGCCATAACGATGAGCTTCAATCCGGTGGAGCATGATCTTCACTCTTGATCACTTTGGGTCTTCAAGCTTCTTAGCAAGTGCTTCTTCCAGAGTCATGGAATTGACAAATAGGGACTCGGCAATGCTGGGGCACTAACAAAGTAGTTGGTGTTAAATATTCAAATGAGGTGGAAATCCTGAGCATTAGGAGAGCTTTAGTCATTTGGAATAATCATGGTTTTGGAAATCTAATCATTGAAGGAAATTTAGCAAATGCTCTCAAATGAGCAACGGCTTTGAGCCGCCCACCTTGGAGGCTAGTCAATGTGGTAAGAGAGGTGAGAGAGCTGGATAATGGAATGGGAGTCTCCTTTTCAAAAATTGGACGTTCAGCTAATGGAGTGGCAGATTTCTTCGCCAAATTAGGAGTTGTTGACCAAGCCGCTGGAGTTTTCTTTGAGATTTTATTTTTATTTTATTTTTCTTAGTTCTCTTTTTCCTTTTCGGTCTAATTCTTCTAGACCTTCGTGTTGCTTCTCTTCTTTCCTTTAAATAAATTTTTTCAGTTACCGCTCAAAAAGAAAAGAATGGTATTTCAGCCTGTCTTCCACAATCTTTATTTTTTCTCTTAGTGGCCCTAACTGACTGGAGTTTGTTTAGTTTAAGGGCAACATCAACAAACACTCTGTGCTGAGCTGGCTATACTTCAATCTGAGCCTTAAAACAAAATCTTTCCTATATAGTTTGGGGCTTATCAGTGACTCAACCTACCCCATATGCCTTACCATGACTGAATCCAAGCATCATCTCCTCGATTGTAGCTTTGTCTCTGATGTCTAGCAACTTCTTATGCGTAAATTTGGATCTGCGGTTACTAGTATCGACATCCTTAAGCATTCTAAATAGCTCCTATCAGCAACTTCGCACAGGGTTGAACGTCTTGCAGTTCACTTAACTGTCTCGGCCATTATCTGGCACTGTTGGAATGAACAAAATCAACGTATATTCAAGAACCTTACTAGCAATGCTAGCACTATTTTCATGTCTATCTGTTGCGAGATTCGCAACAGGTTAATGTTTTTGCTTTCAAATAACGATCTTCAAGGGATTAACAATTGTTTCTCTGCTAACTAGGATTTCCCTCCTCCTACCTGCCAAGCTCCAAAACTCCAAACCCTTCACCTGCCCCACCTGTTGGGCGAACTGTTGTTACTGGAAGCCTTCTGCTTCAAAATTCGTCCTTTGGATTAGATTACTTTATTGCATCCATTTATCTGGATTCTAAAGACATGATTGTGGGCTCTGGGCTACACCATGTTTGTTCCACCCATATCAGCACCTCTCACTTGGGTGGCATTCAGTTGTGTACATCATTTATCCTTCTGCGTAAGCGTGAGCCGGGGAGGGTGCTATTCAGTAAAACTGAAGATCTTTAGAATCTGTGCAATGCTAACAATTCCTCGAATACCTATAATCACCTCCAACTTAGCTGTGATGACAGCTACTTTGGTCTAATGCATGAGATCCTTCATAGTAGTTTTGATGAGTTCTTCGCAACTAACGTTCATCACGGTTTCTGTATGATGGCCTTACCTAGGGGACTGAACTCTTTTATTTGGTTTCGTTTCCTAGGTTTTTGGCATTCGCTGGCTCTATTTTCTACTGTCTTATTTTTTCTTTCTTCCCTACTAGCTTTGGTCTTTTATGATGTTTGCCCTATCTGGGCCTTCTCTACCACGTGTATTGCTCTTTTGTTTGAATAAATACTAACTATTTATAAATAAAAAAAACAATTATTACTTCTCACTCCTTAATTAGTGTTCTTATTTCTTTCAATACTTGTGGTTCGACCTCAGTCTCACCGAGTACTTTACTACTTTGGTACCTACACTTGGGTTTACACTTTCAAGTAGCAACCATAAACATGACTTCATAAGTACTAGTTCAAAGTTAATCTTCAGGACATTGAGGGGACATGTAATGGATATCATGTCTTTCAAATTGGAGATTAACAGATGAAGTGATCACTCAAGCCTATAAAAGTTGTTAGTGCCCCAACTTTGCTGAGCCCTTATGTTTGTCAATTCCATGACTCGGGAAGAAGCACTTGTTAAAAGCTTGAAGAGTCAAGATGATCAAGAATGAAGATCATGCTCCACTGTATTAAAGCTCATCGTTATGGCAATCACAAAACAAGTATTTGGCCATTGATGACTTTAGGTGGTACCCACACCTTAGGAGGACCATTTCTAGGCTTAGTTGAACAAATGGTAATATTATAAAAAGCCTAGAGAGAAAGCTTGACAGTGAATTGGAAGCGAACTTGGAAATATGAATTAAGTTCAATGTCAGCTAAACCAGTCATTCTCACCGACCCCTCGGTGGATACAGGATCGACCCATCTTGGTCATAGACTGGTCGGCCAGTTTGACAGAGGTTCTGGATCATAAGAGCTATCATTTTGGATTACCTCTGATCGAGAGTCTCGTATCCACCTACCCCTTGGTGAAAGGCTGAAACGACCCCTCGTGGTCAACGACTCTTCGATCAAGATTTTGAGTTCTGGAAGTTAGAACTAAGGTGGAATCTCGAGTAAACATACATATCGGTAGTTCAAGACCGATCGAGAGTACCAGGACAGAGACCTCGATAAAGGCGACAGGTCGTTCTGGGTAAGGCTAGTTTTTGGACTTGAAACTCTATCAGCATGGTGTTGCCCCAGACCGAGCCTCTCGTATGGACAGACCTCTAAGTGCCATGACTGTCGACTCATCGGTAACACAGACCTGTCGGTCAGATATTGTGCCGTTGAAAGTGCATTTAATGCTCAACAGTTGGGTAGTTGAATGATAATATTTTTAGTCACCGACCCCTCGGTGAGCCCGATCTATCGACACTTGACTGTCTCGAAAAACTGGTTGCCTTCTCTATAAATATCAATCTTTGTGCAACCAGATAGATATCCTTTGGCAAATCCGTTGGACCCTTATCATTATCAGTGAACTTACACCAAGGCCAACAAAAGGATCACTCTCTCTGTCGTGCCTACACTTGGGAAATCTAATGCAACCAATCATTTGGATTGAGTTTGTGAGAGAGAGAGAGGGAAAACGATAATAAACAAGGAAAGATATTGATAGAACTAGTTTCCTAGTCACCCTGAAATTGTAATTGTTCAACAACGGCTAAAAGGCGGAGTGTCGGGATTAGCTCGGGCACACATTGGGTGGATCTCTGAGAAGCACACAGCAACGAGAAAGAGATTCAAATGCAAGTGCTTCTTGGGTTTTAATTTTATTTAAAACATTTATTCTACGAAAGTGGATTAAGGAGTCTTGGCTCCGGAACCACTATAAATAATCTAGAGCGTCGTCTCTGGCACATGTGGTGGATGGAATTCCCAGCCAAATGAATAGGTGGAATTCCTGTTCTACATGTGGTGGGTGAAATTCACAGCCAAATGAATGAGATGGAATTCCTACTCTAATTGTGAGGGTGTAGTCCCCACTTAGTGGATTTGGGGATAGTTCAAGGTTGAGCTAGTCCTAACAGTGGATGTAGATTGGCTAACCGAACCACTATAAATTTGGCCTTATGGTGTTTGATCATTGTGTGATTTTGTTTTAGTATTTAAGCACTCTTCTCAACACACATCACTTTGCATTTGATTATCTTTAATTATACATTGTGCACAAGTAATCATACTAAACAAATCTCTTGATTAATATTGTCATTCCGCTGCACTTAAACTTTAAAACAATCAAAAATTTGTGAACACCATGGAAACTGGGATTGACCTATTCACCCCCCTCTAGGGTCAATCATGTTCTACCACCAAATGGAGAACTTTCAATTGGTATCAGAGCCTCGTACTCTACATAAAGGATTTAACCATCCGAGTTGATCTGTGCTAGAACAATGGCTATGAAGAAAAGCCATGATATTTGCAAACCTCAATTTGTGATGAAAAATGTAAAGCAATCATGAAAAAATTTAAATGTTTTCATCAATAAATATGTGTGGAAATAGGTGAATAGAAAGTGGTCTAAGCCTATGGAAGATGTATTTGATAAACCTTCAACTTCTATGACCACTCAGCCCCAAGACCAAATAGCTTGGACTAGTGATGAAATGACTATGCAGTTTAACTAAACACTAGTAGCGTTCATCAGTGTTGTTTCATAATATGTTTTTAAGATATTTAAAAAAATATGAAACAACAAAAGTGGTTGAAAGAATCAACGAAGAATTGCTTCTTCTAACCCAATGGATGACATCACCTATCATAACCAATTCGTGTACTAAGAGAAAAGGTGATTGCTTAAGTTCATCCATTGAAAAAGCCCAAGCTAAATCCTCTAAAGAAGAAGAGGATGGAGTAAAGGAGCTTGATGAAGGTAGTGGCCTCCAAGTATCCTATGAGGCCATGTACCAAGATATGTTTGCCTTTTATGTTAGTTCAACATCATGGTACAAAATCTGGAGTTTTGATTCACAAAGTCAAATGGGAAGGCACCTAAGATTAAAATCAGATTTGATAAAAGGCCATCACTGGATTGTGGACTTAGATTCCAAGTCTCACAGTGTTATGTTCAAATGTGTGAAGGGATACCACTGTGAGTATCACATTTGAAACATGCTTTTGGAATCACATGTGTATCATACCTTCAATCCATATTCTTGTTTGATTGTTGGATTGATCTAGTGTAAGATATTTGTATTTACATGTAGGTTTGCACTCTAGTATTGGAATATACTTATCTCATTTCATTTCATACGCCATGTAATTGTGCATCTTTAGGAAATGAATGCAGTTTGTGTATTACCTCATGTATAGGGTGTGTATGGTACTCATACACAGTGTCGTTTCATTCCAAGTTCTTAAACTTGTGAATCTCTTGTGGAATGAAACATGCTCTATGTCTTTAAATGGATGTTTTTGTTTGATATGAATTACTAAAAGTGTTGATCAAAATGATCAAATATGTTTATCAGTAATCCATTTATGTACCGGCTCTTTCCAAGGAATGAAACTCATTGGAGTATGCTTGAAAGAATGGTAAAAGTGTTTATCAAGTTTTAAGTAATAACATGATAACAGACATGAGAGTTGTGTAGGTAGCATCATACTTCATTTCCATATGCTTGATTAATATATTCAAAATGTGAAATGAATGTATGGTTTGTGTGCTTAGTGTCTCATTCCAATATCCGTTATTTTATACATTATGTGGAATGAGTTATGATTCATAGACACTTGTCTTTATTAAAACCTGGAGATGCCGCATCTCATGACATCACACACTTGGACAATATGTTTGAATTGGTAAATTAAATGTGCTCAAGGTACTTAGATTGGTTTGGATCTAGGAAAAGAGATATGTAATCCATGTTTTGTGCCTACCTTCAGAAGGATGTGTTGAATCTTCTAAAGGCACAGAACCTGTGTGAATGTATGTATATACACTAGCATTGAAATGTGTATAAGCAAATCTTTATGAACTATGAATATCGCAAGCACACACACATAGACCCAGTCATCTTTCAATTTTAAAACCTAGGTCGAAGGATAGACTAGTCGGAAGAACAGACATGTCGGTACTGATTGGAAGTCAGAACACAGGCTAAAAAGGGGGAAAAATCGAAAGGAGAGACATGTCGATACTTATCGACATATCGACACAGACAGGTCGTTGGTCACGACCTATCGGTGAGACATAAAGATTAAGTTAAAAGGCTTTCTCTCTGCGAAAACGACAGATCATTTCGAAATAGTCGTTTCTTCTCCCACTAAGCTTTGTCGATTTCCCATTTTGCATCCTGTGCCCTAGACCTATCGATAGGACATCTCGAAGTGATATCTGGCCAGAAAACCATAGGGTTTTTCTTCTCTCACTTCAAGAAGCAAGGGGGTCACTGTGTTTGTAAGATTTAGTGGTTGGGTAAGCTTTGGTCATCTCTCCCCTGTTTCTGATGACTATTTGAGAAGTTCTTCCCAAGAAACCATGTATAAAAGGGAAGCTGCTAAATTTTGGCCTTCGACCACTGGAAAAATCCCTGAGTCCAGCTCCCATTCCCTCATGAGATCACCTAGGTTCGTACAGGATACTCCCGAATCAAGCTTTGCTCCTAAGACTACCCCTCATAGAAAAATCCATGCACCTAGGACTGGATCCAGCCGTTGGTATCAACTCAGGTCTCAATCTAGACAAAACCTGAGAACCGAAGCAGAAGTGATTTCTGTTATGGATAGTTCTGATGATGAAGAAGGGGTAAATGTTGAAGATACTGACTGCTTCTGAGTCTGGAAATACCCACTTCTTCGATAACCCTGCACAGAACAAGGATGTGGTGAAGCAAAACCATATGTGTCGCAACCCCTGACTCAATTTGTCTACAAGACCGAAGTACGTGTATCCCAAGTAGAGGAGTAGCTGGACGCACTAGACAATCGTGTGGAAAATTTAGCTTAAAAAGCTCATGACGACTATTTTGCCCTGCGTCATCTTATCATCGATCTCTCCCGACGTATTGAACCTTTACCTCCTAGCATCACCTCCTCAGGATGGTTCTGTTTATGATAGTTTTTCATGATTTGTATTTTTAAAAAACTATATTTCTGGTATTTTGTCTAAGCATCCATGATGCCCCCTCCGAAATCATATGCACTGAATGGACATTTTGATTATCAATGATATGATATCATTTGTTATGGTTTGATGTGTGTGCTGATTAGTATGTATGTCTTCTATCTATTGTCTATGGTTAACATGGTATTTAGACTAACATGCAGGCTTGAATGAGTTGGTTTTGTATTGGCATGTTAGGGAGATAGGGATCGGGCTATGATGTTGCACACATCCTTTGAGTTTGGGGGGCACAAAATATGTGTTGTTTAGCACCTGTCACTGGTCATGACAGTGTAGGGAGGAAGGATGATGCAAGCTTAAAAGAAATCTTGGAGAAAAATGAACTTAGAGGTAGCTCAGTTTATAAGAGAGTTGGGTCGAAGAAGCTAAAAAGATAGCTTGTAGAATGTGGAGAAGATTCTAGGGAAGCTAGGTTAGCTTGACTCATGGAGGAAATCAGCTAAGCTGGAGCTTAGCTTGTGAAGGGGCAAATAAAATTATGATGCACAAGAAGTATGCATTGAACTGTGGGGGAGAACCAAGAGTTGGAGTAGAACTTTTTTAAGACAATGCAAGAATCATGGGGGAGTACTTGAATCAAATTCCTTCAATATGAAGGGGAACTTGATGTTTTCCTACTAATCTTTGTCAATTGTATGACAAAATGGGGGAGAAATTAGTAGAAGATATAAGACTTCAAAACCAATTATGTGGAGTAATTGTTGAAGTCTAAGTGCTTGGGCCTCTAGAAAAAGAGAGCCATAAAGGGGAGGAATATGAAGAAGCCAATAGACATAGGGGAATGTCTATGCTTGGAGTTTGGGAGATCAAACTAAAGAAGATTTGGGGAGAAAATCTTGTCAACACTGTTAGCTTGGATAAGCTTGGTGATAAGCTTAAGCTATGAGTAGTGTTGGTTTCTAGGAAAACATTGGTATATGGGGGAGTATGAATACTAATCTTATTTAGTCCATGAATGCATATTTACATTTTCGATCAACCCCTATAATGATTTTTCTAGTATTGCTTGCTTGCACCATGCACAAAAAGGGATCCAGGTGCTTCCTCTGCAACCAGACAGGACATTTTGTCCGCAATTGTCCAACCAGAAGAAGACCTAGACAAGCCAGTTCATCCAACAAGCTATGTCTATCATCCAGAAAGACTTCAATGATCTTGAAGTAGAGTTATCCATGGACGATGACTAACACTCTGATACTCTCCTTCAATTTGAAGACTCCTCGGATGACTTTGCCTCTGACTCAGATACACCACCTGGCCTCTTCCCTATCCAGCCAGCATCTGTTGAAGGACTTCTACACGCCTTCACAGTTGGTGCCGCTCCACTCATCTCTATCACAATGATGCTCACTCACAAGCCCACTCCTCTCATTGCTCTCCTAGATACTGGAGCTGCTTGTTCTTTCTTGAAGACGTCAGTGTTACCAAGAAACTATTGGGAACCATATAGTCAATATTTCCAAATTGGAAATGGTACCACTATGCATGTCGACAAGAGAAGTGTTCCCATCACCTTTCATCTCATGCCTAGCTACCCAATTACTCACCAGTTTTTAAGCTCTACCATCCAGGGCGAAGACATGATTATTGGGTTTGATATACTCCACAATCTCCCGGATGTCCGTTGGACTGCGCAAGGAAAAACCTTTGCTGATCAACATGTTACTTGGACAAGCATCCCAAGCTATTTGTCCATTGGGGAAGCTGTGTACACTGAGGTAAAGAACAAAATAATCCATTTTTGTTGTGCTAACTCGCATACTAAGTTTATGCAGAAACACCCCTTACCTATTTGGACTAACAATGAAATTCCCAACCAAATGAGTGAGGTGGAATTCATACTCTAATTGTGAGGGTGTAAGTGCCCACTTAGTAGATTTGGGGATGGTTCAAGGTTGAGCTAGTCCTAACAGTGGAACCCTAAACCGTAAGTCCCCACTTAGTAAATTTGGGGATAACTCAAGGTTGAGTTAGTCCTAACAGTGGATGTAGGTTGGCTAACCGAACCACTATAAATTGGTCTTATGGTGTTTGATCATTGTGTGATTGTGTTTTAATATTTAAGCACTCTTATTAACACACATCACTTTGCATTTAATTATCTTTATTTATACATTGTACACAAGCATTGATAATCAAGCAGTATGCAGAGGGTTCTAAACTTAGTGTGATCATTTAAGTAATTAAAAACAAGATTATTACACTAAACAAAGCTTTTGATTAATATTGTCATTCCGCTGCACTTAAACTTTAAACAATCAAGAAATTTGTGAACACCATGGAAACTGGGATTGACTCATTCACCCCTCTCTAGGGTCAATCGTGTTCTAGTACTAAATGGAGAACTTTCAAAAGCTATTCACTGAAGAATATAAAGACTTGCGAAGATGAAGATTTGAAGCTTTGTACATCACTCTTTGAAGACATTAAAGTTCAAGTCTTAGGTATTAGATTTTTGGGTTTGATCTTGGGTGTTATGAACTTATTGTAAAGTTACTCATTGCATGAACACCATGATCTTGGGTGTTATATTTCAAGTAAAACGAACGACATTTATGAAATGTCTAAAATGCCCTTCAAACTTCGTGGGGCTAGATCACTAAGCAAATGAGCTCCGATTGGGTGATATTTGATCTTTTCGAGAAGCTCTCTCTACACTCTATCATGTTTGTCGGTAGCAAAACTGATTTAACGATTCTAAAAAAAAAAATCATTTTTCTAATTATGGCTCGGGTTCTCACAGTAATGACTTGTCCTGCCTAACACAATGTTGTTCCCTTTGGGCCTTAACTTCGGCCCTACACTCCTGCCCAACCCCAAAGGCCTTGTGCTAGAGGGTATGAGACATTAGTTTATAAACCAAGCTTAGGAGGTTGTCAAGGGCGATGTGGGACTTCGAGAATCTCACATCTCTATCAGTTTTTTTTATCTTTTCCTACCCGTCCCACTGATGGTCTCTCTTTCTCTCTCCATTAGGCCACTACTCTCTTTAATGGCTGTCACTACTCTATTTCATGACTGGAGCGAGCCATCACAATCGCACCCTTTGGACTAGAGTTGCCCTCGACTCTGATACTCTCATTTTTCCATTCCTGGTCCGATAGTTGAACTGTGCTCGGATACCATTTGTAACGACCCATCCCGCTTAGCACAATATTATCAATTTTGGGCCTAAACTTCGGGCCCCCACAACTTTCCTTTTGGGCGTACACTCCTATACAATCCTAAAAGGCCTTGTGCTAGAGAGGATGAGACATTAGCTTATAAACCAAGCTCAGGAGGCTCCAAGGGTGATGTGGGACTTTGGGAATCTCGCATCTCTGGCGATTTTCTCTCATCTCCTACCTGCTCCACTGATGGTCTCTCTCTATCATGCCACTACTCTCTTTCATGGCTGGAGCAGGCAATCACACTTTAACTGAAATTTGTACATATCTCTAAAAAAGTGAGTCACGTTACTCATCGACTGATAGGTCGACTCATTTTAAAATATACTTGCATATATCTCTGATAAAAGTGAGTCCTTATATACGTCGACTTACATGTCGATTTATCTGTGTGCCAAATTGATTTTGAAGTCTTTGGAAAAGTGAGTCGTGATAGATATCGATCTACTGTCGACTCACTTTTCAAGCCATAGTACAAATTAGAAAGTCGGTCGCATTACTCAAAAAGTCACTTGACATATATATCAACTCATTACAACAACTATATTTTCAAAGTAGTAATTGCTTTCTAACTGCTTTTGCTTGGGCATTTATTGTCTCCAACGACGATGAACTGAACTCTAATATATATTGCAGCCTTATTGCACAAAAGAAACTCTCTTGGATCTCTTGAATCTATTGAATACTCACAAATTTCTCAATCTCCTCAAAATCACTCAAAACATCCTGAGAGAAAGAAATTGATAACTCAGAAGTTATTCACTGCAATCATCTTTCTGAGAACAACTCTTTGAACATATTTCATATCCTAAAGACTTGGTAAAAGAGATCAAGCAAAGACAATCTTCGCAATCACTCCAAAAATCTTGAGATAGTTATCTTATTGAATTTGAAACTCAAATACCCTAACCTGCAAATTATAATTATACTTTGAGTCCTTTGTGTTTTACTACTGAGTAACTCTTAAAGAGAGCTTCATTTTTATCATTTGAGAGTTACCTTGCCCTTACCATACTACTGTTACTACTTTTGTGAAGATTGTCTGTAAAGGGTTGAGAGAACCCTATTTGTAGAAGAAAGGGTCTCTTCTACCATGTGAGCTAAAGGAAAGAGTTGGGACTCTTGTATGGAGCTTCTTCTCTATCTAAAGAAGGAGAAACAATAGTAGATTTGAATCCTCAAGGAGGAGCTTGAGGCAGAGGACGTAGACGGGGAGCTGAATCCTCGTTAATATACTTTATATGCTATACTCCTCTTTCTCATCTCTTCATTTTATTTAAGTATTTACTTTAATTGTTTTATTTTGTTCTCTTCCAATTTATGTGGATTGTTCAAAATATTGAAAAGTTTGTTAAGACTCAATTCACCCTCCATCTACTGGCAATATCCTGGCAACAAGTTGCACAATATTTATTAAAAATTATATATATAGTTGTCGTACAATTTAGTTCTTACTAATTAATGAGTTTTATGGGTATTTCTATGCAATTAGACACGTTTGTATTTTTTTTAATATTTTTTTAATGAAAAATAACTTTTACATAAAAATTAATTTAGTTTTTATAAAAGAACTGAGTGACTTTTCAACTTATTTTTTCTTTTCATATTTTTTAATAAATATGTGTACTGATATACGTGAAAAAATAAAAATAATTATTCTATCTAAAGAGGTACTCAGGAAACCACTTTTTTAAGAGAGGGAAAAAAATTAGTTTTCCTCTTTATGTTCCAATATATGAAACCATACATACACGTATGCTTGTTAACTCGTTAAATGGCTTAGTTCAATAACAATTGTGTTTACTTTATATTAGTAGATAATAAGCCTATTTTAAACTTGCATAAACGATTGTAATTTTAAGCTAAGTTGTTGTCAACAAACATGGATATATTTCTTGATCTAGATAAATTTATGATTTGTAAGTTATTTGATGGACTAAAAATTAAATAAATAATCTAAGGTTACGAGGATAACCTGGGGTGCATTTGGATGGGGGGTAATTTTTATAGGGGTTACTCCTAAGTAGGGGTCACCTTTGAGTAAGGGTCACCTTTGAAAATGAGTTACCCTTATCTTGTTTGGTAATTACAGTAATAAAGTAAGAACTTACCTTAAAGGTAAAAAATGTTATTTGGTACCTATTAGCAGGATAACCTGATATATTAACAATTTTATAGAAAAAATTATAAAATATAATTATTAAATAATATTCATTAAGTAAATCTAATATTATCTAATTCTTATAGATTATTTTTTATAATTATAATTTAAAATGAACACTTGTATTCTAACAGTAAAAAAATAAATAAAGAAAAAAATAGATATTATTATTTTAACTCCAATAAATGAATAAAAAAATATCAACATATTTTTTCATAAAAAAATATAATTTGTTTATTGGTAACATGAAATATATAATATAATAAACTATTATAATAGTTTAATAAATCACAACAAATATAAAATTAATATTAAAAATTATCACGAGCTGAACTCCTAAAAAATAGAACATTTTGACAAATATGCTTAATAAAATTCTATTTTTATTTTTATATTATATAGATTTAATAAAAATTATTAATTCTCATAAAATTGTTAATAAGTCAAGTTACCCCTGCTTACAGTTACCCCTATTTAAGGGTAACCCCTGTAAAAATTTATCCTTCGTCAAAATGCATCATGTTGAAAATGTTGACACATTTTTAAAATAAACTTCTAAGAAAATAAATTGTTAATTACTCTAAAAGAGATTACCGTGAACCTCAAACTATTTCGAAGATTCGAGACTCTATCGAAATTTCGACAAAATTACCCTGTAAAAATAGAATATTTTGACAAATATGTTTCAGAAAATTTTATTTTTATTTTTATATTATATAGATTTAATAAAATTATTAATTCTCATAAAATTATTAATATGTCAGTTTAGCCCTACTCAAGGGTAACCCCTGTAAAAATTTACCCCTCACCCAAATGCATCACTTTGAAAATTTTATTTTTATTTTTATATTATATAGATTTAATAAAATTATTAATTCTCATAAAATTGTTAATATGTCAGTTTACCCCTACTTACAGTTACCCCTACTCAAGAGTAACCCCTGTAAAAATTTACCCCTCACCCAAATGCATCACGTTGAAAATTTTATTTTTATTTTTATATTATATAGATTTAATAAAATTATTATTCTCATAAAATTGTTAATATATCAGTTTACCCCTACTTACAGTTACCCCTACTCAAAGATAACCCCTGTAAAAATTTATCCCTCACCCAAATGCATCACGTTGAAAGTTTTATTTTTATTTTTATATTATATAGATTTAATAAAATTATTAATTCTCATAAAATTGTTAATATGTTAGTTTACCCCTACTTACAGTTACCCCTGTAAAAATTTACCCCTCACCCAAGCATCACGTTGAAAATTTTATTTTTATTTTTATATTATATAGATTTAATAAAATTACTAATTCTCCTAAAATTTCTAGTATGTCATTTTACCCCTACTTACAGTGATCCCTACTTAAGGATAACTCCTGTAAAAATTTACCCCTCACCAAATGCATCATGTTGAAAATTTTATTTTTATTTTTATATTATAAAGATTTAATAAAATTATTAATTCTCATAAAATTGTTAATATATTAGTTTACCCTTACTTACAGTTTACTCCTACTCAAGGATAACCCCTGTAAAAATTTACTCCTCATCCAAATGCATCACGTTGAAAATGTTGACACATTTTTAAAATAAACTTTTAATAGAATAAATTGTTAATTACCCTGAAAGAGATTACCATGAACCTCAAACTCTTTCAGACTTTTGAGACCCTATCGAAATTTCGACAGAATCATCTCTTAAAATAGGACATTTGATAAATACGTTTCAAAAATTTTATTTATATTTTTATATTATATGGGTTAAATAAAATTATTAATTATTTTAAAATTGTTAATATGTCACAAGGGTAACCTGGGGTAACCCCTGTAAAAATTTACCCCTCATCCAAATGCAGCATCTTGAAAATCTATATAATTTTAAAAATAAATTGCTAATTATTTGAAATCTATTAATTTTTCAATTATATAATATATAATTGAAAACCTTAAAAAATAAAAAATCACTATTATTATTTTAAATTTCAATAAATGAATAAAAAAATTCTACATATCTCTTTATAAAAAACTATAATTTGTTGTTTGATGATATGAAATTTATCAAATGGAAATAATAGAGTGCTTTTAAAAAAAAAAAAGCCAAGTCCTCATAAAAATAAATAAATAAATAATGTAAAAGAAAAAATCTCTTGAAACATCAAAATGGGGGAAAGGAGGGGTATTCAAGAGTAAATACCTCAGGCCCCATGGGGTATTCAAAATTGTGATAAGAGGGGTAAAAATTTAAATTTTTATCCTCACTCCCTTGTTACCAAACGAGAGTAAGAAGGGGTTACCCCTCTTACCCCTATCCAAACGCAGCCCTAGTGTGAGATGAAAACTTATAAAATATTTATTTATTCTTAAAAATCACAGAAATTTATAAAAAGATTTGGCTAAAACTTTGACTTACCAATACTATTAAATTTTTATAAATTATATTCAAACATATTTCAGTATTTCTATAAAACACAAATATCGAAGTTACTTTTGATATTTTTAAAAATAGGGTTTTAATCTATATCTTTCATTTCGACCGAGTTTAACGCAGAAATTAGAAAACAACCCATTTCTTCTTTCTGAACGGAAGAAAAGCCCCTAGCGAATTTGTAGATATAGATGCAGAGATTCAGAGTCATATAGTATAATTTTTATTTTATTTTGCTCCTTCAATCTCCTCTCCTTCCTTCCATCGCAACCCATCATCAGATCTGCCTTTCTGCCTGCATCCAGAGAGAGATAGAGGGAGAGAGGGAGGAAGGAAGAGATGTACGGATTCGAAGCTATGACATTCAACATACATGGAGGATACCTGGAAGCGATCGTGCGAGGTCATAGATCTGGGCTCCTCACAGCCGCCGATTACAACAACCTCTGCCAGTGTGAATCCCTAGATGACATCAAGATGCATCTCTCAGCCACTGAATACGGCCCTTACCTTCAGAACGGTCTCTCTCTCTCTCTCCCCTTCACTGAATTTCTTGCTAAATTATAATTTCAATTTTTTATTATTATTATGTTGTTGTATTTGATCTCTCCAATTTATTAGTGGGGAAAGTGTTGAGGTTGCCATTCATTGTCATTATTGTCGTCGTCATCATCATCTTTTATTTGCGGTTGGCCATTTTACCAAGTGAATTAAGTCTCTACATGCCTCCCCTTTCTATTACTGCTTTCTACTTGTAACAATTCAATTCAATTCAATTCAAGTCAGTTCTTCACAACGGAGATGATTCTATTTTCTGTTGTCCATTCTTGTTGTTTTCTTTTTTACTATTTTACATGTTACAGTTGTTGCTTTGCCAAAGTTCTTTTTCCTACTTTTGGCTATTTAATTATCATTGTCAAATGCACCAAAATCCCATCTATCTGGGGTCGACTTCTCAATTTCTACGTCTCCATTTGACACTAACTATTTCACAGGGCATTTGTGTTGATCTAACTACCACTAACAAAATGGTAGTTTTGTGTGATGGAAACCGACAAAGTAAAACAGTTTCTGATCTTTAACAGATTAATTAAAGTGTTAAACAGTTAATAATACTGTGAATTGACAATACTTTTGATTTCACAAATTTGCATTCTTCTCTCTTCCCCCTATTCCCCTTAAATTTTTTGCTGGATGTCAATCATTACTGTAGATTAACTTAGTAATTAATGATACTTCTTTTTAAATGAGGCTATATGAGTGGATTTCTATGCTGATTTCAAGCATAGTGATGATGAATGGATGTTTGTGTATTGAATTGCCTGCAGAACCTTCACCCCTGCATACAACTACAATCGTGGAGAAGTGCACTCTTAAACTCGTTGATGAGTATAAACACATGTTATGCCAAGCCACAGAGCCATTGTCTACCTTTTTGGAATACATCACGTATGTAACATGTAAACTTTAATTCATAATCCATGTGTTTTTTTTAAGGTCTTTTTTTTTTAATTTTTAAATCTTGGCAATCAAAATCTGGAAGATTTGATACATGCCATGGAATTATCATTCTTTTGTTTGAATTGGTATCATGATTTGAACTCACAACCTTTATATGGAAACTGTGAGCACTGGCTAGCTGTGCTATGGCTCTTGTTTATGCCCAAGTTATGGAATTATTTATCTGTACTCTGACTTAAAAAGAAAGCCTGAATTACATGATACTCTTTTAGGTATGGTCACATGATTGACAATGTCGTCCTTATTGTCACTGGTACCTTGCATGAGAGAGATGTTCATGAACTGTTAGAGAAATGCCATCCGTTGGGCATGTTTGACAGGTATTCTCTCTCTCCTCTCTGTTGATACATATTTTCCTTGACTCTGTTTCTCTTTTGTTTTTTGGACTTTTTATGAAATTATTTCCCTTCTCAGCATTGCTACTCTCGCAGTCGCTCAGAACATGCGTGAGCTGTATAGGTTGGTGCTTGTTGACACACCATTGGCTCCATATTTCTCTGAGTGCATTACATCAGAGGTACTGACTTGAGATCTTTATCTCCTAAAGCTATATATGCATATGTATGTTTTGTGTGCACGCGTACATACTTCAGTGCATAGTCTTTCATCTAGATGGGATGAGGTACTGTGTTTAGAGAAAAATTCTCATTTTTTCAAGGCAAATTAATTGTCGACAGTCTTTTTTGTTGGATCTTGGAGCTTTTGTCTTTAATGCTGTCATCGTATTTCTGTAAATAGAGCATCATAGCTCTCTTATATTGTACAGTTTTATTTTATTTCATTTATTTTTTGAGGTCTTTTTTATAATAGTTTTCACTTAATAGAGATTATTATTATTATTGTTGTTGTTGTTATTATTTTGGGTTAAAACCTTGATAGGATGAAGCTTGGGTGATGTGAAATATGTTTCATTTGTTTTTGTCTCTAGATAATTTGTTTTTTGAAGATTGATTCAATTAAAATTAAATAGAAAAATTATATAAGTGAATTGTAGTGTCCTTTATTATTTGTAAGATGTTTTTCTCTCTAAAATGTTAGAGCTAGGAGATTGTTCTTTGTTTCTTATCATGTTTCTACTTGTAGTTGTTTAAGGAGTCAAGTTTGTTTGTGAGGCTTTTTTTTTTCCCTCAACTTGTGATTATTTTGTAATCTTTTGTGTAGAGGAGTCTGCTATGATAAATTTTGCTAGCCCATTATTTTGTATTCCAAATCTTTTCCTGACTGGTTTACACTCTCTGTAGGATTTGGATGATATGAACATTGAAATTATGAGGAACACACTTTATAAGGCATATCTTGAAGATTTCTACAAATTTTGTAAGGTATGGTCATTCGTTGATGCATTGAGTTCATTTGGGCCGTTCTTTATTGGGCCCTCATGCAAACATGCACATCATTCTATCCATTTGAATGTAGGTCTATCTCCTCTGAGATTCCTC
Source organism: Chimonanthus salicifolius (assembly GCA_013350335.1). NCBI lineage: Eukaryota > Viridiplantae > Streptophyta > Magnoliopsida > Laurales > Calycanthaceae > Chimonanthus > Chimonanthus salicifolius. Next base: position 31,947,025 of record CM023539.1, read on the forward strand.
TTCCCCATCTCCTTTTTTAGGGTTCTGTGATATTCTAAGAGAAGTGATCCTTTAAGCCTGTTGGTCCTGCAACTTCGGCCATGTTGAAGGGGTGATTCAAATCAACTGCCCATTTTTTAAAGTATCGATTGGACGGTTGGCTGTCTTGATGCCTCAATTTTTTGCATTGGCCACTGGTTAGAGTGCAATTGATTGTATTACAGTACGATGTGAAACCTTTTAGAATTGACCTGGCCCACTTACGTCTATGGTAGACAGATACAAAGGGTCCATCTTGAGTTGTGTATAAACGAACTTTCAGTTCAACTGCGTGATCATAGCTCTAAGGAGGTAGGTCCAAAATAGATGTCGACATCATTCATTCCATTTTAGAAGGGAGAGAGAGAGTCTTCCGTACAAAGGGTCCATCTTGAGTTGTGTATAAATGAACTTTCAGTTCAACTAGGTGATCATAGCTCTAAGGAGGTGGGTCCAAAATAGATGTCGACATCATTCATTCCATTTTAGAAGAGAGGAGGGGGGGGGGGGGGGGGGGGGGGGGGGGGGGAGAGAGAGGAGAGAGAGAGACCGTATGCTTTTCAGCCAGGTTTCCAATCTATCTATCTAGCATGTATGTTGTTTAGTCTAGGTTGTCCTTTAATCATGATGCAATTTCGTTCAACTTTGCTGCCTCTCCAAATCTACATTGTGGGGCCACTTTTCTTCAAATAAACCTTTGGATCTCATCTTCTACTATGAAATGGTATTCCACCTTAATAAAAATATCTGTTTTACATGCATTCAGGTCATTGGCAAATATTATTCTGATCAGAATGATATTCAGGCCTACCTTTCAAAAAAGAGAATGATATCCAGGCCTGACAGCTTTTATGGGAGTGATGGTGAGTTATAATGGTTTGTATCTTTTAGAAAAAAGAAGTCTGTTTGCGTTCGTGAAAGGTTGGCTCCACATTTGACAAGAATCAATGCAGAGGTTGGCTTAAAGAAGGAAAACAAAATAACTTATGTTGATGGCATGCTGACATCCAGTTCTGCTTGAGGACAACTGGGCCCAAATGTGGATAAATGAGATGTGTTGTTGGATAATCTCTCTCTCTCTCTCTCATGCTTGCACATCACACGTGCTTTATGCATTTGTATGGGTGAAGAGATGGCTGCCCCAGGAATCTTACATCATCTGGCTCACCTTCCATGCTCCATGCTGTCCGATTAACTCTAAAATTTGAGACCGAACTTCTGATAATCAACCCTGCCCATAGGTTCCAAACAATACAAAGATGGGCTGATGCTCCTTGGATTAGACGCATGTAAAACACTGTGTATTCACATTGTTGGTGTTTCTACAATATTCTATAAGCAATCAAGCAATCAAATGGTGGATCAGAGTGACATAGGGGGCTTTGCTAGATCGTAGTTGTAGGTTTGATTTGCAGTTCAGATACACTAAACTGGGGCCTGTGATTTACAATGTAGGAGTTCAAAGGTATTTTAAAACTTCAACAAGGCTACGTATGATCATTTTACAAATTTTCAGATGAGACTAGGTCATGTTTGGTGAAAACCCCTGCCGTAATACCCTCTATATATTAACTCGTATATGCCTAACTTTCACCTTGATTAAATATGATATACCCATTGATTACAGCTTTATAACTTAACCATTTAAAAAAAAAAGGCTTTATAACTTAAATGACCAAATCTTTCTGAACTTTTATTGATGACTGATTATCCTGCTGGCGTATTTTGTAACATCCGTTGTCCATGTTGGGACCCTATTACTCATACTTCATTCATAAATAGTGGTGGTCACAAGTGGTCTGCATAAGAGGGCTTGCACTCTAGATGATTAGCTTGGTCCTATGGAAAAATTATTCTTGTCAGAGTGAGATCCTTGCATATGTAAATTCATGGGGTGAGGGTTCCCACTAAACGTTTTCATTCTCTATAGGAGCCCCATGAAAGATGTGATTCTAACATTTTGAGATCTGATCACTCTTGAAGAGTTTTCAGATAATTGACACATATATGCATATACATGTTCATTGGTTCTCTCGCAAAACCTTGCATGCGAGATGCTTTTTGGGCACTACGCCTACAAGGTTCGAACTTGGGTCATGGTCAATCAAAGAAGTTTTGTTTATTTGTGGTTAGAGCCTGGAAAAGGCAAGACTCAAGCTCTGGGAAGCTTGAGCTTGTTTATCATGTGAAAAGCCTGAGTTTTGCCCAAGCTCGTTGAGCCCGATTGAAAGTCTGGCCCAAATATGAGTATGAAAGCAAGTATTTTTGTATGGAGTGTTTGACTTAAAAGAATAAAGTCTTAAACAATAAGTAAATTGTGTTTTCTAAGAAGTATAGGTTTTTAATTATTATCTAATTATAAAAAGGCCACCTTGGAGGTTGATTCCTTTGGTAAGAGAAATTAGGGATTTGTGTTCCTAGTGTAGTGTGTCTTTCAGACATGTTAGAAGGGCGGCCAATGGGGTAGTTGACTTTCTCGCCAAGTCTGGGGTGGATTGAGTGGGCGGGATTATAGATTTTTTTATCATGTAATGGTTCAGAGTGAGTTGAGGTTTTAGCATTGTATTGTTTTGCTATAAGTCTCTTGTACCAGATCTTCTTGTCTCCTTGTACTTCCTTTTCTTTTATTGATATATTTTTTTTATTGCTTCAAAAAATATTATCTAATTATTGAATTATTAAAATAAACATTAAATAAACTGTATAATAGATAGTGAGTTCAAATTAGGTGTGGTTTTTTTTATTTTAAATTTTTTTGGTAGAATAATGCAAGTCCAATTGGAAATATGAGCCCAAAATTTATCTCAAAACTCAAATTGAAGCCAGATGATTTTAGTGGTCAAAATCACCAGGCGTCATTATGAAAGCAAGGACGTATGTTGTTTTTACCACTAAGATAAAGTGACTTCTATTTGAATTTTGGATGATTTTGATAAAATTTTCAAGAAGTTTTTGAAAAAAAAAAGAAAAATGACCTGTTGACGTGCAACCTCATTTCCATACCATATAGAGATACATATATAGATATAGATACATACATAGGATTTTTCTGCCCCACGGTGGAACTAAAAATCTCATTCCTGCGAAAGACACTTCGATTGGTTCCGTACAACTAAGTAACAATTGAGAAAGAGCATGCGTGTGTGCATCCATTTCTTCAACCTTTTCTTTAATCTCTCCCTTTAATCCACCCAAACCCCAATGCCTCTCTCTATTGTCGTATATTCCTTCACAGCTTCACATATTTCTTTCGTAATTTTCCATGAGACAAGTTTCATTTTCTCTGTCTTTCCCACTGATGCTATTGATCTCACTGGCAAACACACTTGCAACATCGACCTCTTCACATTCTTTCTACTGTCTCTTCACCTTAGTCTCCTCCTAAATAAGGATGGAAATCAGTGTTTGAATTGCTGTGCGTTGTCGTGCCCATGGTGTCATTTCTGTTGTATGCGGAAAAGAAGCTGCACCAAGTGATATTGGTGGAGCTGAACTGGCCATGCCTTGGAGGGTATTGAGAATGGGTGAAAGAAGGAAAGGAAGGCTTTGTAAGAAACGATGGTTGTGATGAAAGATAAAACATTAGCCATGCTGAGTGAAAGTGGATTTGGGGTTGGAAGGAAAAGGTAAATTGGATTGGGTGAGAGCCGGGTGGAGGAAAGGAAGCCATGGGTGATGGAATTGGGTGGAGAAAGGGGAAGGAGCAAGAAGTGGCGGGGAAGGGCAGATAGAGTGAAAACATGAAGATCTGGATGAGGAAAGCATGGACGATAATAGCCAGGGTTGGAAAGGAGGGGAGGTAAAGGTGGAGAACCTGAACTAAGCTGCAGAGAAAAAAAAAGGAGCGCAAGCAGAGGAGCGATAGAAAGCATGACTTTTAACTGTTTGAAGTTAGGTTTTACACCTAATGGCGGCATGGCACTTTTCGCACTAAACTTTATTTTCATGGGATGGATAATCCCTATGGCTATGTTTGTATGTATAATTACCTTTCGCATACACCTTTTCTATGTAGTCCCATGTGGCTATTATTGATAATTTTTGAAAATGGATAGCCTTCTAGTTAAATAAAGTGGTTATTTTGTAATAACAATAGTTAATAGGTTGATAAAATGAGATTTATTTCCTTTATTGTATTTACCATTTAAGCCTATTTACAGGCTAAATTGATTAATGAAAAATCATTAGAGAGGCTAGGAAGTCAGTTTCTCTTTGAATTGAAACCAACATTTGGAGGCTTGATTTCTCCTCAAAGTGAAATTCATATCCCTAATAATCTCCATATTCTTTATTTTCTTGCATTTTCCATACTACCTCCTTTAGGTTTTTTACCATTTGGTATATTAGAATCAAATATGGGTTTCAATTTAGGGAGAAACTGAACTCCTAGCCATATGCTGTATTTAGGTGAAATGTCTCTAATGATTTCTCATTATTCAACTTAGCCTATAAATAGTCGTTACTTGAACTGAAAATTTTTGGCTGAAATTTGAAAAATATTGTGATGTTTCAGAAATATCGGCTGAAATTTCTGAAAAATTCAGATTTCTGTTTTAGACTGAAAATTTTTGGCCGATATTTTGGATTTCGGCTAAAGTTTGTAACCTAAGGGTACAACTCAAATGGTAAATACAATAAAGGAATTAAATCCCATTTGATCAACCTACTAATTCTTGTTATTACAAAATAACCACTTTATTTGATTAGGAGGATCTCAGAAAACCCTTTTCACACACAAACACACTACAACTTGAATTCGTCTTATTCCAGCTTGATCCCAATTATTGGCTCCCTTGGTTACCACTCCCTATGTGCTTTTTATTTTCAACAAAATATTCATCATTTTCAAAAATGCAAAATTCTATATTATGAACATCAATTGCATTGCAGCCCGCCCAGCTTGATCCCAATGATTGGCTCCCTTGGTTACCACTCCCTATGTGCTTTTTATTTTCAACAAAATATTCATCATTTTCAGAAATGCAAAATTCTATATTATGAACATCAATTGCATTGCAGCCCGCCCAGAGTTTCCATCAATATTTCCAATAGCATTGTTGAGATATTATTGGCTGAAGCTAGTATGGGGATATTTTCAGATTTCATGGTTCTTATCAAGATATAATAGGAAAATACTGTGTAAAAGATTTTTTTCAAAAATAAAATACAAATAATATGTTAAATGAATTTGCAAATGAGAAATGCACTTAAATTAAAACGTGAATTTGGAGGCTTTTTTGAGCCTCACTCGATCTATTTAGCATTTATTATATATATATATATATATATATATATATATATATATTGTGTAAATTTAACTAAAAAACATCAAACACAAGAGTGGTAAGAGAGTTGTATATCTGGATGAAAATCAACTGTAAAATCGTGGATATATGTATTTTAAATTGTTTCTATGATGGAATTAAAGTGACAATTTATCATGATCTTGTTTTGATATTTCACGGTAAATCACAGTAAAATGAAATATGGCAATATTTTGAATTATTGTGATTTCAAATTGGTATCATTAAACATTATTACCATAATAAATTCATGAAAATTATGAACTTATCATTTTATGACTACTGTTTACATCAATCCTTCCTATCCCTTCTACTGTTCTATTTGGTATGCATCTAAGTGGGCCTTACCAAGAAGTTCCTGCACACCCACTCTTATCCAAAGAGACCACATGCTTTAAGCAGAAAGCTTGGAGTAGAGAAAGAACTGATATGTAGTGAGAAATGGCATTAGATTGTAGAATGACAGTGAAATTTAGCTCAGAATAGGGATTGGGGGGAGAATTTAGCTCTAAATAGGATGAGTGGAGATATAAAATGAATAAAGCTGGTTTCAAATAGATGGAGTTGTTGTCAATCATGATGGTGATTGCACACTTGTGTATGTGGGATATGGGGTCCTGTCTGTGGTGGGATCAAGATGTATGGTCATCACATGTATGTCTAGTATGAGATATAAGGGTGCTGATTTGCCCCTTATTATCTGTGATCTGCTGTTTATTTTATGGATCTACACACTTATTGTTCTCTGGATCTAACTAAGATCATGTTTTGAAGCAGAAACTAGGTGGAGCTACTGCAGAGATCATGTGTGACCTTCTAGCCTTTGAAGCTGATAGAAGGGCTGTCAATATCACGATAAACAGGTGAGAACTGTGGAGCATTGAATTTGGCTGTTCCATTGTGGCTAAATGCTTCATCTTGATCTTGCTCAGACAATTTTCATTTTTGCTGAACGAGAGATATGCTGGGCAAAGCTTAGTGGTGTAGAGTTCCTTTTGGCTATTTATGATTTACTTGTGCCGTTCACTTTCGACAGTATTGGCACTGAGCTAACACGAGATGACCGTCGGAAGCTTTACTCAAGTTTTGGGTTACTGTAAGCTCAGCTAGTCTTTGCTTTCCCTTTTTCTCTTTTTCCTTTTCAAAGCATCTTAATTTCTGTATCACGTTTTGTGAGATGGATGATATTTTACCCAACAGGTATCCATATGGCCATGAAGAACTTGCTGTTTGTGAAGACATTGATCAGGTAGCTTTTATGAAGAGTGATTGAAACTCTATAAATCTGGTCTATGAGAGTCTTTTGTTATGGTCAAAGGCCTTTGTCTTCTTTCTCATGATAGAATTTTTCTAGTCTATTATAACTTTGTAAGGCTTGTTCTGAGCATATTATTACTAGTTTCTGGGTCTTCATTATTTGAATGATACCTTTTTTGATAATGTGCATACTTGTGCAAAGAGTTTCAACCTAAAATATAGGACAAAGGTCCTTAGTTGTCATTTTATGCTGTTAGATGGCCTGTTCTCCAATGCATTAGGAGGAAGAAAATAATTAGAAATTACTGTTTCCCAAATTTGATTGCAAACCAAGATTGGGAGGAAGGGTCATAAAATTAACTATTGGTCAAAGACAAGGTGTTGAATGTGCACCAATAATTGTTGTTTTGAGCAGCATTTATTCAGAGGAGCATGTGCAGGTTTTGTGTTCTAATTTCTAGGATATTACCTAGCAAGGGGAAGATCTTTAGAATTGCCAGACCTGAAATTATTTCTTGAAAATTATTGGAGAGCCATATCAATACGCTTGTTCGAAGAGACCTACGAGTCTCATCTGTCTGTTTTGATGGACTAAGAATCTCCTTGTCTGTGTTGATGAACGTTGGTTCGTCACACAAGGTTTGTCATAAACTGGACATACACTCCCCAAAAGATCAACAAACTGTGTTATGCATCATTGGGACCTCTCATCTTCTAATTTACAAATGATATTTTTGCCATGGATCAAGCTATAGAAGGAACAGTTTGAGTTTTGATAAACATGAAGATTAAAACTGACGTTGCTAGGCATGTGATCATTGAGATACAGGTATGAACAATATGTGTGGTGATCGTTCCTTTTCCACAAATATGCTTGGGGACTAGTCATGGGAGTCTAGGAGTGTACTTTGGAGGAGAGTGTTATGTCTAGGGAAATCCATTTCAAAAGTGGGGAATGAATAAATTCAAGTGGCAAGGATCTTTGAAAATTGGTTGCAATTTAGTGTAGGGAGTGAGGATGAATTATCTTTTGTTGATATATAGGTGGGAGAGAATTCTTTTTAGTTTGTGTTTCCTAGTTTGTGTAGAGTAGTTGTCCAACTTGTGTGGGTGATTGTTCCTTTTCCACAAATATGTGGTGGGGGCTTGATGTATCACGTGTGCCACACGTGCAGATGTGCCACTCGAGCTAGACTCTCCTTTCTGCAACCGATTGAAGGTGAGTTCCAGTAGGACTTCTCCTCCCAATTTCAAGCAACACCGATTGAAGGTGAGTTCCATTGGGACTTCTCCTTCCTGTTTCAAGCAGCCGACTCTAGTCCAGTATAAACAGCATGCTTCAGTAATCCAAACAGCACATCAGTATGGATTGTCCTCTTGTGAGCCTCATCAAGCATAATTACAGAACATTGAGTAAGGTTCTCGCCAACCAAAATTTCCCTAAGAAGCATACCATCAGTCATGTACTTGATCATGGTTTTGTGTCCAGTGCAATCTTCAAATCGAATAGAATAACCAACTTCCTCTCCCAAGCGGTACCCAATTTCTGCGGTCACCAACTTTGCTACAGACATTGCTGCCATCCTACGAGGTTGAATGCATCCAATCTTGCCCTTTGTTTTGTAACCCGCTTCAGCAAGATGCTGTGTCACCTAAGTAGTCTTTCCAGAACCTGTCTCTCCATTGACAACTAGGACTTGGTTGTTATGTATTGCCTGAATCAAGTTTTCTTCAGTTAGAATATTGGCAAACTCTGCCTTTGTTCCTGGATGAATGGGAGAGAATCCTTTCTAGTTTGTGTTTCCTAGTTTGTAGAGTAGTTGTCAGTGATCATTCTTTTTTCACAAATATGGGGTGGTGACTAGTCATGGGAGTCGATGAGTGTACTTCGGAGTAAAGTGTTATGTCTAGGGAAATCCATTTAAAGAGTGGGGAATGAATAAATTCGAGTGGCAAGGATCTTTGAAAATTGATTGCAATTTAGTGTTGGGAGTGAGGATACATTATCTTTTGGATTGATATATAGGTGGGAGAGAATCCTTTCCAGTTTGTGTTTCCTAGTTTGTATAGAGTAATTGTTTGTCTGGGTGATCATTCCTTTTCCACAAATATGGGGTGGGGACTAGTCATGGGAGTCTAGGACTCCCATAGATTGAGATCAATAGATTCTTTAAGTGTTAAATCAAGTGATTTCAATTTTCAAATTAATATGATTAAATCAACAAATCCAGAAAGCCTTTATAAAATAACAATGTGTTTCTTTTGCCCCCAAAATGCATTCGGCAGTTCAAAACAATTTTCTTGAGCCAGTTGTTTTTCAAATTGTTCTTTTTGATGAATAATTTTTTCTTCTAGTTGTTGAGTTATTCGAAGATTTTTTTTTTCTTCTTTAATATGAGTAATATAGGTTGATTTTGTGGATATAAGAGAATTGATAGAATCAACTTCTCCATATCTTCCTTTTTCAATGAATTCAAATTTAACTTCTGGATCTTCAATTGTTGTTATAATTCCTTCATCAATTGTGATGTATGGAGTTATTTCATGTAGGAATTGAGTTCCTAAAATTAAATTTTCTTTTATTCCTTTCATTTGAAAATTAAAATATTTTTTATGCATTTTCCATTTTTTCATATATAAGCATTTGTTAATTTTTGGGCCAAATAAATCTCTTTTCCATTTCCTGAGTTGACTAAATGAAATGTTTTTTCAAAGTATTTTAATGATATTATTCCTTTTTTGACACAATTGATATCAGCTCCTGAGTCAAGAAGACAAAATAATTCAGCTTGATAATCATTGTTCAGCCTTAAATTGATTTTAGTGTGCCATCTTCTAAATGTGAATCTTGATATTACATTTAATTGCATTAACATATTGATTTCTTTAGAATTTGAAGTTTCTGTGTTGTCTGATTTTCTGAATTCTAAGATTCCTATGCGATTTTGTAATGCTTTAAATATTTTTTTTACTTATTTTAATTCTTGTTGAAGAATTTGAATTAGTAACATGTTTGCTTATATTTTATCAGAATCTTGAAAAAACCTTTTATGAGAAGACGTTATCACAAAAAATTATCAATCCAAGAAAACGACCAAAAATAACAAAAATCAAACAGAAAAATTTGATAAGAAATCTAAAGAAGCAAAATGTTGGAATTGTGAAGAGACGAGACATTTTGCTAATAAATGTTACAAAAAGACTAAAGAAGAATTAATGAACTAATCAATTCATTAAACAAAATGTATGTTGCATTTTCAGAAGATGATGAAACATTGCCTTCAAGTCCTAATGATGAAATTTCAGAACAAGAAGTAAAAGAATTATATCAATCATTTTCAAAATGTACAGGAACAACTGGATGTGACTGCAATATTTGTGAAGTCAAATATGTGTCCTCTTCTGAAGAATCATCTTACTCTGACCTTCAAATTAATGTCATATCATCTTCTAACAAAATAATGTTAGAAATGATTATGGACATTAAAGATGAAGAAAAAAGAAAAGAACATATACAAAAATTTACAGAAGAAGAAAAATGCAAAACATATAGAAGTTATTGTAGTTTAGTGGTAAAAACATATATTTAAAAAGAACTTACCAAGTATGAATGATTTGTATAAAAGGCTTCAACAAGATTATGATGAAATAGAAAGCAAACATGTTACTATTCAAATCCTTCAATGAGAATTCAAAGAAGTGAAAAAAAGAATTAAAAGCATTACAAAATCGCGTAGGAATCTTAGAATTCAGAAATTCAGACAACCCAGAAACTTCAAAGTCTAAAGAAATCAATATGTTAATGCAATTAAATGAAATGTCAAGATTCACATTTAGAAGATGACACACTAAAATCAATTTAAGACTGAACGATGATTATCAAACTGAATTATTATGTCTTCTTGACTCAGGAGCTGATATCAGTTGTGTCAAAAAAAGGAATAATACCATTAAAATACTTTGCAAAAACATTTCGTTCAGTCAACTCAGCAAATGGAAAAGAGATTTTTTCAAATGAAAGGAATAAAAGAAGATTTAATTTTAGGAACTCAATTCCTAAATGAAATAACTCCATACATCACAACTTATGAAGGAATTATAATCAAGAAGTTAAATTTGAATTCATTGAAAAAGAAAGATATAGAGAAGTTGATTCTATCAATTCTCTTATATCCACAAAATCAACCTATATTACTCATATTAAAGAAGAAATAAAAAATCTTAGAATAGCTCAACAACTAGAAGATAAAAAATTTATTCATGAAAAAGAATAATTTGAAAAACAACTAGCTCAAGAATATTGTTCTGAACTGCCGAATGCATTTTGGAGGCGAAAGGAACACATTGTTATAAATCCAATATTGTTGGCATAGGTATGAGCAAGGGCTCGATACTCAGCTTCGGCACTAGAACGAGAGACCCGTCGGTTGTTTCTCCACACACCACGAAATGAGATTATGACCCAAGAAGATGCAATAACCAGTAGTAGAGCGACGACTGTCAGGACAATCAGTCCAATCAGCATTAGAGTAAGCAACCAGTTGGAGAGGTTGTGGTGCACGCACAATAGGCAAACCACGACCAAGGGAGCCTTTGAGATAGCGAAGTATGCGCTTGACAACATCCAAATGAGAGGTGCGAGGCCGACTCATGAACTGAGAGGCAATGTGTATCGCATAAGCAATATTGGGCCGTGTAAGAGTAAGATATTGTAGGGCACCGACTAGGTGGCGATACTCAGAGGGGTCTGAAAGTAAGTCACCACTAGCAGAAGATAATTGAGTCTTAGTTGCAACGGGTGTAGAACATGGTTTGCAATCAAACATCTCACTGCGGTGAAGAAGATCAAAGGTATATTTGTTTTGAGACAAAAATAACCCGTGAGAGAGAGCAGTCACCTCAAGGCCCAGAAAATAATGTAATGCACTCAAATCCTTAATTTCAAATTCCTGACTGAGTATGTGAGTGAAAGACTGATGTAGAGACGGTGTATTACCAGTCAAGACAATGTTATCAACATAGAGAAGGAGAATCATAACACTTTTGCCACGTCTTTATGTGAACATTGAGCTGTCAACTTTGCTTTGAATAAATCTAGAGGATAGGAGGAAGGAACCGAACCGTTGAAACCACGCCCTGGGAGCTTGCTTCAAACCATAAATAGCTTTGTGGAGTTTGCATACGTGATGAGGACGACAGGGGATCAACAAAGCCTGGCGGTTGAGTCGTATACACTTCTTCAGTAAGGAATCCATGAAGGAAGGCATTTTTGACATCAAGTTGATGAACGGGCCATGCGAAGGTGACAACAAGACTAAGAATGGTGCGGATAGTGGTGGGCTTGACAACCGGAATGAATGTCTCATCATAGTCAATACCATCTTGCTGATGAAAACCTTTGGCAACAAGGCGTGCTTTGTGGCGGTCGATGCTACCATCAGATCGACATTTGATTTTAAACACCCATTTACAACCAACAGTGTTAGCATGCGAAGGAGGTGGAACAAGGGACAAATATGCTGTCTAAGGAGAGCATTAAACTCGTCATTCATAGCATGCCGCCACTCTACAAACCGAGCTGCTTGAGTGTAGCAGGTGGGCTCAGAGTCAGAGGAGGATACCAAAGAGGCAAAGGCCTGTGGTAGGGGATGACGAGTGGCGCATTCCCGCTTTTTGGGCTTAAAAATGCCATCCTTGGCAGCGGGTCACCATAGGATGAACACTAGCAGAAGGAGGTTGAGAGGGGGCGGGAGAGGATGATGCCGCAGGTGGCAGCTGCGGTGCAGATTGGAGAGATGACTCGGGTGCTGCGATGGGAGATGAGGCAGCAGGTGGTGACTCTAGTGATGCAGAGGGTGAGGAGACTACAGAAGGAAAATCTGAAGAGACAGGCATGGAAGGAGCAGCAACTACTGACGAAGAAGGCATGGTGATGATTAGAATGAAGACCATATCAGAGGAAGGTGATGGTGCTGTTCGCGAGGAATAAGGAAAGACAACTTCATTGAACAATACATGTCGTGAGATGTAGACCCTGCCTGTAGAAGGATGAAGATAGTGGTATCCCTTGTGCCTAGAACTGTAGCCAAGAAAAACACATTCAACCGATCTAGGCTGAAGCTTGTTAGTAACATAATCATCAAGGTAAGGGTAGCACTCACATCCAAAAATGCGTAGGGAGAGGTAGTCGGGTGTTGTACGGAAGAGCCGCTGATAGGGTGAGGACCATTGTAAGAGAGGTGTCAGAAACCGATTAACAAGGTACACTGTAGTGGAAATGGCTTCAATCCATAGGTTAGAAGGGAGGTGAGATGCAATAAGTAAGGTGCTGCCTATTTCTGACAAATGTCGGTGATTGCATTCAGCAAGGCCATTTTGTTGTGGGGTGTGAGGACATGAGATATGATGAGTAATCTCTTTTTGCTCATACAATACATGAAAAGAATGATTATCATATTCCCGGCCACCATCACTCTGAAAATATTTAACAGTGGTAGAAAAGTGATTTTCAACAAAAACAAGAAAAGTTTGAAAATAGGAGAAAACCTCCGATTTATGTCGCATGGGATAAATCCAAGAATAACGAGAATAATCATCAGTAAATAAAATATAATATGGAAATCCAGAAACAAACATAATAGGGGACATCCACATATCTGAATGAATTAAATAAAAAGGTACAGGAGTCCAATGACTATTAACTGAAAACGGTAATCGTGTAGACTTGCCCGTAGTACAATTATGACAAAAGGAGGAACGAGAAATCTTAAAAGAAGATCCTAAACATTTAGTAATAGCTAACACTTTGAAGCACATTATGTGATGAATGTCCAAGACGCTGGTGCCAAATAGATGAAGTAGAGCAAGATGCAAGAAAAGCCTGGGTAGAGGAAACAATGGGCTTGATGGGGTAGAGACCAGCTTCACATCGGCCCTGAAATAAAGGAGCACCAGTTAGTAAGTCACGAATAACAAAACCCCATGTGAAAAAAGTGAAACTAAGAGAGTTATCTTTGGTGAACTGAGCAACAGATAACAAATTTTTATGCATGTGAGGAACATGAGAAAGACGAAAAGTAGAAGAACTAGAGGAGAGAGACAAAGTACCAGTGTGCGTAATAGGAAGAGAGTTACCGTTACCCAATAGGACAGTATCATTACCTTCGTAGTCAGTCCTCGAGCGCAGGGAGCGTCCATCACCAGTCATGTGATGAGTGGCTCCAGTATCAGGGTTCCAGTTGGGGTCTGCTGGTGAAGAAATCTACATCCTGGCGAAGGGTGATGAAAGGTCCTCTTCAGGATGTGTCCCCGGGTGGTAGAGTTGCAGCAATATAGCCGACCTTGAAACATAACTGGCACTGGACAATAGAAGAAGGTTGGGATCCAAGAACGCCAGAAGAAGCAGGGCCACGGCCACATCCGCAATTACAATTACTGCGGCCTCCTCGACCATTGTTGGATGAGAAGGAAAAATCTGAGCAACCACGACGACTACGATCACCATGATTAGAGTTCCCGCGCCCACGGGATGAGAGGAGGGGAGTCTGATGCACACCTGTAGTGTTATCCAATGAGGTACTCTGTATTGGATGTGTGATCTGTGACTCAAAGGTACAAAAGGCGAGCGCGAAGATCTGTGAACGCTGGGAGTGGTGGAAAGTTGATGATAGTGGTGTAGAGCATGGAGTAGTCAGGGCCAAGTCCTCGAAGCACCGATGTAACAAGATCAACATGTGAGATGGGCTGATTAATAGCAGCTAGAGCATCAGCAAGAGATTTGGCATGCTGTAGATATTCGGATATGGTTTTTGCACCTTTTGAGAGAGAAAGTAGTTGAATGTGCAGATGAGTCGCATTGGCAAGAGAGTGTTGGGAAAAGTTGTGCTGTAGATAGTCCCAAATCTCACGAGAAGTGGAGAATGCCAACAAGTGTCTGATCCATTTCAATCTAGGTGGCATAGTCAGGGTTTGGTTTAGGTTTGGATGGATCATCAGTGGTAAGGTAGGGGTGGGTAGGGGTAGGTTCCATCAATGAAGGGCCAATATTAGTCTCCATTAATTTGACAGAGACAAGGCTAGAGAAATTGGGGGGTGAGAGAGGAGTCAAGGAAGAGGCCATAGCACTATCTTCTTTTTTTTTTTTTGGTTGGAAAAGGTCTCTGCTTGTTGGTCTAAGTGAGGCCGGCAGAAATGTTGGCTGTGGCACCAGGAGGAGAAAGGCAGAAGGATGTTGTGTCGGGCTAGAGAGGTAGCCGACGGGACAAACCAGACGCGGAAGAGATCTGAATTAGATCTGAACAACAGTGTGAGCAGTCTAAATGGTGGGATTGAGCAGATCTGAAAGCGCTTGGAGAAGGGGAGATCTGCTGTGGATTCTTCTGACTATCACGTCGACGCCAAGTGAGAAGGCGGCGTTAGATCTGGAAGGAAGATCGGGCATAAAGCAAGGAGATGCAGCGATGGGGCTGTAGCAGGTGATGGCAAAGCTGAGAGAAAACAGAGAGAGAGGAGCAAGCCATGGGAGGATGGAGCAGAGGCTTGCAGCAGCAATGGCAGCGAAGAAGAGATATGCAGCACCGGAACTGAGGGAGAATAGCGGACGATTGGCAAGAAGAAATCGTCCTTGGGTATCAGATCTTGCCATCGCAGAGATGGCTGAGAGAGTGGGTAGCAGATCTGTGCCATGGCCAAGATGGCTTAGAGCAAGAGCGACGAGATCGAAGAGGGAGACGTGCGGCCGCTGGAAGAAGAAGAGGCAGGGAGGAAGAAGAGGCAGCAAGATCCGGTGAGACTGGTGGAGACAGCGCCGAACACGTAGAGGACTGCTGCTGCTGATTGGGGAAGATGGAGTTGCGGTAGGGCTGTGAGAAAAGAGATGCTCGTCTGACTTAAGAGAAGGGTCAGGGACGGGAGAGTGGAAAAAAAAAAAATTAGAGGATTCTCTATCTCTGTACCATGAAGAATTTGAATAATTGCCTGTCACTTTCTCATTATCACTTAGTGTATTTATAGTTGTACAATCCTCTCAGAGAGGATAGGATAAAATCAAATCAAATACAATCCCTTCAATTAGGGGTCAGATCAGATCAAATAGAATCACATTAAAGATGCAAAAGATCGAAGAGATTATTTTCCGCTAATAGATGCTTTTGATGATTTCTTGAAACAACAAATTTGAAGTCGTCACAGTTGACTATCATTTCTTTTTTCCTTTCCCTTTTGCTTTGATGTAGCCATCTTTAACTTCATCATCCGATTCAACGATTTCTAGAGGACCAAACTTGTTTTGAGCTAGAAGCTTTGACTCGTCAAATCCTTCTTGATTTAATTGAGTCGAGAGATCTCTTTTTCAACTTGAGCATATCGGCAGCCGCCATGATTGATGCATTTGAAATATGATACAAAGGGGATAAAGAAACGGGAGGGTGCTTTGTAGCTTGATTAGAAGAGGAGGAGAAAGGGATGTGGGAATAGGGGAATTTTTCTTTTCAGCTTGAGGAGAAGAGGTTTTTTTATTTGATTCCAATGCCTCAGCAAAGGAAAGATTGGCACTGCCTTGAACCTTTGAAGAGTGGGATCATTGATTTTATCAGAATAATCAAATTTATCCCAAGCTTTGATATATATATTGGTCTGCTAGAGCTGGAGGACTGTGGTCCATTTTTTTTTTATCTCAAAACACCATTTTGAAATCCATGGAATATTGTAAATAAGCAAAGAAATTCATGGCCACCCAAGCTTCAGCTGCAGATCAAATATTCTTGATAAAATTCTATTTCTCTTCTCGAAGATGAAAAGAAAATTGATCAAAAGCATTGTGAACATTTTGAGGAAAATATTTCTTTTTGTCCTCCAAAATGGGACCAAAATCTTGAAAACCACCAAAAAACAAGTTTACATCATTTGATATTAATCTATATGACATATGGTTGTGAAATGATTATCAAATACGAATCCTATGATTATAGTCCTGGCCCATAATGATTATGATTAATATGATAATAATCAGACATTACAATATTTACAATTAACTAAATTGTTAGACATTTCAGTGACCCTATGTAGTTAGGATTAGTGGCTATGATGATGAGATATTTCATTATTCAACAGATTAACAAAAGAATGCAGATTGCACTACTGTAGACTTTAAGAAAAAATATTTTTCTAAAAGAAAAAGATAAAAAATAAATTACTGAGAAACTGAAGAAGAAAAGAAGAAAAGCATTGAAAAAAGAAAAACAAAAAAAAAAAAAAAAGAGCTAAAGGAAGGAAAAGGAAAAAATTTAGAAGGAAAAGAATATGAATTGAAAGGGGGAAAAACCTAAGGTACCTTGTGCCAGCCTCCCACCACATTGACATGCCTCCTCTCTCTCCCTCTCACTTACAGGCTTTGAGCCTCTCTCTAACCCAACCTTCTAATCTCTCTTTCAGTATTTTCTTTTTCTTAAAACCAACAAAACAAAACGGCCCTCATTTAAAAACTGTTTCTCATCCTCTCTTACCTTAAAAAGGAGCAACTTTGGAAATTCAAAATCTGTTATAAGTAAAAAAATCCATCTTAAAAATGTTATGATGGAAAGTTAGTCTTTATTGTTTTTGGTTGTAAAACACTGAAATAATTCAAATAAGATGAAACAGACTGAACTACAGAATGACAATAAGGGAACAAAATAGATCTTAATGCTAAAAGCATAAAGCAGTAGATAAACACACCCCCCCAAACCCACCCCACCCCCACCCACCCCGCCCCCCACCCCGCCCCACCCCCTTCTCTTCTCTTCCCTTCTCCCCCCTCTCTCTGTTTCTGGAGGGACTATGTTTCTGAGTGGACTAAGGCTAAGGTTTGATCTAAACTTAGTAATGGTCGAATATGAAGTGTTGTTTATATATAGAATTAGTGGCTTTTGGCATATTGTAAACTGAAAATACGTGCATGGAGCCCTTTTTTGTGTGTGAAAGGGTTATGAATGGGACCTTTCAAAAAAAAGAAAGAAAGAATGGGTGGTAAATATTTCCAACTTTATGGGCTCGTTATCAATATAATCTTATCAATTTTTGGGTGCTCTGTTCATTATTGTATTTTTCTTCCTGTTCCTTTAGCTCAAATTATTTTCAATGGATTTTCTAGGTTCGTGCAGCCATGGAGAAGTATCCCCCATATATGTCAATTTTTGCAAAGATATCCTATGGTGAAAGCCAGATGCTAGATAAGGCATTTTATGAAGAGGAGGTGAAACGCCTGTGCCTGGCATTTGAGCAACAGGTATATACCTGACACATCCTCAAGAGCTTTGTACCTAATGTTGGACATGTTAGTCTTAGCAACCAAGCACGGTGCTTGATTTTGTATTATGGAAATGTTGAAGTTCCTCATGTATTTTAGAGGAAGGTAGAGTCTAGGTCAGCTAGTCTTTTAACAGAAAATTTTACTGCTTGAATATTCTTCCCATTGTTTCTCATGTCCCTTAAGAGAGCCCTATAATGAAATATGAAGTTGGTGTATCTGTGATGCCATTTTGAAGCAAATATTGTTGAAGTCTTGTAACGATGTCATTTTGGAGAGAAATTTATCGCCTTATCCACTGGACATGGCATACGAAAGTATGGTGTATAGGGTGGAGCATAAACTCGCGGGATCATATTAGGCAGTGACCCATAGATAATGCTTTTGTGTATGATCTGATTCTAAAGATAAAATTGCTGCTTTATGCTCTGCACACATGGAATACAAGTGTGTCGGGCATGGCATCTATTGTGGGTCCATAATATTGCATGGCACATTAATGATGGGGCATTTCTCCATCATAAATCATCTTTTGTTGTGATGGAGCATCCTCGTTGATGTGTCCTTGTCATCATATACATGATGATGCCACGGATCACTCATCCATAAATGTTGCATATCCATTTTTATTGCGTCTATATTGAGGCTATATCATCTCTTTATCCATCCATTGATACTGAGCTCAAAATTGATGTCCATTCTAGGTCATGACCATCCTTGAATGCTGCTTCATGTGATGAAGTATCCATCTGTATGCATTTATTGGCAAATCAGTGTGCAGCCCATTTATTAATGACAACATTAAAAATTGAGGGTGCTATTACTGTGCTTGATGCAATTTTTGAGCTCATCATGGGCTATCCCTTAATGAATCTGAAATTGATTCATGTTGAGTAGTCAGTTGCTAGGGCATTATGGGGCCATATTCAAGCAATGAGCATCTATGTACTTTTGACTCTGTTATCATAGAAATGGTTGTTATGCTCATAGATTAATTTGATAACGTGTTTATGTACTTTGACTCTGTTATCATTCTAATCTATTTTAGTACCAGCAAACTTCTGTATCATATATATTTTTCATGTTCTTATGGTCATTCTCTAATGAATGCAGTTCCATTATGGGGTTTTCTTTGCATACATGAGACTGAGGGAGCAGGAAATCAGGAATTTGATGTGGATCTCAGAATGTGTAGCACAGAACCAGAAGTCTAGAGTTCATGACAGTGTTGTGTTCATATTCTAGATGTTTATTTGCGAATCAGCCCAGTAGATTTGGCTTTAAGTATTCGTGTATTGCATATTTCTCTCCTTGCTGTTGATTGTGGGAGTTGCTTAGATTACTGTTGCTGCTCTCATGTCATATTTGCCTTGTGCAGTGAATAAGTTCTGTAATTTGGCCCATAAATAGATTGCGGTTGCAGTTATTCAATGTCTTCACTACTGATTTACATTTCAAGTTATTTATTCGTGTTTGGTGTGAGCAAATTTTCATTAGTTCAATATCCCAACAAATCATTTTCACCATGAACTGTATATTTTCTACAATTTGTTGGAAATACATGTATTTTTTTAATCATTTAATGCCATTTTCTGTTTGACATTCTAAAATGAGGCTTTGAAGGATTTGAAGTTTGGTCAAATATTTGCTCCATGACATCTAGATATGAGATGAGTTGCGAGCACTTAACATTGAGTGGAAGTTCCATTATATGCATTTAATGGCTGATTTCTTCATAATAGAAAACATACTCCTTTTTTTATTCTTAAATAAGAAAAGCTTACCTATGCATAAATTGTGAACTATATTTCTTCCATTTTGTTCCATATTCATGTGTGTCTTCTTTCTTTTAGATCCAAAAGGTGCAGTTGCATGCACAAAGAATAGAGGCGCGCTAGTGAGAATCGGAGATTCTCAGTTTCTAGCAGCCCTAATGCTACTGTGCACCAGGGTATGGCTAAGAAGGGATAACCATTGGTAGCCGGTATATCTTTTCTCTCTGCCCTCACTTCGTCACTCAAAGAACTATATTCTGCAGTGGAATCTCTACGTCATTTCTTATGTTTTTTTTTCCTCTTAATGGCGTTTTTATAACCGATGTGTTTTCGAAAACAAGCAGATATCTAGGAGATTTCCCATGTATGGTGTAATGTATACTTCAGGTTCTTTTTCATTGACATATGTAGCAATTTTTTTTTTTTTCTATTTAAGTCTCCTGTAGTTTCATCCTAAGGTTTAAATATCGGCCGATACATATCGTATCGGCCGATATATATCGGTTTTTTGAAACTGTGAAATATCGGCCGATACGATAAGTATCGGCCGTACTGTTGGAATATCGGCCGATATGGGCGATAAACGGTCCCCAATATCGGCCCTAATATCGGCCGATATTCGAAAATATCGGTATATTAGATTTTTTTTCGTTTTTTTTTTTTAAAAAAATAATACAATATCGCCCGATACGGGCGATATATCGGTCCGAATATCGGCCCAATATCGCCCGATATACTATTTATCGGGCTGGAAAGTATGGTTTTTTTTTTTAAAAAAAAAAAATATCGGTAGTGGGACCCACCAAATATCGGCGATATTTAGTACAAATATCGGGCGATATTTGGACCGTTTATCGGTCCAAAATATCGGCCGATAAGTCCCAATATCGGCCCGTAACGGTCGAGTTTTTATTATTTAAAAATTAATATCGACGATATTTTAAACGATTATCGGGCGATATATCACGGACGATATATCGCGTGATATTTCGTCCAAAATATCGTCCAGGAATCCTGAATGATATCCCATCCAACAGGCTGTGGGATTCTTTGTGTTTCCCACGCCTGAATTTCTTAATATTTTTTTTTAAACCCGTGATCTGAACCGACCGAACTTTTCCTCTATATTAGTACCCCATACATCTCCTCATTCATCCACAAATTCATTACGAAACACACTCATCCAGCAGTGGTATTTTCAAACTCCTATCCTCATCTTATGGAATCCTGCATGATATCCCATCCAACAGGCTGTGGGATTCTTTGTGTTTCCCACGCCTGAATTTCTTAATATTTTTTTTTAAACCCGTGATCTGAACCGACCGAACTTTTCCTCTATATTAGTACCCCATACATCTCCTCATTCATCCACAAATTCATTACGAAACACACTCATCCAGCAGTGGTATTTTCAAACTCCTATCCCTATCTTACAAACGGTCATCCGGCTTATCTTAGAAATCCTTGTGTATTATTAGCTTATCTTAGAAGATCATTCCGTTCAAACTACTGGAAATATATTGATCTTCATTTTCATGTAAGTTTTTATTCCATTTTTATTTTTTAGCCTTCTGATCTAAAAATTTTATGGTTTTAATGTATAGTTTAATATTTAATGTATTTTTTGTAATATGTTGTTGTTTTAGAAATATGGATTATTAATTATTGATAGTGATTTATTTATGCTTAAAGCCTAAAACATTTAGCATAGAATTTATTATGAATGTATGATATTTTTTTTCATGCAGATTAGTTTTTTTTTTTCATTTTCTTTTATTTTCTAATGTGAAAATGTACTAGAAAACATCATAAGAATTAAGAAATAGTAATTATTGGGAAAAGTGGCTGTTTTTTTTTTTAAAACACCCCTCTCATTTTAGAAAGAAGGTTCTGTGAAAAAATATAAATTTCATGCAACGTAATTATTAATTTAAAATGTTTAAACAAAAACCTCGATTTCATGTGATAAATTATGAAAAAATATGTAAAGATACCGAAAATGTATGAATATTTTTTAAACCAACCCTCTCAGTGAGTTGTATTTGTATACTGTAAAAAACTTCAGTTTCAAAGTACATGAGGATTTTTTTTAATTTTATCATTAAATCCCCCATTTTCATGTGATAAATTACGAAAAAATATGTAAATGTACCCAAAACGTATGAAATTTTTTTAACCCAACCCTCTCAGTGATTAGTGTTTGTGAACTGTAAAAAAAGTAGTTTTTTACAGTACATGAGGTTTTTTTTTAATTTTATCATTTAATCCCCCATTTTCATGTGATAAATTGTGGAAAAATGTGTAAATGTATCAAAAAAATCAGGTTCTTTTTTTCAATGAAGCCTCTGACTATGTAGTGTCTTATTACTGTAATAAGTTTCAGTTTCACAGCAGATGACGTTTTTTTTTTAATTTTATCATTTAATACCCCATTTTCATGTGATAAATTGTGAAAAAATGTGTAAATGTATCAAAAAAATCAGGTTCTTTTTTTTCAATGAAGCCTCTGACTATGTAGTGTCTTATTACTGTAGTAAGTTTCAGTTTCAGGGCAGATTATGTTTTTTTTTTAATTTTATCATTTAATCCCCCATTTTCATGTGATAAATTGTGAAAAAATGTGTAAATGTATCAAAAAAATCAGGTTCTTTTTTTCAATGAAGGCTCTGACTATGTAGTGTCTTATTACTGTAATAAGTTTCAGTTTCAGGGCAGATTATGTTTTTTTTTTTAATTTTATCATTTAATCCCCCATTTTTATGTGATAAATTGTGAAAAAATGTGTAAATGTATCAAAAAAATCAGGTTCTTTTTTTCAATGAAGGCTCTGACTATGTAGTGTCTTATTACTGTAATAAGTTTCAGTTTCAGGGCAGATTATGTTTTTTTTTTTAATTTTATCATTTAATCCCCCATTTTTATGTGATAAATTGTGAAAAAATGTGTAAATGTATCAAAAAAATCAGGTTCTTTTTTTCAATGAAGCCTCTGACTATGTAGTGTCTTATTACTGTAGTAAGTTTCAGTTTCAGGGCAGATTATGTTTTTTTTTTTAAATTTTATCATTTAATCCCCCATTTTTATGTGATAAATTGTGAAAAAATGTGTAAATGTATCAAAAAAATCAGGTTCTTTTTTTCAATGAAGCCTCTGACTATATAGTGTCTTATTACTGTAATAAGTTTCAGTTTCACAGCAGATGATTTTTTTTTTTAATTTTATCATTTAATCCCCCATTTTCATGTGATAAATTGTGAAAAAATGTGTAAATGTATCAAAAAAATCAGGTTCTTTTTTTCAATGAAGCCTCTGACTATGTAGTGTCTTATTACTGTAATAAGTTTCAGTTTCACAGCAGATGATGTTTTTTTTTTAATTTTATAATTTAATTCCCCATTTTCATGTGATAAATTGCCCAAAAATGTGTAAACGTATCAAAAAAATCAGATTCTTAAACACCCATGGCAAAGAATAATGAAGATCCAGCATGGTCGTTCGGTGAACGACATAGTAACAACAAAGTCAAATGCAACTTCTGTGAGAAGATGGTATCTGGAGGAATAACCCGTTTGAAGGCACATATAGCCGGAAAGACGGGAGATGTAGCCGCTTGCAAACGCGCACCAGCACAAGCGCAAATTATTTGCAGGCAACTACTGGAAGTGAATGTTAAAAAAAAGAAAATAAGGACTGAAGCAGAAGAGCATGCTATCGGTCACATAATGGCCGACTGTTTAGAAAGTGAAAGGGAGGGCCAATACATGGAAAATGTCCAGTCGTCTTCAGAAGAGGATCCAGACGAGATTGAGGAGGACAGAGACTTGCGGCGTGCAATGCGAATTAGTCGCCGCGAACATGACATTAGAAAGCAGAGTGGTGCAGGTTAATTTCTTTAAATTAATTGTTTAATGTAACAAAAATAATTTATTTCTCAATTACATTAAAATGCCAAATACTGAATTTTAATACTCTACACAGGCGGTGCGAGTGGATCAGGGACTGTGCATGGATCATCCAGAAAAAAATCTGGACTTATGGGCCGATGGAATTCCATAAAAAATGCATTCAGAGGAGGAGAACAAGCAAGGCCTGAACGCTACGGTGTAAATCCGAATACAGTTGGTGCTGGTGATCCAATGTGGGACAGACCAACTTCCTTGAAACAAGGAAAAATAAATCAGGTAGACAAAGAGACGGCAAAACAATTAGTTGGGACGGCAGTCACTAAGTTTTTCACCGACAGCCATCGGCCACCGACTGAAATCTTAAGTCCATATTTTAAGTCTGTGTGCTTTGCATCCGCAACTGCTGGACCTAATATCAACTTCCCATCGCCGTATGAGATTTCTACCACGTTCATCCCCCGTGAAATACAGCGGATGCGAGAATGGGTAAATAATTTTAAGTCTTCCTGGGAGGATACGAGAGTAACCCTTATGTCGGATGGCTGGAAGAGTGACGATAACCGTAGTATCGTTAACTTCCTCATTTATAATCAATGTGGCACAGTGTATCATAAATCATACGACACATCAAGCCGAGTAAATGATGGTGACTTTCTTTGTAGCTTGATGGTGTCTGTTTGTGAAGAAATTGGACCTGAGAATGTTGTCCAAATTGTAACGGACAATGGAGCGGGCTATAAGTCGGGAGCGAGGAAGGTCGCGAACACATACCCGTGGATCTTATGGACCTCCTGTGCGGCCCACTGCATAGACTTGATCCTCAAAGATTTTGCTAATGTGAGGAAATTTGCGAACCTAATTGACTGGTGTAAGGATGTCACCACATTTATATACAATCATGTTAGAATCTTAGAGGTAATGAGGAAGTACACGAAACGTCGTGAACTATTGCGACCTGCAGTAACACGTTTCGCCACAGTATTCCTTACGTTGCAGAGCTTCTTAAGAAGCAAGACAGAATTGATGAAGATGGCGAGAAGTAGGTCATTTGCGAATGCGTTCGACATGAGGAACGCTGAACATCAAAGATATTACCAGAACATTACACACTTATTTGTATCTAAAGTGTTCTGGGACAGTATCGTATCGGCCATCAACATCTCTGCACCCATAGTCACAGCAGTCCGATTTGTAGACGGAGATAAGAAGCCGACGCTCCCCTATGTATTTGAATGCATGATAAAGGCTAAAACTGAAGTTGCGAAAGTTAATCCTCCGGTTCACTTCATGGAAATCATCAACGACAGGATTAATCAATTTTTCATCTCCAACCCACAGTACGTTGCAGGTTAGTTTTTTATTCGCTAGTGTGTTTATATTTTACTATTGTGCATATCTTATATTTAGGCTAATCGCATTGTATTTCACTTGGCAGCATATTATTTGAATCCCTTCTCAAAGAAACCTAATGAGTTAGGTTTAGAACTGTCGACCGACTCAATTCGTAACTGCGTAAGACGGACATTGGAGATTATGGGTGTCATGCATCCTGGTGAACGGGCGGCATGTTTTAGAGATGTACTACTTTTGTTCATTATGATCTCCATATTTTTGATGATTTGAAAGTTGTTCATTATCCGATAATACTAATTGTGTTTTATTTTTGTTTTGAAGTTACACAATTTTGAGAACTGCTTGGAGTCATTTGCGGATGAAGCTGCCGATGTTAGGTTGAGAGAGACGGCGACGATGAGTGCTACCCAATGGTGGACATATTTTGGCAACAGCTCACCTATATTAAGGAAGTATGCCATCAAGCTGATGAGCCAGACGTGCAGTGCAACCAACTGCGAGCGTAACTGGTCGACATTTAAATATGTCCATAGCAAGCCTCGAAACAGATTATCATCTCAAAGACTTAATGATTTAGTGTACCTACACTACAATCAGAGGCTAAGGGCAAGGAATTTGAGGAGGTACCCCGAGTTGACACGTGAAGATGCCGATGATTTTTTCGTCCCGATCGACCTCGAGTCTCTATTTACCTATAATGATCCATTAAGTGAATGGATCGAAGAGGAAGAACAACCTGTACTGCATGATCTAGATATATCATTTTTAGATCAAAGTATAGAGTTGGGAGAATTGCAAGATTCCGAGGACGAGGCAGAAAATGAAGGTCGCCGCCATTCAATAAGTGTGTCCCGCCCTCCAAATGTGGGTCTAGAACGTCAGACAAGTACAAGGATGGCTCCACGTCGTCATTCTGTTAGTGAACGGCCCACTGGGACAGATGGGGTGTCTAGCTCTTCACAGAGGAGGAGATCATTAAGAAGAAAAGAACCTGTTGTTCCGAGCAGCCAACCCAGCAGGCGTTATTATGGGTCGGCTAGATCTGATTCTGATTCATCTACCGATGACGGTAATGGGTCAGATGATGGGTTGGATTTTACTCATCCAAATATTGTTGTGGATGTTGAGCCTGCCGGCCCACCGGGGTATTATCCCAACATGAGTGAAGTCCATTACCAACAGGATGATAGGCAACATACACCTCCTCATGGCGGAACAAACTTGCCCGGTGAAGGATATGTATCTTTCGGATATACGCCAACAGGATATTATGGTCAACCGAGCTATGGGCACTTCGACACGAACTCATTATCCAGTAATATGCAGTCCATGTCGATTTCAGATCGTCAATCGCAACCCTCATCTGATAGTTGGCAGTACCACAATCCATCATCAACATCTGACTACACGTCTAATGAAGAGCGACTTCCGGAAGACACGTATGCAAGATTTTATTTTCACGTCCCGGGTTATCCATATGAAGAGCTGGATCCATAGTAATATTACATTTGTTTTGAGAAAATTTGGACAAGCTTTGATGTGATTCAAATTTTGAGATGTGAAATTCAATTTCATTGAGATCTACTTAAAATGAATTCAAATTTTGATAGATAACTAATAGTCTAAAAAAAATAAAATATATATGATATTATTTAGAGGTCTTCACTTATAAAATACTATTTTACCTTTTATTACCACTTCTTGAAAATTTTAAAAACATAATTTGAATTTTAAAATACTATTCAATTAATTTGACTCAATTTCAATTTATTAAAGTGTGTGAGGTGTATACATGGCAACATAAATACATGATGGCTAAAATCTTTTTGTCATTTTATTATCTTAGCATAAGTGGACTCTTATCATAGTTAATATTTTATTATTCCTAAAAATTATTCACACATTAGAATACATACAGAGACTCATTTATACATGACTTTCAAATGTTAGGAATGAAATTGAAATTATTGAAAACGTAAGTATGTATTTATAATTACCCAATAACAAAGGCATTAATTCAAATTTTTAATATGTGTGGAGCTATGAGATAAGAAGTTTTATTTTTATTTTTATTATTAATTTTCCTATATTGATTAATTATATAATAGGATCTACTTATTGATGAGACTTGAGAGAATTGATGTGACATTTTCATATTTTTATAAGTTAAAATCATCTATTGTTAATTTTAATATTGAAAATAGATGAAACTTAAATAAATAATTTGAGTATGTATATGACCGATATTTAATGAAAAAATTATATTTACAAGAAGCCCAAAATTTTCCGACATTATCCAAAAAAAATCGGACAAAAAAAAAAAAAAAAAAAATCGGAAGAGAGAGAAATTTACCGGCCGGTATATCGGCCGATATACCGGCCGATCCGGTATTTCAACCCCTGGTTTCATCTAGGGGTGAAACTTAGGTTGGATTTTAACTTAACCTGCATAACTTGATCCGAGAAATTAAGTGGGTTAGGTTTTACATTTTTAACATTAGGGTTGGATTGGGTTGAAGAAAAAAAATCCAAATTAAATTTGGATTAGCTGGGGTCAAGTTTTTTTAAAATTTATCCGACCTGTCCTACTCAAACATTTTAATATAAAACCGAACGCCCTAGTCAGGTCGGGCCAACTCTCGGGTTGAGTTGGGTTGGAGTCGGGTTGAGTTGAAGAAAAAAATCTGAATTAAAATCAGATGCCCTAATCGATGCCCTAGTTGGGTTGGGTGGGGTTGGGCCAGCACTTAGGTTGAGTCAGGTCAATAATTCGAGTTGGGTTGGGTTGTGCAATTTAGGTTGGGTCTGGTTGGATTCAATAATTTTTTATATGGGTTAAATTGGATTTATAAAAACCTTGCCCGACCTGCTCGAGTTTGTAATGAAGGATACAGGATCTTGTTACCATACACTTCAAACATTGGCCTTGCACCAACCATATATGTTGGACTTGGTCCTTCAAAATAGTGTGTGATACATTCACCTCTTTTTTTTTTATTCTTCGCCAAGACACCACAATGTATATCATGATAATGCAAATAATAAGGAAAAGAGAAAACTTAGTGAATGAATACTAGTCTAACAATATAGAAAATTAGATACTGATAAATGAAATAAACGGAGAGAAAATGAAATGTAATATAAACTCATTGTACAAATAGTGATTTCATCAAAGGATAATTGATTCAGTATACACTACTATTGAACTTCTAACGTTGTGAATGCCATTAGAATCAAATCACACCAAAGAAGTAGGTATCACGGTTGCCTCTGGTAGAGCGCTTTTGGTGACGGTCATAACAAATGATTGTGTTTCATTCAATGAATTGAATGATAGTATACTGAGATTAACTGTGACTTTGAGCTTAGAATTTTGATCGATTCTTACTTTGTATGCTTTTAGTTGTGAGCCGACGTTGGTAATGGATTTTGAGAAGTTGTAGGAGAAGCTTTCGTTTGTTAGACTAGAACCATTGAAAGGTACTTTAGATCCCCTGTACTTCCTTTGCCTCCTTTCTGACATGAGAAATTATGTCCTGAAATGAGACTAATTTCCTTTTGAGTGTATCCTTCATTGTATAGAAAATGTAAGTAGTCATCCTCTTGAGTGTCGTAAAGTAGGCTAGGATCCAATGCCTTCACTGGGTTGATTTGGCCATTCTTGATTCTTGCTCTGATTTAAAGGAGTAGCTAAAACAAAAGGAAAATGTCCGAGTAGCTATGTTGGTTGTAAGATAATTCTAAGTGGAAAGAAAATTCAAAAGTTTGTACAAGAGCCTAGCCAAGTCCAACATCCTTTAGATCGTACTGGCTTGAAAATAGGCCTCAATTACAATTAATTTTTTTTTTATAAATTTATGATTCATTTTCTCATGAAAAAAAGTAAATACAGAGGGCCTACAAGAGATTTCCTTTATCAGGGGAAAACTGGATTCTAGTGGGAAACAAAGGTGATTATCTTACAACATTTTTTTTAAATGGACCAGAAAATTACCAGTAGTCATTAAAGAAAATTTGATAGCGTCAGGTGTCCATTCATGATGAAATGTCTTAACATAAGTAGCTTCTTTCCATTCATGATGAAATGTCTTAACATAAGTAGCTTCTCTTGGAAACATGTGGGCATAACATAGATGTTCCGGATAATATATTGCATTTTACAGATCTCTTGTCTCCTACAACTTCTGTCAAATGTGCAAGGGGCAAATAAGCAGCCAAGATTTCCACCCTAGGAACGGTTACGTCCGACTGCAAAAGGAGAACATATCAAAATGTTCACTTTAAGTAGAGAAAAATAATGAAAGCCTTCATTACTTTGATTACATTTGAAGTTATGATTGAAATAAAAACCTTCAATATGTCTTTCGAAATGGAGCTTGGTCCTCTGGAAGAGAGAGAAATGACTAGTGGAACTTCTAATTTCAGAAGAGCCTCACTTTCCAGTATCTGGGCTTTAGGTTCTCTGATATGCTTAATGATGTACGTCAAAATCAAAATCTATTGCACTATTAGTAACGACCCCAGTAGGATTTTGGTGCTAACTTTGTCCTGCTCAAGTATGATTCAATATGTTTGCCATTGCTGCGATCTAACATGGTAGAAGGCAAAGGATAAAAGAGAGAAAAGTCATATGCTGGGTTTCCGATGATTTGTTTTACAACACCTGATGAGAAAGGTATCAATCCATCAAGGAAATGATTGCGATAGAAAAATTTTCCCCTTATCAGATCTACATCCAGCCATTCATAGAACCTAAAATATACAAATGAGAATTGATATCACTTTGACATCTTCTATGAAGATCAAATTTAAGAATAACAAATCAACAAGTTATCATATAGAAAAAAATAGTTACCCTAGAGTTGGGGAGATTTCATAAGATATAGAAGCGTTTCCTCCATCTATAAGGGGAACCACTTTATTTGAATTGAAAATGCTGATTGCCCTACCCTAATCATCATACCGAATTAGCTATCAAAGTACTAAAGGTTAACTGATGTACCAGTCAAAAAAAATGGATGACATAGATGATTGGATCTTAATAAACAAATGGAGAAGTACAATAAGGATTTAGATTTGTGGCATCACACTGACGCTTCTTGTAGATTTACCTTAAAAATGAGGGAAGGACAACAAATGTTGAAAGTTCTTGAGTGCTAGAATACGATTGTCTAGAGGTATAAGAGGGAGGAGGGGGGGCGGGTTGAATAGGACAATCCTTAATTTTTCGGTTCTTTACAAATATGTTGATTAATAAAAGTTAATAAAGCGGAATAATGATATTAATCAAGATGTTTGGTGTTGTGTGAACAAGATGTGTACAAATTAATTTAATGCTCACACAAGCATTCCATCAAACAGATGGACAACCGATGTATAGTGGTTTGGTTTAAACAAACCTACATCCACTGTTGGACTCACCCAATCTTGGGCTATCCCAAATACACTATGAGGGGAATTACACCTTACTAATAGAGTATGAATTTCACTTAACTCAAATTCTAATTTTGAAAGGTTCGACCTACCTCGGTCTACTTCTTATCCCTCTATGTTTTGTAGTGGTTCAAGCTCCTTGCTTTAATCCACTTCACAATGATGATTAAAATAAAACAAAGAGAAACACTTGCCTTTATAGCTCACTTGAATGTAGATGTGCTTCTGAGAGTTCTCCCCAGCTTTGATCTCTTGATAAAAAAGATGTACCAGTGTATGCACAATCACAAGCTTTGTGAGACGTTGTAGGATTTATGATTTGTATATGCTATCCTAGTTTAGTTTCTTCCTTTCTCTCTAGATCTCAATCAAGAGTTGACTGGATCTCCAATGATTTACCACATGTAGAATGTTTAGAGAGAATGAGAGATGGAGAGTGTAAAGGCGTTAAATGTTTTTCCTCTAGTTTTCAGATTTCAAAAACTCCAAAGAGAATTTGGAGCATAAATAGGCAAATCTGAAATTTGAAACTTTAAAAGCTCACGATGGGTCGTGGCTTGTCAATTGATCGTGGGATTTGAATATGTTCTCCACCTACCAGATCGTTGCACATTAAATGCACTCCAACAATCGATAACGGTATCCCACGATGGGTCGTGTTCTGACGATAGTATCGTCCTAAGAGCAACTGAAATTTATAAAGTGAAACCAATCCAGAACTCTGGAAATTCCAGCCGATAGGTCGTGAGATCCACGATAGTATCAGCCTAAGAGTGAACCTATTTGACAGTGTTTTCCAACCAGAACCTTTGTCAATCCGGACGAATGGATCGTATGACCACGAAGGGTCCTCCCTGTCCCAGGCGATAGATCGCTTGACACAATATGTCGTCCCAACAGTTCATCAATTTTTCCAAGTTTAGTCCACTTAGTTCTGTTGGATGTCATTATTCACTTAGGCTTAATTAAAGTATCCATATGTGATATCTAAGCCTAGGCAAGATCTTTCTAGAGATGTCGGTTCACCCTAGAGTCATCTATGGCCATTTACCTGAGGTGATTGCCATACACATGGTGATGCCTTTGAGTCTTCACTTGATCCTTCAATGCTTGCACACATGATTCAATCTTCACCAACCATGAGTCTTTTTGTCAGTGCACCACTCTTCCAAGGCAACGCATCTCTTGAGTCACAAAATTAACAAGAAGGTGACTCGAACAACAAGGTGACTCGGCCAATCCGGGGCACTAACAAATATCATAAAAAACATTACTAAGATAGTTGTTAATTATCGTAACAATAATGCTATTTCCAATTAAAGCGTTGGTGATAATCCGTCGATCAATAGAGCTAGCCCCAACAAAAAATATCCATGGTGCAGAGCTACTTAGGCTATCAGCAACAAGACCAGTCTTACCAAAGTTTACATTTTCCACATATCAATTTCTTCAGTAAACCTTCAGAGTAGTATGCCATGTATGATTGCTTAACAAAATGGTTTTCCTTTTATTTCCATTTCCTTCCATAAATGATAGATGCAAGGTCAAGTATGAAAGGAAGGATAAGACCAGCACGAAAGATAAAAAAACATTTTCACCTTCAAATCATTCCAGTACCAAGAATGATAATAATATGGAGAAAGACCATTTGTCCCACATTTTCTCACAAAAAGTCTTGATAAATACTTAAAGAAGAAAAAAGGAAAGAGGATTAAATTTTTGAAATAATAAGGACATTGGTGTAGCCAATCATCACAATATGATACAATTTCTCTTTAATTATTAAATATCGTTGTTGAAATACAAAGAATATGAACAAAGGAGAAATGATAATCTTACTTGTTGCAAGTAAAATCCCCTTCAGTTTGGCAAGTGCCTTTCTATTTTGATGGAGGTGGGCCAAAACCTTCATCACTAAAACTTTTTGGCTCTGGCCATATGCCTGTGTCAAGCATACCAATGATGACATTACTCTCTGCAATTGGATTTCTTTTCAGTCTATAAAAAACCAATAAAACACCAAGACCTTGTCATGTGAAGTTGTTTATTTCTACTTAGAAACAAAGATACAACACCTTCCCTGTCTTCATGTAATGACATTCAAGTCATGTTATTTGGAGAGTTTAAGATGCATAGACTCGTTGCTAAGCTAAGTATCATTATATTTATCTGCAATCTCTTGTTGTTGTTCTTCTGTAAGCTTTTTAGCAAATCCATTAAAGCTCCTTTTGTAACTATAGACCAAAGAATCTGCTACCATGGGACAAACAAAAATATATTTAAAAAATTACTAATTAGGGAAATATCTTTATTTATTGGTGTGACTATATTACAAAAAAAAACTTATAATATAAGATAACTTGGCGGACAAGTTTCTCTTAAAAGAAATAATTTTTCTATTTATTAAAGCAAAAGATGGCTTATAATTACGGATGCAAAACAGAGGATAAGACAATCCTAAATGCTTAATATGATTCCCTAAATATTAAAAGGAGATAAAAAATAATGCACCTTAAATCTAAAATGGGCTGAAATTAAGTAGTCAATTAAAATTTTGCAACTAAATAGTATGGAGAAGCAACAAACAAGCACGGGATTCTAGGATATTAATGTACACAATTATATCACAATCCAGTCCTAGTTATCAAATGCGGCGGGATCCCTAAAAAAAAGGAGTTTGTTAATTCCCACAAATATGTAAATCTATCACCAAAAAGGGATTAATTAAGACTGTTTGGACAATAAATGGATGGGTTTTTGTGATGTCGGTGGCTGGATAGGGAGACAGAGGGGTTAAAGGCAGCGACTTAAGGAAAGGCTAAGATTAAGGATATATGGGTCCCCGGAGGGACACGACTGTCAAATATGAATAAGATAAGTGGTTACTGCATGTTTATAGGGACTTGGGGGGTATGCAGCGGGTTGAAAGAGGACTGTTGAGGGGAAACGAAAGCACAAGGTAGGGTATATTGAGTTGACAACACCAATAATACACCTAACTATTGCAAGGGGAGTTGAGATCTCGCTAAGTGGCACTAGGATTCCTCGAGACTCACAAATATGGAGATGGACTTTTGACTGTATAATGTACCTAATTCTATATGCAATGAATGTAATAATGGTAATTTTTTTTTTCACAAAAATATAATGCAACCTAAGACCGTGGGTGTTTAAGGAAATAACCCAACCTTTCTTTAATACCAAATTTGATGTAGGATAGGAGATATGATAACCCTAAATGCCTAATGTGGTTCCCTAAAGATTAAAAATGGATGAAAATAATGCACTCTAAATCTGAAATAGGCTGAAATTAAACAGTTAATTAATATTTTGCAATAAAATAGTATAAAGAAGCAATGAATTGTATAACATTACTATTATCACCAGAAATCCTACATAACATATTAAAAAATTTGTAAATTATATAAATCTCATAATACATATCTCTATCAATTGAGTCAAGAAATTACTTGGTTCAATTGAAAAGAGTTATATGTAGATTGTTCGTAGAAGTTGTAAGATAAATCCGTCTATGAAAAAAGAATAAATGTTAATCTTTATCAACACATTTATATTAAGAAAAAAATATGAATCATTATGGTCTAACAATCACTTACATGCGATAGTTGAGAGAAACTAAAGGTTTGTGATTATAGTCATTTACTCTACACTTTCCAATGCATGTGCAATAATCTGATTTGGACAAGTTCTACTATTATGACCAACATTTTTACATATCCTGCATCTTCTTACATTTTCTGCAATCTCAAATGTAGAAGGATTTCATTTTGTTGAATTTTTGGAGTTTGAGGCCTTAGACCTTGATGACGTCTTTTTGAATGTTGAATAATAGATTCATGATTGAGAGATATCGTATTGCTAGCAATCTTAAGGAGTTAATTCAGACATATTCTTGTTTGAATGAAGACCATCTTCCATAATTCTTTTTAATACCATCAAACAAGATATCTAATTGATCAACATCCCAATTCATTTGAATGTCCAAGTCGTTGAATAATCGGATATTATTAACCATTGTGAATGGATCTCATCCCAATGTAACTTCTCCATCAACATCATTTTTGTGTGAACAAAGAAAGCCATTGTAATCGTAAATTCATGTGTACAAATGCATGGTAAT
This sequence comes from Chimonanthus salicifolius, assembly GCA_013350335.1. Classification (NCBI taxonomy): domain Eukaryota; kingdom Viridiplantae; phylum Streptophyta; class Magnoliopsida; order Laurales; family Calycanthaceae; genus Chimonanthus; species Chimonanthus salicifolius. The sequence goes on from CM023539.1 coordinate 31,981,494, forward strand.
GAATTATTTTCCAACAAAGCATATTGCTTATAAAGCTCATTCAATGAAAAATGCGATATATTGCCATATACTTCGGCAAAGAAATGAATATTACAAGTATGAGGAATCCAGATTATTTTCATCTTAAGTCAGGCCTAATATCTTGAAACTGATTTTTAATGGCATTACATATCTTACTTTGAACAACATCAAGGTCACCAGTCGATGTGTACACCTTATTTTTCAACATAGCATATGCACCTTATACCCTCGAAGTGACTCAGTTTTGAAAATGCATACATTTTCCTTTCCATTCCTTCACAAATTATTTTTCATAAGGAAATCAGGTGCTTACTAAATAATTTAAAGCTCCAACATCATCTCTAAAATTTTCTTTGAACATCTCAAATGCTCCATAAAATGCTTCTTTGGATGAGGACTCTACCAATGAGTTCCACTCTTATATAACTGCATGTCATTCTTCTATTTTCTTAAAGAGATGTTTACAACAAATAAGAATATTTTTGTTAATATACCAAATATACAAAATATGCACAGAATTAGGGAATACCAACTCAATTCCCTTCTTTTAAGGCCAAATCATTATCAACCACAATAACTGGAGGCTTAGGATCAACACCTAAAACATTTCCGAACATTCGTAAAGCTCATACATAATCTTCAAATTTCTCATTTCTTTTAAAAGCAAAACATGAGAAGATCCTCTCATGATCCTCTCATTACCCAATTGTCCCTACTACATAACCTTTTGATGCTATCTACAAATCCTTGTACAAAAGCAAATTTCTTAACATGTTTTAGAAGATCCTTCTTAACAAACTCGTTTTCATTATGAAGCTCATTCCCAAATATCTCATCACAATTATATGTTTACTCTCCATCAATCTCAACTAACTCCATGACACTTGACCATTCATAAAATGTGGATGGACCTGCCTTGCTTGAATCTTCTCGTGTGCAGCAAACTTAATGTTTCACATGCAATTAGTTTAATCAACTAGTACATGTGAAATATAGGGAAAAAACATTGAAACTCATTAAAATAGATCATAAGATACTTAAAAGAATGATGATTGTTGGAATTATGTTTAAATAAGGCAAGGTTACATGTGAGGTGATGGATTTTGTTGATGCAAACTTTGTAGGCGACTTAGACGAGCTAAGGTCCAAAACAGGTATATGTTCACATTGGGAGGCGGACTGGTAAGTTGAAATCAATACTTTGATCAATGATAGCCTTATTTACGACTGAGGCTGAATATATGCTATAGTTGACATTTTATGAAAGTAAAAAAGTTTACAATAAAAAATTTAGGAATTGTAATAGAAGACATATGTCATTAAGGGATACTTGAGAACTTGTGAAGTTCATATTAGGTGTTTCTTCATGTTGGTTTCCTTCTCTATAAAATTTTTAGACATTTTCCAAAATATTAAGATATTTTGAAATTGCAGTACATACCAAAATTTCGATTTTCAAGGGCCTAATATTCCATAAAAATGAATATTATTTAATATATATATATATATATATATATATATATATATATCTCAGTTTTCTATTTTTTCCTATTTTTTTATTTTTTTCTAAAATAAAAAATTAAGAAAAAAGAAGAGATGGCCGTAGGCCAATTAACCCAGATACGAGACTAAATTATGACTTTCATATGAACTAGACACCTTTCTATGAGGATACACTATGCAGGATGCTCTATTCTAGCGTGATTGAATCGTAAGACGCTCAAGTTAAATTAAATGCCATTTAGTAATAAAGTGACACTATTAACCTTACAAAATTAAATAAAATATTCTTCACATAAATTTATAAAATGTTAGTCTCAATAAAATATTTAGAGACATTTAGGTTTAAACTAAGGAAAATAAACTATTAAAATGAAGCTTTTTTGTGAATTAGCAAATTTATTTCCTTAAATAAAAAATTAAATTTTTTATTTTAAGATTGTAATATCGAGAATCTCTAATGCATTTTAGTAAGAATACTTTTTTAGATAAATTAACATTATAACAAATAAACTAAGTCAGGAGGTTATCATGACTCAGTTGTGTCAGGTTAGAGTTTTCGTTATATACACATAAATGCTCAAGAGCACAGCAAAATATCCATTATTAATATTTATTTTTCATTATTGTATTTCTAAATCATACTATTATTTGAGGTAGTATGGTACCAATTATATATTTTTTTCATTTGTTCAAATTCGATATTTTAAGTATGAATCAGAAGGATAAATATAGATTGATATTTTAGATTTTGAATTTTGAATTTTCTATACTTTCAAAGAAAACATATCACTCATATTTTTGAAATTTTATAATCTTGAAAATACCAAATGTTTTATTAAATTTTTTTATATTAACAATTTTGGATATATAATGGAAAACTTGATATTCTTCTATGATCAAAATCCAAAAAATCTCACCTGTATTTTACATTTTTGTCAAAATTTAGATCTCACTACATACTCTTCATGTCCAATGAATTTTTTTCTAAAAAAAATCTTCAAATCCCTTCAAAAGGTCAGTTTTGTTGCATCAAAATTTGCATAAAATTTCAATTCTTGATTAATAATTATTTCTCTCAGATGACCTACATCAATTTGCGTGCAATCTAAGGTCACGAGAAGGCCATATAAAAATGTGGAAAGGTAGTAAAGAATATTTCATGATTTTTATAGGATGTCTGTTCTATATCCACCCATATCTATCTCCAAAGAAGTATAAATGAGGCTTTTGTGGAAAATCAAACAAACAAGAAATTTAGGGCTCTATGGTAAGAAAGGGGCTCTATGGTAAGAAAGGAGAAGTGAATATACATATATTGAATTTAACAGTTTTTGTGAATCTCAAGGAATAGTTCACCAATCCACAACTTCACATATTCTCCACAACAAAATAGAGTTGGTGAATATAAAAATTGATAAGGTAACTTCTATATTGAATAGGTCAATAATTCGATCAAAATGTAAAAAGCCTTGTATTTAAATCACATTCAATATATAGAGTCACTCTCTGTAGAGTTACTCCATGTACGTATAGGTAGTAAGGCTTACACATGTCCAAAGGATTAGTCAAGTGAGACTTCTGAACACCTTGATTTTTTTTTTTTTTTAAAAGAACAAATTATATTGAATAGTTTAGGACTTTCATATTCGGGGTTCAAAAAACACCTTATGAAATTTAGATAAACAAGGAGCCTAACATGAAGCATTTAAAAGTGTTGAGAGCATTTGGATCATGTTGGACTGTCTGATTCTAAAAGAACGAAAGTAGGTCCTAAAACAATAGAATGCGCCTTCACAAGTTATGCTTACCATAGTCCTGAAACTCAGACTGGTCAAATCGGGTTTTAATAAATTCAATCCACTTATGTCAAAACTTATTGAATTCATCCTGACGTGAATTATTCAATTTGGCCCGACTCGAATTTCTGATCTGACTCAACCTGAGTGCTGGCCCGACTTGACCTGACCCGAGTTTTAGCCCTAATCACGTTTGTTTTATAACTTGGTGCACTCGATTCGAGTCGGATTGATTATAAATTTCTCGACCCAATCCGACCTGAATTTTATGCGAATTTTTATTTTCTCAACCCGACCTGACCTAAAATATACAGATACATAACCCAAACCTACTGATTTCTCAAGTCGGATGATGGAGGTCGGGTTTTAACTCGACCCAAGTTTCACCCCTGTGTGTTTCCTTAATGTAGAGGTTCTTGTGACTCACTTGTGCCAGATTAGAGTTTTCGGTTTGTACAAGTAAATGCTCGAGAGGATGGCAAAATATCCATCAAGTCCGAACTATCATCTAATTGTACCATCAAGTCTAATTGTACTTGTCACTGATATATTTGAAATTTATAATTTTGAAAATAGCAAGGATTTTTGTCAAAATTCTTAAAATAACAATGTTGTATTTATAGTGGAAAAACTTGATATTCTATGATCAAAATCTGATAGATCTCATCTATATTTTGAATTTTAGTCAAGATTTAGAACTCACTGCGGACTCTTTCGTATGCAACGCGCTTAGAAAAAATTCTTCAGATTCACTTACTATTAAACATGATTAATTAAAACGCCTAACATTAACAAAAGGTTTGTTTAATCATCATTTGCCAAAGAGAGGCATCGACGTAGCTCCTATTCCAATCAACTCCTTTTAATTAAAATAAAGGGCACGTTCCTGCTGCGCCATCACTTCTTATTGGCTGCAGCTTTATTTTTCACTCTCTTGGGTTTAAAAGTGTCCTTCTCTTTCATATTTTCTTGGAAATCCCATTCCACGAGAGAGAGAGGAGATTTTCTTAGAAATCCCATTCCAGGAAAGAGAGAAAGTGGAGAAAAATAACTTGAATATTTAATAATATACAAATATATATACACGACTACAATGGTGTATGTGCGACACTTGTGGAAAAAAATTCCATCCACACGCATCGAGTAGAGATAGAGATAATGCAGAGTAGAGTTAGGCAGTCTCATCAATCCTGCTCACCTCCAACCAAACCAGGGTAACTGTAACTTGAGAAACATCAACATAAATCCTACTAAAAATGTTAAAAATATGAGCAAGCTAATCCAATTCACTTAAAATATAGGTTCAATACTTATTTTAGATCGGACTAAAGTCATGCTTTGTACAACTTAATTTATCCAAATTTTATACATAAGAGAATCTACAAAACATATGGGCATTTTGGCGCCCATCCACAAGATCCAATGTGGGACTTATTTTATAATAAATCTGATTTGCTAGAATTATTTTTCTCTTTTACAATTTACATTTGATGTATTCTAACTGTCGGACTAATCATGATATACAAAAATCTTTATTCTATGATTTATTTTTAAACTTAAAAAATTAATTATTAACATAATTAAACAGTTTATTTTTTCCACGCAATAATTTTTTCATCTATATAATTTTTGTGACGCTCACTATCTATACATGAGTTTTTCTGCTCGTACTTCTGTCAAACCTGTCCTTTGTATAAAATAAACACCTTGCTATATATATTTGATGCCAAATTATTAATGTAGATGCCTATTCATATCTCGATGTGACTAAGGGGTATAAAGCCCATGTGAAATTCATTTAAGAGTCCATCCCCCAGCTCTTCACAAGAAATGATTTTCATTAAATTTATAAAATTATTTTTTTACTTTTAAAATTTTAATGTTTTAAACTTTTAAATTCTTTTGACTTGATTGATATGATTTAAATAATTCTCATTAGCCTTTATATTTAAGAATAAATATTTTACAATAGATCCATCACATGAAACCCATATGCGCTCAATATCAACATAGCATGTGATGCACTTATTGCTGAAATATTTTAAATTTTAGTGTCTTAAAGAATTGATATTAAGATACTCTCATGGTCCCATCCAAGTGTTTAAAAAATGTTATCGGCCAATACGATATATCGATCGATATTTTCTCTTTCCTCTTTTTTTTTTTTTTAAAAAAAAAAAGTCGATATTGGCCGATATTTTGATATCGGCCGATATTGTGAATATCAGCCGATATTCTACTCTCCAAAATCATTTCATATCGGCCGATACGATATGTATCAACTGATATTTATACCCCTATCTATTCACTGTAAGTATTTTGAATTGTACTTCTTCATTTGACTCTTATTATTAACCCCACTATAGATTATACCTACAATCTATGATATTATCTATAAAATATTATATTCATATTATTTTATACGATCTAGTGTATATGTTGTATTTGAATTTTAGTACATGTACACTGGTGGATTCAGCCAACAATTTATCATATCTTTTTTCACATGTTTCAAGAATTAGTTGAGTGCTTATAAAGACTTAGACACGTTGATTTTAAAAAAAATTGTCAATCTTATAATCTGAAATTGGACATGTAAAAAGAAATTGCCAGATCTTAAAGCACTGAAATTGGACATGTAGTAGATGCACATAGCATGGGATCAGTGAAAAAGACTTTAGTCAAGAGGAGAAACTTTGGCATATTACTAGATTCTCAACTCATAAAAACAAGCAAAATGAAAAGCAACCAAAAGAAAAAATAAAGAATTATTAAGAAAAAGCAAAAGAGATGTGCTCCAAGTATATGCTGGGAAGATCCCTTCTCCATCAACCTACAAAAGCCCCACAGTCCCAATAACCTTTTCTTTAAGCCCCTCTCTCTTCCTTCATGGAACCCTCCCTCTTACCCACCACACAGAATTCTGAGATTGAACCGGATTATGACAAGTGCTGCCGCCGCAGTCGACTCCAGTGGGGACGCCAGCGGCAACGGCGATGATGACGATGACGACAAACACAGCAGTTATGGTTGATCCATGGTGATCTTCTTGTCACCGAGGGCAACTTGAACCTTTGGCAGAGAAGTTAATGTCCCTTTAATCATGATTAGTAGGATGTAATCACGTTCAAGGAATGTTTTTCAATTTTGTTCCCATCTTTTTTTATATCAGTGTTTCTTTGAAATGAGAAGATCATTATCTTGTTTGATGGGTCATGTTATCTGATTCATGGATTTCTCTCTCTCTCTTTACATCTTTTGTTACGTTACAAATATGGGAAGGGACTGTTACGAGTAAATCTCTGATATTGTAGCAGTGGATGTGTATATATATGAACAACATCTAATAATACATTATTAACACGTCTAATGACTTTTCAAAATGGTTCATTTTGACCTTGAGCACATATTTAATTAAATCAGTATCATTTTCTTTCATCCTTTTAATTAAATCCATACTAAGATGGAATTCATAAATTCTTTCAACCGATTGCAAAACCATATAAAACGATTATCAACGGTAAATTTCTCAGCATCCTCCTCTTCTTACCCAAGGGATGGTGGGTTGCTGGATCTGGTTGTTTTATGCATGCCACGTGTCATTTACTCTAAAAAAAAAATATAGTTTTAAATTTGGTATATGTCGACTTTCATTTGTCCTTTTAGGGTACAGTAACTTAACTCATATTCTATTAGGTCCATGTATGGCTGCAACTCGGGTGAGTCATGCCAAGTTTCGTGTCTACCCGAGCCAGGGCCGAAATTGTTATTAAATTTTTTGAGCCCAGTCTTGGGCAGTTGGGCCGAAGGTGATTGACTGATTGAGTCAAACAGAGCCCAACCTGAATTCTAATTGTAGGATCTGAGCCCAATTTCATGCTCAAAATGTTTTACGGGCTTAGGCTCGGGATTATTTGGGACTAAAATGAATGTTTTGCATTTTATATTAACATATAAATTATATATAACATAAATTTTATATTTATACAAATATTAATTAAAGAAAACTATATGTAATAAATTATACCTCAAATTCAAGATTTTGGGCCAAACTTCAACTTGTATGTTGGCTCGACTGAAATTCTAATTTGGCTCGATATTTTAGGCCCAAAAATTGCCCAATGCAGAGAACTTGTCTCTGATGAAACTTGATTTTTAGTGTTTTTCTTTCATGCAGGATCATATTAGGCCCAACCTCAGCTACGCTTAATTTGGGCCTACCATTTAATAAATTGGTCAAGTTTGGTCGACTTATTTTAATCTTTGTTGTTTATACAGATTAGGGGTTCCTAGGACCATTGGGAGAATATATTTTGTAAGTGAGCTTAGTTAAATCAACTTGTTTAATCTTAGCCGGATTAGGTTAATCCATTTGCTAAATGGGTCAGGTTGGGTCAACTTGTAGTATAGTTAAGTTGTGTCGGTAAAATTAATTTTGTCTAGGCATTAAATATGAACTTTATAAATTTTCCTCAGAAAATATTTTTTCCATGGGTAATGATGGGAAGCTTTTTAAATTGTTTTCTGAAGAAAATTTGGCATTAAAGTTTTAAATTCTTAAAAAAATTGTACAAATAAACATGTAAAGTTCTTCCTTTCGCAAACAAATGCCCTAAGATTCAAAGTTAGGAAACAACACCTTTTCTAATCATTAGATTTTAAATCTATAAAAGGTAATGGTAAAATAGTTATGAATTTTAATATATTATAATATGAAGTCAATAATCACTTTTCACTCAATATTTGATTTTAAGGCACTTCAATTTTAAATGATAAGAGTCTAATTGATTTAAAAACCATATTTAATAGTAAATATGGTTTATATATTTTATCTAAAAGAAAAAAACCCATCTGTAGATTAAAAAAAGAAAAACATAAAGCTGTCATTTGAAGACTAAGTCTCCTCTCAAATTACAATATTACCCATATTGTTCTTATGACGGTGAATAATTTTAAAGCCCTGACTTGTTCATTTAATAAATTTCAGAAGACCAAAAAATCTCAAAAAATTTGTTTGTCTTTACTGGCTCCATACGTTGAGAGGAAGTGGGAGACAAGAAGGTCGAGTCTAAGATGAAGAGCACTCATAACATCCCTTCACCAAAATCAGAATATTGGTTGAATCATGCCAAGTTTGGGGTGGGATGGATTATTGTTAATATCAGAATATTATTAAATTTTTAGGTTTTTACTGAAAACTTATTGCGAAAATATGGTACAAAAATATTTAATAATAACAAATATGTAATAAATAAATATAAATAAAAATGCATTTTAATTTGAAATGACTGTTAAAAATTTGTCATTAAAAGTTGAAATACTATAGAAAATAATTTATTTCAGAAATTACCTGAAAATAAAATATAATTTATTATCTAATATTTTTAAACCGTAGAATGTCATTGAATGCTGCATAAGTTCATTTCTAAATACAAATCGTCAAATATCAAAATAAGTGAAGAATCGAACTAAAAAGAGAATAAAAGAAAAAAAATTAGAAATTAGAAGTTAGAAGTTCAATCTAAAACTTCATATAACACTAATAGAATTTTCATTAAAAATTAAAAAATGATATTAATAACAGCATTATATCAAAGTGGGTATCACCAGTGGGGTTTTTATTCTGGGTTTCCTGCAGTTTCTCACATGTAAATTAAAAAAAAAAAAATACCATATTCTTATCAAGGGTTAAAATATCAGTCGCCCGATATGTAAATATCGGTAATATCGATATATCGCCAATATGTTTCTCTCTCCCATTTTTTTAATTTTTTTTTCAAAAATTTCAGAAAATTACAAAAACTTAAGAAAATTATGGGCTTCAAGGATATGGAATTTTTTCATTAAATATCGGTCATTTATATGGTCAAATATTTTTTCCAACTTATGAGCTTGAGAAATTCAAATGTTTAAAAAAAAATGATGAAAAAATACAAAAAAATTGTAGAAAAAATTTTAGTTGTTGTCTAATTAAAGGAAATATCTAAATATGGAAATACATCTCATTTTTTTGAAAGGGTTGACTAATTAAATATGGAAGCTTAGTTGTAGTTTTTATGAATGGTCAAAGGTGGGATTCCTTTTGTAATTTGTATTACATATTTCCATCTCCTTCTCTTATTTCCTTATCAGTTTGCTGTTTGATTTATTTTCTCTTCATTTCCTTATTTCTTCTCTCTTTGTTCCGTCAGCAAGCTGGATTTTAGCCAAAAAATTCCAGATTTATTTCAGCCTTGATCTAATCTTCTTTGCCTTGAAAATGCTTGCCAAAATCGTTCCCAAAAATCAGGTCCCCAAAACTCAGGTCACAATCAACGAGGGTTACTTATTGCATATTATATTGAGTTGAATACATAGATAATATTTTGTAATGATCTATTAAAATGATTATCATATATTTTTTAGATTGACACTCGTCATTACATGTAATTGTGAATAATGTAGATTTGGGTCTCATTATTTATTTATTTACAATTAAATTCGCACTAACCAATTAAAAAGATATATCATATATTATATGCAGTCTTATTCATTAAAGATATGAAGGAATATATGTCATATATTTAATAAACAAATTATGTTTTTAAATCTTCGCTTTTAAAAAATATAAAAAATTGATATTAGCCTGATTGTATAATTTCCAAATTATAAAATAGACTTCTCTTCAATTGGTCGATATAGAAAAATTTCCATCTAAAATCACGACCATGCCGATTTGATGGATGACTAATGTAAAAAAAAATGGTCATTTATTATCATATTAAACTAAACAACTGTTAGTGCCTTGGTTTGACCGAGTCACCTTGTTGTCAATTCTGTGACCTAGAAGAGTATTGCCTTGGAAGATTGAACACAATGAATCAAGAGTCAAGTTGGTGAAGATTGAATCAAGAGCTGAAGCATCGAAAGGTTAAGTGCAATATTCAATATCATCATGTATATGGCAATCACAAAAGTAAATTGGCCATAGATGACTCTAGGGTGGACCCAACACACCTAGGTGGACCTTGACTAAGCTTAGAGGTCAAATTGGGAAAATATATTCAAGCCTAGTGGACTAAGACCAAGCCATAGAAAATTTGAAATGTCATGACCCATCGCCAACTTAATGTTTAGAAAAATTCTGGTTTGCCTATAAATACTCCGGATCTTGGAGAGTTTGTAGAGAGCTTAGAATTAGAAAATCTTAAGGCATTTCCAGAGAATCCCAACCTCTCTCTAAGCACTTTACATTGATGAATCATTTGAAATCCAATCAATCTTTTGATTGAGATAAATAGAGAGAAAAACTGATCTAGGATTCTATAGGAAAATCTCATATCCTAGAACATCTCCCTAGCTGTGATTGTGCATACATTGGTGAACTTCATCAACAAAGGATTAAGCTAGAAGAGATCATCAAGAAGCACAACATCTACATCAAATGAGCTAAAAAGACAAGTTTTTCTTCTTGTCTTTAAATTTAATATCATCTTGTGAAGTTGATTAAAGCAAGAAGCTTGAACCTATTATAAAAAATAGAGGAATAAGGATTAGACCAAGGTGGTCGAACCTTTCAAAATTAGGTGGGATTGTGTAGGTGAAATTCCTACTCTATTGTGAGGACGTAATTCCCATACTTAGTGGATTTGGGATAACCCAAGGTTGGGTTAGCCCATCAGTGGATGTAGGAGGGAATTTACTCTGAACCACTATAAATCTGGTGTAGTGGGTGTTTGACTTGTTGTTGTGATTGCTTCATATCTTGCAAACTCTTCTATCACACAACACTTGATTAATCTTGTTATTCCGCGGCGTTTATTTTGATTAATAAAGAAATTTGTAAATGCCATAAAAATCGGGCATTAATCCTATTCATCCCCCCCCCCCCCCCCCCCCCCTCCGAACAAATCTTGTTCTAGCACCGAGAACTTTCAACAACTATTTTGATTAATGATGGTCAAATTTACTCGATTGCATTAGAAATCAATAGGTTATATAATTGATGGCACCAGAAGAATCTATTTTGTGGAAAATATGCAAATTTTGAATAATTTTAGCTTTTTTTGACATGGTTGACTAATTAAATATGGAAGTTTAGTTGTTATCAATTAAAACATCTCAATTTTTATGAAAATTATGGAAATTTCAATTTTATCTTTTTTTTTTTTTGACAAAGTTGACAATTAAACATGGAAGTTTAGTTCATCTTAATTTTTATGGAAATTATGTAAATTTTGAATTTTATCTGTTTTAATATTGTTGACTAATTAAATATGAAAGTTTAGTTGTTGTCAATTAATACTTCTCAATTTTTATGGAAATTATGTAAATTTTGAATTTTATCTTTTTTCATAGGATTGACTATTTAAATATGGAAGTTTAGTTGTTATCAATTAATACATCTCAATTTTTATGGAAATTATGTAAAATTCAAATTATATCTTATTCTTTTTTTGACAAATTTGACTAATTAAATATAGAAGTTTAGTTGTCAATTAATACATCTCAATTTTTATGGAAGTTATGTAAATTTCAATTTTTTATAGGATTGACTAATTAAATATGGAAGTTTAGTTGTTATCAATTAATACATCTTAATTTTTATGGAAATTATGTAATTTCAAATTTTATCCTTTTCTTTTTACAAAGTTGACTAATTAAATATAGAAGTTTAGCAGTTGTCAATTAATACATCTTAATTTTCATGGAAATTATGTAAATTTTTTATCCGTATTTAGACGCTTGGGCGACGATGGATAGCAAAACACAACGAATTAAAAGAGAAAATGAGAGAGACAAATTTTTGGAAAGAAGAATCTTCATTTTTTTGGTCTTTTATTCTATTTTCCTCAAAGGGATTGGTACAATCTGAAATCTGGCATGTTTCTGTGTATCGGAACTGCAAAAAGCAAAAGAGAAAAGGGATAAAAATGACAGACAACCCTTGAGAACTGCCGCAACCGCTGGCAGTTTACCTAATCAGTCGACTGATAGGTCGACCAATAAAACAATCAATCAAGTCTCAATCGGCTAATGATATCAACTGAGACTATCAGTGACCATCTGAAAAATACAGGCGGCAATCAGTCAACTGATGAGCGACCAAAAGAGGCAATCAGTCAAGTCTCAATCGACTGAGACTGTCAAAGACCAACTGAATAAAATGTAAACAATGATTAGTTGAATGATCATCGTCTAACAGTAATTAGTCACAAGTATCATTCTATTAGTCGACTAATACTTTCAGAGGCTGTCTCGAACATACATATAGTATAAACTGTTTTTTTACAGAAGAAAATTAATGGGAGATCCTTCTAGATTATGGCTCCCCTTGTTCAGGGATTTATGTCCCACTAAATCCCAAAACTACAGATGAGGGAACTCCTTAGTTCCTTTGTCCCGATTGTACCACCGTGACTGGCTCGGTAACTTACCCTTCTTGCTAATCCAATAAGAATCATACTTCCCCTCACCTAGTCTCCATCACCTTCTTCTCTAAGTTGCAATCTTCAGTCAAAGGGTCCTCCCGCTCTACCCACAAATCATCAATGGATGATAGACGTCTCTTTGTCTGAGTCTTCATCAAGCAATATACGGTGATAGATCCAACTAGAGTGCATTATAACCAATCTTCTTGATGATTTTGAACGGTTCCTATCTGATGGAACGGTTTCTATCTCCTTTTAACCATTCCTTGCTTAGTATAGACCAAACAAGATCACATTCCTGAAAAGTGCACTCCACACGGTGTTGATCATGTCCGTCCTTGTACCTCTGCAGTGAACATTGCAGCTATGCTTCTACCTCTTTGTGCACCTTGGTGTTGGGTTCTGGCTCTGTCCTCTTCTTCCTTTCCTTCTGAGTGACTATGTAATGACCTGTCCCGCTACGAGTACGTTAAACTGATACAAAGTCTTAAAACCGATCTATTACTATGTCAAGGGTATTTATTAAATTTTTTTTTTAAAAGGGAGACACTACTCCAGCAATTCAAGGTAACCACGGGGAAATCCAATTCCTTCAAAATGAAAGGAAAATCGATGTGCCTACTAAACCTTTGTTAATTGTATGACAAAATGGGAGCGAAATTAGTAGAAGTTGTTAGACATAGCCAATTAAGAGGAGTAATTGGTAAAATATGGAGAAACAATGGACATGGGAGAATGTCTATGCTTGGAATTTAGGACTTCAAACTCAAAGAAGATTGGGGGAAAAAATCTTCTCAATATTGAATAGCTTGCATATGCTATGGGTAGTGTTGGTTTTTAGGAAATCATGGTATACGGGGGAGCATGAATACAAATCTAGTTTAGTCCATGGTTACATATTTATGTTTTGGACTAACCCCTCTAATGATTTTCTAGCGTTGCTTGCTTATGTGTTTGAATATGAAAACATGAAATGAAGCAAGCTGAACAAGAATATGCGAAGTTTATAGTCTTGTTTTTCCACTTGAATGTACATATCTGTGTAATATTTTTTTTGTATTAAAATGTGATGTAATAAGGGTAGGCTTGTGATTGGGTTAACTTCTAGGTTTTTGTCATGAAATTGATAAAGGGGGAGATTGTTAGTGCCCCGGCTTTACCGAGTCCCTATGTTTATCAATTCTATGACTCGAGAAGAAGCACTTGCTAGAATCTTAAAGACTAAAGGTGATCAAGATTGAAGATCATGCCCCACCGGATTAAAGCTCATCGTTATGGCAATCACAAATCAGGTATTTGGCCATAGATGACTTTAGGTGGTACCCACTATCATGCCCCGACCAGAAGGGTGGGCCCGGAACGCGACTGATTTTTTTTTGAAAGCTAAGATAATACTCAAGCATTCTAACTGGGCCGGATTAACAGTTAAACCTAGAGGTCACACATGATCCTAACATGTGGACTCAAACATATACCATAAGTCTACCCATCAAAGACACAATAACAACACATAGCATGATCACATAATTCCAACCATTGAATTATCATTTCAACAACATCAGAGTAACTAAAGAAACATAATAGTCCTAATATATCACATTAATACAAATCAAGTACCACACCCGGTACTTTACAAAACTAATGGTTCCAAGAACCAAAAAGCAAAGATAAGGGCATTCCCCGCAGTGGGAATCCCAAAGCAACGCTGCAGCTTATCCACTCTAAGCTTTAATTAGAGGGTTCTCCTCTTGAGGTTCATCTCCTGAAAGGTGAGTGGGGTGAGCTAAACTAGCCCAGTGAAGGAAATATAACAGTGCAGTTTAAGTAAACAACATGTTAGTATATAATCAATAGTTGCAATATAATATCTCATGCTTGATAATAAATTCACAATATCGAGTAAAGTCTTATCATCATTTCCATCATCTCATCATCTTTCCATTACTACTGTCAACCACCATAACCCGTAGATACTATACTAACACCAATAGTATTAAGTCCCGACACGGTCAAAATATATCCTTGCAAGTACATCTCCGGCTCTCCCATAGCCGATACTGACACCCTTAAGTCAGCAACTGTCAACACCCATGATCCAATAGACGTAATCAACATACTCACCTCGGCGATGGTTCAATAGTAAAAGGTACGTGGAAGCAGTATTTCACAATTCATATAATCAACATCATAGCATTTACCATTACCATAAGCACTTCTTATAACAGTGCATCAAGTCTAGGCACATAAGTGGGTTCATCAGATATGAAATCACTCATTGCTCAAGATCCATCTCGAACAATACAACGTGTTTACATTTTAGCTGCAAAGTTAAGTTCTCTCACCGTATGTGTGGTATCGAGGTTTCTATTCAAACAAGCAAACAAATGCACAATCATTATCACGCCAATATACATAGTATCAACGCAAATACACAAGTAGTATTTCGAAATCATACTTGTTTTCCCAAAAATATTCAAGGTATATGGAATTGAGTCTCTTACTTGGTTTCTATTCTTTTTAAATCACAATAATCCACAAGATATAATAAAAATGTGCTCAGTCCAAAACTCATATTATCTTCTAGGCATTGACCAGATTGACTTATTGAGTTAGGTCTAGATACTTAGGTCACTTCTCGGTTGTCTTCTGGATAGGACCAGATCTGACATTTTAAGTAACACCTCGAGATCACTCAGTGCCCGACAATATAGCGTCGGCCTTATTCACTCGCTTCTTCCCGTAAATCAGAGTCTATTTTTTTTTTAATAACAGAGTAGAGTGATAGAGCGTGGGATGTCACGACGCGAGCTAAGTCCGAACTTCTAAAGCCCGACCCTTAATTGGCCAACCGTATGTGTGCATGGAACTCAATCCAAGAAAACGGTTCACACATAGCAATACAAACATGTAGAATAAAATCATAACATGTGTAAACATAATAGAACACAGTTTTATTCCATTCAGATAGCAAAGTACGTCAAGTCTTTAATCATAATTATCATATCATAATTATTCAGTAAAATATCCAAGCATAGCAAATTTATCTAAGTTATTATAATCTGAATTCTAAATACTCAAAATACAAGCCCATGAGTATCTTAAACAAAATATAAGTTATAATCCTCCAAGCTCCTATACTTGACCCATTTCGCGTTCATCGTTCCCCTCATTTCCTGTATCATTCACTAGGGTAGAAGTAGTGCGTTAGTACAACGCGCCTAGTAGGTATTCCAGTTAGAGTTAACACAAAATCTAGATATAATATATATCAAAACCAGTTACAATAAATCGTACCATACTTATAAAGCATCATATCCAAAACAGTGTATAATAATAGAGATCCAATCATACTGATAAAAACCAGAAACCTTTCACGATAATAAAGATCATAATCATGCCGATTCAATGCCATGTCATGCTATCATATACAATGAGTCCCACCCATCACAAAATATCCTCTTGATGGAAAACTCCTCATCAAGGTATCCCCCACGATTATTTTACGGACGCCCCGACAGAGTGGTGGATCTCCGAAATCTTCTTGATGAAAATCACATCAAGGTATCCCCGACGATTCTTTTACGGACGCCCCGACGGAGTGGTGGATATTAGGTTACATTTCACACATAGTATCCTCTTGATGGAATTCTCTTCATCAAGGTATCCCCCCACGAGTGCTTTACGGATGCCCCGATGGAGTGTGGTCCCCGGTTACAGTTCATCCTTCCTATGCCATGCATGAGATGCAAATGCTAACATGTTATATAGAAATACAAAATATAGCATTTAAAATCACATTTTTAAACATAACCAACACATGCTATTTTATCATATAAACATAGCATTTAAAATCATACTTTGAAACATATCCTTTGCAACATAATTTCATCAAAAATAAGATAAAGACAATGTACATAAACCCATGGTTTCAAAGAGATGGAATCCTACCAAAGACCGCTAACGTGTCCTTACGTCTTTCGTCCGGTAACCGCTCACGATCGTAAACACCTTTTGAAGTCCTGTTATCTTATAATATAACAACCAATTAAAACCAAGTCCCACTTGATTTTCAATATTTTAAATCCATAAACACGATTCTCATGGTTTATCATCTTCATACTTATTTACCAAATTGTCATTGGTGTAATCTTTATTTAATATTTCATTTTAATATGCCAAACATAGTCCCTATATCTACCAAACAATTACCATGGAGTTTGGCCATACACCATGGCCGAACCCATAGTCCTATTAATTCACTTAATTACAATAATGCCATCCAAAGCTATCATAACTTATATCATAATTGATAATCATAAATTTGTATCTTTCATTTAGTATTTAATCAATCATTAGGTTAATTTCATAACCAATTCATACAATAGTTCATGGGTTCGGCCTTACTCCATTGCCGAACCCTATGTCCAATATTTCACATAATTTCAAGATTGCCATTACCTCATGTTCATGTCTTTCCATTAATCCAATCATCACATTAAATTCATAAAATCCATTTAACATGATTCATAGGGTTCGGCCACACACCATGGCTGAACCCTATGATATCTTAATTCCATTTAGAAGATCATAATCTTAGGTCCAACATCCTAAGCAAAACCCATAAAAATTCCTTAACCACTTAAGTCCATAAAGAACCTCATAGGGTTTGGCCATACACCATGGCCAAACCCATGATTCTCCACTTTGGCCTTTAATTACACTTGCCATTACCTTCATCACCTTAGGTTTAGATTCCAAAACATAATCCACCATTGATTCATAATTCATAAAATAAAACCCTAAGCCCATAACATAATCCATAAATCATTTATTTGCATTCTCTAATTGGTCCACCATTCATTTAAAATACTAAGTCCATATTTAAAAACTTTCTAAATTCAATATCCTCTTTCTATTTTTAAATCTTTTCTAAATTAAACTCCACTTTTCATATTTAGAAGGTTTCCAATTTAGCACCCATCATTCCATAATTGGAAGCTTTTCAAATTTATCTCCACCTTCTATATTTAGAAGGTTTTCAAGTTTATTTCCACCTTCTATATTTAGAAGGTTTCCAAGTTAGCACCCATCCTTCCATAATTGGAAGCTTTCCAAATTTATCTCCACATTCTATATTTAGAAGGTTTCCAAGTTTATTTCCACCTTCTATATTTAGAAGGTTTCCAAGTTAGCACCCATCCTTCCATTATTGGAAGCTTCCAAATTTATCTCCACCTTCTATATTTAGAAGGTTTCCAAGTTTATTTCCATGATCTAATTGCATTAACATTATCCCATACATCTTTATGGAGTTCGGCCATACACCAAGGCCGAACCCTAAGGTCCTTGGTCCTCCATCAAAAACATTCATTTAAATCATTAACCTTAAGTCCATGTATACACCTTGGTGGGGTTCGACCATACACCATGGTCGAACCTCACCCTTTTGTTTTGTGCCCTTCTTTCCATTTAAACCTTATTTAAAACATACATAATGTTCAATGGTTTTTATCCCTCAAAAATAACCTAACAACCTTCTATTAAAATTTATTAAAGTTCTTCCATGTAATCCCTTCAAAAGAATTGATACTCCTTCCATGGTTTCCAACTAATAAAATTAATAAATCAGCCCACATGATTCAATGTCTAAGAAACCCCAAATCCATAACTATACTTGGTGGGGTTCGACCATACACCATGGTCAACCTCATCCCTTCTTTTCTATTAAAATTATCAAAATATCTCCATTCTTCTTCCATGGTGTTCGGCCATACACCTTGGCCGAACCCTATGGTTCCTTATTTCATTAAACAAAAACATAAAATCACTTACTGGTTCCGCGACTCCTCCGGTTGATCTTGTTCTTCCAATCTTTCTCTTCTTCTTGATCTTGCCGTGAACACCTTCTTGATTGTATGTGTATTATGCGCCCTTGCTGCCCTTCTCTTCCTTTGAATAAAATTCCAATAAGCCAATACTAAAATCTAATTACCGTGAGCCCTTTGTTTATGGCTGCCTCCCTTTGAATATCAAAGCCATGTGCCTCTCCTTCTCTTATAAAAACTCCACACAGCACCATCCAATATTAGAGTGTGAATGCCGTGAGCCCTTGTGTCTCTCCTTTTATCAACTTCTAATTGATCCCAATTTAGAAGGTACCAAGTCTCATTCATTTAGTAATTCCTAATATCACTCCAACACCTCATGCGCATATCTCATAGATATTCATCTCTCTTCATGCGACCATGCATCCTATCTTAAAAGGTGCCATGATAAATAATTCCCCTTGTGCGCCCCTTCCTTGTTGTCTCTTTAATTAATCTTCCAATCAGTCCTATCTTATTAAGATAGCAAGACCCTTAAGTTTAGCCATTCTTAATGCCGTGTATCCCTTGCCAAAATCACCATTTGTGCACTCTTTCCTTGTGTTGCCTTTCTTTTAAAACTCCAATTAATCCCAACTTAGAAGGTACCAAGACCCTTTAGCTTAGCCAACGCCTAATGCCGTGTATTACCTTTTTTAAATGATCCATGTGCATCACCTAGATATGCAATCCCTATACATGGCCAATGTAATCATTCATTTGATTTTTAAACATCTCTTTAGATATTCAAATCCAATAATTCGGCCATGCACAATCAGTTATTTAATTTAGACATAAAGCATACTCTTTTAATTCAACCCATTTAAATTTTATTGGAACCCTTTTCTAAAACCGTTGGGTCCTAATTGAGTCCATGACCCAATACATTACCCATATAAGTTCCATATCTAAAATTTCACAAATTAAATGGGTAATTTCCGTAAATATTTATAACTTGAAAATCCCGGGTGTTACAGGCCTAGAAGTGAAATCACTCAGTGCCCGACCAATAAATCGGCCTGAAAGTGAATACAATAGTATATACACTATAGTAATAAGAGAAGAGGGTTAGTACACATTTTTAGATTAACAAGGGGGTACTAACATTACATGCAATCAATAACAATCAAACAAGAACATTTTACATTTCAAAAATTGGGTCCCTCAGAACATGCCTCGGAACTAGGTACTGTGGCTTCGAATCATCCGAACCACTGTCTAAACTAGGTACTGACCTCAGACTGAGGTCTGACTTCGGATCGTCCAAAGATCAGGATCATCAAAGTCCTTCCGAACCGAAAGAACTCAAAAAACGGGTCTCGGTGGGTCTGGGTACCTCAGAACATCCGAAGTGAAGCTCGGATTGTCCGAGTCGGGTTAGGTCCTTCCAAGCTCTGCTCGGAACATCCGGCTGAGTCAAAGCCTCAGGCGCTTCTGGGCTTCGGGTGAAGCTCGGAACGTCCGAGGGGTGCTCTCGGACCGTCCGAAGCTCGACTCTCGGACCGTCCGAGAGTCGTCTTCCTCACTGTCTGCACCAGCAGACAGTGACGGCAAACACTGTGTGAAATGCGAATCCGGAAACAGTGGGTTTCCCGGATTCGGTTTCCACATCTAGCCGATCCGATGGACTCCTCTGGGAGTCCTCTTTCCAAAGGGAATGGTTTGGAGCCTTGAAGTTTGGTAGGTCATCCGATTTTAACACTGAAGCTCACTGGTACACAAAAAATCAGGTTTTTCGTTAAACTTTGAAATGGTTTTACTCACTCAAAACAGGGCCAAAATCGATTTTTCTTGATTCTAAACCGACTGAAAATGAAAGAGGAACACAATGATTACCTTCACTGGAGTTCCTAGGTTGAAAATCTGCCTTTTGGAAAAACTTCCTCTAAGGCTTACGGGTGATAAAACTGGGAAGAAATAGAGGCAAGAAGGGAGCTCGGCTGGTTGGTTTCATAGGGAGCTGAGACTGGGAAGGAGAGGAGAGAAGGTAAGGTTTGAAGGGAGATAATCCAGCAGAAGAGGCTGGAATTTATAGCCAAAATCAACCGGGAAAGGTGGCCAGATGGCCACTGCATGCAAAGCCTTTGCTTGCGTCTCCAACACTAACGAACAGGTTACTGTTTGGTTGCAGATCAGCCCCTTCAAAATCTCTGGTTTTGCAAGTAGGTCCCTCATTTTAATAAAACTGGATTTTTAACTTAAAACATGATTTCAAAGGCTCAAAATTTCAATCCAAACTTACAGATAAGTTGGGTTTTGAAAACTCTAGTCACCATAAAAATTTGGGGATTTAAAACTTACTAAAACCATTGATTTAAAATAAAACCATAATTTAACACTATTTCTTAATTAAATAAATGTTAAATAAAACAATTTAGAAACCTTATTTTGGGGTTTTAAAGAATAACTAGACCATACTTAAAATGGTCTAACATAAAATACTTGTTTCGAAATTTATCTCATTTCCAAAACCAATTAAAATAATTATTACTTCCTTTCGGAGTTTTGATGGCAGGTTTTAAATACTATTTTCTAAAAATAAAATTACTTTAAAATCGAAAATACAAATTCTTTATTAAGAAGAACATTATCATCAAATAATAATCATATAACAACATAATTTATAAAAATAATAAGAAGAAGTGGTAAATTACCATTTTGCCCCTCCAGTTGGACGAGCTGGAATCACTGAGCTCCCGAGCTCGGATTGGGCCACACCTGGGTTTCTCAAAGCCCTAACCGTGATCTTCGAGATTAACCGGTCAAACAAGATTTATTAAACTAAAACATGCCTAATTTGGATCAGGGTATTACACCCACACCTTAGGATGATCATTCCTACGCTTAGTTGAACAAATGTTAAAATCATAAAAAACAGTAGAGAGGAAGCTTGACAGTGAATTGAAAGCGAACTTGAAAATATGAATTAAGTTCACTGTCAACTCGACCAGTCGTTCTCACGAACTCCTCGGTGGAGAAAGGATCGACCCATCATATTCAAAGATTGGTCGACCAGATTGACAAAGCTTTTGAACATTGAACTGTCATTCTGTCTATGCCTCTGGTCGAGAGTCTCGTATTCACCGACCCCTCGGTGATGAACTTAACGACCCCTCGCTGTCAAAGAGTCGTCGATAATAATTATGAGTTCTAGAACTTAGAACTCAAGTGGACTTTCGAGAAAACAGACATCTCGGTAATTCAAGATCGATAGAAAGTACCAGGACCAGCCCCTTGGTAAAGGACGAAAGGTAGTTCTGGGCAGGACAAGTTTCGGAACATGAAACTATGTCTGGATAGTGTTACCACAAATCGAGACCCTCGTATGGACCGACCTCTCGGTGTCATGACCGTCGACCCATCGGTGACACCGACTTGTCAACGGGAATTAATTATGCCTGTTGGGAGTGCATTTAATGTGGAACTGTTGGGCGGTTGAACGGTAATAAATATGATCACCGACCAATCGGTGCCTCCGACCTGTCGGTACTGGACAGTTTGAAAAACTGTGTTGACTCCTCTATAAGTATGAGAGTTATGTGATTGTTTAATCATCTTCCTTGAACTAAGAAAATTCACACACTCTAAGGGACGATCAACTCTCTTATGCCTACGCCTGATAATCAAATACAACAAATCTATTGATTGAGTTAGTAAAAAAGAAAGAGAGGAGAAAAAAAAAATGCAAACTAAGAAAGATGTTGGTAGAACCAATGAACTTTGGGGTCAAGTCTGGTCCCAATAGTTCTTTGTCTCCTACTTTTGTCTAACACAGAGGTGATCTACAGGGTCTACTATACAGGGCCTTATAGGGTGTCATTTGTATACTAGCGTGATAACTGTAATTGTATACAAATTCAATCAATGCTAAATAATCTTCTCAATTTCCCTGCATGTTTGTTTACTCCTTTCAAATGAGACACCATGGAGGAACAAGATCTGAAATTTTAAAGATTTGTAGTCTAAGAGTCTAAAATTAATGACTATTTATAGAGTTTATCTTCTATGTACTTGAAACGTCTTTATCCTCTACTTGAAACCTCTTTATCTTCTAAGGCATTCAAATTTTGACACCACATCTCTTTATTTTAGGAGTCTTTCTATCTTTTACAATTAATAACAATCTCTTCTTTTTTAGATTCTCTTGGACTTCTATGTATTAACTTTTGACCACACCCATTATTTTTTTTATTTATAAACCATACATTAATAAGTATTCATTTATTGATAAATTAATAAATTATTCATTTATCTATATATTAATAACCCCGCTAAGATAATAATTTCTCCTAGTCCCAGGAGTATTATTTTATATGGGTTTTACTGTAGTCGTTGGCAGAACTTTTTAAAAGAAAACGCATTTATTGCTCAAAACGGAGGAAGATTCCATCCAATCAGTTGACTGGTACTCAATTGATTGGTCGATTGATAGTATCAGTCGCTACTCTGTTGATTGTTTACATTGACTGATACTTTTAGAGATATATTTCCAAATTTTCACAATCATCGGTCGACAGGCGACTAATACATTCGAAGACTAATTTCAAGCTCTGAACATACATCAATTGATCAATTAGTCGACTGATGGGTAGATTGATTGTTGGCAGTTTTGTATATTTTCACTAAAACGGCAATAACTTGAGTTCTCAAACTCAATTTTAAGAGTTCTTGGTACTTTTCAAAAAGATTAATGAGAGACCTATCTACTAACAAAATTTGAGACAATTTGAAGTCCATTTGATACCTTAAATAATTTTTCCAAGTCCAGATAAATTTATTACAAAGCAAAAGTTTTACTCTATTTTACACTCTTATATTGAAATGCTCATAACTTGAGGTTTACAACTTGGATTTGGGTGTTCTTAGACTTTTCGGAAAACTCTTTGAGTGCTCTATCAAATTATAAAGAGTTTACTAATAAATGAACATATATGATAGATGCAAGAATTTCTCCAAAATAGAGGAAAATTCACATAACCTAAGAAATCCAAATAAGTTCTACCAAATTTTAACTCATGGATTCTAAGGTTTATCTTAGTGGTAAGTCTAAGTCTTGAAGTCTAATTTAGGTCCAAATTACCTGAAGGAGTTGGCATACATAGAGTTTACTTGTTTTAGCGTGCAACCTTCCATTTGTTGTTGCTTCTGGAGTTTCAAGCTTGATTTGACTTTGTCAGTCTTCTAAAGGAAAGGTTCGGGACATTTGGATATTCGAACACAATCATAACTCAACCACAGAAATTGACAACTCATAACTCAATGAAGGCAGATTTAACTTTTAGGTTGACACAACCATCCTCTACGGTTAGAGGGTATATAGAAACACTAAGCGAAATAAATTCCTTGACGTAACCCCGTCCTATCAGGCGTTCCCTCTGCAAGCTGATTCCAACTCCTTGATGTCTTGATCCAGCAATCTGAAATCTTCCTTCCTAGTTAGTAGTTTCACCTCTTCTGCGACTTGGATCCCCCACTTGGCTTTCAGATCCGACAAATAAAAATGTTGTATTCCCAATTTAATCTATTCCATCTCTTACAATCTGAAATCGGCCCAGAACCGTGCCACTCCAACTCCTCAACTCGCTGGCCCAATCTCAGGCCCTATGGCACTCTCCATTGCAGTGAAGAGACAAATCCTTCTGTCCCAACATATCCGTCATGCAGCAGCCAAAAAAATTAAAAAAATAATCAATGAGTATTCGTCTTTTCTAGAACATAACCTCGGAGGAGAGCTCGAGCAAGAGGAGAGGCTGATGCAAAAAGGAGAAAGAAAAGAATAGATGACAGATGACAAGAGTGAAGAAGGAAAAGGAGGTGTTAGATTTGTTTTACACGATATAGCTCGAGCATGAAGGATTAAGTCTTTTAACAGAGGGAAGGATCTAGGGTTAGTGTCAATCAATAAGTTGGAACAACTTCATAAGTATATCTTCGGCCACAACGCGAGGACTTTGGGTCGCCTAGAAAGGCTCCAAAGTTTGCTGGTAGCTCTTTACTCCCTCAAGACTTGCTTCTGATTTTTCCTTCACCCTCCCCCTGCTGAGATGAGGAGCTATGAACTATGAGCTGCGAGCAAGTCTGCTCCAGAAAGAAAAGAAGCCAACAAGTCCTTTTCTGCTTGACCGCTAAGTCATGAGCGAAAGCTGCCTTCGTTTTCCCATAATCAAGCATTTTGGTAATTCTACAAATTTTATAAAATTCTTTAACAAAGCTTAAATTTTAATTAAAATCTTTGAAAAATAAAAAAAAACCCAAGAAATAATCTTAAAATACTTTTTGAATTTTAGAAAAATTGGAAACAAATCGAGTGAACCTTGATGCAAACCAATGTAGTTCTCAAAATCTTCTAGTATATCTAAGCTAAAGGGAAGCTTCACGGGACCTAAGGTTAATGTTAATTTCTAAGATTTTTCATGATAATAATCAATTAAAAATAAATTTATCAAAATGCCCTTATCAACCTATCGGCTTGGATTTCAACGAACTTGGGCTCGTTGGAAATCCCAAACATAGATCTATGCTACAAAACAACACTCAACCGAATTAGAGATCCACATATCTCCCCAAATCTCGCAAACACTTAACCCAAAAGGGTTGGAATGATAGTCAGAAATTCATCTCACGAGGTGGCAGTCTTGAGTTCTATTCCCACTCCATCCCAAAGGGCCACTTCTTATAAAGTTAACCGATGTCTGTAGGTAGGTGAGGCTTGCACATGCTTGAGAATTAGTCGAGTGTACTAAGAGACTTGGACACCTTTATATCCACAAATCTACCAAAATCACGCAAATATTGGTTAGGATCATTACACTTAACCCAAAAGGGTTAGAGTGATGGTCAGAAATTTGTCTCACGAAATGCGAGTCCTAAGTTCTATTCTCACTCCACCCCAAATGGCCACTTCTTGTAAAGTTATCTGGTGTGTATGGGTAGTGAAGTTTGGGCATGGCTGAGAACTAGTCGGGTGCTATAAGAGACCTAGACACCTTAACCACTAAAAAAAAGGCAAGAGGAAGTTCAGTTGATAGAATATCTCAATGCATATGTAGCCAGCCTTGAGCATATGTAGCAGGTCTTAAAAGAATAAATTTTCAAGAAGTTTGAATGTAAGTCATATGGAGCCTATTATCTTTTATTGTGATACATTGGACATCTGTGTGGTTTGAAAAATATAAAATATATTGTGTATTATGTTATTTATCCCTCACTGGACTAGTGTAGCTCACTTCATTGCAGATTTCAAGGACCACAATGGATGCGAGATTTGAGAAACCCCAAGGAGATGCTTAAATTAAAGAGAACTTGAAATACAAAATTTCATTTGCTTGCTTTCATCCATTAAGGAATTTGAGAACTTGATTTAAATTATGGGATTGTATTTGTGAATCATAGATTGTAAAGAGTTATTTCGATGTGATGTTTATCTCCAAAGTGTTTGAGTAGAGTACATAATAATTTTTTATGCCTTTCTTTTTGAGAAAATATTCTTGCTATAAATTAAAAGGTAGTTATGAAGTGAAATCTAGGAAAATGAATTTCACAAATGTCCAAACTTTAAGGGAAACTACCGAAATTTCGATAGAAATCCTGAATGTTGTTCGTATTTAGAAAATTTAGACCTTGCCATGTTTAAGATTGAATTACCTTAGAGATAGAATGGAATTATTTAAGAGTTTTATAGAAGAAAAAAACCACGTGCTCGCCACGTGGTAGATTGTGACGTGTCAATGTCACAGGTTCGTCGCTGGACAAGGCGTACAATATGCAGAGGTTGAGTGATTTAGGTACTTTCTTTGATCGGATGAGATTAAGCCAAATGCGTAGGATTACAGTTTGTTGCCTAGGAGACTTCGCCAAATGTCCAGTGTTGGGCACAGTCTCAACAATTTTTTCAATTAATCTTTCAAATTAAGTGTTTAAAGTCCACATATATAAGTTAGTCACATAAACTTAATGTGCAATAAAGATAGAGAATAAACATAAGTACAATAATGAGGTGAGCAGATGAGAAGAGATGGATAAATCAAATACAAAGATTTTTACGTGGTTCGGCAACCTTTCTTACATGCACGCCTCAAGTACACCTGTAACGACCCTACCCAATAACAGGGCTTAGGGCTTGACTCAGTGTGATATTGTCCGCTTTGGGTCTCGCACACAGCTCAAACCCGCTACGATTTTTTTTGGGCCCGGGCCCACGTGGCCCGGCCCAAAAGGCCTCACACATGGTCAAAGGGGGCTACACCACTTATATCCCCCACATTCTCCATCTTCCCAACCAATGTGGGACTTTTTCACCCTTCCTACATCGGTTGGGAGGGGTGGGTATCACAATCACCCTCCCTAAAACCTCGAGCCGTCCCCGGCTTGACTCCAGTCTGGCTCAACAACTCCAGGGAAGGATGATAGGCCCACACAGTCCGAGTGTTGAACTCGGCTCTGATACCATATTTGTAACGACCCGACCCGACAACATGGCTTAGGGCTTCACTCAGTGTGATATTGTCCACTTTGGACCTCGCACACAGCTCAAATCCGCACGGTTTTATTTTTGAGCCCGGGCCCACGTGGCCCGGCCCAAAAGGCCTCACACATGGTCAAAGGGGGCTACACCACTTATATCCCCCACATTCTCCTATCTTCCCAACCGATGTGGGACTTTTTCACCCTTCCTACATCGGTTGGGAGGGGTGGGTATCACAACACCACTAGAAGATTCCACTAAACTTCTCCTTCACAGGTGGAGAAGAAACCTATTACAACTCTTATAGGTCTCTTTCATGGGTAGAGAGCTTACCGATATAACCTTGATCTTCCACAGGTAGAGATTGAACCTAAACAATACTTGATCTTCTTCACGGGTCAAGATCGCAAGAGAGAAGACATTCCTCTCCTTACAAGGGTTACACCAACCCTTTACAAATTTTATAATGATAGAAAGAATTTGATTTTTAGAAAAATATCAATAACGCTTGCCTCTAAATGCTTGAAGTGATCTTGGCACGTTCTTGAAGTTCTTTTCCTTTCTTTGCTCCTTGGTGAAGTGTAGATGCTCCAATGATGCATAACCAAGTATGGGAGAAAAGGTTTAGAGGTGACGAAAGATTTTTCTATAAGGAGAATACATCCCTAAGGTTTTTCTCAAATACACTCAAGAGTGAATCTAACATGCTTAAGATTTGCCTATAAAAACTTTGATAGTGTGAGAGAATAAGTTTAAGAGATTTGAGGATTTAACTATAGAGTTTTGGTACTTTTATAATGGTTGAGAGACTTAGATAATACTAGGGAAGATTTATCTCATCAAGAATCAACCTTTAAAATACTCTAAGGTCATATATTTAAATAACTCTTGAAATTGCTGGAGGTCGAAATCACAACAAAATACCTGTTAAAATCTTATCGTTGTGTTTTTAGTCGACTGACAATGAATATTCAGTCAACTGAAAAATCCAAGATTGTTAGTTGAAACACCTGAGATGAAGTGAAAACTATCAGAGGCTGAAATCGCGTTCTGTTGCATTTTTGGTCGAGTGATTTTGGCAATTTTGCACACCTCCACTAAAATGGCCATAACTTGAGTTCCCCAACTTAGTTTTAAAAGTTCTTGGGCTAGTTGAAAAGCTCATTGAGATATCTATTTAGTTACCAAATTTGGTCTAATTTGAAGTTTATTTGATATCTCAAATAATCTCTCAAATTGAGAATATGTGACAAAACTGTTTTGATCTGTTTTAGCACTATTTAATTGAAATACTCATAACTTGAGCTATACAAATCAGAATTGGGTGTTCTTGACTTTTTGAAAAGATCTTTTAGTGCTCTATCAAATAATGAATATCTTACTAATACTTGAACACATTTGATAGGAGGAAGATATTGTCTAAAACAGAGAAAAATTCACTTAACCTATGAAATCCAAATAAGTTCTACCAGATTCTAAATTATGGATTCTAAGGTTTGTCCCAATGGTTATTGTAGGTCTTTTACGTCAATCCTAAGGTTAAAGTACCTGTGTTGGTTAGCATTCATGAAGTTCTTCCGGTTTCAGTATGATGCCTTCCAAATAACGCGTCTTTTGAAGCTTCAAGCTTGATTTGACTTTGTCGGTCTTCCAGATGCGCGGCTTTGCCACATAAACGGCCACGACTCAAGTCATAGAAATTTTTAACTCAGGACACAATCCGACTCACTCACAAAATTGACAACTTAGTCTAACTCAGGGGATAGATTTATCTTTTAGACCAACAATCTCTCACTTTGTCAACAAATTACAATCTTTGACAAATACAATACATGCCATGTAAAAAAATACAATATTACAATATTCTCAATGAACATGGATATGACAACATTAAGTCTGAAGGCTTGAAGGCTCATGACAACTTCTCCTTAGAATATGCATGTGATATTCCTATAAGCACAACATTAATGGCATATTCTAGTAGAAAATGATCACCCCAAAAGTTGGTGACAATAAGAAACATGTGTACAATTTTATAGCATGTCTTAAAATCACAATTGATCCCAATGACTTTAATACCGATATTAAATTTTTGTTCTCTCACCAATCTTCATGTATTGACCCTCTTTAAACGTTTTCTCCCATTAAAACATTTGTCTCCGGTATATTAATATTTCTCCTTTTTTGTGAAAAATTAACAGAGAGTCATTTCAAGTACTTTCATGGTGCACAAGTTGTGGAGGGTTATTCAAAGAATGATAACTTCCCCAAATTATCATTAACCTTGTCATTTAAGTTTTCATATCTACTCCCCCCTTAATATTGGAGCGTGACAAATGTTTACATGTACATGTCATAATATCTCATCATTCATCTAGACAAATATAACTATATAAGCACAAATATAATCAGTGAAACTACGACAATACCATATTACCAAATGGTATATGATATGACTATAAGCATTGAGAATGGAGGAAAGAGAGAGGAAAAGCCAATGGTAATTTCAAAGATCATTTCAAGTGATACCATATGTGGATAAAGATTTAACTTTAAGTCTCATTAATAATCCCACTACGATCAACCTTTCACTTTAATCGTTTTACACAAATTTTTAAAGTATTCAATGATTTAAATCTGAGGCCAAAGATGCCAAAAAGATATTCAGATTTAACTTTGAAGCCCATATTGATGATACCATTTGATTCGTAATTATACATGTATATTGCCAAAATGAAAATGATATAACTATAAGGCACATGAAGGAAATCTTATATAACAAATTAGCATAATCAAATGATGAAACAATCATCAAGGATAAGCACAAGAGTGATAAGTCCACTTGAGCATTCATGAAAGTGAATGAAATTGCCAATTGTCCTACAAATTTTGATACCCCAAGAAACATAGAAATTTTCACATTTTTCTAGAAAGGAAAATGTCATGCATTCCCAAAAATATACCAATCATGCATATCAACATGAAAGCATTTGCAAGACACATCATTCACTCAAGTCATCATGAAAACATGTAAGGCTAACCACCCATCTATGTAAACAATACTTGATCTTCTTCACGGGTCAAGATCGCAATAGAGTAGACACCCTTCTTTCCTTACAAGAGTTACATCAACTCTATTCAAATTTTACAATGATAAAAAGAACTTGATTTTTAGAAAAATATCAAGTCTAGATGATTGAAGTGATCTTGACACGTTCTTGAAGTTCTTCACTTTGCTTTGCTCCTTAGTGAAGTGTACATGCTCCAACTGATGCACAACCAAGTATGGGAGAAGAGGCTTAGAGATGATGTTTTCCTATGAAGAGAATAAATCCCTAAAGATTTTTCTCAAATACACAATCAAGAGTGAAACTAAGATGCTCAATATTTGCCTATAGAATCTTTGAGTGTGAGATAATAAGATCAAGAATTTTAAGGATTTAACTATGGAGTTTTGGTACTCTTAAAATGGTTGAAAACTTTAAAGAATATTAGGGAAGATTTAGCTCATCAAGAATAAACCTTTAGAATAACCTTAAGGTCATACATTTAAAACCCTCTTGAAAATATAGCCTTGGAGGTCAAAATCACATAAAAGTATCCATTTAAATCTTACCGTTGTGTTTTAGTCTCCAAGACTGTTAATTGAAACAACTAAGACGAATTCAGTCCACTGAAATCACAGATTTAGCCGACTGAAAATTAACAAAGGCTGAAATCGCGTTCTGCTACATTTTCAATCAACTAATTTTAACAGTTTTGCACACCTCTACTAAAAAGGTCATAACTTGGTTCCCGAACTCAATTTTGGGAGTTCATGGGCTCGTTAGAAAATTTATTAAGACATCTATCTACTCACTAAATTTGGTCTAATTTGAAGTCCATTTGATACCTCAAATAATATCTCAAAGTGAGGATATATGACAAAATAGTTTTGATTTATTTTGCACAATTTCATTGAAATACTCATAACTTAGAACTATACATATCAGAATTACGTGTTCTTAGACTTTTTGTAAAAATCTTTTAGTGCTTTTATCAAATTATGAATATTTTACTAATACTTGAAAGAGAAAAATCTTGTCCAAAATAGAGCAAAACTCACCTATGGATTCTAAAGTTTATCCCAATGGTAATTCTAGGTCTTTTAAATCAATCATAAGGTTCAAATACCTATATTGGTTGGCATTCATGAAGTCCTTCTAATTTCGATTTAATGCTCTTTCAAATGATGCATCTTCTAGAACTTCAAGCTTGATTTGACTTTGTCGGTCTTCTAGAGGCGCGATTTTGACACGTAGACGGCCACGACTCAGTTAAAGAAATTGCCAACTAAAGACAATCGAACTCAGTCACGAAATTAACAACTTGGTCTAACTTAAAGGAGAGAGATCTAATTTTAGGCCAACACTTAGGATTACAGTTTGTTGCCTAGCTTATGTTGGCATTCACGAAGTTGTTCTAGTTTCAGCGTGATGTCCGTCCAAATGACGAGTCTTTTTGAACTTCAAACTTGATTTGACTTTGTCGATCTTCCAAGGCTTTGACACGTAGACGGCCACGACTAAGTCAAAAAATTGTCAACTCACGACACAATCAAACTCAATCTGACTCAAGAGAGAGAAATTTAACTTTTAGGCAAACACCTAGAATTACAGTTTGTTGCCTAGGAGTTGAGTTGAAATCTCTCCATAGAACATCTAAAGGCTGTCATGGGATTGTGAGGTATTGTTTTGTCAAGGTTTATCCTTGGCGGATGACGATAATTGTAAGGACACTGTCGGGTAATAAGATGTGTATTGTTAAAACAAACTAACAAATGACTTTTCAAGAAAAATTTTGAGAATGGGCTCATGTACGGGTCAGCAAGGTAAATGGATCATCAAGTGAAAATTTTGGTTTTTGGGTCTTTTAGAAATTCGGACTCACAGGTGTCACGGGTAAAATTTCAATTATCCGAAATGAACCATAAAACCAATGTTTAAATTTGAAATTTTAATATTAATTTATTAAAACTTGAGTAAAATCGAGACACGTTTTTTATAAAAATTTGGGGATTTTCAAAGTGTCATTTTGGAAATTCTGCAAATTTTATTAAATTCCTGAACAAAGCTTATTTTTTTAATTAAATCTTTACGAAAATAAAAACAAATGAAATAATCCTGAAATACTATTTTTGAATTTCAAAAAATCAAAAAGTAATTGGCTACCTGAGGTTAATTTCTAAGATTTTTCACAAGTAAAATCACCAAAATGCCCTTATCAATGAGTCGGGCTGGGTTTTGATGAACCCAACTCTAACCCATGCCAAAAATGACTGAACCTGACCTAACTCAACCCGAATTGATAACCCGACTTTAGAAACAAAACACGACCAAACTTCGAACCCGAAAATCAGTTCAACTTGGAGAGAGAGAGAGAGAGAGAGAGAACATACTAAAACATCATCAAATCTGAACCAGCATGCCTCCTGGATCTACTGGATTTGATCAAACATCCACTGGTGACACTGCTTAAGCAAGGTTGTGCACGGCTAAGGCCGCAGCCACAGATCTACCTCGGTGAAAAGATCCATGGCCGAGTCATGCATTTCAGGCGAGCTACAATGGGGGGAGAGAGATGGAAGGTGAGAGAGGAATGACTGGGTCTTAGCGGCAACTATAAGCAGCAGTGAGTGTGAGATTCAAGATTTTTTAGAGGAAGGACGACAGAGAAGAATGGAATGGCTTGAACGGCAACCTAATGTGGGATTTAATGTTTTTCAAAGAAAGTGCGAGAGGAGGAGGATGAGGGAGCAATCGGAAGGGTTTGACCGATAACCAAAGTTAGGAAATCATGTCAGATCAGGTCGGGTTTACTCAGCACAATTCAAATAACAAATTCATGCGAGTTTTCTTCCTTAACCCCGACGCAACCCAAATTTGAAAAATGTATAATCCAACCTACAAAATATCATATCGGGTCAAAACCCAACCCAAGTTTAACCCCTTAGTGCTCATGTACCCTTTGACTCGATTACAAGGTCCAAATAACGAAGGTTTCACTTCGAACACCCTATTCAAAGCACCAACTTGGCTATAAGATCACACAAATCATGAAAATGCAGTTATCAAGCATAACCTCAATCCACAATTCTATCTACCCCTACTCACAATCTAAGGGATAAAGTTATACTCTAATCATCAATCTACTTATTTCGATACGTACAATCCGAGAGTTAATTATGCTTTGATACCATACCGTAACACCCCACCCCACGCTGCAACAAACTCGTGTCATCAACACATCTCAATCCGCCACATGACGAAGCATGGGATCCTCATTTAAGAATCAAATCTTATCACCACGCACAAGGGGAGAACTAAGTTCCAAAATACAATTAATATCATAGATTTCTAGTGAAAGTTGGGCATTTGAAAAGTTTTATCCCCTACATTTCAAATGAAATCACCTGTCAAACCATAAAAATAATTTTGAATATTATTACACTCCATTCAAACACGTTGGAGTTACTATTCCAATAACTTTTACAATCCATGGATTCTCAAGTATAATATCTCAAATCTAATAAAATTCTCAAATCTCCAATAAAAGAAAATAAAGGTTTTTATTGTATTCCACTTCTCCTTGATTTAAGCATTCTTCTTGGAGACTTCCATGGCGTTCCCTGAAATTAATATGAGCTACACTAACCCAGTGAGGTAAGTCAAATCACAAATCATGATATATACATCTCATGAAGATGCTACATGATGGACTCAATGACCTATGCCAACTCAACTTACATGCATATGCGATCTTGGACACGACGCGGCGCATGTTGTACTCTCACACATGCCACCGCAGTCATGCTCGGACACGACATGATGCATGTTGTACTCTCACACATGCAAATGCCACCCAGCACATACAATACTCAGTATGGCCATGCAATCACGCTTATAACGCAGCTACACATCATATACAGTACTCACAAATACCAACGCAGCGTATCTCATCAACACTCGCAACGCGAAGCACATGGT
Source organism: Chimonanthus salicifolius (assembly GCA_013350335.1). NCBI lineage: Eukaryota > Viridiplantae > Streptophyta > Magnoliopsida > Laurales > Calycanthaceae > Chimonanthus > Chimonanthus salicifolius. Next base: position 32,015,577 of record CM023539.1, read on the forward strand.
ACTCTCATGTGTCTATGCATCCATTCACATGATACGGTACTCATATTTGAAATACCGTCACACTTTTTAACACCCATGCCCATGCCCATGCTCATGCTCATGCTCATGCTCATGCTCATGCTCATGCTCATGCTCATGCTCATGCTCATGCTCATGCTCATGCTCATCATGCTCATGCTCATGCTCATGCTCATGCTCATGCTCATGCTCATGCTCATGCTCATGCTCATGCTCATGCTCATGCTCATGCTCATGCTCATGCTCATGCTCATGCTCATGCTCATGCTCATGCTCATGCTCATGCTCATGCTCATGCTCATGCTCATGCTCATGCTCATGCTCACTCATGCTCATGCTCATGCTCATGCTCATGCTCATGCTCATGCTCATGCTCATGCTCATGCTCATGCTCATGCTCATGCTCATGCTCATGCTCATGCTCATGCTCATGCTCATGCTCATGCTCATGCTCATGTCCCTACATGCAAGCTAAATGCTAGTGTAAGTCAATAAATATCATATTACATGTATAATCATAAATCTTGCTCTCACATATTTATCTAGATAAAGCATTTCGTAATTACTGATACACATCAAAGTGAAATAAGATATCCTTTAATAAACATATCCAGCCATAGCACGTATCATATTAATCATAGCATGACATACAACTCCATCATACTTATCACACGTCAATAACAGAGTAAGACATGTAATTAATCTAACATATAACCATAACATGATTCATAACCTATCACACCATACCAACATATAACTCCATGATTATTTATCACATGTCAATAATAGAATAAGCAAGAAAATACAGTATAACCCAATCAAGGCCTTCTTGAAAGGAAATTGCTAGATTCCAGTCAAACAAGCAACTAGGAATGATCAAGGTACCATCTAAAACAAGACTAGTTTTTCATAGAAACTGCAAACCCCCTTCGCTTCATGCAAGGTAATCTTGAAGACATGATGCATGATCATATCCTATCAATTCAGGACAACCAAAAAAATATTAGGAAAAGATGCATGATCTCCTCAAAGGCATGAACTTTAAACAAATCCTATTATTTGGAGGTAAATCCAGAAAGGAAATTAAGCAAATTCCTCACACTATATGGAATAAGATCAGATGCTTAGGTAACACAAACTAAATTAAGATTACCTTCTTAAAAGAGACCTTAACCTTCATGGCTTAATTGCAAGGCCCATTCAAAAACATTATGCTTGACCATATCCCACAAATGACAAATAGTCATCCAAGTGAATGAGGGATCATGCAACACCACACCACATCTAAAACAACAGTAGCTTATACAGGAACTGCCAACCCCCTTAAGTTTAATGCAAGGCCCCTCTTGGATATATGTTGCCATGTGAAGCATCTTATCTTCCCTGTCACTTCCCGTTTTTCCAAACTGGCTGCTTCTCTATCGGTTCCAGCACTAACTGTTGGAAGGAAAGAAATAGGCGCATCTTCAAGCACCAATCCTCTAGTGCTGGCAAAGCTTGTGCCTCAATTTGTGTTGACATCCGATCTATTCGTCAATGTTTCTCTGCGTCGTGGAATCTACCACCACCTATACAAAAGACACCAAAACTTCATGACACTTCTGATCTGGTGCCAATTGTATCAATCTCCAACTTCCTGCTTATCCATCCTGTTGCTGTTGATTCTGGGACGTTGCTTGTTGCTATCTTCTTGAATGCTGACGAAAAGGTTCTTGGCACTAGGATTCATCAAGTTACCGACTTGGGGGACTATCCGAACATTCTGAGTGGTTTTCAGATGTGCTTGTTTTGCCTCTGTATGCACAACATGAAGCTATTCAGTATTCTGATCAGTAAGGGAGAGTTATTGTCTTATCTGCATCAGGCTCCCTTTAGTTGGAATTCATGTACTCTCCTTCGTGCCTTCCATGTGCTTCTGGAGCATCTAAAATGTTCTATTGCAAACATCCGTTCCTTTCCAAGTATGGTCCCTCCAGTGTTTCTCTGAAGCCTTCATTGTGAACGATGGGAATTCTAACTGCGATGGAGTTCTAAATGAAGACTTTACTCTGGCTGAGCTTATGTTTCTTGCCTCTATATCTTGCTTGGGCCTTCAGTTTTGAGTTTTCTGTTTTCTTGTTCCTGGCCAGGATGTGGCGGCTTTTCTGCCTCTGTTGGTTTCATTTTCTGTTTCTTGCCAGGGCAGAGCTTGCTCTGTTCTGGTTTCTTTTTGCCTTTTCTGGCATTTCCTTCCCTGGATTCGGTCTTTGTGGGCCTAAGCGTTGTTCTGTCTGCCTGGCCCAGGATGTGGGTAGCCATCGTTTTGTGGCCTATCCGATCTTTTCCTTGCCTGGCCCGGGCCTGTTTCTGTTGTGTATTTTCTTTGGGCTTCTTTTCTTTCCCTCCTTTTGAGTGAAACAAATTCACTAGTTTCAATGAAAATAGGAACTGGCATAAAAACGAGCTAATATTTGCAAAAAACCAAGACGGTCCCCATCTCACTTTTAATTTTTTATGTATTTTCAAAATATGCAGTCATGATTAATCCAGCAAAAGTAATAAAAATTAAACCTAACACAAGACCTTTAGGAGTCATACAACACCACACCATCTAAAAGAACAATGGCCCATACAAAAACTACCAACCCCCTTAGTTTGAAGCAAGGCCCTCTAAACACATATTGCCTGTTCACAAATCCTATCAATGAAAGCCAAATAAGAAAAACTAGAAATTGCAAAGCCTTAGTCTCAACTTAAAATAAAATTAGTTTCTTAGAAAAAAACCTGTAAACCTCCTAAGTATGTTTGGAGAAGCCTCTCATGAACTTGTTTGATTATTTCATACCAATGGAAGAGAATCAAGCATTTAAAAAGGACCAGTTCTCTATAGAAAATTGCAAACCCCCTTAGTTTGATGTAAGGAGACATGATGCTTGATCACATGCTATCAATTGAAGTGCAATCAAACAAGGAAATTAGGAAAAAAAATCCATCACATAAATTTAATTTATTAAAAAGAAAAAATGTTCACCCAGTAGTTCAATTGCAATTCCCACTTGAAAACAACATATCCTACCAATGAAAAACAAGCAAACAAGCAAATTAGGAATAACCAGACAATGCACCATCCAAAAAAATTATAGTAATTGCAAACCCCTTATTGATGTAAGGCCCTCCTATAGAGATGATGCTTGACCATATCCTATCAAATGAAGGACAACCAAAAATATGGAAATTAGGAAACACTCAATGTACCACATGAAATTAGTTGCTTACATTAAGTTTCAAAATCCAATTCATGTTGTAATGAGAATCCGAAGTGCTTTGTTAGATGCATCCTACCAAGGAACAAACATGAGAAAGAAAAACCGCCAATCTCATAAATGCCATAGCAAATGAGAAAATATTGTAAGAGAAACGGCAAACCCCCTTCATACATGAATTTTCCAAAAGAAACGAATCACCTCCTTAAGCCAGTTGGATAGCATCTAATGTACTCCCTCTGTCCCAAATTAGTTTTTCTATATGGATTTTAGAATTATCCCAAAATAGTTATCTCATTTGTATTTGAGTAGTATAAAATGTGTTGAAAATGGATGAGATCACACAAGTGCTAGCCTTATATAAAGAGTTCCTTAAAAATACAAATATTTAAAATGAGACAACTAAAATGGGATGGAAAGAGTATGTCATTCAATCATATCCAATTAGTGGAGCAAATAAAAAAAGTCGAAAGCAACTCCTCAATAGAATCCCTATTTCATCCACAATTTATGAAATAAGATGAAAGAGAAAAGTCTTCAAACCCCATTTTCGAAGATCAATCAGCATCTTTTCCCATCTGCAATGAATGAAAAACACAAATCAAACCACCAAACAAACCAAACAAATTAAGAAGAAACCGCATCTCAAAAAGCCAAATTATGCATCCCCCGTTATGTAGGAGAAGATGAAAAGCTAACTATGAACTTCACACCATAAAGCCAATTGATCTGAATCAAGCTTAACAAAATAACTTTCCTAAAGAAGCCCACACCCTCCCACTCCTTTTCTAAAAAGGTAGCCTACAAAGTCTGTCGAAGAATATCCAATGTATGTTGTTCGATCATATCCTGTTGAAGCATATCCAACGTATGAAGAGCAAATAAATAAGGTAGGAAGAAAACACTGCAATAGAATCTTAATTTCATCCACAATTTATGAAATTAAATGAGATAAAGAAGTCTTCAGACCCTCTTTGAAGAAAAATTGAAAGAAAAGTAGAGTAGCTCTATGCCATTTGTAGACGAATCTAGATGAATATCCAATGTATGTTGTTCGATCATATCCTGTTGAAGCATATCCAACGTATGAAGAGCAAATAAATAATGTAGGAAGAAACACTGCAACAGAATCTTAATTATATCCACAATTTATGAAATTAAATGAGATAAAGAAGTCTTCAAAACCTCTCTGAAGATAAATTGACAGAAAAGTAGAGTATTTGTAGACGAATCTAGAAGTGTATCCCATTTGATAGACACCCTATGAATGGAGGACACAATCAAACAAACAAATTAGGAAGAAAATCAACCCAGAAAGCCAAATCTATATATACCTTATTTAAGGAGAGAATAAAAAGCTAATGATAAAGAAACTCGACATCATAATGCCAATTGCTCAACAGAAACAAAACGAGATGGATTTCATCCCCTATGGATTTTGTTGGAGAGCATCCAATATATGCCGTTTGATCATATCCTATTAATGAAGAACAAATAAAAATGTAGGAAGAAACTCTGCAATAGAATCTGAATTTCATCCACTATTTATGAAATAGGATTAAATAGAAAGTCTTCAGACCCCCTTTATTGTCAATAGAAAGAAAAGTTCTATCATCTTGTGCCATCTGCAAAGGGTCTCCATATGTGCATCCCATTGTATGGCACCTGGGAATGAAGAGCACAATTATACAAGTAAATTAGGAAGAAACTCCATCCCAAAAACCCAAATTTTATCCACACCATATGAATAAACATCAATTAGAGAAATTGAAAACCCCCGTTTAGGAACAAGTAGCGCATGCCATTTGAGGAGAAAATCCAATTCATGCTTCTTCAATTAGGATCCTAGCAATGAAGAAACAATCAGACAAGGACATAAGAAACCCCATGGTTGACATGAGAAACCCATCATTCACACGATTTAAAATAAGAAGAATTTCATAAGTCAAACTATAAACCACAATATGAAGAACCATAAGCTATGCAAATATGTAAAGAGAATCCGAAGTGCTCTGTTAGATCGCATCCTACCAAGGAATAATGGTATCAAACATGGTAAGTAGAAACACCAATCTCATAAACGCCATATGAAATGAGAAAATATTCTTAGAGAAACTGCAAACCCCCTTCGTAGAAATATCATACATGAATTTCCAAAAGAAACCAACCACGTCCTTAAGCCTGTTGGAGTGCATCCAATGTATTCCATTCAAACATATCCTATTAGTGGAGCAAATAAATAAAGTCAAAAGAAACTCTTCAATAGAATTCCTATTTCATCCACAATTTATACAATAGGATGAATCAAAACTCCATCCCAAAAAGCCAAATTATCCATCACACTACATGTAGGAGAAGATGAAAAGCTAATTATGAACTTCAAACCATAAAGCCATTTGATCTGAATCAAACTTAACAAAATAACTTTCCTAAAGAAGCCAAGACACCCCCCCTTCTTTTCCAAAAAAGTATCCTACAGAGTCTGTCGAAGAATATCCAATGTATGTTGTTCGATCATATCCTAGTAAAGAACAAAAATAAATAAAATCGGGCTAAATCCATCCATTAGTTATGAAATATGATGAGTCAGTCTCCAATCCCCCTATCGTAGATCAGTTTAAGGAAAAGTAGCAGCAGCTTATGCCATCCGGAGAGGAAATTTAAATGTGCGTCCCATCCTATGACACCCTATAAATATGAAAGAAAACATTGAACAAATGAGGGAGAAAATCCGAAGAAGATGAAAAGCTAATTATAAAAAAACTCAAAACCAAAATCCAATTGCTCTACAACAAACAAAACTATGATTTCAAAAAAAAACTGAACAAAGCCACCCATGATAAGTAGCCTTTGGTACCTGTTGGAGCATATCCAACGCATGTAGAGCAAATAAATAAGGTAGGAAGAATATCTAATATACGTTGTTCAATCATGTCCTATTAAGGAAAGATAGGCCTAAATCCATCCATTAGTTATGAAATAAGATCAAAGAGTCTTCAAACAGCCTTAGAAGATCAGTTGAATGAAAAGTAGTAGCAGCTTAATCCATCCGCACAGGAATGTAAATGTGCGTCCCATCCTAAGGCAACATTGAACAAATTAGGGAGAAATCCTGAGAAAATGAAAAGATAATTGTAAAATAAAATCAACACCATAATCCAATTGCTCTACAACAAACAAAACTGTGAATTCAAAAAATAAACCAAACAAACCCTGCCAAGATAAGTAGCCTTTGGTACCTGTTGGAGCATATTCAACGTATGAAGAGCAAATAAATAAGGTAAGAAAAATTCTGCTATAAAATGTTAATTTCATAAATGAAATAAAGATGTCTACGGACCCCATGAAGAAAATTGAATGAAAAATAGAGTAGCTTATGCCATTTGTAGATGAATCCAGATGCGTATCCCATTTGACAGACACCCTATGAATGAAGGACAAAATCAAAGAAACACATTAGAAAGAAAATCCACCCAGAAAACAAAATTTATCAACACCTAATTATAATGAAACTTGACATCATAATGCCAAATGTTCAACATCAAACAAAACTAGATGGATTTGCTAGAGAAAAAACACCCCCTTTCAAGTAGCCCATGGTTGGAGAGCACGTTTGATCATATCCTATTAATGAATAATAAATAAATAACATAGGAAGAAACTCTGCAATAGAATCTGAATTTCATCCACTATTAATGAAATAAGATGAAATAGAAAGTATTCGAATCCCCTTTGTTGTCAATAGAATGAAAAGTTGCGTCATCTTGTGCCATATGCAAAGTGTCTCCATATGTGCATCCCATTGTATGGACACCCTAGGAATGAATGGACACAATCATACAAGTAAATTAGGAAGAAACTCCATCACAGAAAAGCCAAAATCTATGCACACCATATGAATAAGATCACTTAGAGAAATTGAAGACCCCCAATTTAGGAAACAAGTAGTGCGTGCCAATTGTGGAGAACATCCAATTCATGCTGTTCAATTAGGATCCTAGCATTGAAAGAAACACCCGGACAAGAACATAAGAAACCCCATGTCAGTTTAATTCACACCATATGAAATAAGAAGGATGTTGTCGCAAGACAAGACAAAAGGTGACCCTAAATGCCTAAATGCGATTATGATATAACAAGAAACTAATATGACGCTGAAATTAAAATTAAAATTAATAATAACAATTAGAATAATAAAATCTACCACAAACAAACATGAAAATTTTAGGAATTCAATTTAAGCAATTATATTTAATCCAAATCAAGTTATAGCTCATAGATAGAAGGCTCTCAAAACCAAGAGGATTATCAGACCACACAAACACACAAAACCAACATCAAATAGAGATTAAATATGGCTACGATAGCAGTATGAGAGGTTAATAAGGTTAAGAAAAGGACTGGTTTTATGGGACAGCAGTAAGAAAGAGAGGAGAACAGGTTGATATGAGTGTATGGGCTAAAGGAAAGGTGCAGCAAGGATTGTTGGTTAAATAAGGGGTCTACAGAGTATGGGACAGCAGTGTGGAGGACTGTTGGGTTAGATATAGGAAGGGTCTAAAGAGGCTTACAGCAGGTATAGTGGGCAAAGGATGGTGGCTGTGTGGGTTCACAAGGTGTCGGTGAAGATAGAAGGTCTGGAAAAGGCCAACAGCACATGTAGAAGGACTGCTTGTGGTAACGGCAGGTGTAGATGTGGGTTTAGGGAGGGGCAAACCTGAATGAAGGGGTTTTAGGGGCAGCAAAAGTGGTACAGCAGGGAGGAAGGTTTGGGGACAGATAACAGCAAAAGGGAATGGGGATTTTGGGTTCCAGCGAGTCAAAGAAACAAAAAGGGAAGAGAAGAGAAGAGAAGAAGAAGAGAAGAGAGAAGATGAAGAAGAAGTACCTGAAGATCGGAGGAGGAGGGCTTCACACCAAAATCAAGCTTCTCGCCACAAAGGGATTTCCGAAAATCTCATAAGTTTTATTTCTTTCATGTTTTTCAATACAATGAGAAGGTTAGCTTATATAAGCTTACCAAAAGACTAATGACAAGAGTGCCCTAGCATAAAAAGGAAACTAACTAAAATAAAACAAAGACATTACCAAACTACCCTTACTTAAAAAAAAAAAAATACAATTACAATAATACCCTTACTTAAACTAAAAACACAAAAATAGAAAAGGAGATGAAGGAATGCACCGCATCAGATGTCACAAGTCAAAACGCAAACCACCATCTGAAGAACCTTAAGCTATGCCAATCTGTAAAGAGAATCCTTAGACCACATCCTACTAAGGAAGAATGGTATCAAACATGAGAAGTAGAAACACCAATCTCATAAATGCCATATGAAATGAGAAAATATTATTAGAGAAACTGCAAACCCCCTTCTTAGAAATATCAGACATGCATCCTGTAGTTGCACAAAAATCCAATAATAATCGTCCCTGAAGAAGAAAAACAAGCCATTCTAAAATTCAACAGCAGGAATCCCAAATACATTGATGCAACAAAAAAGTTGAATGAATTTGGTAAAAGGAACCACAAACCACCATCTGAAGAACCTTAAGCTATGCCAATCTGTAAAGAGAATCCTTAGATCACATCCTACCAAGGAAGAATGGTATCAAACATGAGAAGTAGAAACGCAAATCTCATAAACACCATATGAAATGACAAAATATTATTAGAGAAAATGTAAACCCCCTTCTTAGAAATATCAGCCAAGCATCATGTAGTTCTTTGCACAAAAATCCAATAATAATTGTCCCTGAAGAAGAAAAAGAAGACATCCTAAAATTCAGCACCAAGAATCCAAAATACATCCATGCGACAAAACAATTGAATGAATTTGGTAAAAGGAGCTGCAAACCCCCTTAAATTTGATTGCTAATGGTAGAACCGTAAAGTTTCGAGAAGTCTTGCAGGACCGAACACCCTGGGAATGTATGACACAATCATACAAGTAAAATTAAGAAGAAACTCCATCCAGAAAAGGAAAAATTTATTCACACCATACGTATAAGATCACTTAGAGAAATTGAAGACCCCCGTTTAGGACACAATTAGCGTATGCCATTTTTGGAGAAAATCCAAATCATGTTGTTCAATTAGGATCCTAGCAATGAAGGAAACAGCCAGACAAGGACATAAGAAACCCCATGGCTGACATGAGAAGCCCAATTTAATACACACCATATGAAATAAGAAGAATTTCATAAGTCAAAACGCAAACCACCATCTGAAGAACCTTAAGCTATGTCAATCTGTGAAGAGAATCCGAAGTGCTCTCCTAGATCACATCCTACCAAGGAATGATGCTACCAAACAAGGTAAGTAGAAACTCCAATCTCATAAACGCCATATTAAATGAGAAAATATTCTTACAGAAACTGCAAACCTCCTCCTTAGAAATATCAGACATGAATTTCCAAAAGAAACCAACCACCTCCTTAAGCCTGTTGGACTGCATCCAACGTATGTCATTCAAACATATCCTATTAGTGGAGCAAATAAATAAACTCAAAAAGAAACTCTTCAATAGAATTTCTATTTCATCCACAATTTATACAATAAGATGAAACAAAAAAGTCTTCAAACCCCATTTTCGGAGATCAATGAATATAAAGAATCAGCATCGTATGCCATCTGCAGGGAATGAATAACGCAAATCAAACCACCAAACAAATTAGGAAGCAACTCCATCCCAAAAAGCCAAATTATCTATCACCCCATATGTAGGAGAAGATGAAAAGCTGGTTATGAACTTCACACCATAAAGCCAATTGATCTGAATCAAACTTAACAAAATAACTTTCAAAAAGATGCCAACCCAGTACAGAGTCTGTTGCAGAATATCTAATATATGTTGTTCAATCATATCCTATTAAAGAAAGATAGGCCTAAATCCATCCATTAGTTATGAAATAAGATCAAAGAGTCTTCAAACCGCCTTCGAAGATCAGTTGAATGAAAACTAGTAGCAGCTAAAGCCATCCGCACAGGAATCTAAATGTGCGTCCCATCCTAAGGCAACATCGAACAAATTAGGGAGAAATCCTGAGAAAACGAAATGATAATTGTAAAATAAAATCGACACCATAATCCAATGCCTCTACAACAAACAAAACTGTGAATTCAAAAAATAAACCAAACAAACCCTGCCGAGATAAGTAGCCTTTGGTACCTGTTGGAGCATATCCAACGTATGAAGCGCAAATAAATAAGGTAAGAAAAATTCTGCTATAGAATGTTAATTTCATAAATGAAATAAAGATGTCTGCGGACGCCATGAAGAAAATTGAATGAAAAGTAGAGTATCTTATGCCATTGGTAGATGAATCCAGATGTGTATCCCATTTGATAGACACCCTATGAATGAAGGACAAAAAAATTAGAAAGAAAATCCACCCAGAAAACCAAATTTATCAACACCTAATTTTAATGAAACTTGACATCATAATGCCAAATGCTCAACGTCAAACAAAACAAGATGGATTTGCCAGAGAAGACAAAACACCCCCTTTCAAGTAGCCCATGGCGTTAGATGGAGAGCACGTTCGATCAAATCCTATTAATGAAGAAACAATAAATAACATAGGAAGAAACTCTGCAATAGAATCTGAATTTCATCCACTATTTATGAAATAAAATGAACTAGACAGTATTCGAACCGCCTTTGTTGTCAATAGAATGAAAAGTTGCATCATCTTGTGCCATCTGCAAAATGTCTCCATATGTGCATCCCATTGTATGGACACCCTAGGAATGAATTGACACAATCATACAAGTAAATTAGGAAGAAACTCCATCACAGAAAAGACAAAATCTATCCACACCATATGAATAAGATCACTTACATAAATTGAAGACCCCAAATTTAGGAAACAAGTAGTGCGTGCCATTTGTGGAGAACATCCAATTCATGCTCTTCAATTAGGATCCTAGCAATGAAGGAACCACCCGGACAAGAACATAAGGAACCCCATGCCAGACATGAGAAACCCAATTAAATTCACACCATATGAAATAAGAAGGATTTCATAAGTTAAACCGCAAACCACCATTTGAAGAACCTTAAGCTATGCCAATCTGTAAAGAGAATCCTTAGATCACATCCTACCAAGGAAGAATGGTATCAAACATGAGAAGTAGAAACGCAAATCTCATAAACACCATATGAAATGACAAAATATTATTAGAGAAAATGTAAACCCCCTTCTTAGAAATATCAACCAAGCATCATGTAGTTCTTTGCACAAAAATCCAATAATAATTGTCCCTGATGAAGAAAAACAAGCCATCCTAAAATTCAGCACCAGGAATCCAAAATACATCCATGCGACAAAACAATTGAATGAATTTGGTAAAAGGAGCTGCAAACCCACTTAAATTTGATTGCTAATGGTAGAACCGTAAAGTTTCGAGAAGTCTTGCAGGACCGAACACCCTGGGAATGTATGACACAATCATACAAGTAAAATTAAGAAGAAACTCCATCCAGAAAAGGAAAAATTTATTCACACCATACGTATAAGATCACTTAGAGAAATTGAAGACCCCCGTTTAGGACACAATTAGCGTATGCCATTTTTGGAGAAAATCCAAATCATGTTGTTCAATTAGGATCCTAGCAATGAAGGAAACAGCCAGACAAGGACATAAGAAACCCCATGGCTGACATGAGAAGCCCAATTTAATACACACCATATGAAATAAGAAGAATTTTATAAGTCAAAACGCAAACCACCATCTGAAGAACCTTAAGCTATGTCAATCTGTGAAGAGAATCCGAAGTGCTCTCCTAGATCACATCCTACCAAGGAATGATGCTACCAAACAAGGTAAGTAGAAACTCCAATCTCATAAACGCCACATTAAATGAGAAAATATTCTTACAGAAACTGCAAACCTCCTCCTTAGAAATATCAGACATGAATTTCCAAAAGAAACCAACCACCTCCTTAAGCCTGTTGGACTGCATCCAACGTATGTCATTCAAACATATCCTATTAGTGGAGCAAATAAATAAACTCAAAAAGAAACTCTTCAATAGAATTTCTATTTCATCCACAATTTATACAATAAGATGAAACAAAAAAGTCTTCAAACCCCATTTTCGGAGATCAATGAATATAAAGAATCAGCATCGTATGCCATCAGCAGGGAATGAATAACGCAAATCAAACCACCAAACAAATTAGGAAGCAACTCCATCCCAAAAAGCTAAATTATCTATCACCCCATATGTAGGAGAAGATGAAAAGCTGGTTATGAACTTCACACCATAAAGCCAATTGATCTGAATCAAACTTAACAAAATAACTTTCAAAAAGATGCCAACCCAGTACAGAGTCTGTTGCAGAATATCTAATATATGTTGTTCAATCATATCCTATTAAAGAAAGATAGGCCTAAATCCATCCATTAGTTATGAAATAAGATCAAAGAGTTTTCAAACCGCCTTCGAAGATCAGTTGAATGAAAACTAGTAGCAGCTAAAGCCATCCGCACAGGAATCTAAATGTGTGTCCCATCCTAAGGCAACATCAAACAAATTAGGGAGAAATCCTGAGAAAATGAAATGATAATTGTAAAATAAAATCGACACCATAATCCAATTCCTCTACAACAAACAAAACTGTGAATTCAAAAAATAAACCAAACAAACCCTGCCGAGATAAGTAGCCTTTGGTACCTGTTGGAGCATATCCAACGTATGAAGAGCAAATAAATAAGGTAAGAAAAATTCTGCTATAGAATGTTAATTTCATAAATGAAATAAAGATGTCTACGGACGCCATGAAGAAAATTGAATGAAAAGTAGAGTATCTTATGCCATTGGTAGATGAATCCAGATGTGTATCCCATTTGATAGACACCCTATGAATGAAGGACAAACAAATTAGAAAGAAAATCCACCCAGAAAACCAAATTTATCAACACCTAATTTTAATGAAACTTGACATCATAATGCCAAATGCTCAACGTCAAACAAAACAAGATGGATTTGCTAGAGAAGACAAAACACTCCCTTTCAAGTAGCCCATGGTGTTAGATGGAGAGCACGTTCGATCAAATCCTATTAATGAAGAAACAATAAATAACATAGGAAGAAACTCTGCAATAGAATCTGAATTACACTGAATTTCATCCACTATTTATGAAATAAGATGAACTAGAAAGTATTCGAACCCACTTTGTTGTCCATAGAATGAAAAGTTGCATCATCTTGTGCCATCTGCAAAGTGTCTCGATATGTGCATCCCATTGTATGGACACCCTAGGAATGAATGGACACAATCATACAAGTAAATTCGGAAGAATCTCCATCACAGAAAAGCGAAAATTTATCCACACCATATGAATAAGATCACTTAGAGAAATTGAAGACCCCAAATTTAGGAAACAAGTAGTGCGTGCCATTTGTGGAGAACATCCAATTCGTGAGGATCCCAGCAATGAAGGTAACACCCAGACAAGAACATAAGAAACCCCATGCCTGACATGAGAAACCCAATTTAATTCACACCATATGAAATAAGAAGGATTTCATAAGTTAAACCGCAAACCACCATTTGAAGAACCTTAAGCTATGCCAATCTGTAAAGAGAATCCTTAGATCACATCCTACCAAGGAAGAATGGTATCAAACATGAGAAGTAGAAACGCAAATCTCATAAACACAATATGAAATGACAAAATATTATTAGAGAAACTGTAAACCCCCTTCTTAGAAATATCAGACATGCATCATGTAGTTCTTTGCACAAAAATCCAATAATAATTGTCCCTGAAGAAGAAAAACAAGCCATTCTAAAATTCAACAGCAGGAATCCCAAATACATCCATGCGACAAAACAATTGAATGAATTTGGTAAAAGGAACTGCAAACCCCCTTAAATTTGATTGCTAATGGCAGAACCGCAAAGAATCGAGAAGTCTTGCAGGACCGAACACCCTGGGAATGTATGACACAATCATACAAGTAAAATTAGGAAGAAACTCCATCCAGAAAAGGAATAATTTATTCACACCATAAGTATAAGATCACTTAGAGAAATTGAAGACCCCCGTTTTGGAAACAAGTATTGCATGCCATTTTTGGAGAAAATCAAAATCATGTTGTTCAATTAGGATCCTAGCAATGAAGGAAACAGCCAGACAAGGACATAAGAAACCCCATGGCTGACATGAGAAGCCCAATTTAATACACAGCGTATGAAATAAGAAGAATTTTATAAGTCAAAACGTAAACCACCATCTGAAGAACCTTAAGCTATGTCAATCTGTGAAGAGAATCCGAAGTGATCTCTTAGATCACATCCTACCAAGGAATAATGCTAGCAAACAAGGTAAGTAGAAACTCCAATCTCATAAACACCATATTAAATGAGAAAATATTCTTACAGAAACTGCAAACCTCCTCCTCAGAAATATCAGACATGAATTTCCAAAAGAAACAAACCACCTCCTTAAGCCTGTTGGACTGCATCCAACGTATGTCATTTAAACATATCCTATTAGTGGAGCAAATAAATAAACTCGAAAAGCTCTTCAATAGAATTTCTATTTCATCCACAATTTATACAATAAGATGAAACAAAAAAGTCTTCAAACCCCATTTTCGGAGATCAATGAATATAAAGAATCAGCATCGTATGCCATCTGCAGGGAATGAATAACGCAAATCAAAGCACCAAACAAATTAGGAAGCAGCTCTATCCCAAAAAGCCAAATTATCTATCACCCTATATGTAGGAGAAGATGAAAAGCTGGTTATGAACTTCACACCATAAAGCCAAGTGATCTGAATCAAACTTAACAAAATAACTTTCAAAAAGATGCCAACCCAGTACAGAGTCTGTTGCAGAATATCTAATATATGTTGTTCAATCATATCCTATTAAGGAAAGATAGGCCTAAATCCATCCATTAGTTATGAAATAAGATCAAAGAGTCTTCAAACCGACTTAGAAGAACAGTTGAATGAAAACTAGTAGCAGCTTAAGCCATCCGCACAGGAATCTAAATTTGCGTCTCATCCTAAGGCAACATCGAACAAATTAGGGAGAAATCCTGAGAAAATGAAATGATAATTGTAAAATAAAATCGACACCATAATCCAATTCCTCTACAACAAACAAAACTGTGAATTCAAAAAATAAACCAAACAAACCCTGCCGAGATAAGTAGCCTTTGGTACCTGTTGGAGCATATCCAACCGGACAAGAACATAAGAAACCCCATGACATGAGAAACCCAATTTAATTCACACCATATGAAATAAGAAAGATTTCATAAGGTAAACCGCAAACCACAACTTGAAGAACCTTAAGCTATGCCAATCTGTAAAGAGAATCCTTAGATCACATCCTACCAAGGAAGAATGGTATCAAACATGAGAAGTAGAAACGCAAATCTCATAAACACCATATGAAATGACAAAATATTATTAGAGAAAATGCAAACCCCCTTCTTAGAAATATCAGACAAGCATCATGTAGTTCTTTGCACAAAAATCCAATAATAATTGTCCCTGAAGAAGAAAAACAAGCCATCCTAAAATTCAGCACCAGGAATCCAAAATACATCCATGCGACAAAACAAGTGAATGAATTTGGTAAAAGGAGCTGCAAACCCCCTTAAATTTGATTGCTAATGGTAGAACCGTAAAGTTTCGAGAAGTCTTGCAGGACCGAACACCCTGGGAATGAATGACACAATCATACAAGTAAAATTAAGAAGAAACTCCATCCAGAAAAGGAAAAATTTATTCACACCATACGTATAAGATCACTTAGAGAAATTGAAGACCCCCGTTTAGGAAACAGTTAGCGTCTGCCATTTTTGGAGAAAATCCAAATCATGTTGTTCAATTAGGATCCTAGCAATGAAGGAAACAGCCAGACAAGGACATAAGAAACCCCATGGCTGACATGAGAAGCCCAATTTAATACACACCGTATGAAATAAGAAGAATTTTATAAGTCAAAACGCAAACCACCATCTGAAGAACCTTAAGCTATGTCAATCTGTGAAGAGAATCCGAAGTGCTCTCTTAGATCACATCCTACCAAGGAATAATGCTACCAAACAAGGTAAGTAGAAACTCCAATCTCATAAACGCCATATTAAATGAGAAAATATTCTTACAGAAACTGCAAACCACCTCCTTAGAAATAGCAGACATGAATTTCCAAAAGAAACCAACCACCTCCTTAAGCCTGTTGGACTGCATCCAATGTATGACATTCAAACATATCCTATTAGTGGAGCAAATAAATAAACTCAAAAAGAAACTCTTCAATAGAATTTCTATTTCATCCACAATTTATACAATAAGATGAAACAAAAAAGTCTTCAAACCCCATTTTCGGAGATCAATGAATATAAAGAATCAGCATCATATGCCATCTGCAGGGAATGAATAACGCAAATCAAACCACCAAACAAATTAGGAAGCAACTCCATCCCAAAAAGCCAAATTATCTATCACCCCATATGTAGGAGAAGATGAAAAGCTGGTTATGAACTTCACACCA
Organism: Chimonanthus salicifolius; assembly: GCA_013350335.1. Lineage (NCBI taxonomy): Eukaryota > Viridiplantae > Streptophyta > Magnoliopsida > Laurales > Calycanthaceae > Chimonanthus > Chimonanthus salicifolius. The sequence goes on from CM023539.1 coordinate 32,032,367, forward strand.
TAAAGCCAATTGATCTGAATCAAACTTAACAAAATAACTTTCAAAAAGAAGCCAACCCCTTCTCCAAAAAGGTAGCCTACAGAGTCTGTTGCAGAATATCTAATATATGTTGTTCAATCATATCCTATCAAGGAAAGATAGGCCTAAATCCATCCATTAGTTATGAAATAAGATCATAGAGTCTTCACACTGCCTTAGAAGATCAGTTGAATGAAAAGTAGTAGCAGATTAATCCATCCGCACAGGAATGTAAATGTGTGTCCCATCCTAAGGCAACATTGAACAAATTAGGGAGAAATCCTGAGAAAATGAAAAGATAATTGTAAAATAAAATCAACCCCATAATCCAATTGCTCTACAACAAACAAAACTGTGAATTCAAAAAATAAACCAAACAAACCCTGCCGAGATATGTAGCCTTTGGTACCTGTTGGAGCATATCCAATGTATGAAGAACAAATAAATAAGGTAAGAAAAATTCTGCTATAGAATGTTAATTTCATAAATGAAATAAAGATGTCTACGGACCCCATGAAGAAAATTGAATGAAAAGTAGAGTAGCTTATGCCATTGGTAGATGAATCCAGATGTGTATCCCATTCGGAAGACACCCTATGAATGAAGGACAAAATCAAAGAAACAAATTAGGAAGAAAATCCACCCAGAAAACCAAATTTATCAACACCTAATTTTAATGAAACTTGACATCATAATGCCAAATGCTCAACGTCAAACAAAACAAGATGGATTTGCTAGAGAAGACAAAACACCCCCTTTCAAGTAGCCCATGGTGTTTGTTGGAGAGGACGTTCGATCAAATCCTATTAATGAAGAAAAAATAAATAACATAGGAAGAAACTCTGCAATAGAATCTGAATTTCATCCACTATTTATGAAATAAGATGAACTAGAAAGTATTCGGACCCCCTTTGTTGTCAATAGAATGAAAAGTTGCATCATCTTGTGCCATCTGCAAAGTGTCTCCATATGTGCATCCCATTGTATGGACACCCTAGGAATGAATGGACACAATCATACAAGTAAATTAGGAAGAAACACCATCGCAGAAAAGCCAAAATTTATCCACACCATATGAATAAGATCACTTAGAGAAATTGAAGACCCTCAATTAGGAGACAAGTAGTGCGTGCCCTTTGTGGAGAACATCCAATTCATGCTGTTCAGTTAGGATCCTAGCAATGAAGGAAACAACCGGACAAGAACATAAGAAACCCCATGCCTGACATGATAAACCCAATTCATATGAAACAAGAAGAATTTCATAAGTCAAACCGCAAACCACCATCTGAAGAACCTTAAGCTATGCCAATCATCTGTAAAGAGAATCCAAAGTGCTCTCTTAGATCACATCCTACCAAGGAAGAATGGTTTCAAACATGAGAAGTAGAAACGCCAATCTCATAAACTCCATATGAAATGAGAAAATATTCTTAGAGAAACTGCAAACCCCCTTCTTAGAAAGATCAGACATGCATCTTGTAGTTCTTTGCACAAGAATCCAATAATAATCATCCCTGAAGAAGAAAAATGAGCCATCCTAAAATTCAAAAGCAGGAATCCCAAATACACCCAGGCGACAAATCAGTCGAATGAATTTGGTAAAAGGAACAGCAAACCACCTTAAATTTGATTGCTAAGGCTAGAACAGCAAAGAATGGAGAAGTCTTGCAGGACCGAACACCCTGGGAATGAAGGACACAATCATACAAGTTAGGTACTCCTTCAAGAAAAGCTAAAATTTATTCACACCATACGTATAAGATCACTTAGAGAAATTGAAGACCCCCGTTTACAAATTGAAGACCCCCGTTTAGGAAACAAGTAACGCATGCCATTTGTGGAGAAAATCCAATTCATGCTGTTCAATTATTATCTTAGCAAAGAAGGAAACAGCCATACAAGGACATAAGAAACCCCATGGCTGACATGAGAAACCCAATTTAATTCACACCATATGAAATAAGAAGAATTTTTTTACGTCAAACCGCAAACCACCATCTGAAGATCCTTAAGCTAAGATAATCTGTGAAGAGAATCCGAATTGCTCTCTTAGATCGCATCCTACCACAGAAGAATGGTATCAAACATGAGAAGTAGAAACTCCAATCACATAAAAGCCATATGAAATGAGAAAATATTCTTAGAGAAACTGCAAACGCCCTTCTTAGAAATATCAGACATGCATCTTGTAGTTTTTTCACAAGAATCAGATAATAATCGTCCCTGAAGAAGAAAAACGAGCCATCCTAAAATTCAACATAAGGAATTCCAAATACCATCCAGGCGAAAACAGTTGAATGAATTTCGTAAAAGGAACAACCAACCCCCTTAAAATTGAATGTTAAGGCTAGAACCACAAAGAATCGAGAAGTCGTGCAGGACGGCAAGTGACTTCCAAGAAATCCTGTTTTCGTCTTATTCACTCTGAACAATACCAATCAGACCAAATTAGACTGAAAAGAGACGATCGGCAGAGATATCAAAATACAGACTTACGAAAACCAAATTAAAGACGATACAATTAGATGAGAACTCGAAGACGCCATATCCTGGACAGCCTGCTAAATCGAGAAACAGAAAACCCTTACTCTCGATCTCAAAATCTATCAGTCTTAGAGATAAACCAATCTCACCAGCGGACACGGCTCCACATGAGGACGAGAGCAGCAGGATACAAGGACCGTTGCGGAATTTATAGGGAAGATGTGAAAGAATGGACGGTAGGGATCGAGTCTGAGGAGTGAAAGCGGACGCGAGGGATTAGGCACCAAATCCGTGGCGGTGCCTTTAGTTGACGAGGTCGGTACAGTGTTCACGTCATGACAGCCGTGACCGCCTGATTACCACGAATTATCGCGATTCTTCTGCGTCGATACCAATCACATGTTCTTTTAACGCAATTATTTATATAATATTAATTATTAAATTAGATTATGAATTATAATATATTAATTATAAAAAAATTTAAATATGCTAATTCATTTTATTTATATAAATAGATAGATAATGAAAGTAATATTGTTAAAAAAAATTCAGTTATACTTTATTCAATTTAAATAGATGACAATATATTTTTAAAATTTTCATATAAATATTTTGTTATTTATTTATTTTTTAAAATAATTAATTTTAATTTATTATATATATTATTTATTTTAAATTAAGCTAAAAATTCTATGTCAACTTTAACATGTCACTATGACTGAGATTACAATATATAATTTATTTAGAATAATATTATTAAAATAATAAGAAAAATGTTAAATATTATTTATAATTATGTAAAAGATTATTCTTTTTATTTAAATGACTAATAAATTCATTTTAATTTTTCATTTATTTAATTTAAATGTAATGACTACAAATATCTGACAAAATTAATTCTTTATTTTTATATAAATCATATTTTTATTTCATATAATCCAATTTAAATTTATTTTTAGCTATCACATAATATAAATTAAAAAAAATTATCACTTTCTTTATATTAAAATTAGACTTTAATTTGCAGGACTAAAAAAAAAAAAATGACCCAATAATAAAAAATGTAGTCGAAAATAATTCCATTTTGGACAAAGACTAAAAACCATCAATACTGGTTTAGAAATACAAATTAAATGGAAAAAATTCAATTACTTGTAATGAAATTATATTGGAAATGTTTTGTAATTAATTTCTTTGAACATTCTTTTATTTAAAAAATAGAAGTTATAAATTTGATTTTACGTTGTTATTATTTTTCATTATTATATGAGACAAATAAATTTTCACGGTCAAATATAATTTTTTTCCGGCAAATAAGTTTTCTCATATACAATACTTGTATTGGGTATACTAAAACCTGACGTAGTAGTTCAACAGTATCAAACTAGTTCTTTGCTTAGAATCATGTTCCTTTGGCATTATTAAAAATGAAATGCTCACTTGCCCGTTGGGTTGCATGGTATTAACATGCACATTTAGACAGAGTCCACTAAACGTGATAGTGATGGACGACTTATTGAAAAGGTCTTTCTCTTAATATACAGTATACAAAAAGAATCATCATAATTGGATAGATGAAGTTACAAAATAATAATTTAAACTAATGAAATTTTGAGAACTTTAAAAAGATTATTTGATCGATCTGATCATGGTGATTTTTTTACAGAAGGTATATTGAAAAAAAAAAAAAATCAATTCCAAAAGACCCATCATACCCTATTTGGTGGGCCCTACTCTTAGGTGCACATAGTAATATTGTGTGACCAAGTGGTGAGGTGAACATCACATATATATTAAAAAACTAATGCTCACCTGTGTCAGTCCTAAGATTTCAAGCGGTTTTAGGCAAACTTTTAAAATGGACCTTTTATACACTCACAAAAAATAAAATCATATATTTTCTTTTTACAAAGTGTAAAACATCCAAATAAAATATTATAATCAAATTTATAACAAATTACTAATTAAAATTTATTTTTCTCACATTTTGAGATAAAAAATTACTAATTAAAATACTATATTCAACCAATAGAAAGAATGAATGTGCCAGCGCAAACGCTTGAATGAATGCAATTAGCATCTTTCTTTTATTTTACATGCAAATAGGTGAATGGTTGGTCGGTTGAACTTATTATTTTAGGCCTATTTTACTATATTTAATTTTTAACTTTTTGGACCTATATAAGAAAGGAGTTTATAGACTTAGAGGCCTTAACGGTGGCTTTCTCTACCTATAGATAGAGCCAGGCCTAATGCTCACGAATGCTCAAACAAATTGACTTGCTGTAAATGGACTCGCCTATGAGCGCGAGTATCTGTAGTGGCCTAGCTATATATGTTGCTCAGGGAAATTATCTTATCTGCATCAGTTCATTGCAAACGAGATGGCTGTCTACCTATTGAGTATATATTCATACAATTTTTCTGTATTAATACAATTTTTCTGTATTATTATTATTTTATGAATTGGATTTATACACAATTTGAAGTCATTTGAAGATATGTTCATAATAAGATTAAGTTGAAGTAACAATGACTGTTGGACCTGTTTAGCCTTTGGAACCATGATTTGTTCAATTATCACATTTTCTATACAAATATAGACTTTCAAATTAACTCATCTCCATCATCTAAAATAGTTATCTAATACCTAACAAACTAGTTTACAAAATGAATAATTTCTCCTCTTACTCTTGCTTAAGATGCCATTCATTAATTTCTTAAAAAAAAAAAATCTTGATTAAATGTGTGAGACAGGGGTTTAAAATTTGGTATTGGCCGATAATTTTCTCTCTTAATTTTTTTTAAAATAATATTAATATTACCGATATATATCGAATATCGATTGATATTGTAAACATTGTATCGGCCGATATCTCGACCTTGATGTGACATAAATATTTGGTAACATCTAAAATAACGAATCAGCTTCTAAAACTATCAACACCTTCATTAGCCATAAAATTACTCAAAATGCCATTAAATCCATTAATTGATGTTATTACTTATAACATCATTTCATCCAAAATCTATAAATAAGGCCCCACCTCAACTCTCAAGCAGCTTTTTCAATGCTACATAATTATACTGAATTCCCTACATGTCATTGCTATAGCTTCAAGCCGCTATCTTGTCCTCGGCTATTTTTTTTCCTTTTTTCTTTTTTGACCATGTTGCTCCAGCGCCCAAATACCTACCGTTTATTACCTCTTGTTGGAGCATTAAGCTTGTCATGATTTAAGCACTCTGATTCTTTCTCTTTATATAGAATTGAATGATGTAATTTTTGTGTTTTTCTTTCTATTTTGCCCTTTATTTTAAAGATAAAATGAGAAGTAAAATGAAAAAAAAAAAATTCTCATAACGATTTCATAGAAGAAAAATTCCCAATGCACTAATCAATTCCCAATACGTTAGAAAGGCACTGCTGACGCTTCCGGGGTCTATTTCCATAGGCCATCAGGGGACTTTTCTCAATTTTCTCCATATATTTTTATTTAGTTTTTTAGATAGCTTTGAAGGCCCCATTTACTCGAAATTGATTTATACTTTCCTTTTATAAAAAAAAAAAAATTCTCATAATTTCTTTCACAATTTCTATCGACCATATTGTCTAGAACATGCATTATCATGGTTTCCTTTTTTTCTCTTGGACTCGAGGTGACTCTGGTTAAGACCAGTCCAAGAAACTAGTTTGATAGGTAGTTGTAATACAATTATATAACCCACATTAGAAAACCCTATTCTCGGATTTGGATTCAATAGGACCCACACACAAATATAGCCACACAGTTTAGAGATTTCTTTTAGGACTTGCTGTCCTACTTTGATGGAAAGTGAGATATTAAAGGAAACACAATCTTAGGGTCCTCCTCACTATCCATAATCGATTCTCTCCACAAAAATCGATCACCGTACGACATAAGGAGAGGAATTAAGAGGGAAAGACAGAGAAACTCCAAGGAACTCTAGTTTTGTAGGAAAACAACAAGAAGACGTCAAAGCTGAGAAAGCGATGCACGTCTTCTAGATCTGATGGATTCAGGTACGCTTTTAATTATTATTATTATGATGGTTTCCGCATAATTATATAATTGATTTATTGAAACATTATTTGATTCAAGATCCTAATGATTTAAAGTTTCATAGATTGATACTTTAATTTATGTATATTGCGTGTAAAAAATTAGAAATCAAAAGGTTTATGTAATTTCTTAACACCCAAGTTTCAATCCAATTAAGAATTATGCTCACCGTAGTTTAACTCATATATTTAGTTTTTTTTCCCTCTCGCAACGGATATGGGACTCTCGTTTGCAAATCAACAATCTCCCCTCGAACGAGGCTCTCCAGCAGATAAAACGTCGTCAACCACCCCATTCGGCTAGGAGATTCCTGATCCCACGTGCTGGAAACCCAGTTTAATAAGTAGAGTGATCTAGTCCCATATAAGTCTTTAGTTTTCCCTCTCACAACCAATGTGAAATTCTCGTTCACACCCCGACAACTCTTCCATTTCCACTCAATCTCCAAGAGTTTCTGTTTTGTCTCTCTCAACGAGTCTTCCTCTCCTTTCACAAAATGGGCTTGCTGATTACCTATGAAACACGGATACTCCGAAACTATTCGAGTATCTGTGTCGAATACGTTTTCAACACAGATATGGTCGGATACGGCTCAGATACATGTCGGATACATATCCAATTAAATAAAATATTTTTTAAATACGAATACGTTACGGATACGGCACTAATACGCCATAGATACACCCCGATATGCCAATCACAACCATTCGATCCTAGAAAAAGGGGAAAAAAGTGGGAAAAAGAAGAAAAAAAAGGAATCACCCCAAAGAGAGAGGCGAAAGAAGAGAAAAAACATAAGAAGAAAATGCGTGAAAAAGAAGAAATAAACTAAGAAGACGAACATTTTTTTCGCCGCAGTCCTTTTTTTCGTGTTTCTCTTCTGTTTCTTCGTCTTTCTCTTCCTGTTGGTGCCGCAATTGTAGGATAGTTTAGGGATTCATAGCCGCAGCTGTGGGAGTTTAGGGTTTCATCGCTTTAATGTTTTAACTTTAAGTACCGCACATATACATTGGTTTGGTTGGTCTTTGATGCGGTAACTTATACATAGGTTTCCTTGTTGATTTATGCGACAACTTATTTGATGTGGTTTTTGGAAGCTGTCTCACTTGTATTCTTTCATGAATTTATTTATTTATTTTATTTTTTGAGTGATGCTCTTCTAAATATTTTTTTTATTTCTCATGTTAATTAAATATTTTTCTCTTGATTTTCATTTGTTTATTTTTCTCTCAAAATAGCCCTTTATTTAATACAAAATTATCAAATTTTCAGTACTTAATAGTATAAATAATAATTTTAGTATATTTTTTTAATAATAAAAATAATCTGTATAATTAATAGTTTTACAAAATATATTAAAATTTAATTTTTGTATAATATTTTATCACTACAACTGCGGCTATAAAAAGCAACATATTATAAATCTTAAAAGATATGTAGAAATTTCTTTTATATCTCATATTATTATCATCTTAATGGCAATTTTATTCAATTGAAATTAAATTTTATAATTACATTTAACAAATAATTTTTCTAAATTATCTATAAAAAATACATGCTATTCAATTATAGTATAAATAATTATATATTATAAGAAATTGAAGAATACATCTTATTATTTTATGTCATTTTATATGTAATTATAGTATAAATAATAATTATAGCAAAAAAATTCAAAAATGTTCTAACTCTTATGATTCTACGATTCATAAGTCACACTCCTAGACCGATTTATGATATGATTCAAGTTTGACAACATTAGTTTTCTTATCATGTACTTAGTATTTGTTGACTCATTTTATGTCACAGTAGAATTTATGATTTATTTTGTAAATGTCTGAATTATTTGTTATATATATATATATATATATATATATAATTTTTTAAATTCAGCGTATCCCGCCGCACCCGTATCTTAGTTTTTCAAAATTTGCCGTATTCCCATATCGAATATGTGTCGTATCCGATACGCGTATCCATATCGGTGCTTCTTAGCTGATTGCTCTTACTCGTTGAGGCTACTCTGCGCACGACCATTTGTTCCTGTGGTGTTTGTCTTCCTCTCTCCCGATGAGCTCTTTAAACTCCATCTTCTTTTCTCCCTTTGACACTCTATAAAATATTTTGTCTCCTCTACACCAGAAAATATGAACTCTGCCTGAACCGTTTCTTTCTCTTCATTTGCTCATTTCCTACTACTTTCTTCATGATCATACATGGAAGTGAATAACAGGTACGCCATTTGTTTCACCAACATTAGCATTTGGAGACTCATATTTTGCATTCTAGACCCTTTCTTTGATGTACGCAATTGATGAACACCGAAAAAGATTACTACTGTCGGTAAAATCTACATTATTCACTAAAAGTACTTTTTCTTTATGTGACATCATTTCTAATCTTTTTTTTCTTCCACCTTTATGCACTGATTGATTGCATCTTATTCATATTTTTTAATTTTTCCCATTTATGTACTGTTTGTTATGCGAAATCTCAAAAATCAAACTGTAATGGAAGCAATCAAATATAAAATACAAGCATCTACAAGAGAGAAGAAGACACAATGTAAGAAGAGGCTATAGTACTCTCACCTTCTCACTGTATATAGTTTTCATATAAAATGAGAAAGGACTTGGGCCAGACCATAAACAAGCCAAATGAGGCCGGATAAAATCGAGCCAGTATTCTTAGATTGTTGCTTCATCCATTTTCTTTAATATTCTTTTTGTTGTTACCATGGTTGAAAGGAAAAAAAAATAAAAACAGAAACCTGCTATCTGTGACACAAAAGTAAGACATTTCTTATGATTGTTATTTTTTAAAATAATTCATAGTATTGTATTTAGTGTTGCTTCAATTGTTTACTGAAAAGTTTAACATGCTCATAAGCAAGAACAATGGGAGAGATTGTTATAATCTCAAAATGTGACTTATGCAGTGACACATTTGTTTTTAAATGACATATGCCTTGATGAACCATTGATTGCATATGTTAATGAATGTGTTGACCTTACGATGATAAATGATTGGATGGACCCTTGAGAATGATTTCCTTTCCCTCCAAATATTTATAAGTTTATTATTTTTTCTTTTGGCAATTGAAACACATACTTGCTATTACCACTATTTTTTCATCTCTCGTAAAAATGTCTTCAAGGATGCAAACCTTATATTGGTACTCCCTATGTGAGAAACCGACCCTTACAATTAGTAATTTTTAGGACCGTTAATTCAGCTTCGTGACCGGTTAACAGTGTAGAGTGTGGAGAGAACTTCCCGAAGAGCTCAAGGTTGTCCAAATCTGAGTTCATTTGCTCAGTGATCCATCTCGTTGAAATATGGAGGGTAGTTTAGACATTTCACAATGTACTTTGAAAAATCATGAATAGTGCTTTGAAAACCTCGGATTATATGAGACCACTCTAATGACGTGGTAAGACCTTGAAAATTGCACACACTCTAAGTCTTTGATTACGTTACTCAGTGGTATTTCTGGATTGTTCCGATGATTTCCTGATCCAAAAAAATTGTAAGTCTATCAGAGGTAATATAAGTTTTAACAAAACAATTGGCATTTTTAGAATGTCGATTAGATATTTTAAAACACTCGGTTTTGAAAATCAAAGGTGGACCATCTATTTTATTAAAATACTGGTTTTGTGAAAAATACCAGATTTACGGTATTAAAATAAAAATCTGATTTTACCACCCCAAATCAGTAAACCCCGTGTTCACAATGCGATAACGGTGTCGGGTCTGATCATAGAATTTTCTAAATATCTCTAATTTTCATAACTTAATGTAGAAGTTAGATTTAGATATTTCTACAGATACTTTGTTAGATATTATGAATTTTTGGGATTTAAAGAAAACAGAAAGAATTGCTTTTAATCTTGGCCCTCCACCTCACCATTCCAAATCCAATGGAGGGGGTGGCTCAGGTGCTTTCTAATGAAAGCTATAAAAAGAGATGTTTGGGATGGGTTTTTACCTCATTTTCATTAGTACTCCGTTCTCAGTTACTTTCGAGAAAACCAATACAGTTCTTCATTTTTTATGTTTTCTACAACAAAAACCAAAGTCCAGCAAGCCTATTTTAGTGTTGATTTTTCGGATTTTTTCTAAAGCAATTGGTGAGTTTTCCTACCCAGCTAGTATTCTTAGATTGTATATCTCACTAAGAGGAAGCTCTAGTTAAAATTCATTAAAAAATACTTTGTGGTTTGTCCGTGAAAAATCATCAAAGAAAATATAAAAAAAAATCAAGAATAGTTGACCTGTCGAAATTTCGCTGAGGAATTGCACTAGACTGTTCAACCAGTCGAATAAGCTGATGAATTTTGGGGCACCTTTGAATAGTGCAAGAGCAAAATTGTTATTTTTGAAAACAATTCAAAAACTAAAAATTATATTTGTTTTGATTAAAATTCATGTATTTGACCGCTTCCATGTTTATTTTAAGCTTTTTAATGTTTAAATACAGTGTAACATGGAAATAAAATGTTTTCAAAAAGATTATCATGCTCCAAATTACGTGTTATGTTTCCGGTTTGGACTGGGTACTATTTATTTCCTGATTACTATTTTCAGTATACTGCGTATTATTTATTGCTTTCTTTTTCTCCTTTCTTGGCTGAATCAGTCTCAATATATCGCGGTAACGATCACTTGTTGATAATACGAGATGGGCACTAAATTTCGGTTCTTTGTATTTTGTATGCTGATTCTTCTTAAAACGTCACATATTCGGTGTTATTTTACTTTATTAATTTTTTGTCAGTTTTGCTTCCATTTGGATGCTTTTATTCTTTAGTGTTTATTATTGCACGCACTATCATCGACTTTTACTTTTTGAAGCGTGCACTTGCGCGTGCTTGGTTTTTCGATTAAAGGAGGGGATTAAAAATAATAAATGTAAAGAGATAGGCTTATATTCACGTGTTATTCTTGTACGCTGTATTTACTTGATTTTAACGATTTTACAGTTTGACAAAAACACTTGCCAATTAACGGTGAAGAGATTCAACCACACTATATTTATAAAATACATCTCAAGTTTTGCACTTAAATTCTAAATTCTCTTACCATTAGTCCTACGATAATGAGTGGATGTTTGTGGTTATTATACTGAGGAAAAATATGTGAACGAAACCAGAATATGATACCGACACTGTTCACACGTAATGGGATTACATAAAAGTTTATGTATATGAAACGTGAACATGAGAGTGTACAGGGTTTCGAGATTTTGCCATCTTGAAAGGAAGTACGGAATCCACTCATGTACGTAGAGGCTGACTGGTTTATCATTTGTGAAAGTTTCCGAAGTACTAGAACACGAGTCAAGATTGTCACTAGAGGGGAGGGAGGGAGGGGGGGTGAATAGGGCAATCACCAATTTTTATGGTCTTCACAGATTTCTTGATTAATTAAAATAATTTATAGCGGATATAACAATGTTAATCAAGAGAGATGTGTTGTGTGATAACAAGAGTGCAACAATTATAAATCAATCACACAAAGATAAAGACCAACACCCACAACACTAGATGTGTAGTGGTTCGGTTTACACAAACCTACATCCACTGTAGGACTCACCCAATCTTTGGCTATCCCATATACACTAGGTGGGAAATTACACCCTCACAAATAGAATGACTTCCACATATCCAATTGATTAGGAATTTCACCCAATCCCTACAGTTTTGAAAGGTTCGACCTAATCCCAGTCTACGTCTTTGTCCCTCTATTTTTTAGAGTGGTTCGATCACCTTGATCTACTCTACTAATGAAAATGATTTAAAATTAAATCAAACACTAAGAAGCACTTGCCTTTTGAAAGCTCACTTGATGTAGATGTTGTGCTTCTTGAATAGATCTCCCAATGTGATGCGTTCGGTGACGAAGATGTTCCGAGTATATGCAATCACAATCCTTGGGAGGTTCTAGGACTTAATCTACTATACTAATGCTATCCTATGGTTTTCTTTCTCTCTCTATCTGTGTATGTGTGTGTGTGTGTGTTAATCTCAATCAAGATGATTGGAATGATTCACCAAGTATAGTGGTTAGAAATGAGTTAGGAGCTCTAGGGTTTGCCTTTCGATTTTCCAAGTTAGAGAGCTAACCAAACACAATAAAGTTTGGAGTTTATATAGGCAAACATAAAAGTCCCGAACTTGACCCAGGCGATTGATTGTTCCTGGCGATTGATCATAGAGATGACCGTTGCACATTAAATGCACTCAAATAGATATTAAACGGTCACCGGATGATGAATCGTGCTCCACGATTGATCGTGACCTTTCAGAGGCGATGGATCGTGGTCTGATGATAGTATTGTCCTGGGGCCAGCTGAGTTTGACAGTATTTGTTCAAACCAGAATTTTAACATTCTCGGCCGATGGATTGCTCCTGTACCTGACGATGGGTCGCACTTGACGATAGGATCGTCCTGGGACAGTTCCAGTTTGACAGAGTTCCTCAAACCAGAACCGTGATCAAGTTCCCCCGATGTATCGTGGTCCCGATGTATCGACCCTGTCCCAAACGATAGGTCGTGCGCCCAATGGGTCGTGACATGTTCCTCACGATGGGTCGCCAACTCACAATTGTGTCGTCCTGAGACAAGAGATGTTTGACTGACCATCCCAACTAGAACCTTCATTTTCCAGGCAATGCATCACTATACCACGAATGATCATCCTCTGTCATCGCGATAGATCATCACACAATGTGTCGTCCTAACAACAACGTCAATGGTTTGAGCATTAAGTCCATTGACTCTGATTTGGTATCAAAGACTCACTATGCTTACTTATGATTTACCAAGATATTCTCTAAGCCTAGGCAAGGTCATCGTAAGGTGTTGGGTTCCACCTATAGTAATTTATGGCCAATTACCTTTCATGTGATCGCCATACACTTGGTGATGATGAATTTCGCCCTTGATCTTCCAAACTTGAAGCTCGTGAATCAGTCTTCATCACTTGAGTATTGATTCATTGCTTCAATCTTCCGAGGCAAGGCTTTACCTAAGTCATGAAATTGACAAAATAGGTGACGCGGCAAGCCGGCGCACTAAAAAGTTGGATATCTTGAGACAAATCCATTTCCAACCGCAATTCCGATTCGAATACGTGTATTTGTGTATAATGATAGTATTGCAGTAGATATACTTTTACACAGTAAACAGTGAGTAAATGGTAGCGTACCCGACTAGTGAGAACGGTAACAGATATAATTCTCTTATATCAATCTTGAATCATAAACTATGATTTATTTTCCATTGGTAGAACTTGAATTGTGTTTATTTTCAGCACAGTAAATACAAACTGCTGATTTAGTTGTTGCCGGAGAGCTTAGGAATCTATGTTACTTGAGTGAGAACTTATTATGATCATATGATAGATGTTTTATTGGGTTGAACAGTGATTTAATCCATTTTCATTGATGTGCATTTGGCTGATGTACTGTGCATATCAAATTATCTCACTGTTGTGGGTGAAGTACTGGGTTTGTGAAAAACCACAGTACGAGGACTTGGTGAAGCATTGAAGCATGAATTTGCCGACGGTGTAGACACGTTTTCGCGTCTTAGTGTACTGTAGACGTCAATTGACGGGGGTATTATTTTTGGATGATGGAAGAGCATGCATTGTAGATTGACTATGTTAGACGATGTTCTCATAGAAAAAACTACATAATTTCTGAGTGTATAAAATGTTGTATGATAACATATTTATAGATGATAAAATATAATCTGTTGTTTTCTCTTCACTGAGTTGTGTTGGTTCACATCCCTTACGTTGCAGGAAACCCGGATGAAGAAGGACTAGATGGTTCACAGCTGCAGTAGGGGTGGAGGCCCTCTATGTTATTATTCCCCGCTTTTGGGAATTCTCCATTATTGTGTTTTAAATATTGTCTGTATGAATCTTGTAATGTAATAAACCCTTTATTGTGTCCAGTTGAGACACGGTAGACATGTAATAAAACTTCTACGTTTCTTATGTTCGATTCTGATGGGTATATGTTAGATGATGACGAATGTTAGGTAGAGCATGTGTAACATTTATAACTTGGACTTCGAAGGAATGTAATCAAAGTGTTGGGCTGCATTGTGATCAGTAGTGTCTCCACATACCGCGGTGTTAGGTGGATTTTGCTAAGGATTTGGTTTTAAGTGGGACCATTGTGACCCCTCCATCTGCCTGAGAACTTAATCGGTCGTGTGATGGCCGAGTCCGAGGCTATCAAATGTTATATCTGAACTTCTGATCAGATAAAAGATCAAGTCCATGTTGAGTTGTTAGTTCTGCAATAGTAGATGCTCTGTGTGAAGGGAAAAAAAATCAGCCCAAGCCTTAGGAGGCTTTGAGGGGCGGGGTGCGACACCCTCTACTCCCAAGTGCTTAAACTAAAAATCTTTTGTAAACTTGATCAGAAATAGGGAAAGACAAATGAGAATGAATGAAGATGAAAAGAATTTGATACAAAGGGGAGGAAAAGAATCAATACTCAATAATCATTGATAGCTTGGTTTGAATATACTCCTATTTATATCATTGACATGTGTTTTTTTTTAAGACCAAGGTGTCCAGGCCTCTAAGAGCACCTCACTAATCATTGGGGCATGTGCAAACCTCCCTATCCACACACACTGGGTAACACTATGGGGAGTGGCTTTTTTGTGTTGAAAGTGGATTGAACCCAAGACCTCCAGCATCTGAGGCGGGTTCTTGACCGCCAAGCCAACTCTCACGAGGTTATATCATTGATATGCTTGAATGCTATATGATTGACATGTGTTCATATATAATTGATTGGTTGATGTTTGTGTCTACACTGTAATCCATCATAAACTATCAATCTCCATTGCTCCTCAGCTTGATGATTTTGCTGAGAAAATTATTCATGCTCTCAAGATTGGGCCCTTAGAGATAGGTCATAGGTGTTAGGACCTTATTTTAAAGCTACTCAACTATATGAACATCTTAGCTCTAACCTATGATTGGCTTCTAGGACCCTGAGACCTATATTGAACACACCTTTATTGATCCCTAGAATTGTTGTCCAAGTCAAATGGACTCATTTAATATCTTCCTAAACTTAGAGAGACTCAATTGGCATCATTGGGATTTAACTGGCTCATCGGTGCTTATAGACGATGATACATGTGTCGACTCATCATGCTGAAAGCTACAAATGAGTCACTACAGATGACAACTTACATGTCAACCAATTTGCTTGCCAATAAATTAGTAGTCTTTGATATTGTGAGTCGTTACAGATGTCGATCTGATGGTCGACTCACATCTCAAGCCTTTGTTCAAAATGCAAAGTCGGTTGCTACAGTTGTTGACTGATCTTTAGCCAAATTTGAACTTGGATATTTATTGTGGCCATGTTTAGCCCTTCATATGATCTCTATCTTTCAATTCACTCAAATCATCTTCAGAGAAAGAATTTCTACACTCAGAAGCTCTATTGTCTGAGCCATCTTCCTTTGATCTTATTTAGTTGCCACTTGAGATCAAGCATTAGACAATCTCCACATACCACTCAAATTCTTGAGATTGTTAATCAAATATCATTGAGCCATTCATGTTCTATTAGTTGGGTCACTCTTAGGGGACTGAGTCTCTAAGACATTTGAGTGTTTCTACTACACTCTTCTAGTTGCAATCAATCTTTTCCTCCTAAAAGGCAAACTGTAAAGGTATACCCAATAAGAGAGTCATTGGAGCTAACTAGAATATCGTTAGGGAGTTAGTTTCCTTATCAACATTTAACTTCAAAGGCATACACTAGTTCCATATTTATCATGATCCTTGAGTCATAACCTTGAAGATTTTTCAATAGTCCTACAATTGATTGTCAATTGGTTAATTGATTACCCAGTTGTTGGAGTTTATATTTGAATAAGTCAATGGTTGAATAAGTCTTCATTAGGTTGTTGTTAATTGACCAGTTTTTAGGAATTTTTTGTGTTGATTTGTTGATGACTCAGTAGTCTCAAGCTATTAGTTAGTTGCCACATGTTGTGGACAAATTTTTCCTTTAAATATCTCTCAAGTAAATTAATAAAATTATCTTTGTTTTAACATTGTGGCACCAGAGCCTAGGTTGTTTCCTGATTCAACAATTGCTGCTGGTTTCGTTGATTTTGCAAAATGACGGAATCTTTTGTGCAACCTGCAATTTCAAAGTTCGATAGTTATTATGATCATTGGAGCTTGCTGATGGAGAACTTCTTAAGATCCAAGGAATACTGGTCTCTTGTTAAAGTCGGCATTACAAAACCTACGGGAGAGATGACGCTAGATAAGACATCGAAGTTGGAGGAGTTGGATCTGAAAGACTTGAAAATCAAGAACTATTTATTCCAGGCGATTGATCGCTGCATCTTGGAGACGATTCTTGGCAAGGAAACATCCAAAGATATATAGGATGCAATGAAGAAGAAATATCAAGGAACCTTAAAAGTCTTCGCATGCAACCGACATAGTTCGTTTCAGATTTTTTCTCCAGAACTATGTCAATTTCAAATAAGATGAGAACTAATGGAGAAAATATGGAGGACAACACCATAATCAAGAAGATTCTCCTATCTATGACTTCAAAGTTCGAACACGTGGTATGTGCAATAGAAGAATCAAATGATATTGATGAGCTTTCAATAGATGAATTGATGAGTTCTCTGATTGTACATGAGCAAAGAATAAATCAGCATGTAGCAGTGGAGCAGGCTCTACAATTTCAACTTTCTATCGGCAATCAATACTCAAAGTGACAAGGATCAAGTTAGGGAAATGAAAAAGGAAACAATGATGATCAATTTTCACGTGATGATAAAGGTGATAGACAAGCAAAACATTATGACAAATCAAAGGTTAAGTGCTTCAGATGCAACCGGTATGGTCACTATCGTTCAGAGTGCCGGACAAATTTATACAAAGGTGAAAGGTTGAATTTTGCTAAGAACTTCTCCAAAGAGAAGGGTGAAAGATCGAACCTTCCGAAGGATGAAGAAGAGATTTCTCTTCTCCTGGTTTGCAATACCGAATAAGAAGCACCTCAACACATGTGGTACTTGGATACATGAGCGAGTAATCACATGTGTGGAGACAAGTCCATTTTTTCTGAAATGGATGATTCATTCCGTACCTCGGTGAAATTCAGAGATAATTCTACAATTGAAGTTATGGGGAAAGGAAATGTCAAAATATTGGACAAAGATAACAATCATCAGATCATCTCAAATGTTTTCTTTGTCCCGCACTTGAAAAACAACTTACTGAAGCGTAGGTCAACTTCAAGAGAAAGGCTATAAGATCACCTATCAAGAATGGCATTTGTCGGATTGAAGATCCAAAAAAGGGCTTGATTGCTCAGGTGCACATGACTCCAATATGTTTCTATTGTATGTTGTAACTGATGCTCTTCCTTGTTTCTCCAGTATAGTGACTGATCCAACCTGGTTGTGGCATCTTTGTTATGGCCACTTACTTCTTCATGAAAAACAAATGGTAATAGGTCTTCCTCATATTGATCACCATCAGCAAGTCTGTGAAGGTTGTGTTGTTAGCAAACAACACCGTGATTCGTTTCCAAAAAGGAAGGCATGGCGAGCCAAACAAACACTGGAATTGATTCATACCGACATATGTGGACCAATTGCTCCCCGATCCAATGGAAATAAGAGGTATTTTATTACCTTTAGTGATGATTGTAGTCGTAAAACATGGGTGTATTTTTTACAGGAAAAATCAGAAGTTTTTCCGGGTATTCAAAGCTTTTAAGGCCCTTGTTGAGAAGGAAAGCATGAATCTCATTAAGGTTCTCCAATTAGATCGTGGAGGAGAATACAACTCCAACGAATTCACAGTATTTTGCCAACATTTTGGCATCAAGAGGCAATTTACAGCAGCCTACGCCCAGCAGCAAAACGGTGTAGCAGAGCGGAAAAATCGCACGATCTTGGATATGGTGCACAGCATGCTGAACACAAAGTTTCTTCCCAAGAGTTTTTGGTCTGAAGCAGTTTTGTGGAACATATATATATTGAACCGAAGTCCTACAAAAGCCATAAAAAACATGACGCCGAAAGAGGCATGGAGCAGAAGAAAGCCAAATGTCGAGCACTTGCGAATTTTCGAATGCGTAGCATATGCTCATATTCCAGATGAAAAAAGGAAAAAGCTCAACGACAAAGGTATGAAATGTGTTTTTCTCAGTTATAGTGACACTTCAAAAGCTTACAAATTAGGATGATCCTATAATCGAGAAGATTATCATCAGTCGAGATGTTATCTTCGATGAAGCAAATGCATGGGCATGGAAAGTGAATGATGCAGGAAAGCATATTCCTATAATGTTTGATAATGAAGAAAGACCAATGGTATTTGATGAATCTCAATCACCTCAATTAGTAAATGGGCCATTACCAAGCTAGTACAACCCACAAGTGTCTTCACAGAGCCTATCTAGCCCACAAGACATATCTTCACCGATCCCTCCTACTGGAATGAGACGATCTCTATCCCTACCACCAGTCTCAAGGCCTCAAAGGACCACCAGAGGCCAGCATATTTGGAAGACTATGATTTTAGTGCTATGGATCTGTCAAATGATCCAACAATGTACTTTGCTTTATTTGCCGGAAGTGATCCAATTGAATTTGAAGACGCTGTGCAAGAATCCAAGTGGTAGGAAGCCATGAACAATGAGATCAAGGCTATTGAGAAAAACAATACATGGGAATTGACTGATTTCCCAAATGGCATAAATCAATCGGTGTCAAGTGGATGTACAAGACAAAGCTTAATGCGAAGGCAAAGTCGATAAGTACAAGGCAAGGTTGGTGGTCAAGGGTTACAACCAACGACAGGGAATTGACTATAAAGAGGTGTTTGCTCCAGTCACGCGACATGATACTATCAGATTGATAATTGCATTAACCGCACAAAACTCATGGTGTATATTTCAGTTGGATGTGAAGTGGACATCCTTACATGGAAATCTGCAAGAAATAGTATATATTGATCAACCTCCTGGTTATGTGAAGAAAGGGGGGCGAGAAGAAGGTGTATCATCTATGAAAGGCCTTATATGGACTAAAACAAGCTCCTAGAGCTTGGTATAGTCGAATAGAGGCATACTTCATGAAAGTGGGCTTCCAAAAGTGTCCTAATGAGCCTACACTTCTTACAAAATCTGGAACCCATGGGAAATCTCTCATTGTGTGTTTATATGTGGACGATTTGATCTACACCGGTAATGACAGTACAATGTTTGACGACTTCAAGAAATCCATGATGGCCGAGTTTGAGATGTCTGATTTGGAGATGATGCACTACTTCCTCGGTCTCGAAGTAGGACAATCTGATGGTGGTACTTTCATATCACAAAGAAAGTATGTTAGTGAGATTTTGGAGCGATTTCAAATGAAGGACTGCAATCCGGTTCGCACACCAGTCGAAGTTGGCTTGAAGCTAATGAAGGATCCACAAGGAGTAAAGGTTGTTGACAGCTTTATATAAACAGATGGTGGGAAGTCTCATGTACTTAACTGCAACAAGACCGATCATCATGCACGCGGTCAGCCTAATCAGTCGGTATATGGAAAATCCCACGCACATTCATCTTCAAGCTACAAAGAGGATTTTACATTACTTACAAGGTACTATTGATCTTGGTACTTTCTACAAGAAATGAGAGATCTCTAATCTGATCGGTTTCACTGATAGCGATTATGGTAGAGATCCCGATGACAGGAAGATCACTATGGGGTACGTATTTATGTTGGGATCAGAAGCGATATCATGGTCATCAAAGAAACAACAAATTGTTTCTTTGTCCACTACCAAAGCAGAATATATTGCAACTGCTTCATGTGCTTGTCAAGTTAAATGGTTACAAAGATTGCTAGGTGAATTATACTTCTTTCAAGATGACGGCACTCCCATCTATTGTGACAACAGTTTAGCCATCAAACTCTCAAAGAAGCCACTGCAACACGGACGAAGTAAGCACATTGATTTGCGCTATCATTTCCTTCGAGATTTAGTTAAGGAAGGAACAATTGAACTTATCCACTGCAAGAGCGAACATCAGGTTGCAGATATTTTTACAAAACCACTCAAACAGGAGGTATTTGAGAAGCTTCGTCAATTACTAGGAGTCTGCTCGGTTGAAGGACAAGCTGGTGCAATTGCTTCATAAACTGGTGTTTGCAACATCCAGTTTAAGGGAGAGTGTTGGAGTTTATATTTGAATAAGTCAATGGTTGAATAAGTCTTCATTAGGTTGTTGTTAGTTGACCAGCTTTTAGGAGTTTTTTGTGTTGATTTGTTGATGACTCATTAGTCTCAAGCTGTTAGTTAGTTGCCACATGTTGTGGACAAGTTTTTCCTTTAAATATCTCTCAAGTAAATCAATAAAATTATCTCTGTTTTAACACCATTAGAGCAAGGTTAGTCAATCAATGATTGAATGTGCAACAGTCCTAACGATTCTTAATCATCTCCTTGGATGGCTTGCAAAGCATCCTATTCCTTCTATGTGCAGAAGAGATTTCTGCTTATAATTGTTGCAAAGCATCCTATTCCTTCTATGTGCAGAAGAGATTTCTGCTTATAATTGTCAAATCTTGTACCATTAAGAAACCCATTTCATTCCCAGATGGGAAGTTGCCTAGTATTATTAACCAGTTGAAGTTTTTTGGATGCTATGCATTGGACGTAATTCATATGTTCTTTTGGGCATCATCTCTGGCGCATAAGAGTTCATGGAACTCTGCAATGGTAGACCATCTTCTCTGTATACCAATTGGTATCACAGGAATTAACATGTCATGATTGTATGATCAATGCTTAGGATCTATGTGCCCTCACTCTGTTAGGGCCAACAGGGGCATGAGACAGAGAGCAAAGGGGAGAAAAGTTTGAAAATTGATGTTAAAGGATATCAAAGAGGGGGGGGGGGTGGTTTGAGAAAATCTAGAAAAAGAGCTATGGGGAGAAAAGAGAAGAGAAGACAAAATTAGATAGAAAGAGGAAGAAGGGAAAAGAAGAGACAAAATAATCTTATAAGAGAACAACTTGTATCAATGGGAGATAATATGAAGAAAAGAGAAAAGGAGAGAAAAATTAGCACCTTAATCATGTTGACAATATTGCTCTGGATGAGCATTGCTTGAGAAACAATTCTCAAGTGCTCATATCATGTCTATCATGATTATTTTTTACCACCTTGATGAAAAAGGCTTGATTGCCTTATTTTCACAATTTCAGTCAAGTATTCCCTCATATTTGTGCTCCTTGCACTTGAAGGCTCATACAATGATTGGTCTGGAATGATTCTTGACCCTTGCACTTGAAGTTGTATGCGCTGCATTGAACATCAAACTTCTGTCATGACATGCCACTCTTGACTTATAGAGTACGGTTAGGCATGGGGGAGTAAGTATTTTTACGATGTCAGGGGGAGAAAAATGTGGAAATTGCAATGTAAAATTATAACATTGCTAAATGAATGATGGCTTGTATTTGACACAGCTTATTGTCTATGTAGACGGGAGATATTATTAAATCTCATTTCTTGTATGTTTTAACTTAGGAGGAGCAATTATTTATCTTTATCTATTTATAATTTTACGCAATAGTTTGTCATCACAAAAAAGGAGGAGATTATTAGCCTAAGGATTTTTAACCATAAGTATAACAATATTTTTTATGATAATAAAGTATTGATGTAAGGTAATAATATTTTTGATGAGTTAAAATTATAGAACAGGTTTTAAGACCATGCTCCAAGGTTTCAGCCTGCAAAGCATGCACACATTGAAGATGTCGGACATTCTCAAATAAGACAAGTGCCAAGCAAGCATACGTGTATTCTTGTTGTCTTGAGTCCTTTATATGTAATTAAATTATTTTTTGTTTCTTTGAGATGTAATTTATGTAAGTCTATTAGTCTTCGTCTCAAGTATCTCATGTATGTCCTTGCCTTGACTCTGGAAGATCATTAGGCATCTCAAG
The DNA here is from genome assembly GCA_013350335.1 of Chimonanthus salicifolius. Lineage (NCBI taxonomy): Eukaryota > Viridiplantae > Streptophyta > Magnoliopsida > Laurales > Calycanthaceae > Chimonanthus > Chimonanthus salicifolius. The sequence continues at coordinate 32,055,000 of CM023539.1, forward strand.
TAAAGACTAAAAGCAATGACTATGGAAGGCAAAGCAACAAAGAAGCATGAAGGCCAACCAAGTGAGGTAAATGGACCTAGGGAGACTTAGAATACCTGGACTTATCCCTTGGATGGACATTAGTATCATTGGCCTAAATTTAATAGTCTTATAGGCTTTTTAGGATAGATGTTGTCTACCCTCTCGTGAAAGCTCATTCGAACCATCAAATGAATTCCAAAATTGATGAAATTTTGTGAGTGTATAATACACTCAAAGAGCTTTCCAAAATGCATAAGAACATCCAAATCCGAACTTCGTAACTCGAGTTCTGGTCAGTTTAGTGAAAAGGGTGCAGGTTGTCAAAAGTTTAGTTGATGTTTGGTCGATGTTACCATAGACCAAACCACTGGTCGACGCAACTGTAGACCAATCCCTGCATAGAGTTTGTTACTCTTTGGAAACATCTGTCGATATTTCAGTTGATCCTCTTCATCAACTGGCTTTTTTCTAAGGAGCAATTTAGTTGCCGTAACAGTCGACAATATACTCGTCAGCCTACCTTTCAGGCAGAATTCAAATTGCCTCTTTATGGTCGCTGCATTAGTCGACAAACATATTGACAATAAGTGACAATGGCTAGTTTTTGGAAAATTAATTGATTTCAAATGGCTCTTTCAAGAGCATTAAATGTCTCCAACATCTATATTCCCAAACCCTTTATAAATGGACATTCAAATAATGTTTTATCTTGATGGAGAACTGAGCTAGAAGATGGAAATCCCTTGAGGATTTTCCTCCATCTAGATCAAATGAAACACCTTCTCTCTTAGATCTTTTCCATTCATATTCTCTTTATTCATTTACTTGAGAATTCAATCAGTACCGGCCTTAAAATCTCAGGGGCCCTAGGCGCAGTGCTTTGGCGGGGGCTCTAGGCCCTGAGAGTAGTGTGAGTCGGGGCATATCAAATTACCACATACCAATGTATGAAGTATCTAGCTCGTGGAGGGCACTGGTACGAGGTGTATTTAAAATACGGGTTGTGTTAAGTACTAAACATGAATTTGTCGGCAGTGTAGGAAACGTATTACTCGCGGCCAGGGAAGAGCCGTAGATGTCGTTTAACGGAGGTATCTTTTAAGAAATAAAGGATATTTCATGATAGATAACTGTGTGACATTATTCTACATGATTTTTGTTTGTATAAACTGTTGTTTGATAACATGTTTAGTATGTTGATAATATGATGTATTATCTAGAATTTGTTTTTGTTTTCTCTTCACTGAGCTTGTAAAGCTCACACCCCTTACGAAACAGGAAACCCGGGAGACGAAGGATAGGAGGATCTTCAGCTGAAGTGAATGGTGAAAACCCTCTAGCTATCTGCCCAATGTTGGGATCTTATGTTTACCTTATTAAACATTGTACGTATGAACATGCAATGTAATAAACCCTTCATGGTCTTTGTTTGAAACACTGCAAGATGTAATAAAGTCTACGTCATTTCTGATGTTAATGGAATTGATTGATGGTGAATGTTAGGTAGATCATGTGTGACATTTTCTACTTGGACTTTTCTAAGAGGTTAAGTTATAGATTACATATTAGTTAGTAGTGTATCCATGTAATACCCTGACCCAAATTAGGCGTAGTTCAGCTTAATAAATCCTGCTTAGATCGGTTAATCTCGAAGTTTACAGTTAGGACTTTGAAAAAAGCTCAGGTGTGGCCCAATCTGAGCTAGAAAGCTCAGTGATCCAGCTCGTCTAGCTGGAAGGGCAAAATGGTAATTTACTGCTTATTGTTATTATTTTATTTATTGTGTTATTATGTGATTATTATTCTCCTTAATCAAGGATTCCTATTTCTGATTTTAAAATAATTTTATTTTCAGAAAATAGTATTTAAAACCGCCCGTCAAAACCCTAAAATGGAGAAATAAATATTTTTAAATGGTTTTGGAAGTGAGATAATTTTTGAAAAAAGTATTAGTATGTTAGACCATTTTAGTATGATCTAGTTTATTTCTTCAAACCCCCTTTAAATTGATTTATTTAACACAAGTTAAATCACGTAAATAGTGTTAAGTTATGATTTTTATTTAAATCTATGGTTTTGGTAAGTTTTAAATCTCCAAATTTTAATGGTGATTAGAGTTTTTAAAACCCAACTTATCTATCAGGTTGGATTAAAATTTTCAAGCCTTAAAAGTATTGTTTTAGTTAAAAATCAGAATTTTTATAAAATAGAGGCCTATTTGCAAAACTGAAATTATAGAGGGACTTATTTGCAACCGGAACTACCGAACAGTGGTTACACTATACCGGACGTCCGCAGCTCTTGCATGCAACCTCCCGCTGGCCTCCATGCATTGATCGGTTTTGCTATATATTGCCCTCTCTTCAGCTGATCAAACTCGCAGATAATTTCTATCTCTCCCTCTCAACTGCTCTGTGAAAATCCAGCAACCTTTCACCCTCCTTGCCTCTTTGTTTTCCAAATTTTAGTTACTGTAAGCTTAGAAGGGAAGTTTTTCAAAAGTCAGATTTTCAGCCTAGGAACTCGAGTGAAGGTAACCACTGTGTTCCTCTTTAAATTTTAACTGGTTTAAAATCAAGAAAAACTGATTTTGGCCAAGTTTTGAGTAAGAAAAACCGATTTGAAGTTTAAGGAAAATTGTGGGATTTCTTGAACCAGAGTGGTTTTCGTTTTAAAATCGGATGGCCTGTTAAGTTTTAAAACTCCAAATCACTCCCTATGGAAAGAGGACTCACTGAGGAGTCCATCTGACCGGTTGGATGTGAAAATCGAATCCAAGAAACCCACTGCTTCTGGATTCGTATTTCATTATCATTGCTCGTTACTGTCTGCTGTTGCAGACAAAGGAGGAAGACGACTCTCGGACGGTCCGAGAGTCGAGCTTCGGACGATCCGAAAGAAACCATTCGGACGATCCGAAAGAAACCCTTCGGACTTTCCGAGCTTCAGCCCGAAGCCCCGAAGAGTCCGAGGCAAGCTTTACTCAGCCAGATGTTCCAAGTAGTGTTCGAGAGGACCGAACCCCTCTCGGCCGATCCGAGCTTCACTCGCCATGATCCGAGACACAAAGACCCACCGAGACCTGTTTTTCAGATTTTTCGGTTCGAAAGGACTTTCGTATGATCCAAGACTTGATCTTCGGACGATCCGAAGTCAGAACCAAGGTCCGAAGTCAATGACTAGCTTAGGCAGTGGTTCGGATGATCCGAAGCCACAGTACCTGGTTCCGAGGCTTGTTCCGAGGGACCTAGTTTTTTAATGTCAAATCTTGATTGTTAATGATGCATGCGATGTTTGTACCCCATTGATAAATTAAAAATGTACTAACACTCTTCTCTTATTACTATAGTGTATATACTATTGTATTCACTTCCAGGCCGACTCTATTGGTTGGGCACTGAGTGACTTCACTTCTAGGCCGACGCTATATCTGTCGGGCACTGAGTGACCTCGAGGCCTTACTCAACATGTCAAGTCTGGTCATATCCAAAAGACTACCAAGAAGTGACCTGAGTATCTAAACCTAACTGAATAAGTCAATCTGGTCATGCCCAGAAAACAATATGAATTTTGGACTGAGCACCTTATTATTATATATTGTGGATTATTTTAACTTAAAATGGTTAGAAACTAAGTAGGAGACTCAATTCCATTTACCTTGGAGATTTTTGGGAAAATAAGTATGGCTTTGAAATACTACTTGTATGTATACATGTGAATGCTATGTATGTTGACTTATGATTGATTGTGCACTTGTTTGCTTATTGTACAGAGACCATGAAATCACACATTTACGGTGAGGGAACTTAACTTTGCAGTAGGTGTGATCAGGTTTTTATTGAGATGGATCTTGAGCAATGAGTGATTTCAGATTTGATGAATCCACTCATATGCCTAGACATGATGCATTGTTGTAAGAAGTGCTTATGATGATTATGAATGCTAAGATGTTGATCATATGAAATGTGTAATACTGTTTCCACGTGTCCTTGACTATTGAACCAATATCGACCATGTGTGTGAGATGGTTTATGTCTACTGGACCATGGGTGTCGACAGTTGCTGACTTGAGGAATGTCAGTATCGGCCATGTGAGGGCAGGAGATGTACTTGCAAGGATATATTTTGACGGGGTTGGGACTTAATATGATGGTCTCAGCGTAGTATGTAGGCGTTACATTGGATGACAACAGTAATTGAAAAGATTATAAGAATGGAAATGATGATGAGATTATACTTGAATTTATTGTCAAGCATGAGTTATTATATTGCAACTGTTGATTATTTACTAACATGGTGTTTACTTAAACTGCACCGTTATATTTCCTTTACTTGGCTAGTTAGCTCACTCCACTCACCTTTCAGGAGATGAACCCGAGGAGGAGAACCCTCTATTTGAAGCTTAGGGTGGATAAGCTGCGACGTTGTTTTGGGATTCCCATTGAAGGGAATTCCCTTATCTTTGCTTTTGTAAAGCACCGAATGTGGTACTTAGTTTGTTTAAATGTGATGTATTAAACTACCATGTATCTGTAGTTACTCTGATGATGATTCAATGATAATTCAGTGTTGGAATTATGTGTTCATGTTATGTGTTGATGATTGTGCTTATGTTGGGTAGACTTATGGTATATGTTTGAGTCCACATGTTGAGATCATGTGTGACCTTTGGGCCTAACTATTGATCCGGCCCAGTTAGAATTCTCGAGTTAGTTTAAAAAAAAAACTCAATCTCGTTCTGGGCCCACCTTTCAGGTCGGGGCGTGACAATCCACATACTATGCATCGAGGTAGAATCTGCTGAAGTTTTGGGTCTTAAGCAGGCCCATGGTGACCCCTCCATCTGCCTGAGATTTTTACCGGCTAGGTATGGTTTGATCCGAGGATGTCAAATGTCAGATCCAAACTTGGTCATATAAGATATTAAGTCTATGTATCAATATGATTTCCGCAAAGGTTTAGTATAAGTGTTAGAAAAAAAAATCTCACGTCAGTAGGCCCGGAGGGTTGAGGGCATGACATAATATACCCGTAGCAGGATTGGGTGTTATATAATCTCTATTGACATCCCAAATATACTATTTTGAATTTTCTTGTCGAGAAAGAAAAGAAAAAATCTCTCCATAATTGGCCATATAATTGGACTTTTTCAAGCCCTTGCCTAAAAAAAATAAAAGGCCTGGATCCATGTACCAATCTATTCAATGCTTTATCTGATTATTTTAAGACCAAAAAGACTCTTTAAAAGGCCACTTTTGGCTGCATAAAATTTTCAATTCTTAGCCGATAATTATTTCTCTCGAATGTCCTGATCAATAGATCAATGACATACAAATATAAGAAAATTTATAGATGAAAAAGTGAATTCCTACTAAGTCATTTTCCATTAATTTTTTTCAATAAAATTCGTTATTTCATAGAAATTCATTTTCCAAAAAAAAAAACCCTACAAATATGCCCACATAGAATATTTACACTAAGAATAGAGGTAAATAAAAAACTAACTTGTTCTAAGAGCAATAAAGATTTAACAATTGAAAAGATCGAAACTTCATAATCATCCTAAATGTCAAAATCTCATCTATCTCAAATCGGCTTTTGAGTTCTTCACTCTATTATCTAAAATATTTTCTTCATTTCTTTTTTCATGTTTTTAATGGATTACCACTCTTGCACTTGTGATTTGTAGCCTTTCGACTCTATCCATTAAGGCTACGTCTTACTTTCTAATTATATGATCAAAGGACTTCAAATGAGTCTCTCTCAATAAATCATCTACTATAGTTATTTTTAAACTATTACTAATATAGTCATTTTTAACTCTATTATTTAAAGTTAATTCACTCTTCCAACGAAACATATATATTTTTGTAATTCTAATTTTATCTATTTTTTCATTACTAAATAATTTGATTAAAAAATGTATCTCATAATTACTCCAAATTAAGAATTCTTTTAATTCAAGGGACGTTTGCACGAGAGAGAGGAGAGAAGAGAAGAGAAAGGGTATACATGTGGTCAAGAAAATGACTTAACTTTAATGAGGCTTACCATTTATTATAGTTGAGGTATAAATGTATAAAAGAAACTACTTCTTTAATAAGAGCTTTGAATCTATATCCAAATATTGTAATTTTGAAAGATGGACCATAACGTTAACAGATTGCGGTAATTATATTTTGAAAATCCAACTCTACAAAGTTAGAATAGTTGGAGTAAATATTGTAATTTTACAAGATGGACCATAACATTAATAGATTGCATAAACTATATTTTGAAAATCCAACTCTACGAAGTTAGAATAGTTGGAAGTAAGTTTAAGATTTGTCTAATTCTTTGTCAAGGACATTTGCTCTAATTATAAAATTAATGAAGAGTCTCTTTAATTAAGATGGTTGCTATCTTTTCTAGAGTTTTTAAAATAACTTTATATTTGATTTATATTAAAACTTAAACCTTTACCTTATAAATTTTAAAAGTCTAGAACTAACAATGTAATAGAATTTATTTTAGAAGCATGCTATTAAAAGTTTATATGAACTCTGTGGATGTCTTTTTTCATTTTTAACAATGACTTCATCATCAATTAATCTTGATGTGAGGGTAAATTTGTAAATGGAAGATTCTGATATTGGACTTTTTTATTAGAGATTAGAAGAAACATACTCTAATTGAAATCTTACAATTTAATTATTATTGGAGGATGAACAAATTTGCTATGGCTAGAAGTCTAGAACGAAAATATGTATAAAGATTAATTTTTTTTAACTAAATATTCAAAATTAGCAAATGAAGATTTATTTAAATAGAGTACCTACATAACTTACAATCTCCCATTTTTCTACCTACTAGTTGAAGAATGTCCTTTCTCACGTGAGATTTAGCTAATGTTGGTCTAACAAAAAAAATCTATTTTGAAAACCATTGGCAATTGAATAAGAAAACAACTTTTTATATGGTTTTTATATGAACTCCTAGAATTACTTAATTATTCAAATTTTATTATTTCAATTTGAGCAAATAAACAAGATTTTCCAAATTTTTAGAAAAATTAGCAGAATTTCTCAACTTGGTGAGTTCTTGTGTGAAAATTAGAGAGATGATTTCCAGTATCTTCCTCAATTGAGTGAAGATGGATTATAGATTATTATATATATAGAAGAAATACAATAAATGATGGTTTACATAAAGGGAAACTGTACAATAAAATTATATAACTCTCAATCAAGGGATAAATGACTTCCATATGTGCTAATACTCCCCTTCAAGGTGGAGCGTGTATGTGAGTAACGCCTAGCTTGGAAATCATGTCATGAAAGACATCTTTGCCCAACGGCTTGGTGAAAACATCAGCAAATTGATGGGAAGAAGGAATGTGGCGAGGGATAAGAAGCCCAGACTGGAGCTTCTCCCTAACAAAATGCCAATCGAGCTCGATGTGCTTTGTGTGTTCATTGAATACGGGATTGTTGGTAATATGTAGAGCAGCTTGATTGTCACAAAATAAGGTGATAGGTGAAGGATGGAGAATACCAAGATCACTGAATAAGTACGTCAACCATTGAAGCTCACATGTCAAAGTTGCCATGGCGCGATAATCGGCCTCAGCGGAGGATGGAGAAACTGTAGGCTGCTTCTTGGTCTTCAACGAAATAAGGTTGGAACCGAGAAAGGTGCAATAACCAGTGGTAGACCGCCGACTAGTTGGACAACCGACCCAGTCAGAATCACAATATCCCTGTAGATGAAGGCTGGTAGATGAAGATAAAAGGATCCCTTTATGGAGGGAACCCTTCAAATAGCGAATCACACGATGGGCGGCGTCCAAATGTGCACTACAAGGAGAGTGCATAAACTGGCTGAGAATATGGACTGCATAATTAATATCAGGCCTGTAACAGTGAGGTATATAAGACGATCCACGAGACGACGATATATGGTGGGATCAGGAAGTAAAGTCTCATCATCAGGTGATAAGCGTAGCTTTCGTTCCATTGGAAAATCTGAGACACGTTCGCCAATGAATCTTGTATCCTTAAGAATGTCGAGAAGGTATTTTCTTTGGGAGAGGAAAATACCCTTTTTAGAACGTGCGACTTCAATGCCAAGAAAATATTTTAGGAGCCCCAAATCTTTAATATAAAATTTCTCTTCAAGGAAGCACTTGAGGCGTTGAACGGCCAAAGCATCATCACCAGTGATTATGATATCATCAACATAAACCAATACAAAGGTCAAAGAGTTTCCGATGTAATGTGTGAACAATGAATAGACTTAGACTGAGAAAATCCAGTTTGAATAAGAGTAGATGAAAACTTGGCAAACCATTGTCGAGAAGCCTGCTTCAACCCATAAAGAGATTTGTTTAGCTTACAAACTCGTTGCTCCCCCTGTCGTGCAAATCCAGGTGGAAGAGTCATGTAGACTTCTTCAGCAAGGTCACCTTGTAAGAAAGCATTGTTGATGTCAAGCTGATAAAGAGGCCAATGCTTAACAGAAGCAATAGACAAAAAGGCACGAACTGTGACCAGTTTAGCAACAGGAGCAAATGAATCGTGATAATCTAGTCCTTCAATCTGAGTGAAGCCTTTGTCAACCAAGCGAACTTTATATCTTTCAATGGAACCATCTGACCGATGCTTGACTTTGTACACCCATTTACAACCCAATGGGTTTCTTTCAGACTGGAAGAGAAGTGAGACTCCAAGTATTATTCTTTTCAAGGGCTGCAATTTCCTGTTCTATGGCATCTTTCCAGTGTGGAAACTTAACAGCTTGAGAGAAGGTACGAGGCTCATCTGTGGAACAAATAATGGAAAGAAATGCTCTATGTGCAACAGAGAGATTAGCAGTATGAAGATAATGGGAAATAGGGTATGGTGTACCTGTTAACGTGGAAGCGAAAGGAGAAGGTGGACGCTCATGAGTGGCAGTGGAGCAATGATACTCAGCCAGAGGGGGCGGTGGGCGTCGAATGCGACTAGGCCGAGCAGCTGGTGTCGGAGCAGCAGGAGAGGGAATGGAAGCAGAGCACTGCTGGGCAGACTGGAATCAAAAGAAGCAATTGGTGAAACCGGTGGTGGGAGTGGGTGGAGGACTGGTGGTGGAGAATTAGCAACATGCGAAAGAGAAGGGAAATCAAAGGTAGGGTCATCAGATAGGGGCAATGGTGTAACAGGAGAAGATGTTGGAGTAGGCAAATCATGACAAGGAAAGATGCCTTCGTAAAAAGAGACATCATGAGAGGTGTAAATGGTTTTAGTGGCTATGTCAAAAACACAATAACTTTTTTGTGCATAAGGGTAGCCAACAAAAATACCGGGTTTAGCTCGTTGGTCAAATTTATGTTTGATGTGATGGTTGTGACCAAAACATAAACTGCCAAAGACACGCAAACGAGAATAGTCCGGTTTGGGGTGAAACAAAGCTTCATGTGGAGATTTGCCTGATAAAAGAGGAGTAGGCATTTTATTGATGAGATAGGTGGCTGTGAGGATACACTCACCCCAAAATTGTAAGGGTAAGTGTGCCTAAAAACAAAGTGTACGACCAACCTCAAGGAGATGACGGTGCTTGCGCTCGACAATGCCATTATGTTGTGGAGTTGCGACACAACTCCATTCATGAATGACCCCATGAGTGGAAAAGAAATGCTGCATAGAAGAAGAAAGAAATTCAGCTCCATTATCCGAACGAACTTGTTGGATAAGGGGAAAGAGTTCACCACCCGTACCTGAGTGAAGAGAATGTGTCACGCCCCGACCAGAAGGGTGGGCCCGGAACGCGACTGATTTTTTTTTTTGATAAGTAAATTAAACCACAAGCATACGCAATCTAATTGGGCCGTATACAGTTGGGCCCAAGGGTCACATATGATCCCATCATGTGGACTCAAACATGTACCATATGCCTACCCCATAAAATAGACATTAACAACATCAACACATAGCATAAAAAATCAACCATTGATTTCAACATGCAAAACATTGTCTCAAATCACTACAAAGGCAACATAGCCTAGTACATCAAATTAACACAAATTAAGTACCGCATACGATACTTAATAAAAGTCAACGATCCCAAGAACCAACAGGAAAAGATCAGGGCATTCCCCTCTGGGAGAATCCCAAAACACTGCTTTAACTTATCTACCCTAAGCTTGAAGGAGAGGGTCCTCCTCCTCGGGTTCATCGCCTGAAAGGTGAGTGGTGTGAGCTAAGTAGCCCAGTGAAGGAAATATAACAATGCAAATTAAGTAAAATAACATGTTAGCAACAGTTCAATACTATCACATGCTTGATAAAAATAAGCATAATCTCAAGTAATACATCAACATCATCAATTTCTGCTATCAAACACCGTAACGCCTGCAGATTACGCTGAGACCAGTATTAAGTCCCGACACGGTCAAAATACATCCTTGCAAGTACATCTCTGGCTCTGACTTAGCCGATACTGTCACCCTCAAGTCAGCAACTGACGACAGCATGGTCCGCCAATGTTCCAGTAGACATAAACCATCTCTCATATGGCCGATATTGGTTCAATAGTCCAGGTACGTGGAAGCAGTCTTACATACACATACGATTAACATCGTAATATCACAATCATCATCAACACTCTTACCATAGTGCATCATGTATAAGCACATGAGTGTGTTCATCAATACTGAAACCACTCATTGCTCAATACTCATCTTATCATAAAACCTATTTACAAAATCTGCAGAGTTAAGTTCCCTCATCGTGATTGTGTGGTTACGCGATCTCTGTTCAAACAACACACAAGTGCACAATCAATATACATAACAAATACGTACACATACGTAGCATTTGGAAATCATACTGTTTTCCCTCAAAATATCTAGGGTTCATGGAATTGAGTCTCTTACTTAGTTTCTATCCTTTTTAAATTATCATAATCCACAATATAATAATAAATAAAAAGGGGCTTAGTCCAAACTCATATTGTCTTCTAGGCATTGATCAAATTGACTTATTGAGTTAGGTCTAGATCCTCGGGTTACTTCTCGCTTGTCTTCTGGATAGGACCAGATCTGACATTTTGAGTAGGCCTCGAGGTCACTCAGTGCCCGACTATATAGCGTCGGCTTGAAAGTGAATCACTCAGTTCCCTACCAATAGGGTCGGCCTGGAAGTGGATACAATAGTATTTACACTATGAATAATAAGAGAAAAAGGGGTTAGTACATTTTTAATTAGCAAGGGGGTATAAGTCATCATAACACATCACTAACCATAGTCAAACAAGATCAGACATCAATAATAATATTTTATCATTTAAAAACTGTGTCCCTCGGAACTGGGTACTGTGGCTTCGGATCATCCGAACCACACTAAACTAAGTCACTAACCTCGGAACATGGGTCTGACTTCTGATTGTCCGAAGGTTGGATCTCGGACCTTCCGAAGTCCATCTGAACCGATAAAAATAGATAAATTAGTCTCAGTGGGTCTGAAAGCCTCGGAACGTCCGAAGGTATGTTTCGGAACGTCCGAGTGGATTCGGTCCTTCCGAGCTCCGCTCGGTGCGTCCGAAAGGGTCTGGCTCGCCTCGGGCGTAACTGGGCTTCGGGTGAAGCTCGGAACGTCCGAGGTTGAAGCGGTCGGACCGTCCGAAGATTCGGACCTCCTCGAAGAACGGCTCTCGGACCTTCCGAGAGTCGTCTTCCTCAACTGTCTGCACCAGCAGACAGTGACGGCGGACACACAGTGAAATGCGATTCCGAAAAGGAATGGCTTTCCGGACTCGGTTTTCACATCCGTCTGGTCTGATGGACTCCTCTGGGAGTCCTCTTTCCATAGGGAATGGTTTGGAGCCTTGAAGCTCACTGGGCCATCCGATTTAAACAGTAAATCCTCACAGGGTACATGAAACCCATGGTTTTTCCTTAGATTTAAAACTGGTTTTTCTCCATCAAAACAGGGCCAAAACTTGAATTTCTTGATTCAAAACCAGGTTAGAATTTAAAAAGGAATACAAAGGATACCTTTGCTGAGGTTCCTGGGCTGAAATCTGGATTTTTGAAAATCTTTCCTCTAAGCTTACTGTTATTGAAAAACAGAAGCTCGGGGTTTCTCGGCTGGCTGAAATCACAGAGAGGGAAAACAGAAGAAGATTTGCTGGGAGTGAATCCGGTTGAAGGAGGCCTGAATTTATAGGTTTTTGGCTGGGAAATCCGCTGCTTATGCAGCGATGGGACGGGACGACGGGAAAAATCATCATCGCCGGGAATCAGGCCGAGCAGCCAGTGCACGCCTGCATGCCGTGTGCAGGTTTTTCTGCTGTTGCAGATCAACCCTCCAATATTTTCTAAATTGCAGATAAGTCCTGGTTTTAATAAAAATCGATTTTAAAACTAAAAGTAATAATTTAAGAACTCAAAAACTTGATCCAACCTTACAGATAGGTTGGGTTTTGAAAACCTTGGTCACCATAAAAATTTCAGAATTTAACTTTAACCGAAATCATTTATTTAAATAAAAACTATAAATTTACACTATTTACTTAAATAAACAATTGTTAAAATAAATAATTTAGAAACCTCATTTTGAAGTGAAATGAAATAACTAGACCATTCTTAAAATGGTCTAACACCAAATACTATTTTCAAAATTTATCTCTTTTCTGAAATTATTTAAAATAATTAAGACTCCCTTTTCGGGGTTTTGACGGGCGGGATTTAAATACCATTTTCTGAAAATAAATTCATTTTAAAATCAGAAATACAAATCCTTCATTAAGGAGAATATTATCCATCAATAATATTCATATAACAATATAATTTATAAAATCAAACAAAAAAGCGATAAATTACTAAAATGCCCCTCCAGTTGAACGGGCTGGATCACTGAGCTCACGGGCTCGGATTGGGCCTCAACTAGGCTTCCCTCTAAGCCCTAACGTAATCTCCGAGATTAACCGGTTAAACATGAATTATTAAGCTAAGACACGCCTAATCTGGGGCAGGGTATTACAGAATAGATGCGAGAATGAAAGTGGGTCTGAATCATGGCAAAAAATGATTACAAAATAGATTGTGTGTCAGACTTGATGGGCATGAGGTAAAGCCATGTGCATCGACTAAAATCATCGACAATGGTTAAAAAATATCGAGATCCATTCAAAGAGGGTTGAGAAAATGGACTCCAGATATCACAGTGAATCAAGGAAAATGGTCTATTACTGGTGATAGAACTTGAAGGAAAGGGCAAGTGTGTGTGTTTGGCTTGTGGACAAATGTTACAAATGAGATTTTTGGAACAAGAAATAAGGGGTACCTCCTTAGCTAACATGTGCAAACTGCGACGGTTCAAATGACCAAGGCACAAATGCCAAAGATCAAGGGTAGGTGGTTGAATAACAGCCAGTGCCAAAGCCGTACGGAAGTAGTAAAGCCCGTCATGAACATCACCTTGTCCAATCGTCTTCTTCGTTGATGGGTCCTAAAAAAGACATTGGGTAAAAGAAAACGTCACTAAACAAGAAGTAGAATTGGTAAGCTGACTCACAGATAAGAGATTAAATTTGAATGAGGGAAGAAATAAAACATTCTCAAGCACAAGAGTGGAGGAAAGAGAAACAATCCCAATATGTGTGATAGGTGCAAGTGATCCATCCGGAAGGTGAACAGAGGATGGGGTTGAACAAGGTTTATAAGAAGAAAATAAAGATAAAGAAGAACACATGTGGTTACTGGCACCTGTATCAATGATCCAGACTGAATGAGAAGGGACTGTAAGAGCAATACCCACGAGATGGGCACTAAATATGTGGCTACTTGAATGGGGAAGACGAAAAAAATTCGTGAGGGTGCTGCGGTCCTCCTTAAGAATGGATGGCGATCTCATCTTCATAAGAGACAGACAAAATAGCCCCATATATGCCTCAAAGACATAAAATCCCAATAGCAGTAGATAAGTCCAAAAGGAGACTTCCCCATATGTCATAGGTAATGGTGCTACGAAAAAAATGATGATCACGGCAAGAACAAAGGCAACCTGTCATATAGCTGGCAACATGTTGGGTTAGAGGGGCCATCAACCGTAATGCAATAGAGAACACCATAAAAGTTGGGAAAAGAAAACTACGTGGAATCACCGCACCATTTGGACTTGAAACAGAAGCCCAGGAGAAATACAAAGGGGTACATGGAGTCTTCAAAGAGGGGCTGAAGTACACCCAGCAGAATGAGGTTTGCAGTAGAAGTGATGGCTGTTGCAGCACCTTGAAACTGGCGAAGGAGGGCTTGGTTGGCTATCCATGGTGACAAGATAATATCCATACTAAGAGCATCAAATGGGGCAATCGGGCCAAAGGCCAATCTCCAGCCAATCATGAAGGTGATGCTGGGTTGTCGTGGCGCAAGAGCAGCAACAAAAGGACCGCTGAAACAATAAGGAAAACAGTAACAGGGAGTGCCTGTCTAGCAACAGCAAGGGTGAAAAAGAAAGGGCCCTTTACATTGAGCGATGGCAGCAAAAAAAGAATGGATTGCGCCGGTGGTCGGGGCAGCAGATCTGGAAATGGGCAGCGTTGGAGTCCGATATTGCAAAGGGCATGTCGGCAGAAACAGTAATGGCGCAGATGGCCAATAAGGGTCCACGACAGAGATCGGAAAAACTAGACCTGGAGTAGCGTGGCAGCAACTGAATCAGCAATTGCTTCTTCTCCGTTGGCAGGGCGCACGGGAGAAGGGACAAGAGGAGGCTGCAGCAGAGATGACAGATATCTGCTAACCACCAAACAGACCTGAAAAAAAAAAGGACCAGCGTGCAAGAGATGCTCAAATCTGGGCTAGGAGTTTTCCGCCTGGATCGGCAATAGGTTGCAGCGATCGTGATGGCCGAACAGAGACGGGATCGTGAGATTTGGCAACGGGTAGGTGAGCTTGTTGGGCGAAAGCAGCGCTGATCGAAGGCGCTGAAAGGAGTCCTAGAGAGAAGGAGAGGTCAATCAGATATGTGTCAGATCACAAAGGGCAAAACACGTTTGGCCAATCCGGGCACAAAGGGCCAGATTTGGTCTCGTCGGTGGAGCTGCAACGGCCATCGACAACAATGGGCAACAGATCTGGCGAGAGAGACGAACGACAAAGTAGCGATGGCTAGGTGGTTCACATGTTTTGCAGAGAAGATGATCTCTGGACGGTGCAGAGAGGGACAGATCTAAAATCAATAGATCCGGCGAGAGAGCTGGCCAGCGGAAAGAAAAAATTCCAGCTGCGACGGCGGCAACAAGTCAACGGAACTGATCTGATGTCCTCTTCAGATCAGGTGCTCGGTCTTGATCTAGCACCTGTGATCTAGGGGAAAAAAATGCCAGCGGCGCTGGTACAACAGTTCAACTGAGCCGGTGGAACGACAAATAGGAAAAAAAAATTACTAAGAAAAATTATGGGAAAAAAAAATCCCAAGAAAATAATCTGACTATGATACCATGTGAAAAGTAGAGAGATGATTTCCAATATCTTCCTCAATTGAGTGAAGATGGATTATAGATTATTATATATATAGAATAAATACAATAAATGATGGTCTACATAAAAGGAAACTGTACAATGAAATTATATAACTCCCAATCAAGAGATAAATGGCTTCCATATGTGCTAATATCTTGAGTGGAGACCAAGTTTCAGAAGATATATTTAAATGGATAGTTGAACGATAATAACAATTAAATCTCAATGTTATAAACATATAAAACAATCCAATAATAATATCATTAATAATTAGTATCATATATAATAATTTTATATAATAGTGATAAATGACGGGATAAAATTCATTACCTTTGCAAGTAGTCAAGCCTTGAAACTTGAAATTAATCCAGAGAAATGAAATATTACTATAATAGTTATCTTCTCATCTATTTTTTTTATAACCAAGGTGTCCAGATGTCACACCCGACTAATTCTCGAAACTATGTGCAAATCTCTCAATCTGCACACACTAAGTAAATTTACAAAAAGTGGTTTGTTGGAGATAGAATAGGAATCGAACACAAAATCCCTATTTCCTAAAGTGAGTTCTTAATTGCCTTTGAGCCCAACCCTTCCAGTTAAGAAAGTGTCAATGAGAGACCTAACCGCATGCCTTTGAGCCCAACCCTCCCCATCTTTTATAAAAGCCACCTTCATCGCCTAGGCATGCCAAAACTGCTTGGATCACCACCGGGATAACCCCTGCAATTCTTCACAAACTTAGATCACTTTATACAACCTCTTTTGCTCTCTGCTTTATTATTTTTATCATTATGTCCATTTGCAAGTAGCTCACACCAGCCACCTAGACATTCCAACCCATTAGTAGCATTTCACTCTAACCCACCTACATTATTAAAAAATTGTGATATGATAATATTTTTGAGATAGAACTCACTCTTAAAAGTTAGTTATTAAGAGAAATATACCTCAAGTATTATATAAAGTCATTGGCTTGTCGAATTAATCGATTTGAGATTTTTTGTCATTTCACACATACCCTCATGTATATCTGCGTTTTGTGGATACACATGGAAAATCACATGTGCAGCTGGACCCTATAGTTACAAGTGGAAATTTCAAGCTCGTCATCACGTGCAGCTTGATCCTATATTTGCACGCAGAACTTGCTCTGATACTATATTTGAAAACTATGACTTTATAATATTTTTGAGATAGAAATTACTCTAAAAAACTAGTTGTTGATACTTAAGAGAAGAGTGGGCCCGACCCTGTCTATAGACAGAGCCCCAAGTCCATAAACTCCTTTGTTATATAGGTCCAAAAAATTAGAAATTAAACTTAGGAAAATAGGTTAAAGTATTATAATGTCATAAGAAAGATTGAATTGATTAACTATCTCATCTATTAAGAAAGGTATGTTAAAAAAACTTGAATATAGTAATTTAATTAGTAATTTTATATCTCAAAATCTAAAAAAAATAAATTTTAAATAATACTTTTGTTATAAATTTAATTATGATATTTTATTTGGATGTTTCATATTTTGTTAAAATAATATATGATTTTATTTTCTGTGAGTATATAAAAAACTTATCTCAAGAGTTCGCCTAAAGGCTCTAAAATCTCATGACCACACTGAAAAAGAGTACCTCAAATATTATTTAGAATTATTAATTTCTCAAACTAATCAATCTTAAATTTTTTGTCATTTCCCATTCACCGTCAGTAATCAACAACCCTGCTGGTTTGGGTCGATCGTCATCGTCGAATGACCTGTTAGCCGTTGACCCATCTCTTTATCTCTGTATGATCAAGATATTTGAGCAACCACGAAACCCACGCAAAGACAGGAAAAAAATGAGGAAAAAAATGGCCAAAAATTTTGGGTGTATTCTGACGTGTCTTGGTTTTGAGATTTAAGAGTTTATAGATTGTAACTAAAGGAAAGCAAATCAATCGTAGAAAAGACTGGGCTTTTTTGCTCTTTTTTGTACGTCGGCAACGGCTGTTTTTTTTTTCTTTTACTTTGACTTTCGACTTCTACAAGAGAAAATGCTTTTTCTTACTTGTATGTTCACGTACGAGAAAGGATTTGCTTCAAATCTATTATTTGTAAAATACTTTAAAAGTAGGCAAAACATATACTTGCACCACTCAATTTGATAACTATACTTTCAATAATACTATCACATTAATAATTATTTTAAAACATTTAAGATAAGTTAGTTAAGAGTAATGATTTTTGTACCCCAATTTCTTCTATGATACATCACTTCAAAAGAAATTTTCAAATTTATCTCTATTTATCTCTTTTTCTTTTTCTTAAAAAGAAGAATAAATTTGAAAATTCATTTTAAAGGAGTGCACCATAGAAGAAAATAAGAGTGTAAAAATCACTATCCGATAATTAATGATTACAATAGCAAAAGGAATTTGAATGATAGTTAAGAATCTGTTTCAGAAAGCAAGAGTCTTGAATTTGAATTTTATCCTACTCTAAAGAGTTATTTCATGTAGAGTTATTTGGTCTACGCGGATAAAGAAACTTATATATCTTCTAAAGATTAGTTAAATGTTCTAAAAAAAATAGATACATTGATTAAAAAAGAGTGAAAAATTTAAATAATTGAATTAAATTAAAATTTGACTTCTTAAATTCATGTCACAATTTTCTTTACATGTTGGGGCCATCTTATAATTCAAACCAAAAAAAAGCTAGCCCGACACCTGGAGTAACACTTCATGGTCCGTGGCCCCATTACAACAAATCTCTTTGTTGAATGGTCGTCTCGTTGTTACCATAAATTCGTCGTGCCCAAAACTTCATCTATTACGCAACTCTATGCTTACTGTGGGGCCCGCTGATGCCATTTCCCGCTATCGCGCGACGTGTCATCAAAGCATTGGCTTTCCGTACTTCCCCGCGGTGCTGCTCAGCTGCCCCATCTATAAACATCATCACGGGTATAAAACGGGAGCCACCGAACGCTGAGCGTTTTCATTTTCCCCTTCCTTCAGATGCTTTTTCCAATTCCTTGAAATCGGAGAACAAGATCCACCTTTTCCCCATCCTTCCAACCCTAGATTTCTCATTCTCGCCTGCTGATCTCCATCAGGTCCTCTAAAAATGGTGAGTTTTTCCTCTTTTAACTCCTTTTCTCCAACTCTTTTTAGTTAGGGTTTTCTTTTTCCTCCATTTTATTGGCCATTTCTTGTGCTTGATCTGCATCTGTTAGCTGAATCCATTGATTTCGCTGAAATCTGTTTGTTTTCGATGGATTTGCTCTGTTACTTTCTAGTTCCAATGTTGAGATTAGTAGATCAGATTCGTCTATACTTTTTCTTTGAAAGGTGATTCATCGGTACTGTTTACCCGATTTTATAGTGCTTGTGTGCTTCTTCTAGCTTTTGCTAACTGGAATTCGTCAAAAACCCTTATGAAAAGATGTGATTTGATTAGACTATTGCAGATTTTTGTGCTAGTAATTTCTTTTATTAACTAATTAGATCTGATTTGCTTTTGATCTGATGCGGACTTTAAATTCTATATTTTGTTCATTTCTTGATGCACAATAATATGGATGACTGGATTTTGGGTTTGTTCTTGAAGCTTTATTGATTGTGAAATTTCATGTTTATTAATAATGGTAATTCAGTGTAGTATTATGTGCGTATGATATGTTTGTTCTAAAAGCTTTCTTGAATTAGACATTCCATCTTTAGAAAAGATCTAGTCCAAAAGTTTGGACTATTGTTGTGGTTGAACCCACCTTTTGAGGCTCATTTATTGACCCATATGCCAAATGGATGGTTGGATAGAAAATACTAATTGTTCACATAATATTAGTTCAATTTAATGATCAAAACCATTGAATCTCGAGAGAAAGGAATTTGAATGGTTGGGCTAGAGACTCTAGCCATTTATTTTGTGGAGGTTTCTAATGGAATGGTTATGTTCATCAACATTGAGGTGATTGGTTGCCGTTATATCCTTTTAATTCAATCATTGTACACATGTAGGGGTGGGCCAAAGAGATGGATAACCTATGAAGCACGGATACTCCAAAACCATTCGATTATCCGTGTCGGATACATTTTCGACACAGATACGGCCGGATACGGCTTGGATACGTGTTAGATACGTATTCAATTAAATAAAACATTTTTTAAATATGGATACATCAAGGGTACGGCAGCAGACACAGAGGGATACGACGAGACACGGCGGGGCACGGAACACAGCACGGGATACGGCAGCACGGGAGAAAAGGGGGAAAAAAAAAACATATATATATATATATATATATATATATATATATATATATATATATATATATATATATATATATATATATTGTATTCATTATAAATATAAAAATATAATTTTATAATAATTTTTATCTCATAATAGAATTTATGATATTTTTTGTAAATGAATTTATTTTGTTAGTATCTCACTGCACCCGTATTCTAGTTTTTCAAAATTTGCCGTATCTCCCGTTTCGGATACGCGTCGTATCTGATACTGCGTATCCATATCGGTACTTCTTAGTGGATGACAAGGCTTACTCATTGTCTTATCTTGTTTTCCATGATGGATCTTTCATGTTGCCACCTCAACCAACCAAATGGGAAAAAGTAAAAGTAAAATACAACAAATAAGCTAAATTCAACTAAGCTAAATGAGGTGTCGAAGTCCTCCACAAGTCTTCAATCCACACGTCCAAGCAGTGGTGGAGTCGAATGGAAGAGTTGAGAACTTGTTGAAGAATTCATGCTCCAATGGAATAGTTCAAGCAAGCCAATGGGGAAATGCCATGTAGGTTGATGATGTGTCTTCAACCAATCAGAGATCTCCCACTCCATGCAGCTAAGAAGAGTCGCACAAGTATAAGGGAGAGAATTTAGGGGTTGTGGGCAGGCATGATGAGTCGCACACGATTTGGGAGAGTGAAAGTAGATGAGTCGTTCATGGCTAGGGTTTGGCACCATCTTGACACTAAAACAGTCATAAGTTGGGCTATGTAAGTCAGAATCATGCAAACTCGAGCTTGTTGGAAAGGTCTTTGAATAAGCTTTCCAGAAAACCAAATTTCATCAAAATTCATTATCATTTGATTCCTCAATTATGCCTGCAAAGTTTCTACTCGTTTTCTGCCAATCATATGATGCCACTTAGGATGAGTGATGTGTTTCCTCCAAAGAGATGGATAACAAGGCTTAGCCATTGTCTTATCTAAGTTTCCATGATGGATCTTTTATATATTGTTTCATGAGTGATGTCTGTTGTATCATTATTTTTTACATTTGCACAATTCTGTTGCTCTTGAGTTCATTGATTCTTATTGGAGTGTGTTACAGGCCAACGCTGCATCAGGAATGGCTGTAAATGATGATTGCAAGCTTAAATTCTTGGAATTGAAAGCAAAGAGAACACACCGATTCATAGTCTTCAAGATAGATGAGAAGCTAAAGCAGGTCATTGTAGAAAAGCTGGGGGAGCCTTCACAGAGCTATGAAGACTTCACTGCAAGCCTTCCTGCAGATGAGTGCAGATATGCCGTTTATGATTTTGACTTTGTGACAGCCGAGAATTGCCAGAAAAGCAAAATCTTTTTCATTGCATGGTAACTGACCTTGTAAAGCATTAGTCTCTTTTGGATGTACCTTCAGATTATGGTTTCATTGACATGAATGGAAAGTCTGTTCTCAATTTGGGTCACCCAGAAAATGTTGTATGATACTAGGTGGGGTTCCATTTCCCAGATTTGCTTCTGCCTTCAGATTGATTGCTTTTTTTTCAAGGTAGACATGGAAGGCAATCAATACGTGTTTTTTGGGAGCAGGAATCCAGTTGCCAGCTTCTGATTGGACATGCAAACATACACATTATGAATATCTTATGCTTTCCCTTATGCTGCATGGTGGTTAATTTTTCCTTTTTTAATTTCTTGTTCTTAAGGTCTCCTGATACCTCAAGGGTGAGGAGCAAGATGCTTTATGCAAGTTCCAAGGACAGATTCAAGAGGGAGCTGGACGGCATTCAG
Organism: Chimonanthus salicifolius; assembly: GCA_013350335.1. NCBI lineage: Eukaryota > Viridiplantae > Streptophyta > Magnoliopsida > Laurales > Calycanthaceae > Chimonanthus > Chimonanthus salicifolius. Next base: position 32,076,534 of record CM023539.1, read on the forward strand.
GTAGAGTTGCAAGCAACTGATCCTACTGAAATGGGTATCGATGTCATCAGAGGCCGTGCCAATTGAGTATGTTCTAATGCAAGCTTTTGAAATGGAGATTACCTCTATTCAATCTGGTTGATAAAATGACATGTTAATACTTTGTGAGACGATGTATTCGATAGATGATCTTTGGCTTGTTGGTGAAGTTTACACTGCAGTCTTTCTTATCTTTGCTTTAAAGAACATTGTGCTTTTGGAATATCATGTGATTTGTTATTTGTGGAAAGGCAACTATGCAATGAGTGGCTCCTTGTAGCATTCTGATGTCTACAAGCTAATGCTATGTAACGGTTTGTGGGGGTAGGCTACACCAGTAGTTCGTTACTACAACTTGGTTGTATGTCTAACCATTTTGATTTTAATATTGATTTCTATTGGAGAGGTAACTTGCAAATGTTGTTTATCCATCTGATATCATAGGCAAACATATTCCATGGAGTTCTTTGTTAATGAGCATGCCTGCAGCACTTGAATGCTTTGTTCTTGTCCTATTGAGATGGTATGAATTCTGTCTCTGGAACTTGGTTCTTTTATTTTATTTTATTTATTTCTTTAAGATGTTGTGGAACTAATTCCTACAATTTGTGATTAGTACTACGTTCTTTATCTGTCCCCAAACACTGCCACTCGCCTCCCCTTCAAAGCCCTTGTTGGAAAAAAAAAAACATGGGGCCTGTTTGGTTTTAGGAATAAGAGTGGAATAGTATGCAATCTCATACGCTGTGATGTGTTGACTGAACATAATTGCACAATTTTTAAGAGTTGTAGGTCCCTCTTCATTCAAATGACAAGCGGTTGCATCAGACATCAATGGCATACTCCATATTCAAAAGAAATGCTTGTCTTTCACAAAATGATTTCGATAGGAACGAGAATAGAATGAAATGAAATAGATGTTCTTGGGCTTGGAATAACGTAGAACGATGGCTGTTGGCTGTTTGGTCTCTTGTTCTAGAAAGGGTGATCTGAATTTCAGCATATGATTTGGGTCTCGGCCAAACTTAAAGCTGTCATTTTTCTGGCAGTATTTTTTCACTGGTGGTGTGGGTCTACAATTTCCTACATTTTAGTAGGGATCAATGTTTTAAAATCCAATTAAAATCCAACGAAATAATACAGTTCAATTTTTTTTTTTTTTTTTGAATTTACGTACGGTGATGGTTCTCTGAGATGTTTTGGTTAATTATTATAAATAATTCTTAGTTATTTTAATTTTTTTTCTTTTTTTTTTTTCTCTAAAATCATCATTTTACACCATTGCCATTATAAACCCAAGGTTCTAATATGATTTTCTAGTCTTAAATAATTTTTTACATTTATTTTTAATTTAAAAAATTCAAATGGACCAGACCATTATAGAAAAATGGTTCAATCGATGCTTTGGTTTTTTGAACAGTGGTAGGCATGGAAACCACCATTTCATGTAGGGGTTTTACGAGAACCAATTTTTGTATAATTAGGAGAATACCCTCCTGTAATTTATTTAGTTTTGTTACTTCGATTTAAATTCACCAAGAAAGTATCAGAGGTCAGCAGTATTTCAACTCTACATCAGTGTCTCCTACCGATGTCTCTTAGTTTCTATCGATTCTCTTTTTCTATTTTATAAAAATGGTAACAAAATTGAGGTCGGCAATTTTTTTTTTTAAATTATCTTGAACTGGGGTGAATGTTCCTTCAGATTATGGATTTTAGTACGAGAAAATTGCATCCGCACCAGATAGTTTAATCGAGAAGCGTCAGCTCATTAAACCTGTCAAAATTCATCACTTAGGCACACTAATTTGGAAGATTCAACAATAAGATTTCATCAGTTTTAAGACTATTACATCTATTCGATATTCTGTACAAAATCACCATCATCAGTTGATTGGATTAATGATTCTGATGATGGTCATTTTGTTAAAAAATAAAAGAAAGTGTCTGATCATATAGAAAGTGCTATTAGGGGTGAATGTTGCGGATGGACTCAGGATTAAAATGGAATTTCAGACACGAGTTTTGTGCAAGATTAGGAGGTTTGAGGACCGATCAATGGCTGGATCTACATACTTGTTTTCAAACAACCGTTGATGACCCAAGCTTGATTATGTGGATTTTAGGTGATCGAGTGCAATGCAACTAGATGGATCGATAGAACCCACCTCTACTACAAAACCATATCTTAGATGAGACCAAATTTAGGAAAGAGGTCGAACTGGCTATGCTAATGCCTCCTCAAATAATGGCTAAAGAAGAAATCAAATAGATTTCATTAATCACAATCTTCGAATGGTTTATCGGCATAGGTAAAAAGATACATATCGGTCGTTATATATTGGATTTTAAAAGTCGATATATTGACCGATATGATATATCAGCCGTACAAGTAAGATATCGGCTAAGATATGACCAATTTGTATTGGCTAAGATATTGGCCGATATTATATATATCGGTCAATATTTAGTTTTTATATTTCCAAAAAATAAAATAAGAGAGACCAATGTTATCTACCTAATCTTGGCCGAACCTGGGTTTTTTTGTCCCAGCTGCCGAGCTGTGCTTGTCTTGCAAACTGTTCCAAATTTTAGGCCCAATATCGGTCAACCCAATCTACAGTCAGAGTTGATCTTGCAGCGATTTTTTTTTTTTTTCAATCTTTCACTCTATTTAGTTGCTGATTTTAAGGCTAGATAATCATCCATATTTGTTGCACTAATCTTGTCCTGAGCCAGCAAGCCCAATTAGCAGTCGTTAATCCAGAACATGCCATGTAAGTCATTGGTAAACATTTGTTTAATATAAAATATATTAATTAGATTTAGCTAAATATAAAACCTTATTTATAAAAATATTATTTTATTCTTTGAACTTTAGAGGCCACTCAATATTTTGAGAATTCGAATTCTATGATTTAATGTAATTAATTAAATGAAATTAAGAAATTAAGAACTCGTGAATTCTAAACAATTAAAAAGGAAATAAATAAAAAAACTCATTAATTAAGTCAATAAATTATCAAAATATTTCTACAATTTTTTCTTATTTTTTTATACATTTTTTTTTTTGTAATTTTCATCATTTTATTAATAATTTTGGAATTTCTTAATATCGTAACATCAAAATAACATTTGAACATATAAATGACAGACATTTAAAGAAAAAAATTAGATAGCCAATAAACCTATAATTTTCTGCTATTATCTATACTTTTTTTGGATTTTTTTGAAAAGTAATAAATAAAAAAATAAGTTGGATGAGAGAATTATATCGGCCGATACCCGATAGATCTCGGCCGATATGGACAATATCATTCAAAAATGATATTTAAATCCCTGGTCCTTTATTTTTTACTTTCAAAGCAATATCAAGATAGGGTTTTGGGTTCTCTTTCTCCTAGGAAGTATGTATTCTCTATGTGATTCCACATTCTTGAGGCGTTTCAGACACCTTTGGAATGTGTCATCCTAGTGTGGTTTCTCCTTTATTCTTTTGTTCAACATATCCAACTCTGTTATTAAGTTTCTTTGGTGTCAGCTACTTTGGACGTATTGTTGGCATGCATGTTTATCCAGGGAATTTGCTTAGTTTTTTTTTTTTTAATCTAGTGTCTAGATATCTCACTCAACTAATTTTCAAAATATGTGTAATCCTCTCAATTTACACATACCAGATAAGTTCAATGGAACTTGCCTAATTCTTAAACATTCTCAAGAGAATAACCCACTTCCTCATTTCTTATGTGGTAAATTCTGTTAGTATTATTCCATCCAGACGTTGCACAATGACCTATAAATCTTTTTTGGAATTCTCAATCTTAACTGAATTATGTTACGAAATACCATATGAGGCAATGTGTGGATGGAAGAACTCGTTCGACCTCACTTTTATCTGACAAATCCATGAAACTATTTTTTATTGGTGTCAAAGCCCAATGTCTCCTTTCACAAGGTTACTAGTGATTTAGTGGTGCCATCCTTGAAGCAGTCTCAAACCAGAATATCTAGCACTGGGGGTGTCTCATCATTAGGTTATTCACCTTTTAGTGTTGGAAAAAAGTATTTTCTCCCATCTCTTATTCAAGAAAAGGACGTCTTCCATGGTAATAAATATAGGCGGTAAATTGAAATTTACCGTGATTTTAACTGGAAAAATATCAGTTTTCATGATAAAAACGGCTATTTATCGGCTCTGGCATTTTTATCGTTATTTTCCCATTAAAAACGAGTAAATAACGAGAGAAATGAGAATTTCGCGTGTTTAACGCTTCTTTAACGAAAGTGAAAAGCGGGAAATGGAAGTGGGACGGAAAAGGAAGGCACTAATTTTTTACTTCACTGCCTAATTCTATGCTTGCCGACTCCAACTTGGTGGTTTATCTTTTTCATCTTTCTTCACTTCCAATATTTAAATCTTTTTTACATATTTATCAATATAAAAAGTCGATTAAATTAATTTATGTTAAAATTTTAAATAGTGAAATATATATCTACGTAATATAGTTTTAAATGTATATATAAAATTTTATAATTTAAAACTAGCCCATGAATCGCAATGGATATAGATTAAATTTTCTTTTTTTTATTTTAGTCATTTTAACATAAGTTGCAAAATAAGAATCAACTTTAAAGAAAATAGCACTTTCATAACTAAGTTATAAAAATAATATTAACATGAATACTCAAATCTTAATGTTAGATTAATAAGTAGTAAACATTTAATTTTATTGTAGTGTAATTTATTTGAATGGTTCAATTTAAGAGGTGAAAGTGGATGTTAAAAAAAATGGTTGATAATAATATTTCGATCAATATTTCATGTTTATTTAATAAGAGTCGCATTTTTGTGAAATGAGAAATTTCAATCTATTTGAAAATTTTCAATTCATTTTTTTAATAATTTATAAATTAAAGCTAAATAGCTCTTTTGTTTTTAAAGACCAAGGTGTCCAAGCCTCTTAGAGGCACTTGACATCAACCAAATAGATGATAAAATCATTCAAAAAAAAAAAAAAGACCCCTAGAGGCTTGTTATCAGCCAATTTTTTTTATCTTTCCATCAATTGTCAATCACACTGGACCCCAAGGGGTTATCCCAATTGGTTTGGGAGTAAGATCTTTAGAGGGAGGTCTTGGGTTCAAACCATGGGAGCTCCAATGAAGGGCCACTTCCCATGAGAATATGTATAGAGTAAGGTCCCATCAATTTACCCGGTGTGTGCGGATAGGGGGGTTTTCACATACTCAAAGGACTAGTTGGGTGCGAATAGAAAATCAATTGTAAGTTAGGTTTTTTATAAAATTAAGCCCAATTCTTATGATCTTACAAATCATAATTAACATAATTTATTTAACCTATTTTCTTATAAATCATCTATCTAATAATATATCTTTTCAAATAATTATGTTCATATGTAATTAGATTAAACTATAATTAATTTACAATAGAAAATGTTGAAATTTTGTAATTTATAAATTTTTGAAGCCATTAAAATTAGAAAAGAATCAAGAGACCCTTTTTACTTGGATAATTGTGTATTTTAATGTTCTTTTAATATTGGGAGACTTTGATATAGAATTTATTTAACATTGAACTCATGTAGAATTGTATGATATTTTTTATGAGAATTATTTATTTATTATTTTTAAATATTTATATTTTCCGTGAGATTTTCCTGTTAAATTCCCTGTAAAAACCCGAGAATCTGAAAATATCTCGATATTACCAGTTGCCGTTAATATCCCGAGAACGATATTTGTGACATTGGTCTTGGGTAGTGTGGTTTCGATATAAGTTGAGGCTTAAGCCAAAAATTTTAAATGGGGTATTCGGTATTTAATATATTATTATAAGTAATATTTAATTAATTTTTTTATATATAATAAAATTTATATAAAATCTATTTTTCTTGTTTTTGGAGATGTAAAATTGCTAATTAAATTTTTGTATTCAAATTTTGCTAAAATATCATTTTCAATTGATAATATGGTTAATTTACTTAATCTTTCTTCTGGCATTGTTGATCGTAGGTAAGACTGATATTAATTTTGAAAAGCTTCTTTCTGTAGAAGCAAATGTTACAGGTATTATCAATAATATTCGGTATGCAATATAAGCATTTGGAAAATAATCTAGTTTTTTAATATAATTCAGAATTTCAATTGGAGTTATTATTTCTGTTTGTAAAATTTCTGTTAAGAAGTTTAACTCTAAAAGTAAATCTAAACCATCTATATCAGAAGCTCATTGTGTTTCAAAGACATTCAAGATTAAGACTATTTTTTTCAAACTACCATCATTTAATGATTTCAATCTTTTAAAATTAAATAAAAAACCAAAAAATATCTTCATATTTTGAAAGTGTTCAAACCTACTTTGAATTGAAGAAATCGCTTGATCTACTATATATAAAAAAATTTAACTTTAAAAGATTCTCCGACTAATTGCATTGATTTATCATCGACATTTCATCAAACTAATTTTTTTTACGAATTTTACGTCTTTCATTGAATACAGGTTCTATTTCCATTTTAATTGCAATATCTTTAACTGTAATCATAGCTGATGTAAATCCATTTTCTCTATAGTTATAAAAAAAAACTAATAAAATCTTATAGCCACATTAATATGCATCTTTAGATTCTAATTACTAAGTTAACAACAAATAATATATCAGCAAAAAATTGTTCTATTGGAACAACACACAGTTCGTTTGGAGCAATAGAGAGTCGTTTAAGGCTTGGAGTAATTTCTTGAGGAGATTTTTTTCAAGAGATAACAGTTGTATTAAAAAAAGAATAAAATATGGGAGAGCTTTATCTCACTGATAAGACGTTCTCTTATTTTGGAACATATGGCATTTCTTTATTGGAAGCTACATTAAAAGCAATAGCTGTATATATAATAAAAGGGTACCCAAAATTTGGGGCCTTCCTAAATGAGGGGCTTAAAGCAACGGCTTTAATTGCCTTATGCTAGAACCGACCCTAGTCTTGGGTCAAATATGAATTCTTCATTGACCCCATCGAGGTAGAGGAGATCTTGCCCAAAAAAATGATGGAGTTGTATTTGTGACAAAGAGGTAAGAATGTATACTCTAATTGGATGTAGATTTGTAGAAATATGGTGCTTTCTTAGAAGATGGATGATGGAAAAAAAAATGAAAAATATCGATTTTCTTGGTTGTTTCACAAAGAATGGTATCTTGAATTTTTACAGTACAACTCTTTAGCCATACTCTTCGAGGGGGACTTTTATATATAAGATCGGAGAGTGGGAATCTCATTGAGAGAATTTTTTACGGTCTTGAGAGATTAAATCATTTTAAGCTCGAGAAATGTAGATACATTAAGCATGTAGAGAAACCTCAAAGGGCAAAAATAAATTTAACTGACTTCAACATAATTTGAGGAGTGTTGATTGAGGAGGGACAATTTGTGTAGATTTGAGACTCCTATTATGCTTAAGACTTTAACTACTATGATTATATATACATTGTTGATGTATTTTTTTCATTATGACATAATAAGAATACTCTCCTCTTCTCCATGGTTTTTTCCCTCAAGGGTTTCCCACATAAATCTTTGTCTATTGTAGTGATTGATTTTCTACAAACACATTTTTCACATCCATCTGAAATAATTTCCAATCATGATTCACTACTAAAAAAAGAAGTTTATATGAGTGTTTTACCTGGTCATCCGCAAGAGTCCGAAGTCGGCTTTGTGTGCAAACTGAAAATGCCATATATGACCTTAAGCAGTCTCCTCGTGCCTGATGTACTAGACTCAGTTTTGTTCTCATGAGTAACGGGTTTAAAAGAGTGCATCTAACTCTTCTTTATTTGTTAAGTTATATCTGGTATAACTATTGTTTTAGTTTATAGTGATGATATAATGATCACAGGCGATGATCAAAATGAAATTTCAAGGATTAAGACTCTACTAAACAAGAAATTTACCATCAAAGACTTGGGAGTATTAAAATATTTTCTTGAATTAGAAATTGCATACTCAAGAAAAGGGAATATTTCTTAATCAACGAAAATACGTGTTGGACATGTTACAGGAAACTGGAAAATTGGGAGTAAAACCATCAAATAATCCTACTGACAGTGGTGGTTGGCTTGATGATGATAGTGAATTATTTTCTGATATTGGTCAATTTCAAAGGTTGGTCGGTCGTATAACACTCCACCCACATGGGGGTGTGGAAAAAGTCCCACATTTGCCATGAGGTGGGTGGTGGGGGTGTTAATAAGAGGGGGCAGCCCCCTCAACCAACACAAGACATTTTGGGCCTGGCCTGGTTGGTTGGGATAAAGTAAAATCGTGAGGACTCAAGGTGGAACCCAAAGCGGACAATATCGTGTTGGGGGTCTGGTTGTCACAAGTGGTATCAAAGCACGGTTCAACATTCGGACTGTGTGATCTCTCTACTTGTGTGACGTTGCCTGACTATGTAGACCATCTGTCTGTGTGATGTGATAGAGTCAGGGACAACTTGGTCTTAAGGGGTGAATTGTAACACCCAACCCACAGGGGGTGGGGGTGTGGGAAAAGTCCCACATCGCCCATGAGGTGGGTGATGGGGGTGTTAATAAGAGGAGGCGACCCCCTCAACCAACACGAGGCCTTTTGGGCCTGACCTGTTGGCTGGGCCCAAAGCAAAATTGTGCGGGCCCATGTGGGACCCAAAGCGGACAATATCATATCAGGAGTCGGATTGTCACAGGTTGACTAATTTACTTAACCTATTACTCGAGTAGATATATCATATGCAGTCAGTTTGATCAGTACACTTATGCATGCACCTAGAGTTAATCATATGAAGGTTGTCGACAAAATTTTATAGTATTTGAAGGGTTCACTAGGAAGAGGTATATGGATGCAGCAGGCATGACCATTGTTCTATTACTGCTTACATTGATGTTCTATGCCACAACATCCAACTCTCAACTGGCGATGTAGGACTTTCCAGCGCTAATATTTTTTCCCACACCCCCTATTCACAGGGGTATCACATAGATCACCATCGCTCTCCTCCATTTTTGGTTGAGATCTACCTCTCTGATGAGTTCTAATTTGTTGCACCGATTTGGCCTTCCTCTTGTCTGTTCTGTTACATCCGTTCAGCTACCCCTTTTTAAGAAACCTAGTTTTGTTTTTACCACGCTGCTTCGATGGTGCTTTCCTCAAATTTTTCTTATTTTTCGGTCATACCCGATCTCTAGTGAAAGTTTCAACAATACCTTTGCGCCAGCGTTTAGACTGTTGCTGCCTATTTTCCTTGGTCTATTACTAGCTGATTAGAATTCAAATTTGATCCTCTCTCTCTATTGTCTCATATTTGGTTGCAGGATATGAATATATTGTTTCTAATATCTCGGGTTTGCTTTATTTGCTCTAGATGGTCTTGGTTGTCAAACCTTGATAATCAAGACTCCACTTTGTTTGATCTGTTTCGAGCAAAGACTCGGAACTCAAATCCTCGTTGTTGGGGCTATATCTTTTCAGATCAAACATTCTCTATTGAAGCTTTTTATAAGGAGCAAATAAAGCTTTGGGATGTACCGACAGTGCAACATTGAATTCAAGAGTTATGAGCCGCTTCTCAACCATGACAAGATCCTATTTTCATCATTTTATTTTAGAGGTGGTGCAACCTGGACTTTTCTTTTCTACAGTGATTCTAACCCACAATCCTTTTCACCAACATTAAAAAAAATCAATCTCTTCGGGCCTCCATCTATGTTCGTCGGCTGCCAATTCAAAAAAAATTCGTAGTCAATCAGTGTGCTGACAATTCAACAATTTTTGCATCCAATCAGTGCACTGTCAATTCAAACAATCTTCACAACCAGTCAGTGTGATGCCAATTAGTAGTGAATCAGTGTACTGTCAATTCAACTCATCTTTTATGGGCATACAATGTGTCATTTATCTCCTCTGGTAAGTCAGTGTGCCCCTTTACGTAGTTCATTTGCTATTTACACCATTTCCAAGCTTTTCATTATGTCATATATGTTTCAGCTTGCAAGGGCGTGTTAGAATCTATTTAGATATTACTTAATATATTTGTAACGCCCCGACCCGTTGTGGGTTCGAAAATGTGACTAATTTACTCAATATCATAACTAGGATGGATCCTCAAGATAAATAATTAAGCCCATAACAATAAAATCTCAAATGCGTTCTTCACACGTGGACTCAAACATGTACCATATATACCCATATACAAACACATATCATACAAGCAAATATTTCCATAATACCTTCAGAGTTGCGAACGAAAATATAGTAGTTTAATACATGCTCAGATTAAAGTACCACAGGCGGTACTGAAATCAACAAAACATCATCATCCCGAAAATATATATCATAAACGTATTTTCCATCATCGGGAAATACGATCGTCAACAAATGCTCCCTCATCCTAAGGTAGAGGTGGAGGTTCCTCCTCCTCAGGTGCTAACCTGAAATGTAAGGGACGTGAACTCCAAGCCGAGTGAAAAGAACTTAAAATAATACATTCATTAATAGTCACAGGTTAGATAATGCAGTCAAGTTACAGTATCAATATTGGTCTACTGTTACCATTTCAAACAACAGTTGTATTACTAAAAAACATGAATGTTCTACTTTACCATTCTTACCAACTTACCATAAACGGTCTCATATACCATGTCTCCAATTTACAACCAATGCCACATCACTACCACATCACTGTCACACTACTGCCACATCACTACCACACATATGTAGCACTACACTAGCTATTCAACATTAAGTCCCAACACGGCCAAAATACAACATCTTGCAAGAGCTTAAACGACCCCAATGGTCCGGCCTCTAGCCAATAATAAACTGACCTAAATGGTCCGACCCGAATGGTCAACAATAGCCCAACAGCTAAGTGTGTGGAGGCAACATCAATTTCATAGTTCAATCTCTGACCATAACATGATGCTCAGGTTCTCACATCGGAGAATATCATCATTAATATCACAATACCATGTATGATAAACATCATTAGTAATAATATGAACATATCTTAGCAATATATATTAAGTCTAAGCATGTAAGTGGGTTCATTTTTTGTTATAGACTACTAAATCTCGACTCCCTGACACTGTGTTATATTCCGTTCTAATAGTTAGAACAAATTCTATCCCTCACATGGAAGCAGTGTCAAGTTTCGCATTCTGGCCCATTTAGTCTTTCCATTTCATGTAAAATCCATGAAACCACTTATTGTACTAGAATCTAGGTTTATAAAACCTGATTTCCCAATAATGTATTATTAAGTCTCCTCACCGTTAATTATCGGGTATTCGCAGGAATTTGTAATACACAATAAAAAACACAAGCAAACACATATTTATAATCAATACAACACACAACACATATTTATAATCAATACAACACACAAACACATTACAATATGACTTTCCAATTAGTTTTTTTGAAAATCTCAAAAGAGATGGCTGTGAGTCCACATTATAGGTTAATACTCCATTTTAATTTGGTGTCAGAAGAGTTAGCCATCTAAAACACTCAATAAAAAGAAAATGAAAGTACTCTGTGCCCAGTCTCCTTTTTTTTTTTTTTCCGATGCCATGAAAGTATTGAGATTTTGCTCAGAGGGTACAATAGTGAAATGTAAGGTGCTCAGGCCACTACATATATTGTCTTCTGGATTAGGACCATGAAGACATAATGAGTAAGGCCTAGAGAGGTACATAAATGTAAAATGCTCAGGCCACTACTCGTATTATCTTCTGGATTTGACCATGGAAACATATTGAGTTAGGCTTAGAGAGTACATTAAAATAAATCACTTAGTGCTCAATCCTTTTTACCACTAAGCAGGCGAATATCGCTGCGCTAGAAATGGGTACCGAGCGGCATTTCCGTTGTGCTACAGATAGAAGGTTTCAGCATGGAAGTGAACATTCAATGCTATAAAGTAAACACACAAGTAATTAGAGTCAGTCTCATTTTTAAATTTGAATAATGGCCTAATATACTAATCAACTTAAACTAAAACATAATTTGGAGAAATCAAAAGATAAAATATAATTTTCCAACTATATTACTGAAGTACACTTTTAAATCCAAAATATAAATCCCAAATCTTCTAAGTTAACTAAATACATAACAATCTTAATTTTTTTTTTAACTAAATTCTATCATAAGATGGGTTTAGTTCTAAACCCAAATAAATTAAGTAAAGGAAAAATTAAAAATCTATCAAAACCAAACTAAAATAAATTCATTTAGAATTACATATATCCTATCTTAAAATATAAGCTTTACTTAAAAATATAAATATCATAAACAATGCAACATAATTTAGTTTGATTCCATTAAGCTTCATAAAGCATATAATAACCGAATCATAACTAGAATAAAATACAACTTTCCAGCAACCTCTTTTTTTTTAAAATCAAATCTAAAATAACATAGCATAATAGAAGTAGAATAAATAACAATATTTAAATTAAAACTTACCTCAGAGGTGGCTGGGCGCTGATGAGTGAGGAGAAATGAGAGAGAGTGTGCAAAAGGTTCATCCCGTGGAAGAGGTAGGTAGCTACATTAGTAGCTGCTCATGTTTATATATATATATATATATATATATATATATATATATATATATGTATTCCTATCTTATCTCATTCCCATTAGCATTTATAAACTAAGGTGGAGAGTCTGTAAGGCAACTACTACGGCAGCAACTCGGGTCGGGTTTTGACCCGACCCGCATGACCCGATTCGAGAAATTGTGAGGGTCGGGTTACAAGGGTCGGGCCATAGGGTCGGGTCGGGTTGAGAAAAGAAAAATCCGAACGAAATTCGGGTCGGGTTGGACTGAGATCTTAAAATTTCAACCCGACCCGACCCGACCCGGATTTCTTAACTTCGTACCTCTACCCAGATGTTTTGAAAGTAAAAGATAGGAAAAAAAACTGAAGCTGACAAGAGCCGAGAGGAGGAGGCTGAGGCTGAAGTGACATCGTCTGCAGTATTAAAAGGAATTTAAGAGGGTTTTTCAAGTCCGGGTGGCAGCTGTATCGCATTAACAGTTAGTATTGCATTACGTGGGGGAGAGAGCTTTTCTTTTTTGCAGATCGAGGCAAATAGAAGGGATCGAAAGTCACATGGTAAGCTAGGGCGCCGCAGGTCATAGTTACACTAGCTTGGTTACTCTAACAGAGAGAGTAGGGCTGCAACGCGGGTAGGGTCAGGTCAGGTCGGAACGGGTTAAGGGTATTATAAATTCGGGTCGAGTCGGGTTGACTAAATCGGATTTTTAATTCGGATCAGGTTCAATATGTTGTGACATGAGTTAGGATTGAATTTATTAAAACTCGGACCCGCTCGATCCTGAATTGTAGTCCTAGCAACTACGTTGCCTATGCTACTAATGGTAGCTTATAGTTTTTGGATAAGTATGGAGTTAATATATTCATTTATTATTATTATCATTATTTTTTCTCTTCTCGATCCAATACTTGTTATAACTTGGTGAACTGTTTACGAAAGTAAAGCATGTCACCTAGCTACATAGCTTTTATTCTTATCCTTAAAAAATTAATTAAAACTATATAACTACTATAATTTGAAATAATAATTTGACGTATATAATTAATTTATTTTCAATTTTATCCACATAAGTTGGGTACCATGGAGGCCCCACTAAAATGAGTTAACTAGTCCTGATAGGTTAGGTATTAAAAACTAGAAATACTGTAAAGAATTGGAGAGAAAAATACGTCAAAAACTCGATGATTTAAATAAAATTACAATAATGTCAAATTTTCAAAATTAAAAATAATATTTTGGAAAAAATCTAACTTTGCAGTTAGACAACATAAATTTATCTAGTAAAATCATTCTAAAGCTTCGAGACGTTTTGACACTCCTATATATTTAAAAATTAATATTTTATAAAATAGAGATACCTCCGACGATTCAAAAATTACACCTCTAAAAATCGAAACGACTAACAGAAAATTTCTTTAAACTTATAATTTAAAATTCAGCTAGTGTTTGCCATTTAAATTTAAACATCTCAAACAAGTGGTTTTCCAAACACAGATTGCTTTTAGAGTCTCAGTCGGAGAAAGTTTAAAAATTACAACTTTGCCATCACATTTTAGCGAGTCGAATCCACAAGTTTTCGAACTCAGATCGAGTCAAACTAGGAGTCTACACAAAGCCCACCCCGTAATCTTTCAGATTAACGGATCACTAATCACAGTCAACGGTTAAAATCACATAATTAGACATTAATTTAGGTCAGAGCATTACAATATTATTTCCATTTGGGCTCAAGGTTTCCCTGGGTCTAAAATATATATATATATATATATATATATATATATATATATATTATTTCCATTTGGTGATTTCCCAAATTTAGGGCTTTCCTCTTTTAATTATTTAGCTTCAATATTTGTATTGCATTTTTTGTATAAATAAGATTTCAGAGTCTCTCCTTATTAAGAGAGACACAACACTCCTTTAAATAATATTTTTTGAAGATCAAGGTATCCAGACCTCTTAGAGTGCTTGACAAATTCTTAGAACATGTGCAAACCTTCCTATCCATAGACTAAGTAAAATTATATGGAGTGGCCCTTTGAGAGAGTGGGAATTGAACTCAAGACCTCCCACATTCTAGCTCTCCTTTCACTTGGAGATAAATCAGTGAGTTGCATAAAAGAACTTAGATTTCAAATAGTTGATCGATCCATACATATTTTCATTTTTTGTTGCTTCCTTTGATCATTTACCTAGTTTGGGTTGCAGCATCCTGTTTGTCTCTCTCTTTCCCTCATTTTCTTCAGCTTGGTTCCTTACAATACTTTGTCATCGTTAGAAGGAATTTTGATTTCTACTCTTTCAAAAGCTATTCTATTCTTTGTTTTTTTCTGTTTCAAAATTTTTTGTCACAAATTGTCATTTCTAATATATGATTTTATAATCTCAGATTTTTCATATCATTTAGTTGTATGCAATGCATGGGTTTTCTGCGAGTTATTAATTATGAGGTGGATGGTAAAAGGTTCGAACATGAACGCAAAGCTAAGGATAATATGGATTGTTTTTCACGGAAGCTTCCTCTTGTGGTGTGGTTTGAAATATGATAGGAATATAATGCAGCTTATGATAAATCTTAATGCATTATTGATGAATATCACTGTATTTAGATAAATAAACGGGCATGAACAAATTTGACTAAGGGAATTCTTTATAAGCTTAATTTGACAACTGGATGGGCTTTGAGCTCTTAAGTGAAGTCCATAAAGGACATCGGGATTTTTATCCAGTTTAACCAAGTACATTTATTTATTTATAGATTTATATATATAATTACATAAGTAAAACCTCTATAATGTAATATGGTTGGGACCATAGTACATATATTACATTATAGAGGTTATTAAATTAGAAGATCTTTTATTATTCCTTTCTAAAAATCTCCTTAAAACTCTCAAATATCATTAAAGTGTCCTTTTTCGACTTCTCTTTATGGAAACAAATCACTTCATTCATTCCTATACAATTCTCGTTCATTGAGAATAGAGTGCTTGCACCATCTCAAAGAATGAGAAAGCGTATCCATAAGTCTATCTTAGGTTACTTTTCTAGAGTTTAGATAATGTAGATTGTGAGGTCCTTAGTCACTTTTGCAGTAATTTTGTATTCTGAATATATGGAATATTACTTTACAAAATAGGTTGGGGTAGTATATTTTTTACTATGAATGTATTGAGTACTGAGTTAGAGAGATTTATTATACTTTGTATAGGCCCGAGGTCAGGACCAACTGCCGATATTATTTTAGACATATTATAACTTTATAGAGTACTACATTATAGAGAGTTTACTGTATATCAATTTCATCTGTGGAATGATCTTATGTTTTTATCTTAATGATGAGAAAGATTTCAAATAGTATTATTTGAGACGTGAGGTTCATCTTTTAAAAATTTAAATCACTCAATAATTTGCGTATCATAGATGACTATGATCCAATAGTATTATAAAAGTAAAAGATAAAAAAATAAACAAAATTTAAGTGCATTATCTAGGCTGATACAAGCACACTGCATCGATTTCCTGAAGAAAATGATGTGCATTGGGGATCAGCTGATTTTGGACTCTTACCCCTGATTAGTAAGTACACTACCCAACCAAATATTAGAAATTTGATATATTGTAGTCGCATGAGTACCCGTTCTCTTGCTAAATAGATGCAATTTCGTGAAAATCTTGAATGGTCAGTTACCAGCAGAGACAATGAAGAGCAGGAACTCAAGAACAATATGCAGTCCCCTAAGCTTTCCATCCGCATCCAGTGGGAATAATCCAAGTTTGGCCGAAAGACAGAATTTTATTATTTTAGTTCTGTTTGTAGCAGCTTCTTTATAGCTTACAACCATTAACTGTTCTCCACAACCCTCAATTAGATTAGATATTGCCTCTATGATATAAGAAAGCCTAGGGTTATTTTTTCCTTTTTTAGAATTCGAGAAAATGGCTCACTGGCGTCTCTCATTGAAAATCATATATAGAAATTACATGTCTCATTAAAGAGGAAAGGATCAATCAATGGAAAATTACAATCTAGTAATTAGAGAAAGAGACAAAAAAAAATATACAAATATAGAGGGCAATCATTGTCACTGCCCCGGCCCGCCCCACCCCGCTGGGGCCAAAAAGAGAGGATTTCTTTTTTCCTAACGCTAAGCACTCACATATGAGATACTTAAGGGTTTCTATGTTTACCCTTCCAAAATATACGACAGAAACTTAATTATAAAATGTCACACATACTCTATTACGTGGACTCAAATATATACCATATCTTTCACTAAGAACACAAACATTAGAATTGTACATCAGAAGCATAGCAGTTTTATTACATGTCTAATTGTGCCTCAACCAGGCACACAAAAGTTATTACATCACAAGAGTTCATATAATAAATAAACATAGCAAAATTCCCATCTACGGGAAATGACAAAGTCTTCATCCCTATAGCAGTTGGGGTTCATCCACCTCCTCCTCATCCAGGATTACCTTGCAACATAAGGGATATGAGCTAAACAGCCTAGTGAAGAGAAGACAGCAGATAATAAAACATATTATCATATAAACATGTTATTACACAACAATTTATACATTCAGAAATCATACAACTCGTTTCATGGGGTCACCACCCAAGCAAAGCAAATCTAAACTCAAATGCATGCTCTTTCTTTTCAAAACCAATGCCCCTGTCAAATGACATTTGCAGTATACATCTGGTTACTCTGAACCAATGCTTCATGAAGATCGCGAATACTTTTGTTATTGCCCGGTTTGACCGAGTCCCTGTTTGTCAATTACATGAGTCGGGTAGAAGCACTTGCCAAGAAACTTAAACACTCAAGATGATCGAGGAAGAAGATCATGCTCCACCAAGCTCAAAGCCCATCATCATGGCAATCACGAGAACATGTATAAGGCCATAGATGACCCTTGGTGGAACCCACACCTGAGGGAGCTATGCTTAGTTGCATCTGTTGGTAATAAACATAAAATGCTTAGAGAGGATGTTGTACAGTGAATTAGAAGTGAACTTGGAAACATGAAATATGTTCAATGTTAGCACGACCAGTCTATCTCACCGACCTATCGGCGTAGTCAGGAATGACCCATCGTGGTTAAAGACTGGTCGGCCAGATTGACATTGGTTCTGAAAATTAGAACTGTCATTTTGGAAATACCTCTAACAGAGAGTCGTGTATGTACCGACCCATCGGTGATGAACTTGAACGACCCCTCTTGGTCAACGACTCGTCAGTATAAAACTTATAAGTTCTGGATTGGGAACTTATAAGAGCTCTCAATAAAACAGACATATCGGCAAGCAAAGACCGATAGAGAGATACAGGACCGACCCCTCGGCAAAGGGCAACAAGTCTTTCTGGGTAACAGGTTTTCAAAGTGGAAACTACTGTCAAGCATGTTTTTGCACCAGAATGAGCCTCTCGTATGGACCGACCGCTCGGTGCCATAAGTGTCGACCCATCGGCAACAACGACATGTCGGCCGAGAAATAATAATGCCATTGAGGGTGCATTTAATGCACAACGGTCGGGTGGTTGAACGCTAATAAATATGAACACCGACCCATATGTGCCATCGACCTGTCGGTCCTGGATAATCAATATGACCGCTAAAACTCCTCTATAAATATGAGTATTGTATGATCGTTTTACCATCTTCCTTGAGCTTAAAAGAGTTATACACTCTAATGAACGTTAAACACTCTTGAGAGAAAGATCATAAACAACCAATCTTTGGATTGTGTTTGCAAGTGAGAAAGAGAGGAGGAGAGAAAGATCATAAACAACCAATCTTCAGATTGAGTTTGCAAGTGAGAAAGCTATAAACTAAGAAAGCTTTGGTTTAGCCAAGTTTCTTTGTCACACAGAGATTGTGATTGCTACACGATGACTGGAAGAAGGAGCGTCAACCCAACTCTGGTGGGATTCTCAAGAAGCTCACATCAGCGAGAAAGAGCTTTAAGGCAAGTGCTTTTTGGTTTTTAATTTTCTTTTTAAAAACCTATAACCCGAGAGTGGATTAAAGGGAGGTACCTTGGAACCACTATAACAAAATTCTAGAACGTCGTCTTTGGCACAGTGGTGGGTGGAAGTCCCAGTTGATTGAGTGAGATAGAATTCCTACTCTAATTATGAGGGTGTAAGTCCTCACATACTGAATTTGGGGATAGCTCAAGGTTGAGCGAGTCCTAAAGGTGGATATAGGTTAGCGAACCGAACCACTATATATCTTGTGTCCTTGCTTTTGTGGTGTTAGAGCCAAACTCTCGTATTGATTATTTTTAATCACATTTACTAACACACACACACACACTCTTGATTGTTGTTTCCTCTACATTTAAATTAATCAACCAGGTAAATTCAAAAAGGACCAACGAATTTGGATTAACTTATTTGCCCCCCTCTAGGGTCAATCAGGTTGTTCTAGCACCCGTGTAAAAGGTACTTTCAATTGGTATCCGAGCCTAGTGCTCATTACAAGGATTTAATCATCTGAGTAGACCCAAAGCTAGAACACCATGGGAGACAATCATGCAATATCCAAACCTCCCTACTTCAATGGGTCAAACTATGCCTCTTGGAAGGCCAAAATGAGAAGCTTCTTTATTTCCATTGATTCATCGGTTTGGGATATTGTAAGGACTGGATGGGAAGAACCCATAGAAGAGAAAACTGCAGCCTCCATCACAACCGTGTCACCCAAACCCTTTACCTCTTGGACCCTTGCAGAGAAAGCTGCTCAGACAACATATGGGAAAGCTATGAATGCCTTAATTGTGCTGTTTCAAATAATGAATATAAGCGAATCATGACCTGTAAAACTGCAAAGGAAGTATGGGAAGTTCTTGAGAGAACCCATGAGGGCACCTCAATAATTAAGAGGTCTAAATTTCAGATCCTCTAAAATCAGTTTGACATCATTAAGATGAGGGAGGATGGAGCCTTCATGGACTTTTATTCCAATGTCAGTGACATTGTAAATCAAATGTATGCTTTAGGGGAAGGGATACCTAAGGACAAGGTATGTACCAAAATTGTCCGTAATCTTGCGGAAAGATTCAAGCCCAAAGTTGTGGCTATGAAGGATAACAAAGATGTGTCCTTAATGAACATAGATGAAAAAAGTTGGTTCATTGCAAACCTATGAACTACACATTGAACAACCAAAGGATAATTCTATTGCCTTGAAATCTTCCCTAAAAGAAAAGAAAACTAAAGAAAATGAAAATTTTTCAGAAGATGATCTCTCAAGTGATGAAATGACAATGTTTGCCAAGAATTTTTATAAAAACTTTGTTAAAAGAAATAACTTGAGAAGAATGGGTAAGGATGAAACAAGTAAAAGATACCCAAGAAGGCAAGAAGATAACCGAGGAAAAGGGGTGGAGAGAGAAGTAACCAAGGAATAGACTTGTTACAACTGTGGGGGAAGAGGGCACATCATGAATGAATGTCACTCAGATAAATAGAAAGAAGGCTATGAATGTTGGTGTGACCCATGTGGAAACTTCTGAATCAAAGAGCGATTCAGATGAGGAGACCTAACAAAAAACTTGTTGTGTCAAAAGGTCTCATAGCCTCGATCATTGGTGATCATGAAAATCCTACAATTGTAACAGAGGAAGATGAGAGTGAAGATGAAAATGTTCAAACTTCCTATAGAGCACTGTTCCTTGAGAGTGAGAGGCTGACTAAGAAACTCAACAAGGTTAAAAATAAAAGCCTTAAGCTCTCCAATCAAGTGGAAGAGTTGAAAGATGAAAAATCTCTTCTAATATCTAAGCTTAATCTCTCAGATGTTGAAAACACTAAGCTCGAAGAAGATATTAAAAGACTATCTTTGGAAGTAAAAGACTTAAAACTTCATAAGGAAAAATTCCAAGATAAGTTTACCCAAGGAGATGAAACACTAAAAAGACTCCTTAGTGTAGGAAGAAAGTATGGTGATAGGTATGGTCTTGGTGCCTCATTCACCAAAGAACTTATACATCATAAGGTGTCTAGTAAAACAAGTATCCCTCGCTCTTCAACGAGTAAGTACAATTTATGTCACAAGGATGGGCATTTTAACAGACACTGCCGTCATCTGAAGAGATAGTTGGAAAGGAAAGCACACAAACAAAATCAAGTAAAGCCTAAGCTTAACAGACATCCACCAACACCTAATCCTAAAAGAAATCCAAGGAAGGTGGATACAAGGCAAGACTCTCTACTAAGACAAATGAATCATGTCTTAAAAGAGTTGATGAATCCAAGGTTTGGTCATCAAAGGTACGATCGTAGGGGTGTATATGCATCACCAAATGCCACAATCTTTGTACCTAGGAGATAGACCATGAATCATGTTTTATTGTGGTCTAAGATTCGCTTCCATATCTTAGATCACTACAAATGAACTCATAAGAGACCATGTAAGTTCACATAACAGAAAAAATGCTATGACATGAAGAGAGGAACTGGCCACATACAAGTCTAGAATGTACTCTTCTGGACTATAGTACATATTCTACTTGGAAAGCCATACATTCCATCCAAAGTGTTTTTGAAAAATATAATTTTTGAATGAGAATTGCTGTGTATGCGCATGTTTGGATGAAATTATGCTTGACACATGTGTGCATGAATATATGTTTTTTGTGCTTAGATTTCCATCAAGTTACACAAATCAAGGATGATTGCTCTGTAATCTGAACCTCTCGGTGTTGTCGACATGTCGGTGAATCGACTGTCGGAGTGACTGACATGTTGTTACTATGAGAAATCAATGCACTGTTAAAAAAAGGGAAAAGTCAAAAAAAATCGACCGATCGGTGGAATCGATGAGACAGAAAGTTAAAATGAAAAGGGATCACTTTCTGCGAAAGACAACACTTTCGAATTCGCTGTCTCTCCTCCCGCGAAGGTTTGTGGTCCCTTCTTCTCCTCCCGTGCCCTAAACCAGTCAATAAGACCTCTCTGAGCGATTTCTTGTGGGAAAATATGGGGCTTGTGATTATCGTAGATCGAGTAAAGCTCAGGTTTCGTCTTATCCTTCTTCGAATAAGTGCTTGAGGATCTCGTCCAAGAAAAACAAACAAGCCCAGGAAGATGGCAACTCTGTCTATAGAACGAGGAGAATCCAGTCGTACGAGTCGGTGGCCCAAAAGAACCAAAAGAACAGCTTCTCTGTCTTGCCTGGGTCAAGCTTTGAAAATCCTATGTACATTCAAGAATAACAAGAAACCCAACCTAAGGTAGGAGAAGATCCCATAGTTGATAAGGGTGTCATTTTCGAAGAAAGACAAGAGGAAAGGAGGGAAGAAGTAGATGAAGAAAATGGTCGTAGAACCAGAAACGAAGACCAGGCTAACACTGAAGAGGAGAGCTATGACTCTGACAATTTTTGAAGAGACTCTGACGAAGAAGAAGAGTATGAGCACCCCTCTCTAGAAAATCTGAGCAGAAAGGTATCCCAACTGGTAAGGAGAATTGACTATCTTGAAAATAGTCTAGAATGTATCCGGTTGACTGTCTAAGATCTAGTTGAGGCTAGCTCCTTCTCCGACCGAGTTCTAGATACTCCATCTCCTCCTCCTCCTACACCCCCTTAGGATGGCTCTACTTAAGACAGTTTTTAGAAAAACTTTCACTTTTGTTATTTTGTCTAAGCATCCATAATATCCCCCTTAGCAACCACCATATGTACTCAAATGCACATTTTTGTGACAAATGCAATGATATGGTTTGGTTTAGTTTGATATTTGTATTGCTATGTATGTATGACATTTATCTCTTGTGTATGATATACTAACATGCAGGTTTGAATGAATTGGTTTTGTATTGGCATGTTAGGGAGATAAGGATTCGAGATGTGATGCTACACATATACTTTGAGTATGGGGGAGCACAAAATATGTGCTAATTAGCTACTATCACTGGTCATGACACTTTGTGGAGGAAGGTGAATGCAAGCTTGAAAGCATGAAAGGAAATCAACTTAGGGCCAGCTAAGTTTATGGCGGAGTAAAGAAGAAAAAGCTAAGAAAAATTGATTAGTGAATGGGGGAGGAAACTCGAAAAAGCTAGGGATATTAGCTTAACTCTTGAAGCAATATGTTGGAAATCAGCTCGTACAAAGGCATAAAAACCTTGTTGCACAAAAAGTGTGCACTGAACCATGGGAGACAACCATGAATTGGAATAGACCTCAGTTAAGCACCAATGCTAGAAGCATGGGGGAGTGCTTAATCTTGGTGCGTGCCTACTAACTCTTTGTCAATTGAATGACAAAATGGAGGAGAAAGTAGTAGAAGCTTGGAGTTGGGAAGCTCAAGGAGATTGGGGGAATCCTAGCAATTCATTTGTGTATGGGAAAAAATCACATTTAGTCCATGGATGTTTTATGGTTTGGACTAACCCATCTAATGATTGTCTAGTGTTGCTTGCTTTTTGTGCCTAAATAGGAAAATAAGAATGAAGCGAGCTGAGCAAGAATATGAAGACCATAGTCTTGTTAATCCATTTGAATATATATGTAATTGATGTAATGTTTTGTATTCAAATGTGTTGTAATAAAGCGTGAGGATATAATTGGGTGAGCTTCTAAGTTTTGTCATGTAATTGACAAATGGGGAGATTGTTAGTGCCCCGGCTTGACCGAGCCCTGTTTGTCAATTACATGACTCGAGTAGAAGCATTTGTCAAGAAGCTTGAAGACTCAATATGATTGAGTAAGAATATTATGCTCCACCAAGCTCAAAACCTATCGTCATGGCAATCACAAGAACATGTATAAGGCCATAAATGACCTTAGATGGAACCCACACTTGAGAAAGGACTACTAGGCTTAGTTGCATATATTAGGAAAAATCATAAAATGCCTAGAGATGATGTTGTACAGTGAACTTGGAAACATGAATTATGTTCAATGTCAACACGACCAGTCTATCTTACCAACCTCTTGGTATAGTCAGGAACGACCCATCGTGGTTAAAGACTTGTCGGCCAGATTGAATTGGTTCTAAAAATTAGAACTGTCATTCTGGAAATACCTCTAACCGAGAGTCTCGTATGCACCGACCCATCAGTGATGAACTTGAACGATCTCTCGTGGTCAACGACTCGTCAATATAAAACTTATAAGTTTTCGTTTGGAAACTTATAAGGGCTCTCAGTAAAACAGACATATCTGAAAGCAAAGACCGATTGAGAGATACAGGACCGACCCTTCGGCAAAGGGCGACATGTCGTTTTGGGTAACAGGTTTCCAAAGTGGAAGCTGAAATTCCGTTACTAGAATAATGCACGACCTAGAGGGGGGGTGAATAGATCAGTTTTCAATTTTAATTCCCTTTTAAAATTTTCTCAACCGATTTATACTTTAAGTAAATAAAATAATCAATGAGTTATATTCACCTTTCAAATTAACTGTTGTTCATAAAACTGACCGATCAATTTATGTGTGTGATATGTGAACAAGTATTCAATCCATACATTCAATCACATATAAACACAGATATTTTATAGTGGTTCGGTTTTCAACAAACCTATTTCCACTGTCAGACTTCTCAACTCTAGGGTCGTCCCAAATATACTATATAAGGGTCTCACACTCAAATAGTACAGCCTAGTTTTTTACAAAAGTTCAACCCAATCGGTCTAATCCTCTACACCTATTTTTTTAAAGTGGTTCGAACACATTGTTCTAATCCACTTTATAATGTTTAAAATAAAATGAAGAAACTTGCCTTGGGCCTTCACCGTTTTCCTTTAAGCTTTTTCTTCTTTACTGAATCTGTGTGCTCCTTTCCATCAAATCAACATCATCAAAGTATTCATCAGCACAGCAGTAAGACTTGGGTATGACTGGTTTTAGTCCTATATGAATACCTTACTCTTCATCAGGATTGGAGTATCAATTACACAAACATTCACTAAGGAAGATGATGAAGAAGGTGTTAAGAGGGAAAACTGAATGATCAGACACACTGCAATCTTTTTCCTGTTTTTCTCTATGTATTCGGTCTCTCTTACATATAGTTTACTATTTATTTATAAGACTGTCTGCAGTATTGCAGTAAATCATGTCCACAAGGCCTTGTGGCGGTAAATCTGTAAAGACTGCACATAAGTTAATCTGTCTATTAACTGAGTAAGATTCCAGCCACCTCATATCCACCGTGCATGATTTGCAGTAGATATATCTTAGCCATCAATCAAGAATTAGATGGGAAGATTGCAAATGGATTTACAACTCATGGAGGAGCCTTTCCATTCTTGTACATAGACAGCTCCCCAACGGTATTTAATTTCAAACTGTGTGAGGTGGCAGCAACTCACAATGTAGATACATATTCTTTTACCATAATTATCTTCCAATCAATTGACCATAATTAACTCACAATAAAAAAGGACACAGATTTTAACTTCCTAAATCTATAGGAGACGAAGTCAACAAGACACAAGGTCAGCTGGATTACAGTTGTCCAAAAAACAACTCGGCTCAGCTCAGCACAACTGGCTGCGAGGCCTCGGCAGACTGCATGAGGCCTCGAGGCTGAAAGTCACGTATTATGTTATTTTCCAGTTTATAACCAATTGACTTCTAAGGTATTTGACTTAGCCTAAGGTCTCCTACGGTTCACTTACCTGTGTGCCAATACCGTATTTGGTGTAGACGCTTCAACTGCATAGTAGATCTTCTTATTCATCCAAGGCAAGTCCAATTGAGTCACGTAATTGACAATAAGGGTGACTCGGACCAATCGGGGCACTTACAATCTCCCCCTTTGTCAATTTCGTGACAAAAACCTAAGATCTACCAATTACACCAATTTCCCAAAATTACATAAGCACACCAGACCACTCCTTAATAAATAAAATTACAATGATATTAAATCCTCTAATATCACAAATATCTCCCCCTTAACTTGTGCCTGAAAAGACACAATCATTTTCCTGCATACAAAAAGATAGATACTGGTGGGACTTGTATGCTCCCCCAAACATTAGAACATTATTTTACTCTCCCTTTTTGTCAAGAACATTGACAAAGGTTAGTCAAACAAAACCAGAAGATATGCAAATATTTAGCACAATAAATCTGACAGGAACATAATAGATGCAAGTAGATAACATAGGGGAAGTAGAAATTCAGAGCAGTCATGCATAAACTACACAGTAATGGAAATTTTAAATATTACAGAACCAAAAGTAATTTGAAGATAAACAAAATAAACAGAGTTCCATAATAAAGACTTCAATCATCAGGAGACGAGGGAGGAAATTCTGCATCATTGCGGTGGCACGAATCTGAAATCTGCTGGAGAGAGTGGAAGATACGCCAGATGGATGTTCTGACATAGACGGAGAGCTCCTGATGTTGATACAGGAGGCGATCTTGACGCTTGCTCAGATCAGAAAGAAATGATTCCTGACGCTTCTTCAGTTCAGCGAATCGTTCATCAAAATACTTGCATTCAATGGAATGCGAAGGACTGGTAGCATCCTTGCGACTCCGCGATCAGTAGAGGGAGCAGAAATGGGTGAGCCTCCAGATGATGGACGAAATGAGCCGATACTTCTCTCAATTCCTGTCTTGGTCAGGGGCCGTACATTGAGAGGAACTTCTCCAGGATAAGACACCATCCCGAAATGAGTACCAAGGAGTGTAAGGAGATAGCAAAAAGGCACAACACTTTAGGCAGAAGACTTCCAGAAACGTTTAACATGTTCACAAATCAGGGAAGGAAGACAAATTTTTCTCCCCATAGCCACAGCATACAAGACATTGACCATGTAGTCACTCAGCTGGGACTTATTCATCAGACGGGGATAGACATTGAAAGTAAAGATCAGATGAAAGATCTTGTACTTGGAAAGAAGAGAAGACGAATGAATTTGGAGTTTTCCTTCTCTGTCTATATCACCACCACAGAGTTTGCTAATAATTTTGTGGGAGTCTTCTGGGGCTACCTCATGTCGGGCTGCAGAGATGTCCCCACCTTTAAATAAAGGAATGTTTATGAGCTGAGAAATTAGCTCCGGTGTCATAGTAAATTTTTCTCGATTAGAGAATTTTAAAATGAAAGAATGAGAGGGACCATCGAGGAATTTATGGATAGAAGAATACATGCCCTTGACCATAGAGGGGTAGGCATTGCCGCCCCAAGTTAAAATGTTTTCCCATCCAACCTTCTGAAGTATTTTGAAGGTATTGTATTTTTCAAGGTCCGGGAGGTAACATGTTCGCTCAATATTGAAATTTTTGAAAGAGTGTTCCTTCGGGACTGATCGGAAAAGCCGAGCTCTAGGTGGATCAAAAAGGGGTGAGGAGGCATCAGACCCTTCAAGATGGATCTTAAACGAGTGAGATCGTCTGGATGAACTGGGAGAGGGACGAGAAGAGGGTGAAGGAGCAGGGACAGGGGTTTCCTGAGGAACAGCCTCTGGCTCTTCGTCGGAAGAAGAAACTGTCACAGAAGTAGATGGAATGACCCGATCAGGGTTTTTATACGCCCTGACTTTCTTTTGTCTAGGCGATGGACGAGGAGACTGGGTTGGGGCTGACAATGAGGCACCGCGCATCTTTACCAAATATATGACAATCAGAAATGGTAATTGGTCATAGATGACTTTAGGTAGAACCTACATCCTTAGTGGACCTTGCCTAGGATTAGTGGAACATGTCAGTGAGACAGGACAGACCCATTGTGGTCATCGACACATAGACCAGATTGAGAAAGGTTCTGGAATGGACACACTATCATTTTGGGTTGCATTCAGATTGAGTGTATTGAGTTTACCGACCCCTCGGTGATACAGGACCGACCAATCGAGGTCAATGATACGTCGACTAGAAAAATCGAGCTTCTAGTTATGAACAGACTGTAAAACCATATTGCTCTCAGATCGAGAGCCTCGTGTCACCAACACATCGATATGGACAAATCGACCCATCGGTGAGCACGACATGTCGACTTGGGTTGAGTATGGTTCTGGAACTTAGAACTCTAGGGTACTCTTAGAACAGAAACATCAATGTAACAGACCTATCAAGTGACCCATTGATTGACTGACATGTCGACCTAGGTTTGACAAGTTTCTGTGACAAGTTTCTGGACTTGAAACTCTGTTTGCATGATTTTACCTCAGGTTGATACGATCGACAGACCGACACATCGAACATAAGTCATGTCGACTCATCGGTGAGACCGACCCATCGGTAATGACTATTTTATATCCGTTGGAAGCTTAATGGTCAAATTGCAAAGACACTATGCCAGTGTCGACCTGTCAACCAGGTCGATCCACCAACAACCCAGAATCATTTTAGTGTTTGCCTATATATTCTCCAAACCTTAAAGAGTTTGGTTGGGGACCTTGGACCCTTCACATAGGAAAATCTTAAAGGCATTCTCAAAATATCCCATCTCCTCTACATGCACTTCACATAGGTGAATCATTTGATAATCAAATCTTCCATAGATTGAGATTGAGAGAGAGGAAGACAAACCACTCAATGATAAATATTTGTCACCCAATTTCCTAGAGACCTCCCAAGGTTTGTGATTGAACATACTCGACGCATCTTCGTCATCGAACGACATCACATTGGGATATTCTTCAAGAAGCACACTTCTACATCAAGATAGCGCAACAAGGCATGTGCTTCTAATTTGATTTTATTTTAAATCATCTTGTGAAGTGGATCAAAGCATGGTGCTTGAACCACTATAAACAATAGAGAGATAAGGACGTAGACCGGGGTAGGTCGAACCTTTCAAAATCTTAGGGATTGGATGAAATTCTCAATCAATCGAGAAATGTGGAATTTCTACTCTATTTGTGAGGGTGTAATTCTCCACATAGTGAATTGGGATAGCCCAAGGTTGGGTGAGTCCATCAGTGGATGTAGGAGGGTTTACTCCGAACCACTATAAATATGGTGTTATGGGTGTTTGCCTTTTGTTGTTGTGATTACTCTAGTATTTGCACACTCTCTTGTCACACAACACTTGATTAATCTTGGTATTCAGCTGCTTATTGTTTTGATTAATGTTAAGACATGAAAACTGACATTTTTATCCATGTTATTTGTATAAATTAGCCTTCAATTTTGTTTATATTAGATACAATTAATGGTGTTTGTTAGTTTTATAGAAAAAATTGGAAAATACAGAACATCAATCAAATTCAGTCGAAAATTGCAAGTTTTGTGCTTAAATTGGAAAACCTAGAATTTTAATAATTAATTTCTGACCACTTTTAGGATTTTTAATTTAAATTGATTAATCTCGATCCAATTATGACAGTCTAGATTAATTCAATATTTTTTAATTTTAAGTGGTAGATTAATTATTTAATTCTGAAAGAAAGAAGCTGCAATTCAAGAGCCAAAGTCTGAATTTCAAATCCATGGGCCAGAAGTCCACTCAAAATGAGCCAAGCAATGCTCCACAGGCCAAGCATTGGGCCAGGCTATGCAAGTCCATGCGCATTTTACAAAATAGGCTAGACCAATGTGCAAGCCCAAGTCCATGTGCTCCAGTCAAAGTCCAAGAAGTCCAACTTCAAACGCAATTGCTCGAAGGCCCATATTCGAATTTTTCTATGTAAACCCTAAGTCCATACACCAAAGCCTTGTTCCTTTCCATGTCATCCACACCAGCCATTGCATTCATAAAATTAGGTAAACCCTAGAACCACCTTTCCAAATCCATTGCATACATCTATCATATTAGATCTATGTTATTCATTTAATCATCCATCTAGATTAACCATAGATCTTAACCCATCATGCATTATCATGTCATTTATCAAATTCATCTCATCCATCCATTAATAAACCATTAGATTTAAACTCATTCAATCATAGCCATTCACCTAGATCTAGATTAACTTGGAACCCAAGCCACCTCCACCTATCCATTCGAATTTTACACATCATACACACCTCATCACCTATCCTTTCTCCTCTCACACGATTTTCTCATATCCTCTAACACCTCATTCAAATTTTCTACATAGGAAACCCTCCACATCGTCACCTCTCATCTTCACCATCCATTTAGATTTAGTTCTCATCTCATCCATTCATTGCATTGCACACACCAAACCCTAATCCAATGTGCAAAATTCGCCCAAGCCTACCCAATCCCATGATTTTCGAATTTCCCTGCTTAAGCCCCAAGCCAACTTCTTACCCTTGTAGCCCTAGCCTTTTCCATTTTAAATCCCATCCATTCATGTTTAAGTTAGATTTAATCCAAGCCATTCATGCATCACTTAAAATTAGATTAAATCTCCACCCTTCATTCCAAATCCAAGTTTATAAATAGTCCATTCCACTATTGCCAAACTCGAATTTGATCAGGAGCCAAAAGGGACTAAAGATTGGAGAATACTCAAGAGACAAGGAGCCATACACGAATTTTACAAGTGAGCATCCCATATTGTAATTTAATTTTTATTGTCTTTGATGTAATTTTCCAATGCTTTGTATTGGAATTCTTTCATTAAATAAATAAGAGATAAGCTCTTAGAACCCTGAAACATCCAATTTTTTGAATTTCTTTTTTGATTGTTTGGATTTAATTTTTAAAGTTTATATTCTTTGTTTATTTAATTGGACATGAAATAGTTAGAACTTAGGTTATAAGTGTTGAATCTAAGTTACTAAGGTTTGGTTATTTAAATTAAAGTTTATCAATTTTAATTTTAAAGAAAAGCATGAATTGAGATTTAAATTTTTACGTGGTTTTCATATCTACATTTTTTATTTGTTTACACACTTTTAGGCTATGATTGATCTATTCCATCACCACCTTTAAATTATGTCTTGTTTTGTTATTTCATTTATTTTAATTGTCAATTTATTTCCTTTCATTTGTTGTATTTTCTTGATTTATTTTTGTTTTTCAATTTATTTTCATTCTTTACTTTGTTGTATAATTGTATTTATTTCTTGTAACCACCTTCTCAAAGATGTATTATTTAGTTGAAGATTTAAATAAATTGGATCTTTAATTTTGCTTTCTTAAACCAGGATGTAAGATTATTTATAAATTCTATATTAAAGCCATTGCAATTATCTTAATTTAATTTTAAAGTTGAATAATTGGTTAAGGTTTATATTTAGTTGAGGTTTACATTATGGATCTATTTATTTAAAATTTGAATACAATCAGCTTAAAGATATAATTATAAGAATAGAATTTGATTTCTATGATGGGATTAATTTAAAATCTATATTTTTTACAACCTACAAAATTCCAATTTCATATATTTTGTTCCCTTTCATATAATTTGTTCCTTGTGGGATCAACCTTGTACTCTTAATAATATACTATACATGGTTCGTGCACTTGCGAGTAATGAGTAATAAATTTAAAACACTACAATTAATTAAAATCGGAATTGCCCTATTCTCTCTCTCCCTCCCCCCCCCCCCCCCCCTCCTCCTCCTCCTCCTCCTCCTCCTCCTCCTCTATCAATCTTGGATCGTGTTCTAGCACACTGGGAACTTTCATGTATAAATAACGAGTAGAGAGACCTTGCGTGTATTCTCACAAATACTGTTCTCGGGATATTAACGGCAACAGTTAATAACGGGATATTTTCAAATTCTTGGATTTTTAATAGGAAAATCTCACGAAAAATATAAATAATAAAAATAAATATAATAAATAAATAATTCTCATAAACACAAACATCCACCAAGAAAGCCTAATTTGAAACAGTTTTATAGTGCTTGCATTTATCTACAAATTGTATAGATACAAGTATACAACTCCAAAAATGTTGGTATTTGCACTTCATTTCCTCTAAAACAGAGAAAAAAAAAGTTCAAGATTGGATTTTTCAATTGTAAAACAATGAGTTCAGGGCCCGGCTTGAGTTCCATGCAGCCCCTAGTTCCAATGGTTTTGAGATTAAAATACCAGTCCTGAATTTAGTCAATCTAAGGCTGAAAAATCAGTCCAATCACCAAAGGTTTGGGACTGATTTTAGGCTGATAAATAATGCCCCAAAAAAATAGGTAATCATTCTTCCTTGTTCCCTAGAGAGAAAAAGGGAATCAAAGCCAGAATGGGAAGATGGCTTACTGAGTGGAAGAGGAAGAACAATAGTAAAGAGGACTTAATTCGGAATAAATTGAGATTTCCAAAGGAAACTAACCTTAGATTTGCTTCATTAGGGAAATCTGGGTGGATACGACGATTGGTTGATGGTGCTTTCCGATGCTCAGAGTCTTCCCTCTCCCGACGCAAGGGTGGAACGGCACAAGCTGATCGGTGATGGGAGTTCAATGAGAAAGGGGAAGACAATTTGGCTGAGACCTGAGAGAGTGAAAGGAGGGAGCTGTCGAAAACGAAAGTGGAAGTGGAAAGTGAAAACCCTAATTGAATGGGTTTTTAAATTTAAGTCGGGACGGTGCATTGCGTGTGCATCTCGGGTTATAAAAGTTAACGGTAAAAACGTGTTTTTAATGCGTTTTTTATCATTTATCACGTTAAAAACATATTTTTAATGTTAAATTCTTATAATATCGGAATTGGCGATAATATTGCATTTTTATTGCGATAACGGTATTTTGCCCATATTTTCACGATAAAAATGAAAATATCGACGATATTTGTTACCACGTTTGCGTGTACCAACACAAGGGAAAATAAATACAATTTATGTCTTTTAAGTCCTTTAATCGAGAAAGTAAAAAACGTGCAAGTACACTTTAAAAATGAAAGATCTTGGAAAGCAAGGCGTGTACCAACACAGCGTAAACAAATGCAGAATAAAATCTTTCAACTGAAAGAGAAAATGAATCAAAAGTAATAAAATTAAAATAACACCTAAAGAGGGGTGTTCTAAAAGATTCAACAATCAAAACACACCAAAAAACAAAATAACACCCAATTTATTGTGTCTTAAAGCAAAAAGTAAATAATTTACTCAGTGCTTGGTCCTGAATCAAAGACCTGAGAGTTCAGCCCAGATGTTACAGAAAAGTAGTCAATGATAGTAAACAGTAAACACCCTATGGTTCGACAGATGCTTTGGTGTAGTTCTCAGGTGTCGGTACAAGCTTAGCCTCCAATGAGCCTAGTCGAGTATGAAACACTTGTGAAATGGGCGATATTCATATCTGTAGGCTCAGACTAGTTCCAAGTAGAACGTTCGTCACTACAATTTGCTCTTCACTCAAATAGCGTATGGATGAGGAGGTCTGCAGATGGAGATATTCCTCAAGTAATAAGTGTGTAGGCCTCTAAGACATTCCGAGCAGGTGTTCGAGATTTTAGAGCTTATCACTCGGAAACAAGTTCAAGAATGGACCTATATTGCACAAAGTACCTAGGGAAACCAAAGTGTTGCAAGTTTTCTGAGAGAGATAAAGTTTGACCTAAATGGCAATAAAGAAAAAAAAAACTATAAGTAAAATGCAGTAAAAACGCCTCCACTCCGAACGAAGTTAAAAAGTTACGTTCAAAGTGTGTTTGTCACTGTTAAAGACAGTAAAGTAAACACACATTGCTTAAAATAAATATTCAAGCAGTCAAGTACATTTTTAAAACTTTTCCAAAAATTACATTTATGTCCCCAAAATACCCTTCAAAAAAACCCAAAAAATAAACCACAGGTTCGACCGGTCGAGCAATGAGTATTAGCACTGTCGACCCTTCATTATTGTTCGAAGGGTCGAGCAGTCTGCAAATCTATTTCTATTTTCTTCTGGTATTTTTTCTAAGACTTCCACCGGGTATTTTTCTCTAAAAATTTGCACAGAGCTTCCTCATGATATAAACTACAAATGGAGAAAAATAAATGGAGAGGAAAACACACCAAAGCCCTTTAGAAAATCAACATAAGTAAAGACAGGGTAACTGTCTGTTTTGGAGAACTGAAGAACTGAAATAGAAAAGAAGAAGGAAACAAAGTAAAATCTGAGAGAGAGCAACTGAATGAGTTTTTAAATCATCTCAAGGTCTTTATTTATAGGTTTTCTTGGATGCTCTCTAGCCGTTGAATTTGAAAAACACATGGACGGTGGATGTGTGTTGCTTCAGTTCTTTTTCTTCCTATTTCTTTAATTCATTTTGATAAGTGCAAAATTGTTACATATTTTACTCCTAAAATTATATTTGTTAGTATCCTATATTATTTAATTTTATCTAATTAATATGTTTTATGTGTTTTTAGGTTGAAGTACTATCTAAACCCGAAGCCAGCCTAGTTAAGCTAAATTAATGTGTTTTCTCAGCTTGAATTGATGCTTAGAATAATGGAGAAGGACAAAAGCATCCAGTGATATTGACTAATGGGTATTCTACTGAAAGTCATTGGTTGACAACTAAACCTAACAATTTAGTTAGAACCTTAGTCTCAGAAGGATATGAAACATGGCTACTTCAACCAAGATTACATCCTCTGACTTTACAATTGAAGACATTGGAAAATTTGACATCCCAATAACACTTGTAAAGATCCAAGACCTGCATGGGACATCTGTTAAAGTGCATATGATTGCACATGGCATTGGAGGCTTATCGATTCATATTTCTCTCTTAGGAGAATATATCTTTGTAACCCATTTGTCATCTCTGTCTTATACCAACTCTTCAATGTTCGTCAAGCTCACAACTTCTTCAATTGTTAAGATGAGGCTTCCTATCATTCTTATTGCAGCGACTACTTGGCAAGAATCAGCCTGAACTCATCCATGTAATACTTCATCATAATATCAGAGTTTA
The DNA here is from genome assembly GCA_013350335.1 of Chimonanthus salicifolius. Classification (NCBI taxonomy): domain Eukaryota; kingdom Viridiplantae; phylum Streptophyta; class Magnoliopsida; order Laurales; family Calycanthaceae; genus Chimonanthus; species Chimonanthus salicifolius. Next base: position 32,110,912 of record CM023539.1, read on the forward strand.
TTGATTGAGAATCAATCGTATATTCATTCATCATTAAACTTAATGTTCGATATACACAAGATCTGAATCGATTAATGCTTGAAACACCGATCAATCTTAATGCGGAAATCATTAACGTAATAATCATAAGACATACCTGGATCCATTGATGAAGAAGAGTGAGATCTGATCTTCCCTTTAATATGTCAATACATTCTGAAGTCCAAAAAAATGAGAAAACACCCACCTTGGAGTTTCTGTCTCTTGCCTCCTTAATGCCCTCTCCCAATTTCGTGAATAGTATTTTTAGACACTAGGGTTGGCTTAAGTTGATGGATAATTATGGAGAGAGACCCTTTTATAGACAAAGGGAGGACCCCTAAGGCAATTAGAACTTTCCATTCCTATTTCCTATCAAAATAGGAAACTAACCCTCCTTAGAACTCTCCTAAAATAAACATTCCTTATTTAAACACAGTTTCCCTGATTTAATATCCTTTATGTGGAGCCCCAAATTTAATATGGGTCATGTTTAGTTTTACATTCTCCCACTTGGTTCACATTTATACTTCATGGGATTTAAAACAGGTATATCATAAGGTGTACACGTAAACTGTGGTTAACAACATAATGCGGTTAACATCATATTGTTAATACTAAACAAACCACAAGTGCGAGCAATGGCGGTTGTACATCATCTTATCCTGACATGATCCATTCCATTACTACAACACAAGTGACCTACCTAACATAGCCCTTAAATGAGATATTATTCATAATGGTCAACATAAGTGTCATAACATAATGACTATTCCTATTAGTGTCAAAATAAACACACATAATATATATACATAACAATAATAAACAGAAACAATAATCAGAAATGCATATATGAGTACTCAAATGTCAAATAGTGCACATTTATTCATAATGCAGTCCAAAATACATAATTACATCATAATAGATTACGGCCAGGACCCATTCTATTGGCACGTTCCTTAAAGGTCTTTATAGGTAATCCATTCATCAACGAATCTGCCACTATAAGTAAAGTACTAATGTGCTCAATAGACACCGTCTGTTTCTGAACTTCTTCTTTCACGTCAAGGTACTTCAATTTCATGTGTTTCAATCCATTCGAATACTTGTCGTTCTTAGAGAAGAATACTGCTGCAGAATTATCATAGTAAATTCTCAGCAGCTTGGCAATGCTGTCAACAATTTCAAGTCCTGAGATAAAGTTCCGCAGCCACATTCCTTGAACAGTGGCCTCATAGCACGCCACAAATTTTGCTTCCATGGTTGATATTGTAGTGATAGATTGTTTGGCACTTTTCCATGATATTGCTCCGCCAGCCATAAGGAACAAATAACCAAACGTTGACTTTCTGCTATCGATGCAACCACCAAAATCCGAATCTGAGTAGCCAATGATCTCAAGATTATCGGACCTCTTAATCGTAAACATGAAGTCTTTAGTACCCTGTAAATATCTCATTACTTTTTTTGCAGCTTTCCAGTGATTCATTCAAGGGTTACTTTGGTATCTCCCCAGCATACTAATAACAAAACTAATATCAGGTCTGGTGCAGGTCTGGGCATACATCAGGCTACCTACAGCTGAGGCATAAGAATTCTCTCCATTTGTTTCTTTTCAAGTTCATTATACGGACATTGATTTAAACTAAATTTTTCTCCCTTTTGAATAAGGGCATCTTGATAAGAACAATTTTGCATACCGAATCTCTCTAATATTCTTTCTATGTAACCTTTCTGAGACAGCCCTAATAAACCACGTGTTCTATTACGGAATATCTCTATTCCAATCACGTATGTTGCCTCTCCCATATATTTCCTTTCAAAATTATTGGAGAGATACTTCTTGGTTTCAAACATCATACCAAGATCATTAGTGGCAAGCAAAATATCATCAACATATAATATCAGAAGGATAAACTTACTTCCACTGATCTTCATGTATATACACCGATCAACGGTGTTTTTCTTAAAACCGAAGGAGGTAATGGTATCATTGAACTTAAGGTACCATTACCTGGAGGTTTGCTTAAGGCTATAAATTGTTTCTTTAATTTGCATGTCACATGCTCCTTACCCTCTGTGGAGAATCCTTTAGGTTGCTCCATATCACTTCTTCATCTAAACTACCATTCAAAAATACGGTTTTAACATCCATTTGGTGAAGCTTCAAATCATATGAGCCATCAAAGCCATAATGATTCTGAAAGAGTCTTTTCTGGATACAGGAGAGAATGTCTTTTTATAATCAATGCCATCTTTTTAAGTAAACTCTTTGGCCACAAGTCTTGCTTTATATCTTTCGATATTGCCCTTAAAGTCTCGTTTGGTCTTAAAGACCCACTTACATTCAACTTCTTACATCCCTGAGGCAATTTTACTAGATCTCAGACATCATTCTGGCCATGGACTTTAGCTCATCTTTCATTGCGTCTAACCATTTATTAGAACCATCATATTCTATGGCTTCTTCATAATTGACCGGATCCTTAATAGCCCCTAAATCATATTCCGATTCTTAGAGATATACCACATAGTCATCTGAAATAGCAGGTCTCCTTTGTCTTTCAGACCTTCTTAATGCTATTTCTTGTGGTTATTCCACAATCGGTTCATTATTGGTAATGGTTTCGTCATGGAGTGATTCATCATTCAGGTGTTACTCATCAGGTTGTTCAGTAACATTAGGGACAACAATTTCTGAAGTTAGGGGTATATGTACTTGTACCCTTACTTCTTGCACACCGATGTTTCTCATTATATCACTCCCACTAACCTCACCATTTTCAATAAATCTAGCATTACCGGTCTCCACAACTCTCATACTATGGTTCAGACAATAGAACCTGTACCCTTTGGACTTCTCAGGGTAACCTATGAAGTAACTAGTGATTGTCCGTTCATCAAGTTTTCTTTCATGTAGATTATAAGTTCTTGTTTCTGCAGGGCAACCCCATACATGCAAGTGTCTCAAACTACGTTTCCTTTCTGTCCACAGTTCAGAAGGAGTCTTAGGAACTGACTTACTAGAAACCCGATTAAGCAAGTACATTGCAGTTCTCAATGCATACATCCACAACATAATGAGTACAGTGCTATAACATAACACACTCTTAACCATGTCAATAAGTGTGCGGTTACGCCGTTTAGCAACACCATTCTGCTGAGGCGTACCGCGCATCGTGTATTGTGCAATTATACCGAGACTTTCAAGTAGTATAGCAAAAGGCCCGGATGTTGACCCGTTTCATCATACCTACGATAATATTCACCACCTTTATCTGACCTTATGACTTTCACCTTTCTATCTAGTTGCATTTCAACTTCAGTGATAAATAGCTCCACGTTGTTAATTGCTTGAGATTTATCATGCAACATATAAATATAAACATAAAGCGAAAAATTATCAATAAAGGTGATAAAATAGGTCTCTCCACCAAAAGATGGAACATGAAATAGGCCACAAATATCAGTATGAATCAACTTAAGTAGCTCTTTAGATCTTGTGGCTCATTTCTTAGTGTGTTTGGTCTGCTTTCCCTTAATACATTCCACACACACATTTAATCAGTAAAATCAAGATTCGAGAGACTCCCATCTTTTACCAATCTTTGAATTCTTTCGCGGGATATATGTCCCAAACGTTTATGCCACAAAATAGAGAAATTTTCATTAATCAACCCACGTTTAATACCAACATTATGATGCAGTTTTAAGACAGAATTGACAAAGGAATCATCAAGTTTTAAACAGTAAAAGCTATTAATCAATAATCCAGACCCAATAAAAGAAGAACCTTTAAACAAACTAAAGGCATTATATCCAAATTTGCAATAATAACCATTAATATCAAGTTTGAAAATTGAAATAAGGTTTCTGGCAACAAAAGGAACATAAAGACAATCAAATAAATCTAAATGATGGCTAGGGTCGAGGAAAAGACGATAAGTCCCGATGGCTTCAACTGGCACCTTTTGTCGGTTTCCCATGTAAATTAAGGTTTTATTTAAATCGATGGTCTGGCTTATAAGATATCCCTACATCGTATCAGGAACAAGAGTTGTAGCCCCAGAATTAAGCCACAAGTGTTAGAGGAAACTTCAGTGAGATTAGATTCGAAACATACAGAAATTGAATGGTTACCTTTCTTTTCGAACCACGATCTCCTTTTATTGCAGTCTTTCTGCAAGTCCCATTGTTTCTTATATAAGTGGCACCTCACACTACATGTCCCCTGACTTTGAGTCCCTGAAGATGTACTGGGTTCAAATGGTTTCTTTTCGGCTTTCTTAAATTTCTTGGGCTTCCATCCTCTTTTCTAACTGGGTTCTTGATGTGTTAGATAGAATGAGTGATGTCCCATCTGCTTAAGTCTACCCTCCTCTTGAATAAACATACTTGACAGTTCATTTACTTGTCATTTATCTTTCATAGTATTGTAATTTATTTGAAATGACCCATATTGAGGAGGTAGAGAATTGAGAATGAATTGGACAAGAAAAGTATCATCAACACTCATCCCTATATTTTTCAGCTGAGCAACAATATTTGTCATCTTAGTTATGTGCTCATACATGCCACGGCCTCCATCGAACTTAATGGTGGTTAGCCTGGCCATAAATGTCTCTGCTAAGGACTTGTCCGCTGTTTTGAATTTATTTTCAATATTTTGGAGGTATTCCTTAGCACTTTCAGTTTTTGGTACTGAAGTGTTGATATTATTTGCTACCATCATGCGTATGAACATAAGGCTGAGTCTATTTGACCTGACCATGTTTCATTGGACTTTTTTTCAGAAGTCGTTCTTGTGCCCGTAATAGTAGGCTTATCAGAAATTAATGTTTTGTCAAGATCAAGCACACCGAGGTGAAACTCAATTTGTTCTTTCTATTTAGAGAAATTAAGTCTAGTCAATATTAGAACAACAGAAGCTTGCGAATGCAGTCTAACAGGGAGAGATGCTGAAAAAATTACATAATTTCATGCTTACTTACATTACACTGTGAATTAAACTTAATTGAAATACACAAATAGTCAACATTAGTAAACAATATTACCGAATCTACCTTTGGGTAATCTTATGGCATACTATTTTATTATGGTGATTCCCAGTCACCGATAGAACTGACCAACAAAATACAAGTGATCAAATACCACCGCCACCTTTGGGTGTCTGAACAAATACCAACCACAAGTACTCGCCAATCATCCTATCCCAATCCGTTAACCATTCGGAATGGTGCACTTTTGGGTCAGCCTAATATCTCTGTGATTATGGATCATAATTAACAAAGTCATTATTATCCAACACTTGGGAAGAGTATTGGACCACAGTTATATGACCTATTGTTCAAATACATTTCGATTGGGCCACTTTTGGTGAGTAACCAAATCGTATCATAATATGGTATTAGGTCAAGAATAATGGCTTTTCTCATTATTGGTTTTCCAAAAACATAGGAGGAAAAACCCCTGGATTTTAAGTCCATAAGATTACAATCTTAAAATCCATAAAATTTTAAGCTTCATAATTTTAAAAACCATATTCTATACAATTTTAAATCTATAATTTAAAATCTATAAAATTTAAATCTATAAAAGGACGTCTTCTTCATTGAGATCCGAAAATTTTATTTCTTTAATTATTCTTTATTTCAAGCAATAATTGATCCTATGAACTAGGCTCTGATACCACATGTAATACTTCATTATAATATCAGAGTTTATTGATTGAGAATCAATCGTACATTCATTTATCATTAAATTTAATGTTCAACATAGCCGAACAACATAATCACAAGATCTGAATAGATTAATGCTTGAAACACTGATCAATCTTAATGAGGAAATCATTAACGTAATAATCATATGACATACCTGGATCCATTGATGAAGAAGAATGAGATTTGATCTTCCCTTTAATATGTAATACTTCCTGAAGTCCAAAAACATGAGAAAACACCCACCTTGGAGTTTCTGCCTCTTGCCTCCTTAATGTCCTCTCTCAATTTCGTGAATAGCATTTTTAGACACTAGGGTTGGCTTAAGTTGATGGATAATTATGAAGAGAAAAATTTTATAGGTAGAGGGAAGACTCCTAAGGCAATTATAACTTTCCATTCCTATTTCCCATCAAAATATGGAACTAACCCCCTTTAAAACTCTCCTAAAATAGATATTCCTTATTTAACACAGTTTCTCTGATTTAATATCCTCTATGTAGAGCTCTAAATTTAATGTAGGTCATGTTTAATTTTACAATCCCAACATACCAAACAACAAGGAAGTAAACAATGGGTCAACATCATTCTTAATTTAATAACCCATGAAGCGTAGGACAGCAATAAGTTGTTTTAAAAAGCAGATAGCAGTGTCAAAAGTAGGAGAAGCCAAGAGGTCACAAGCAAGACACTAGGCTCAACTGAAAATACAATTGAATCCTTAGAGGTGCTCAAGTCAAAATCAATGAATCCAAGCATTTCTTCCCATTGTGCAATCATATCAAAAGTAACAAAGGTGAGAGCAACATCTCAAGATACTGTTGGGTCTGTCTCTTCAGAAGTACCAAGTGATCTTATAATCCAAGTAAAAGGCAGCCGCATCGTTCTCTCTTTTCGGCTAGGTATTTGCAAGACATTTACATAGAAGCAGCGAGATGAGGATCGGTCAAAGCAGAAGAAATACAGCAGAAGCAAAACAAGGCAGCAGTATTAGCGTGCAGCCTGTTCTAAGTTGTTGCCATGATTGCAAGCAAGAAAAATAGCAGCCAGCGTTGCAGAAGCTGGAAGTTTTGCAGAAACACCGCCTGAACCAAACAACAACATAGAAGAATCTACAGGAGAAAAATGATCGGCCAGGTGTTAAGGAATGAGGCCCACCACCCAATTGACGTTGCCAGTTATGGGATAAGAAAGTAAAAAGATATGGCTGAAACTGATAAGAAGAAAAGACAGTATGAAGGATTGAGATTAAGATAGAAGAAAAAAAAATTAGAGAATAGAAGAGGGATTTTCATTTTGGCTGACTGTCAATCGTGTACAGAAAGTGAAGATAATAGAAAACAGAGTCGAATGGAGAGGAGGTGTTGGCTGATTTTTCTAGCCATTGGCTAAATTGAGTGGGACCCGTGCCTTGCTTAAATTACCTCCTCTAAACCTATATAAACTGAGAGCCTCTCAAAATAGAGAGAGAAATAGAACACGGGCTGCTAATTTTTCGAGTAGAGGGAGGAAGGAAAAGAAGACAGAAGTTTAGGGTTGGTTTTTTAACTTCTTATTGTAATTTCTTATTTCATGAATTTCATGATTATGTGCTTTTAAATCTTTATATTTTATTAATGAAATCAAGACATACTCTTTAGATCTATGGTTTTCCACTTAATGTTTGTTGATTGTGATAGTTTGATTTGATTTTATGTTTGTTGATTGTTATAGTTTGATTTGATTTTTTTATTTCTTTAAGAATGTATATTTTGAGTTAATTTAAGAATTTTCATCTTAAACATCCAATTTTTGTGAAAGTTTAGAACCTTAATTTTCCATTCTAAGGCTCTTTTTAAGAGTAGGTGAAGAATTTAGATTTGAAATTTTATGTTAAATTCTCTCTAAGCTCAAGGTTTTTTTTAATTATTTCTTAATTAATGCAACTCATGTTTTTCTTAATTAAATTAATTATGAGTGAAAATTTTGAATCAATGATCATTAATAAATATGAGCCACATGTTGTAGGTTTTGATTTTATTCTTAAAATATTAAAAATAATGCCTCCTTAATCTTCAACCCAAAATCCAATGTAAATATGTATATATGTATATATGTTTGATTTTAATTTTATTTTTGTTTATAAATTTCAAATTCTTAAAAATTGTGGAATTAGGTTGGTAATTAATTAATTACATTTTAATTTCGTGTTCTAAATTAGATTAAGATTATTTATAATTTTTAGATTAATTCTACCATCTTAATTGATAAAGTTTGTGTTTTGCATGAAAATTAGATCTCTTGAATGGTAAATTTTTAATTTTAGATGTTGTTCCTATTTGTGGACTTATTTTCTATTTTTAGAATATTTTTAAATTAAGATTAGAGAAATAATTCCATGTTTAAGATTTATTTTCATGTTTTTCTAAATTTTTTAAAATATATAATTCAATGGTGTGTTTTTCATAGATATATTTTTCTAAGTTCCGATGGATTCTATCTCGCACTCCTAAGCTATATGTTATAAATGGTTCGTGCGCTTACAAGTATAAGTTTAAATCACAACACATTTAATTTAAAACATTATCTTATAAACAATAAACTATACTTGGGTATTTTGGAGGTTCATTTAAAAAAATCTGTCACCGCAGATGGGTTCAGAACATATGAAATACTAAGGTTTATAAAATCACGGGGTTCTTTTGATGTGAAAAGCCCATCGATCCGAAGAAAGAGAATGTTTTAAGAAATTGACAGGTCTGTACTTCGAGAAGTTGACATCCAGGATTAGGCATCTAAAACGTCGAACAAATATTCTGAAAACACCATACGGCTAGATAAAATACAAATTAAACTTATGACAAACTTTTGTAAATTTTTGATTCACGGGGTATTTAAAAATGGAGGTTTTGAAAAAAGGGTCTTTTCTTGACGTCTAAAATATCTGTCCCCAAAAATTTTCAGAAAAATCTTAGAAATCCACCGAGTTCAATACTAAAAACCAAAGCTTGTGTGTGAGTTTTAAAGTCTAATAATTTTAGAAGAGTGGTTTTACATATTGAAATAGTTTCAAAATCACTATTCACTATTTTTCATATGAGACAAAAGACATTTAGTGAATGACTATTTTATCCTTCCAACTTCAGCGAGTCAGATTACTGAGCCAACGAGGCTCAGGCAAACTTGGGCTTCTCAGAAAGCTCACACAGTACTCTACACAGTTAACCATTCACAAAGCAGGATTAAAGGTTCAAAACACAAAGATTAAGTCTAATCAAAGGTCAGAGTCTTACAATCACGTTAAGAATATCCGTTAATAGTCTGTTACCACGATATCTGATATGAACTCGAGTAGTGGCATCTGAAACTATGATCATGTTGAATTTCATGAGGCCCTCGTTCGTGGTAGCAAATGGTGCAGGTTCTATCTCTTGGGATCCACAAAAGGCTAATATTGGCCATCTACCACGATCATCATCTACAATGACCATAACTATATTGGAGGGTGACAAATAGCCAGGGGAGTTCATTGGGAACAAGATTAAAGATGGGACAAAGTTGGGCAAGAACTTATTTCAAGAAGTGGAAGTTCTGAGTTTGAACCCTATTCCACCTCAGTGGATCATTCCTTGTAATTTTACCCCGGTGTTTGTGGGGATGTAGCTCATTTGGTAAAAGGAGTATAAGTGTGTGGATAGAGAGGATTCTACATACTTCGAGGACTTGTTGAGAGCTCTAAGATACCCTGAACACCTAGGTTATAAAAAAAAGGACATTTATTAATTGACACAGATTTCCACAACTTGCAAATCACACCAAACCGTAGATAGGACACTAGATCTACCTGTTATAAAGACTATTATGAAGCATATCAATTTCTGAGGCTAACATTGAACAAAAGGAAAGGGAAAGTTTCAAATGAATTGATGCTACTAAATCATGAAATCATGATCATAGCAAGTAAAACATACAGTGGATTTCTAAACGAATGCCTAGAAGAGGACCACCTTTTTTTTTTCCTTTTGAAAAAAATCTGTTTTTGCGCTATGATATAGGTTTTGATATATTTCCTTCGTAGGATTTTAGGATAGATTGGTTGAGTAGGATTGTAGTTATCTTTAGAGGAGATTTCCTTATTCATCTATAAGTAGGGTTAATGCCAAGTATTATATACATTTTTGTAATACAATGGATAGGATGCAGCAATCTGAAGAAGTTCTCTCAATGTGTGTTGTTTTTGCTCAGGTGAAGGTTGCAGCATTAACTGTGCCATATTTAATCTTGTTCAGCCAGTATTTATTTCATCTATATTCTTGTAAACATGCCACTACCTCAACCTGCATACATGCTTGTGGAATTTGTTATGGTAAAATTGTAGCAACTGCAAAGTGTAGAGTTTTGTTTTCATGGGTGCACCGAAGACGAAGTTAGTTCTGGGTTATTATTGATGCCATGCTCACTGTGTAGTGTCGTAGCACTTGGTTCAAGCACAATATCGATCAGATTTAAGAATCATATTTGTTTCCAAATAAGATCATGTCTATGTGTTTCTGAAGAAGATTATATAGAGTTTAATTTAGATGATGATTTTGGTCATAGTATCAATGTTTTAACAACTGGTGAAAAACTAAAGATATGTGGAAAGAATGATGGAAGAAAAGAAAAGAGAAAATGAGATAATCAGAGAAATTGAGGAAAAGGAAAAATTTCCTTCACCACAATATTCTCTGAATGAATTATTATGAAGATTGAATAATAATAAACCAAACATGATACTCTTCAAGATCTCCAAAGGGTGATAAACGAGCAAAAGAAAGAATTAGATGAATTAAAAGGAAGAGTAGAATGAGTTGAAAAGAGATTTGAGGGTTTGTGTTAACTTAAAGACAGAAAACAAGAAAACAAAAAACAGAGACTGAAAGACAATTTTATTCATTGTATACAACTGCTTAAATAGAACAAATACATGACTAACTATCCACAAAAAATGCTATCTTAACAGCTTACAGACTACTAAGTAGGAGCTTGTTACTAACAGTCCTCTTAAAGACTTGGTAAGTTAACAATCCTGCTAAAGACTTGGTCAACTTAGATTTGTTCTGATATTTTATTTAGACTCATTCTGAACTATAAAACTGATTTTGGACTCTAACTCCCTCCCTTAAACTGAATGTTCATACTAACATTCAGTTTAGAAAGATACATCACCAGCTCAATCCCTTTGGTAACTCGTCCCTCAATAAATGTGATGTTGAGTGGCCTTGTAACACCCTCCCTCATACTCGATTCTCTATCAAACAGACACTGTAATACCCTGAACCAAATTAGACGTAGTTTTGGCTTAATAAATCTTTCTTAGATCGGTTAATCTCGAAGATTACAGTTCGGACTTTGAGAAAAGCCAAGTGTGGCCCAATTCGAGCTCGAAAGCTCAGTGATTCAACTCATCCAGTTGGAGGGGCAAAATGGTAATTTATTGCTTATTATTATTATTTTATTTATTGTGTTATTATGTGATTATTATTGGATGATAGTATTCTCCTTAATCAAGGATTCCTATTTCTAATTTTAGAATAATTTTATTTTCAGAAAATAGTATTTAAAACTGCCCGTCAAAACTCCGAAAGGAGAAATAAATATTTTTAAATGGTTTTTGAAATGAGATAAATTTTGAAACAAGTATAGTATGTTAGACCATTTTAGTATGGTCTAGTTTATTCTTTCAAACCCCAAAAATGAGGATTTCAAATTGTTTTATTTAACACAAGTTAAAACACGTACATAGTGCTAAATTATGATTTTTTAATTAAATCTATGATTTTTTATGAGTTTTAAATCTCCAAATTTGTATGCTAATTAGAGTTTTTAAAAACCCAACTTATCTGTTAGGTTGGATTAAATTTGTTAAGCTTTAAAAGTTTTGTTTTTAGTTAAAAATCAGATTTTTATCAGAACATGACCTTTTTGCATAATCAGAACTTGTGGAGGACTTATTTGCAACCAACAGTAATAGTCTGCTGGTTACTGTTTCCGACGTCCTCTCACCGCTGCATGCAGCTCCCACTCGGCCTCCATCGATTGCCCAGATTATCTATATATGGCCTCTTAGATCACTGGTTTAACTCCCAGAAAATTTTCTATCTCTCCCTCTCAGCTGATCTGTGAAAAACCAGCCGATCCTTTTCTCCCCCAGCCTCTATTTTCCCAGTTTAGCTTAACCGTAGCTTAAGAGGATGATTTTTTTTCAAAGACCGAATTTCTCAGCCTAGGAACTCAAGTGGAGGGAACCAATGTATTCCTCTTTCAATTTCAATCGGGTTAGAATCAAGAAAAACCAAATTTGGCCAAGTTTTGAGTGAGTAAAACCAGTTTAAAGTTTAAGAAAAACCATAAGATTTCTTGTTCCAGTGTGGGTTTCATTTTAAAATCTAATGGCCTGTTAAGTTTCAAAGTTTAAAATCACTCTCTCTGGAAAGAGGACTCACTGAGGAGTCCATCTGACCGGTTGGATGTGAAAACTGAATCCGAGAAAACCCACTGTTTTTTTATTCGTATTTCATGCAGTGTCTGCCCGTCATTGTCTGCCAGACAGTGGAGGAAGACGGCTCTCGGAAAGTCCGAGAGTCGATCTTCGGACGGTCTGAGGGTCACACCTTCGAACGGTCCGAGAGGAGCCCTTCGGACGTTCCGAGCTTCAGCTGAAGCTCGAAGCGTCTGGGCAAGTTTAACTCGCCCGGATGTTCTGAGCCGAGTTCGGAAGGATCGAACCCTACTCGGATGATCCGAGCCTCACTCGGCATGTTCTGAGACACATAGACCCACCGAGACTTGTTTTTCCTATTTTTCTGTTCGGAAGGACATCCGGACGATCCGAGACCCGATCTTCGAACAATCTGAAGGCAGACCCACAGTCCGAAGTCAGTAACTAGTTTAGGCAGTGGTTCGTATGACCCAAAGCCACAGTACCTGGTTCCGAGGCTTATTCCGAGGGACCTAGATTTTAATGTAAAATCTTGATTTGTTGTGATGCTTGTAATGTTGCACCCCATTGATAATTTAAAAATGTACTAACTCTCTTATCTTATTACTATAGTGTATATACTATTGTATGTATACACTTGATGCTATATACATTGACTTATGATTGATTGTGTACTTGTTTGCTTGTTGAACAGAGTCCGCGATACCACACATTTACGGTGAGGGAACTTAAATTTACAGTAGGTGTAATCAGGGTCTTATGAGATGAATCTTGAGCAATGAGTGGTTTCAGATTTGATGAACCCACCCATGTGCCTAGACATGGTCCACTGTTGTAAGAAGTGCTTATGTTAATTGTGAATTGTTTATGATGTTCATCATATGAGATATGTAATACTGCTTCCATGAGCCCTTAACTATTGAACCAATATCGACCATGTGTGTGAGATGGTTTATGTCTACTGGACCATGGTGTCGACAGTTGCTGACTTGAGGAATGTCAGTATCGGCCATGTGAGGGCTGGAGATGTACTTGTAAGGATGTGTTTTGACCGTATTGGGACTTAATATGATGGTCTCAGTGTAGTATGTAGGCATTACGTTGGATGACAGCAGTAGTGGAAAGGATGATGAATTGAAAATGATGATGAGATTATACTTGAATTTATTGTCAAGCATGAGAATTTATTGTCAAGCATGAGATATTATATTGCAACTGTTGATTATTTACTAACTTAATGTTTACTTAAACTGCTACTGTTATATTTCCTTCACTGGACTATTTATCTCATCCCACTCACCTTTTAGGAGATAAATCCGAGGAGGAGAACCTTCTGTTTGAAGCTTAGGGTGGATAAGCTGCGACGTTGCTTTGGGATTCCCACTGAAGGGAATACCCTTGTTTTTACTTTTTAGTTCTTGGAACCATTTGTTTTTTTTAAAGTACTGAGTGTGGTACTTAGTTTGTTTTAATGTAATGTATTAAACTTCCATGCAACTATAGTTACTCTGATGATATTTTAGTGATAATTCAGTGTTGGAATTATGTGTTCATGTAATGTGTTAATGATTGTGTTCATGTTGGGTAGACTTATGGTATATGTTTGAGTCCACATGTTGGGATCATGTGTGACCTTTGGGCCTAACTGTTCATCCGGCCTAGTTAGAATGCCTTGAGTGTCGTCTTAGTTTCAAAAAAAAAATCAGTCGCGTTCCGGCCTAACTTTCGGGTCGGGATGTGAAAGCTTGGTATCAGAGTCAGGTTCAAACTCTAGGACTGTGATGGGTACAACCTAGTTAGACTTTTTTTGGCTTAGAACTGCAATTGTTTTTGACATTTTCTTGTTTTGTGATACAGATATGTCAAGCAATGTAGAGTATATCGAGTTATGGGACAGAGGGACCGCTAGCTGTCCGATAGATCTGGTTTCTTCAGACGATTCCAGCATTTCAAACTTCATCAATGAAGTTGTGCCTAATGAGGAAATGGAAGTAGCATCGCCCAAGTACCATGTTGGGGTTGTTCCAAAGAGGATGTGGGAGATGTCCCAAACTTAGAAGAGTCTGTAGGAGAGATAGGCTCGCCTGAGTATACTCCAGCTACTCCTACTTCGGATGAGTGGATGGATTATATGTGCGAATTGTGCAATCAGGAGGAGCACAACTGTACTTATTGCCCCTACCCCATTGATGTCATCTGCCTTGTTTGGAGACTTCGCAGGCATGGGAGCGCGAGGACTAATTGTCTCAATGTTGGGGGACCAAGGATCATACCCTGTTTGACCTGTGGAGTGTTCGGGCACAAGTCGACGTCTTGCCCTGACAACTTCTATTACTTTGGTGATGATGCAGTGTCTTCTTCGGAAGATTAGATTAGAGTGTGTCCGGGAATCAAGGAGATTATTTTTGTAAGGGTTGAGCTTTGTTTTGTTGTTTTGAAGGGTTTTCAAACCCTACTAACCCTTGTAATTGTAATGCAATTTGAATGATTTCTAATGAATTTTACAACTTGTGTGTTTTGCCTTAAAATTTTTTTTAAATGGTTAAGTGATATTTACAAGTGTAAATAACAGATGTCAAGAACTAACGCTCATGGAAACAACTGATGCGAGAGGAGGACTGATCTTCCACCCCGCGATTTACCTATTGAGGCCATTCGCACAACGATGGAAGCATTTCAGCAAATAGCTGAAAATATGTGATGCCCTCCTATCAAAACGCAAGAGGAGAGAGCCACCTCGGCTCTAAAAGAGTTCAAGCGACTGAACCCGACAAGTTTCTCTGGGACAGAAGGACCCTAGTACAGCGAGGAACTGGCTAACTCAAATTAGCCGGATCTTTAACACCCTAGCCATTGCCGACGACCTAAGAGTAACTTTGGCAGCGTACCAGTTGGAAGGAAACGCTTACGAGTGATGGGAAGTGAAGAATTTGGTTCGTAACCAAGAGCCAATGACTTGGGAAGAGTTTTCTACTGCCTTTCTGGCCTGTTATTTTCCAAAGACCGTCCAAGAAACAAGGAAGAGAGAGTTCCTCAACATCCAGCAGGGTTCCGACTTAGTGGCACAGTATGCCATGCGATTTATCGATCTGATACGGTTCGTGCCTTGGATAGCGGCGAACGAAGAGGAGAAGATTCAGCATTTTGAGAATGGACTCCGATCGTTTTTGCAGTGGCAAGTTACCGGCTTAATCTTCGACACTTTGGAGGAGATTATTGATCGGGTTTCAAAGGTAGAAGTTGTGGATACCATCAACTGGAGCGCTGACAACTTTCAGAAACCTTCTTCCAATAAGAAGGCCAAGCTCAACCAGAAGAGGCCTTTCTTCAAGAAAAGCCAACCTAGCACAAGACAATCGAGTCGGTCTGACTCCTGATATTCGTGCGCTATACCTGCAACCAGCCTGGGCATACTTCCAAGTTCTGCCCATCGAGAAGAGAGAAGGCGTGCTACAATTGCAAGTAGACCGGGCACCTGTTTAGGGATTGCCCCTATCTCGGTAAAGCTGCACCTTCGCAAGGCGCAGGAGCTTCTTTTTATGTGGCGCAGCCATCTGTTGGTCGAGGTTCTCAGCAAACCTCTAGAGGCTCGGTGGCACCAAGGAACGGACCACCACGGAACAGTCAAGCGAGAGGACAAGACATCCTCAGACCACTCAGGGGAGAGTCTACATGATTAGGGACTCAGAAGGAAGAACTGATGAAGAATACGGTGATGGAAGGTACCCTTAATCTTTTCCTACTTTTGGCTCGAGTGCTTTTTGATACAGGTGCTTCACATTCCTTTATTTCTAGAGCTTGTTGTGATAGATTGGGTTTAAAACTGGTAGAAATAGCTAACCCGCTAATGATAGTGTCACACTTGGATAAGAAAGCTTTGGTGAACCAAATATGTAGATCTTATATTTCGAGGATTAGCGGTGCAGAGTTGTCCTATGATTTTCTGGTTCTGGAAATGACGGACTTTGACATCATTCCTTGGCATGGATTGGTTGTCAGTTTTTGAGGTTTTGATCGACTATTCTTAGAGGAGAATTTGTGGGGTCTCCTCAACCAATGAGAGGTTTATGGAGAAGTTGGTACCCTATGAGAAGATGAGAGTCACTTTCTCTAGCCTTAGGGCGTATCCTTGTAGTGTGGTGGCGAGCATGGGTTAGGAAGATGTAGTTGGTGTAGGGTCTGTTGCTCCTCTGGTGGTGTGTGATTTTATAGATGTGTTTCCTGACCAGTTAGCTGGGCTACCTACACGTCGAGAGATAGAGTTTGTTATAGACCTACAGCTAGGAACATCTCCAATTTCCATGGCACCTTATCAGATGGCGCCGGCTGAACAGAGAGAGCTAGCTACGCAGGTAGATGAGCTTCTCAGTCTTGGTTTTATCCGTCAGAGCAACTCGCCATGAGGCGCACCTGCTCTGTTTGTGAAAAAGAAGGATGAATCGATGATGATGTGTATAGATTACCGACGGCTTAACCAGGTAACTATTAAGAATAAGTATTTGTTGCCTAAAATAGACGCCTCTTTGATCTTTTGAGGGGATCGAGATGCTTTTCGAAAATCGATCTGAGGTCGGGTTACCATCAGTTGCAGATTCGAGAGGAAGACATTCCTAAGACTACTTTCCGAACACAGTATGGTTTGTACTGAGTTTGTAGTGATGCCTTTCGGTCTAACCAACGCGCTAGCCATGTTTATGGATTTGATGAATCGCGTGTTCCGACCGTACCTGCGAGAGTTTGCGATAGTCGTCATAGACGATATCTTGATCTTTTCAGTCGTCAGAAGAGGAGCACAAGCGTCATCTGCGCATTGTTCTTCACACTCTTCGAGAGCATCAGCTATTCGCTAAGCTGAGCAAGTGTGAGTTTTGGTTGACTTAAGTGCAGTTTCTGGGACATGTGGTGTCTTAAGGAGGAATCTCGGTAGATCCAGCAAAGGTAGAAACAGTGAAGACTTGGGAAAGTCCCAAGAACGTGTTAGAGATCAGATGCTTTCTGGGATTAGCAAGGATATTGCCAAAAGTTTATCCCACACTTCTCCCAGATCGCGGTACCAATGACTCGGTTGACAAGGAAGAACGTTAAGTTCGAGTGGAGCGAATCTTGTGAAAGAGCATTCCAGGAGCTGAAGGAGAAGTTGACTACGTCTCCAGTTTTGATAATACCCGAGCAAGGATGAGGTTACGATGTGTATTGCGATGCGTCCAAGTTTAGGTTTGGGATGTGTGCTAACGCAAGAGGGGAAGGTAGTAGTTTATGGTTCCAAGCAATTGAAGGGACATGAGCAGAACTACTCGACTCATGATTTGGAGTTAGCAGCCGTTGTATTCTCGTTAAAGTTATGGAGACATTACTTGTATGGTGAGAAGTTCAATGTGTTTTCTGATCACCATAGTCTCAAGTATATCTTCACTCAGAAATACCTGAATATGAGGCAGCGATGATGGATGGAGTACCTGGGAGATTACTACTTCAGTCTCTCTTATCACCTAGGAAAAGCCAACGTAGTGGCCAATGCCTTGATCAGGAAGTCTCACAGCAACGTGGCGAGGATGGCATCCTTACAGTGGAAGATGTTGGAAGTTCTGTCCGGGTATGATCTGTAGTTGATCGAAGGAAGTGGATCAACAAGATTCCACAGTTTGGTTCTACAACCCGAGGTAATTAGATTGGTGTTGGAAGTGCAACAGAGCAATCCAGAAGCAAAGGAGTTGGCGACCCAGCTTTCAGGATATGCGACCCTAGAAGATTGGAAGATCAAGGCGGACAGAAGTCTGACGTTCAAAGATAAAAAGTTTGTACTAAAGTCGGACGAGTGCAGGAGAAAGGTGCTTGATCACTTTCATCGTTCTCGCTTTGCAGTGCATCCTGGTGGTACAAAGATTTATCACGACTTGCGGCGATTGTTCTGATAGAAAGGTATGAAGCGAAAGGTAGCAGATTTTGTATCGAAGTGCCTAACTTGTCAACAAGTGAAAGATACAACCTTTAGAAGTGGCTGAATGGAAATGGGAGCATATTACGATGGACTTTGTTACTGGATTCCCTAAGTCTCCTAAGAAGAACGACACTATTTGGGTAATATTGGATCGATTGACGAAATCACCTCACTTTCTGCTGATCAAGAAGACGGATTCTTTGACTACTCTAAGTAGATTGTATTTAAAAGAAGTAGTCAAATTGCATGGAATACCTGTATCTATTGTATCTGATAGAGATCGTAAGTTTGTATCCAGATTTTGGCAAGGATTGCAAGAGTAGTTGGGGACTAAGCTGTGCTTCAGCACTACTTTTCACCCTCAGACGGATGGTCAATCAGAGAGAACCATTCAAACCTTAGAGGATATGCTAAAAGCTTGTGTGATAAATATGCAGGGAAGTTGGGAAGATCACTTGGCTTTGATCGAGTTTGTCTACAACAACCGCTATCACTTGAGTATACAGATGGCACTATACGAAGCTCTGTATGGTAGACTTTGCATATCTCCTCTTTGTTGGACAGAGGTAGGAGACAAAACGCTGACCTGATCTAGTGCGTGAAACGTTAGAACAAGTTGAAGTGATCAGACAACGTCTGAAGATAGCCCAGAGCAAACAAAAGAGTTATACTGATAAAAGGAAACGACCTTTGGAGTTTTCTTACGTGTGGCACCACGTCATAGAGTGCAAAGGTTCGAGCGTAAGGGAAAATTATCACCTCGATATGTTGGACCCTTTAAAATCTTGAAAAGGATAGGGGAAGTGGCCTATCAGTTGGATCTTCCTCAAGCTTTGGAGAGAGTGCATAGTACATTCCACGTGTCTATGTTAAGGAAGTACAAGCCTGACCTGTTGCATGTGATAAGTTTTGAATATATTGAAGTCTCGGAGGACCTGACTTTCGAAGAAGTGCCAGTGAAGATACAAAGACACCGGACTCAAGAGCTCAAGAGGAAGTCTATTCCTCTAGTGCGAGTGTTGTGACAACATTGCGACGTGCAACACGAGACGTGGGAACCTGAATCAACGATGCGAAAACTATACCCTGGCTTGTTCACTGGCCAAGAAGGTATAAGTTTGTTTTAAATTTCGAAATGAAATTTTTTTTAAGGGGGTAGGATGTAATACCCTGACCCAAATTAGGCGTAGTTTTGCTTAATAAATCTTGCTTATACTGGTTAATCTCGAAGATTACGGTTAGGGTTTTGAGAAAAGCCCAGGTGTGGCCCAATCCGAGCTCGAAAGCTCATTGATCTAGCTCGTCCAGCTGGAGGGACAAAATGGTAATTTACTGCTTGTTGTTATTATTTTATTTATTGTGTTATTATGTGATTATTATTGGATGATATTATTCTCCTTAATCAATGATTCCTATTTCTAATTTTAGAATAATTTTATTTTCCGAAAATAGTATTTAAAATTGCCCGTCAAAACCCCAAAAGGGAGAAATAAATATTTTTAAATGGGTTTTGAATGTTAGACCATTTTAGTATGGTCTAGTTTATTCTTTCAAACCCCAAAAATGAGGATTTCAAATTGTTTTATTTAACACAAGTTAAAACATGTAAATAGTGTTAAATTATGATTTTTTAATTAAATCTACGGTTTTGTGAGTTTTAAATCTCCAAATTTTTATGGTAATTAGAGTTTTTAAAAGCACAACTTATCTATCAGGTTGGATTAAATTTGTTAAGCTTTAAAAGTTTTGTTTTTAGTTAAAAATCAGATTTTTATCAAAACATGACCTTTTTGCATAATCTAGAACTTGTGGAGGACTTATTTGCAACCAACAGTAATAGTCTGCTGGTTACTGTTTCCGACGTCCTCTCACCGCTGCATGCAGCTCCCACTCGGCCTCCATCGATTGCCCAGATTATCTATATATGGCCTCTTAGATCACTGGTTTAACTCCCAGAAAATTTTCTATCTCTCCCTCTCAGCTGATCTGTGAAAAACCAGCAAATCCTTTTCTGTCCCAGCCTCTGTTTTCCCAGTTTAGCTTAACCATAGCGTAATAGGAGGAGTGTTTTTCAAAGACTGGATTTCTCAGCCCAGGAACTCAAGTGGAGGTAACCACTGTATTCCTCTTTCAATTTCAGTCGAGTTAGAATCAAGAAAAACCAAATTTGGCCAAGTTTTGAGTGAGTAAAACCAGTTTGAAGTTTAAGAAAAACCGTGGGATTTCTTGTTCCAGTGTGGGTTTCATTTTAAAAGTTAATGGCCTGTTAAGTTTCAAAGTTTAAAATCACTCTCTATGGAAAGAGGACTCACTGAGGAGTCCATCTGACCGGTTGGATGTGAAAACCGAATCCAGAAAACCCACTGTTTTCGGATTCGTATTTCATGCAGTGTCTGCCCGTCACTGTCTGCTGTTGCAGACAGTGGAGGAAGACGGCTCTCGGATGGTCCGAGAGTCGATCTTCGGACGATCCGAGGGTCACACCTTCAGACGGTCCGAGAGGAGCCCTTCGGACGTTCCGAGCTTCACCCGAAGCCCTAAGCGTCTGAGGCAAGTTTAACTCGTTCGAAATGTTCCAAGCCGAGTTCGGAAGGACCGAACCCTACTCGGACGATCCGAGCCTCACTCAACATGTTCCGAGACACACAGACCCACCGAGACTTGTTTTTCGGATTTTTCAGTTCGGAAAGACCTTGTGACGATCCGAGACCCGATCTTCGAACGATCCGAAGGCAGACCCACAGTCCTGAAGTCAGTGACTAGTTTAGGCAGTGGTTCGTATAATCCGAAGCCACAGTATCTAGTTCCAAGGCTTACTTCCGAGGGACCTAGATTTTAATGTAAAATCTTGATTTGTTGTGATGTTGTAATGTTGCACCCTATTGATAATTTAAAAATATACTAACCCTCTTCTCTTATTACTATAGTGTATATACTATTGTATTCACTTCCAGGCCAACTCTATTGGTCGGGCACTGAGTGACTTCACTTCTAGGCCGACGCTATATTGGTCGGGCACTGAGTGACCTCGAGGCCTTACTCAACATGTCAGATCTAGTCCTGTCCAGAAGACAACCGAGAAGTGACCTGAGTATCTAGACCTAACTCAATAAGTCAAACTGGTCATGCCAGAAGACAATATGAGTTTTGGACTGAGCACCTTATTATTACTCTATTGTGGATTATTATAATTTAAAATGGTTAGAAACCAAATAGGAGACTCAATTCCATTTACCTTGGAGATTTTTGGGAAAACAAGTATGGTTTTGAAATACTACTTGTATGTATACACTTGATGCTATAGACGTTGACTTATGATTGATTGTGCACTTGTTTGCTTGTTGAACAGAGACCCAGATACCACACATTTACGGTGAGGGAACTTAACTTTGCAGTAGGTGTAATCAGGTTCTTATGAGATGAGTCTTGAGCAATGAGTGGTTTCAGATTTGATGAACCCACCATGTGCCTAGACATGGTGCACTGTTGTAAAAAGTGCTTATGTTAATTGTGAATTGTTTATGATGTTCATCATATGAGATATGTAATACTGCTTCCACGAGCCCTTAACTATTGAAACAATATCGGCCATATGTGTGAGATGGTTTACGTCTACTAGACCATGGGTGACGACAGTTGCTGACTTGAGGAATGTCAGTGTCGACCATGTAAGGGCCGGAGATGTACTTGCAAGGATGTGTTTTGACCGTGTTGGGACTTAATACGATGGTCTCAGCGTAGTATATAGGCGTTACGTTGGATGACAGCACTAATGGAAAAGATGATGAATTGTGAAAATAATGATGAGATTATACTTGAATTTATTGTCTAGCATGAGATATTATATTGCAACTGTTGATTATTTACTAACCTGATGTTTACTTAAACTGCACTGTTATATTTCCTTCAATGGGTTAGTTAGCTCACCCCACTCACCTTTCGGGAGATGAACCTGAGAAGGAGAACCCTCTGTTTGAAGCTTAAGGTGGATAAGCTGCGACGTTGCTTTGGGATTCCCACTGAAGGGAATACCCTTGTTTTTGCTTTCTGGTTCTTGGAACCATTTGTTTTTGTAAAGTACTGAATGTGGTACTTAGTTTGTTTTAATGTAATATATTAAACTACCATGCGACTATAGTTAATCTGGTGATGTTTTAATGATAATCCAGTGTTGGAATTATGTGTTTATGCAATGTGTTAATGATTGTGTTTATGTTGGGTATACTTATAGTATATGTTTGAGTCCACATGTTAGGATCATGTGTGACCTTTGGGCTTAACTATTCATCCAGCCCAGTTAGAATGCTTGAGTGTAGTCTTATTTTCAAAAAAAAAAAATCAGTCGCGTTCCGGGCCCACCTTTCGAGTCGGGGCGTGACAGACACTGAGTAATTCCACAGTTTCACAATTATGGACAGTTTGAGGGGTTTTGTCAGTATATCAGCAACTTGATCCTCACTCCTACAATAAATCAGATCAATGGTTTCATTTTTGAAAAAAGTCACGTAAAAAATAGTATCGAACATCAATGTGTTTACTTCTCCCGTGTAGAAAAAGATTCTTGGACAACTTGATGGCTGAACTGTTATCACAATAGACTGAAGTGGGGCCATTTGGGTGATAGTGTAGTTCTCAACTAGATAGCTTCGCAAACACATGAAGCAGCAGCAACATACTCTGCTTCAGTGGTTCACAAAGTGACAATTTGTTGCTTTTTTTTTATGACCAGGAGATCGCACCTGAGCCCAACATAAAAACATAACTTGATATGTTTTTTCTATCATCAAGATCACCAGCATAATCGCTACCAAAAAAACCAAATAGACCAAATTGTTCTCCCTTTTGTAAAATATGCCAAAATTTGTCGTACCTTTCAAGTATCGGAGGATTCTTTTGGCAGCAAGGAGGTGCAACTCTGTAGGATGTTCCATGTATCTACCGATTAGACTAACTGCTTGCATTATATCGGGTCTAGTTGTTGTCAAGTACATGAGACTTCCGAGTATTTGCTTGTAGAGAGTGCTATCAACTTTCTTTCCACCAGGATCTTTCATGAGCTTTAAACCAAGTTTCACTGGTATACTCATTGAGTTGGAATTTTGCATTTGAAACATGTCCAAAACATCACGAACATATTTTTTCTGTGACATGAAGATGCCAGCAGAAGATTGTATTACTTCAATGCTAAGGAAGTAATGCATCATGCTAAGATCAGACATATCGAACTCAATCATCATCGATTGTTTGAAAGCATCAAACATAACACTATCATTTCCAGTGTAAATCAAATCATCCACATATAATCATCCAATAAGAAACTGCCCTGTAGTTCCTGATTTTATAAATAATGTATGCTTATATGGGCACTTTTGAAAGTCTGGATTTAAAAAAATGCTGTTATACGACTGTATCAAGCTCGAGGAGCTTGCTTTAGCCCATATAAAGTCTTTCTTAACTTGTACACTTTCTTCTCATTCCCCTATTACACATAATCTGAAGGTTGATCTGTAACGCCCTGACCCGAAGGTGGCCCGGAACATTACTAAATTTTTTTTTTTAAACTAATCTACTAATCTTCTAACTGGGCTGGATCAATAATATAAACGGTTAGGCCCAGAAATAAATGTCACACATGCTCTTAACATGTGTACTCAAACATGTATCATATATCTACCCGTTTACAAGCATATGTCATACAAACAAATATTTCCATGACAAAATATAATATTATTCATATAAGAGTTACTAACAGTAACATGGTGGTTTCAATACATGATTAAGGATAATAAGCACAAAATGCGATACTTATACAAAATGTGGTTTAAACAACTAATATAACAAAATAAAATGTATTTCCCATTCTTGTGAGATACAAGCAACAACAACAATTTTAACATCCTAAGCTTGAAATGGAGGTTCCTCCTCCTCGGGTATATCTCCTGAAATGTGAGTGATGTGAGCTAACCAGCCCAATGAAGAGAACATAACAATACAGCAATAATAATCATCAGGTTAGATAAATCAATATCATCATAATAGTCTACTATCACCATTTGAAATCATAATTGGTCTACCATGCCAATATATTAAGTCATCAGTATTACTGTCAATATCCACTATAACACCTAAGCACTATACTGACTATAAATGCATTAAGTCCCTACACGGTCAAAATGCAACATCTTGCAAGAGCATATCCGACACACCTGGGCCGGTAACTGACATACTTGGGCCAGTAGAATCAAACCAACACACCTGCCCCGATAATAATATAACATATGTCTATCATATGTCAGCAATTGAGTGTACGTGGAGGCAGTATCATTATCATAAATAATCACAATATACGATAAACATCATTAGTATCAATAAGCACATTTAATAGTAGTGCATCATGTCTAGGAATATAAGTAGGTTCATTATGTTTGATCCTTGAAACCACTCATTGCATTAGATCATCTTAATCTGATTTACCTATACTGCAATGTTAAGTCTCCTCACCGAAAATATGTGGGGTATCGTGATATCTGTTAAAAACATAAATATAAATACAATGAATTATACAGTCATAATCAAACATAATACACAATCATATACAATAAAAGATACATCCATGGTATTTCAAATCCTTCTGTCCTATTTTCTGGAAAAACTCTAAGGGAAATGGATATGAGTCTCCTTAATGAGTTACTATTCATTTTTAATTACAATAATCCATCAATCACTATAATACTCAGTGTCCAGTCTCATATTTCTTCCTGACCAGGGTAGAGTATTGAGACTTTGATCAGATGGTATAATAAAGGTGCTCAGGCCACTACAAATATTGTCTTCTGAAAATGACCATGGAGACATATTGAGTTAGGCCTAGAGATATAAGAAGCTCAGGCCACTACTCGTATATTGAGTTAGGCCTAGAGATATAAGATGCTCGGGCTAATACTCGTATATTGAGTTAGGCCTAGACATAAAAGGAAACCACTCAGTGTTCGAACCCTTATTTTCTACCGAGCGACGAAGTTAAAGTCTCAATACTCACTCAGTTACTGATAGCTACCGGCTGAGTTCCCGCTGCGCCAAAGATAGAGAGTATCGGTCTGGAAGTGAATACATAATATATGTATATATAATAATACAAACAATGGTTAATATCACTTTTAATTAAGAATCTGGGATACAAAACATCACATTAAAATAAATTGATTTAAATAAAAATCACATTTTAACACTATTCCCTTTACCTAAATTGTACCAATTTAAAGGGTTTTAAACCTTTATTTTTAAAATATAAAAACATAAAATAACAAGTTAAAACATAATTTAACAACACATATTTTCTCGAATATTTCTAACTTCCAAAATTGCTTAAAATAATTATTTCTTAGTTTTCGAGATCATTTCGAGTAGTTTTAATAACAATTTCTAAAATTAAAAATATAATAAAAATACTTATAAATTTTAGAATTTAAATCTTTAATAAGTACATCAATTTCACTCAATCAATAATCAAACAATTATTTAATAATCAAATAACATTGTCTATGGTAAATTATCATTTTGCCCTTCCAACTTAAATGAGTTGGATCAACGAGCTATCAAACTCTGATTGGACTGATCCTAGACTTTACACAAAGCCCTAACTGTAATCTTCATAATTAACAGGTTAAAACATGATTTATTAAAATAAACCATATTAATTAAGCTTAATTCGGGTCAGGGATATTACATGAACTTATAAATCGCCATGTAAAAATGCAGATTTCACATCCAATTGGATGATGGCCATGAGTTTTATGTTGCCAATGTAAATACCAACCGGATGGTATCATGTGTTACAACTAGAGCAAAAACCTCTTTGTAGTCGATGTCGAATTCTTTTTTATGGCATTTTGTAACTAGGTGTGTTTTGTACTTATCAACTTTGTCTTCTACATTCAGCTTTGTTTTGAAGACCCACTTGACACCAATCGACTTTTGCCTTTGGGGAAGAATTGTCAATTCTGAAGTGTTGCTTTTCTCAATCGATGCGATCTCTTCATCAATAGTTTTCTGCCATTTTGGTTCTCTGACTACATCTTGAAATGTAATAGGATCACAATCTGAAAACAACGCAAAATGTGTAATTGGATCATATAAAGGATCAAGTCCATTCACTTTATAATATTGCGTCTATATCGGTCTCCTCTTGATGCGTTGTGTAATGGTCCAAGTCAACAAAATGGTTATAGGAATAAGAGGATGTAACAGCCCGGCCCATAAAAAGGGCTTGGGGATCGGCCAACAAGATATTGTCTGCTTTGGGCCCACACGCGCACACACGTGCACACGAGTGAGCTCGCACTGTTTTTGGATTGGACCCGGCCCAAGTTCGGGTCCAAAACGCGTCTTGTTGGTTTGAGGGAGTAAGGCTACTTATAAACCCCCTCTCAAATTCTTCAACTTCCAATGTGGGACTTTCCACAACTCCCACCCACTACTGGGCTGTCGGATCCGACCGGCCCACTCTGCTGGCCCGTCCGACAGGGCTTAGTTTCACTTGGATCAGCCTATCTAGGGCCTGACCTCTGGCTCATGGGTCAGGATATCACAATCCACCCCCCTAAAACCCAGAGCCGCCCTCGGCTCGACCCAATGAACCCAGTGGAAGGCAGTAAGCCCACACAGTCCGAGTGTAGAACCTGGAACTCTGATACCATTTGTAACAGCCCGACCCTATAAAAAGGGCTTGGGGATCGGCCAACAAGATATTGTCCGCTTTGGGCCCACACGCGCACACACGTGCACACGAGTGAGCCCGCACAATTTTTGGATCAGACCCGGCCCAAGTCCGAGTCCAAAGCGCGTCCTGTTGGTTTGAAGGAGTAAGGCTACTTATAAACCCCCTCTGAAACTCCTCAACTTCCGATGTGGGACTTTTCCACAACTCCCACCCACTGCTGGGCTGTCGGATCTGACCAGGCCCACTCTGCTGGCCAGTCCGACAGGGCCCAGTTTCACTTGGATCAGCCTATCTAGGGCCTGGCCTCTGGCTTATGGGTTAGGATATCACAGAGGATATATGAATCGTACGATTTTATAATTTTTGATTCACGATTCACACTCATAGACCAATTTCGATATGATTTGAGTTTGATAATATTGGGTAAAATTGGAGAATGCTATACTTTGATCATTGGGAATATTTGTAACATTCCATGCTCATAAGGTGTTTGATAATATGTTTGAGCGAATGATGTTTTGTGCACATTCCAATGCATAGTTGGGTAAAGTTATGGTTTGATCTCCCTATGCTTATGTGTGATTGATGTGAAATTTAGGGTCTTGATAACTTCCCATACTTGTCTATACTTATGAGTAATATATGCATCAAATGAATTCTATGATTGTGATTGAAATTCTTAGATGGGTAATTCATATAATAGCATGACGAATGTGTTTTCATGTCATGCTTAGACTTTTGTGAGGATATGTAAATCACTGATGAGTACTTATGTTGGTAATGGTTGCGGTGGATCAACCTAACCATGTGTAAAATGAATTTTCATGATATGAAAAGGAACTTGATGGAGGGTTAGACTAAGTGAAATGTGTGAGTTGAGGGTCAAGTATCTTATAAACCTAGGGAGTTAACTTGTGCTACAATGGGGATGGGCTAGCATGATTGAGAATGCATGGAATGCAATGTAAATGCTAAAAAGTCTTGTTTGATTTTCCCAAAGTAAAAAGTATGATCACTCTCCAATGTTAACCCAAATGTGAAAATAATGAACTACGGTTGATCTGATCCACTATGTGGTACATAGGTAGCTGAGAGCATTGTACCTCATCTCGATCAAAAGATGCATTATGTCTCATCCATTTATATTTAGGATGATGGATAAATTGTGTTAATTGTTTGAAACCCTTGGGAATGGTTGAGATGAATTATTGTTGAATTTAATTGGGTTAATGTTGTGAAAAAGGGAGTGACCGGACTTAGGATGATAAACCACTATGAAACGGGTTGAATGAATTGTAAGGACTAAGAATATGTTAAATAAACCTGATGTGTGTATCTCAGGGTTGGTGTGTAGTCCATGTCCCTAAAATAACTCAATGTGATGAATATGTTAAATGTATGAAACGTAATGGAATGTGCTATATTGTTATCCTTGTGAAATTATGGTCATGATGTGATTATGCCATATATGTTGCTCATGTAATTGTGAATATGACCCCTTTTGCATTACTCACTGATCTGTGCGTAGGAGGTTATCTAGGAGGTGAGTATGTGATATTGTACTAATGGACATGATAATATTGAGAATTACTAGTATTAGGATGAGACCGAAAGAGTATATAGGACTTGAGGATGTACATTTCTTTTGTTTGGACCACACTAGTAGTAGTCCCCACTCCCATGAGGAAATTGGTGTGACAGGATAATGACTTGTTTAAGGAACCTATTGGAACGGGGGCGTCGGCTATGAGACTTGGTCGTGTAAGGTTACCGTCGAGGAGTATAGGTCCTATCAATCTTCACGTTATAGGTCGCTCTTATGATTGTTTGTGGTTGTTGTTGAGGAGTAGAGCCCTCACATGCTTCGCATTGTAGGTCGCTCTCACAGCTGTTTGTGATTGTCGTTGAAGAGTAGAGCCCCTCACATGCTTCGTGTTATAGGTTGCTCTCAAGACTATTTTGTACACTTGGTGTACAGTTCGCACAGGGTCAGATACTCGTGAACTCATGCGGATGGTACTAACTTAGTAAGATGCATTGCGCATGTTAGATATCGTGAGCCTATGCGGACTGTACTGACTTAGTAAGACGGATTGCACAGGGTCAGATAATTGTGAGCCTATGCAGGTGGTACTAACTTAGTAAGGCGCATTGCGCAGGGTTAGATACTCATGAGCCTATACGGATGGTACTGACTTAGTAAGACGGATTGTACACAGTTAGATACTTGTGAGCCCCTTGGGTGGTACTAACTTGGTAAGTCGTATATTGATCACCTTAGAGTTGACTTAATAACCAGAGTGGTGAAGGGACGCAGAGTGAGGTAGATTATCTATGTTTTATAGAGATCTCCCACTTGTAAGTAGTGGCCTATGTCCCTCAAGGGATCATGATGATTGACAGCCCGTTCCATAGAGGTGTCCTTGAGTGGACATTGTGTTCACATTGATGAGGTTGATAGCAGGACATTATTGCATAACATGATTTATATTCCATTTCATACATTATTATTATGTGGGTGCATCCCTCACGTGATGTTAATATTGAAACGTGGAATGGGTATATCCCTCACGTGATTATGATGTTTGACTGCTCGTTCCAAAGATGTATTCTGGATGGTGGGGTCGGTTACGGAGACTTGGTCCCTCATGATTGCAATCGAGGAGTGAGTCCCTCACATGCTATGCATTGTAGGGCGCTCTCACAGCTATATAACACATTTGATGTGCATTGATGAGCAAGGCTAGATATTTGTTTACCCCATGGGGATAGTACTAGCTTTGTAAGGCGCAGTATGACCCCCTTAAAGCTTGACTGAATCACCAATGACTCGATCACACTAGTCGTAGGTCTCCCGCTTAGTAAGTCATGGGCCCTAAGTCTTGTTGGGGTTCGTGGTATGTTTATGATCTGGTATGATGATTTAATATTGTTGCCACAATCACGTAGTGATTCATTCGAGTGTTGTTCCTACGAATAGAAGATCTCATGGTAGATGGTGTGTCCCTGGATTAGTTATACCCATGGAGGGATTATATTCATGAATGATTTATACCCATGGATAGATGATACTCATTGATGGAGTGTTACCAAGGATGGGTGATTAGTCACATGGATGTTGTTCCTAGGGTAGACGTATTGGATCCATGTCCAGATATTGGTAACATGGTAAACATTTTGGCCCCATGATAGACATGTTGGTCTCATTGGAGACGTATTGGTCTCATGGTGGACTTGATGGTTCCATGGGCATATATTATTTCCATGGAGGGTTATCCTCATAGAGGGCATTGTGACCACGGAAGTATATTATTACTGTGGATGGATATTCTTACGGAGGGCATTGATTCCATAGATGATTGGACCTATATTTAGAATATTGTCCCCGATGAGGGATGTAATACCTATGTTCGGGGTATAGGTTCCATGGTTGATGTTTATCCCATGAGTGACATTGACTCCATAGTTGACGGTATTCCCATAGTTGGTATAGACCCGTGATGTATGAGACCCACTCTATTGATAAGGCTCACGATTGGGCAATTAGACTGTCTTGGTATGACATCATGAATAGCGTGGGATTAGTACCATGAAATAAATGAATTGAGAACTATGCAAGATCTGATATCCATTGGGGTACGTAGGCAGCTGATAATTCAGTTCGATCAAACCAAGGGTCCAATAAGTCCTAGGATCCGTAGAGATCTTGTTACATGTGTGGGTGTCATGTGTTTGAACTATAAGTTGTGCATGCTTCAGAGTTAAAAAAAAAAAAATTGTTTCTCAAGTGCCTGTTGGGTCGGGCCGTTGCACGTTGAGGCCTTGAACTTGATTCAGATTGTTCTTCATGGGATGAAAGACTTGATAAGTGTGTGGTAGATGCATTTGGTGACTGTGGTGCACCAACTATAATCTCGGGAGGACTTGACAAGCTCATGGACTCTAAATGTAATGGTTGTTGTTCACCATCTATAAGCTAAGGATGATTTTCTTCATCATCACTATCAAAATTCACAGAACCGTGCTGCCCTGCATTATTAACAGCCCATGTCCATGTCTTTTCTTCATCAAATATAACATCTTGGCTGATGACAATCTTTTCTGTGATAGGATTATATAATTTATAGGCTTTTGAATGTTCACAAACCCGAAGAAAAATACATTTTTCTCCTTTATCATCAAGTTTTTTCCTCTTCTCATCTAGAACATGTGCATATGCTATGCACCCAAAAATCCACAAGTGATCGACGCTTGGTTTTCTACCACTCCATGCTTCTTCGGGTGTCATATTTTTTATAGCTTTTGTAAGGCTCCTATTTAATAGATGAATATTCCACAAGACTGTCTTGGGCCAGAAACGCTTAGGAAGAAATGTTTTATTCAACATACTTTGCACCATGTTTAAGAATGTACGATTCTTCCTCTTCGTAATACCAATTTGTTGTGGGGTGTAGGATACTGTAAATTGCCTTTTGATGCCATGTTTCTCTCAAAAATTTGCAAATTCCTGTGAGTTGTACTCTCCATCATGATCGAATCGAAGAACTTTAATATTTTGACTTCTTTTTCAACAAGGGCATTGAAATTTTGGAATATTGAGAAAGCTTCAGATTTTTCCTACAAAAAATAGACTCATTTTTTCTGACTAAAGTCATCAATAAAACTAATAAAATATCTTCTATTACCATTGGATCGTGGTTCTATCGGCCCGCAAATATCAAAATGGACCAGCTCCAACACCTTTTTGGCTCTTAATGTTTTCCCTTTTGGGAAGACATCACGGTGTTGTTTAACAACAATACGCTCTTCACAAACTTGGGGCTGATGATCAATTTGCAGAAGTCCAATCATCATTTTTTACTGATGAAGAGTCTTCAAATGAATGAAGTTCAAGTTCATGTAACGAAAATGCCATAGCCATGCTGGATCTTTCACTGTAGTAGAAAAAACATGGAGGAAACATCCGATTTGCTATCATATTAACTTGAGCAATTCGACATTTATTTGGATCTTTAATTCGACAAGTTCCTTTCTTAATGATGATCTCGTAACATTTTTCTTGAAGTTGACCCAAACTCAACAAATTATTTTTCGAACCCGAAACATACAACACATTTGAAATAATCTGTTGAGAATTTTTGGAAGTCTAGATTTTAATATTGCACTTCCCCATAATATAAATTGTAGAATTAACTCCAAATTTTGCAGAAATATGAAAAAGAATCATCCAACTCAGAGAATATGACTTGTTTCCAAACATATAGTTACTTGATCCGATATCCAAGTACCACATGTTTTGATGAGTCTTTTCTGTTGCATTGCAAGCCATAAGAAGAGTAACTTCATATTCTTTCTCTACAAAATTTGATTTTGAACCATTTTCCTTAAATAATTTTGTCCAGCATTCATAACAATAATGATCATATGTGTTACATCAGTAGCATTTGACTTTGGCTTTATCTAGTGGTTTTAATTCCTAGTTACCTCCTTGACAATTCTTGCATCCTCTACCTCTCTATTTGGGATCAAAAGCTTGATTAGTTTTTTATTTATCATGTGTGGATTGATCATCATTGTTGCCTCTTCCTTTTCCTCGACCGGATCCTTTCCTTTTTGAAGATTAGTTATTGAATGAGAGTTGTAACTGTAATGCTTGCTCCATTGCTACATGTTGATTCATCCATTGCTCGTGGACCACCAGTGAACTCATCAATTCATCGATCGAAAGTGCATCAAGATCTTTTTACTCATCAATCTAATAAACCACATAATCGAACTTCGAGGTCATTGATCGAAGAATCTTCTCAAATATGGTGACATTTGCCATCTTTTCTCCATTGAGTCTCATTTTATTTGCAATCGACATTGGTCTAGAGTAATATTCTGAAATAGACTTTGTTGGTTGCATGTGAAGAGTGTCAAATTCCGCACGAAGTGCTTGTAAGTGTACACGTTTCACCTTTGCAGTTCCTTGATATGTCAGTTTCATAGCATCCCAGATTTGTTTCGAAGTATCTTTGGTGAGAATCGTCTCCAAGATTGGTTGATCAATTGCTTGGAATATGTAATTTTTTTATCTTAAGGTCCTTTAATCGTTATTCCTCTTATTTCGCTTTCTGAACTTCCGTTAAGGTGCTTGTCGCATCTTCTGAAACAACAGTTTCAACGAGATCTAATATTTCTTAGATCTCAAGAATTTTTCCATCAGCATGCTCCAATGATCATAGTGACCATCAAAATGAGGTATAGCAGGTTGCACACAATTTTCTGATGCCATAAGAAATGGTATCAGATAATAGTTGTTACTGCCTTTGTTTATGAGAGCAGCAAATTGCTGAATAAATTTATGAGAGCAACAAAAGCACTAAATCAGAGTGAGAGCAGCAACAACAACTGGATTCCTCAACTTTCTTCTTGTAGGTGCAGTCCCACTTTCTGATGGCACTAATTTTGTAAGCCAGCAGCACCTATTCAGAGAATCTGGCTCTTGATGCCAATTATTAACTTAAGACAGAAAACAAGAAAAATAAAAGTGAGACTGAAAGACAATTTTATTCAGTGTATACAACTGCTTAAATAGAACAAATACATAGCTAACTATCTACAAAAATTGCTAACTTAATAACTTACAGACTACTAAATAAGAGCTTTTACTAACCGCCCTCCTAAAAACTTGGTAAGTTAACAGTCCTCCTAAAGATTTGGTTAGCTTAGACTTATTTTGATCTCTAACTTATGTTGTGCCAATCAGTCCCACACACAAACACAAATCATACACAAGCAATCACACATAAGAAGAACACCAAGAAATATGTGATTACGGCAAAACCATCTACATCCACGAAGCGTGCAACAGAGATTTTACTATGAATAATGATTCTAAAGGACTCTCTTTTCTCTCCACAGTCTCTCACACTTTCTCTTCTCTCTGGTTTTTCTCTTCTCTCTAGTTCAGCAGTTACCACAGTTTTCTCTCCACTCTCTAGTTTTCACTCACTAGCAGTTCCTACCATTCACCCACTACACAACAACTGCTACAGTTACAAAAACTGAAAAGAAAATTGTAATAAGGAAAGTGGGTACACAACTGGGCTCCACTTTTTGAGCCAAAAAACAACTTAGAATTATTCTGAACTGGAACTTAGACTCATTCGAACTGTAAAACTGATTCTGAACTCTAACATTATGAACACGGTGATAATGAATTCATATAAAAAATAAAGAATATCGATGAACTCATTAATGATGATGATCTAAAATCAACTAAATGCTTGCTCCAAAAGTGGTATTCTTAGATGATCTTGAAAATTAAAGATATGGAAATGAAAACTGAGTAAATTGTATCCAACAAGGTTTAATACCTTCAAGATATTTTGAAAAATCAGGATATGCTATCACAGTTGCTAATGGCCAAAGAATGATAGATCAATTACAAACTAAAAGGCACATGTATGTAAAAATGGAGTTTCTGTAGAAACACCTTTTATCCTTACCAAAGATATAAAGAAAGGTGATACTGGGAACCCCATTTCTCACAAAAATTAAACCCTTTTTAGTCGATAAAGATGGGATACATACAACAATTAAGGGAGAGAAGATTATGTCTGACTTTTTAGAAAAGCCTCGATTTAATAGAATAATGAGCATCAACTAGTTAGCATTAACAAAAGAAAAAGAAAAGTTTATAGAAGATTTAAAAGATGGAAGTAAGAATCCATGGAATAGAAGATCACCTGTCAAAAGAAAGCTCTAAAAGAAGATTAGAAGAGGTTTTAAAATAGTCTTCAAAGAGATTGCTACTTAGACCTTCCATCAGCTTTTTGCCACATGAAGAAACACATAATTGAATTGAAAAAAGTAAATCTCCTTAGAATTCTTCAGAATTTTATGTGGAAAAAGATGCAGGATAAGAGGAGTACCTAGGTTACTCATAAATTATAAGCCCCTTAAACAAGGTTTTACAATCTATCAAGTATCCTCTACTCAATCTTCAAGATATTTTCAATAGATTACATTCTACAAAAAAAATTTGCTCTAAATTTGATTTAAAATCAGACTTCTGGCAAATTAAAATTACAGAAGAAGATAGGTACAAAACTGCTTTTGTAGTACCACTTGACCACTACTAATGGAACATAATGCCATTTGGTCTTAAAAATGTCCCTTCAAAATTTCAGAGCATAATGAATGACATTTTTAATCTATATTTGCATTTCTCCATTGTTTAATAGATGATATCATAATTTTCTCTCAGACCATTGATCAACACTAGAAGCATCTTAGCATATTCAGAAAGGTGATTATGTAAAACGAGAGTCTTTTCTCAAAAGACAATGAGTTTGTTTCAAACTAAGATAAGATTCTTAGCCTTTGAAATTGATATTGGGAGGATCATTCCTACCTAAAGTGTAATCAATTTTCTATATAAATTTAGAAATGAAATTAAAGAAAGAAATGTTATAGAGATTTTTTAGCTGTTTAAATTATGTTGCAACTTTTTATGAAGATTTAGTCAAAGATAGAAAATTGCTACAACAAATATTAAAAAAGAAATATCAAGAACACACAAGCAATTAAAAGAATCAAACAAAAAGTCAAAACCCTTCCCTACAGGAACATTGTTGATCATGATGCTTTTAAGATTGTCCAAACAAATGCTAGTGAAAATGGCTATGGAGGTATTGTCATCAAGATTGATAAAAATGATACTGAAAAATTGGTTTAAGTATAATTCAGGACTGTGGAATAAAACTCAATTCAATTATTCCAAATCAAAAAAGAAATTTTATTGATTGTCTTATGCACTATCAAATTTTAGAATAGCTTGGGCCAATGATTTGTCATCAACCGAACATTGAACTTTTTAAGTTAAATGACCCAAATTTTGATATCTAGAAGAGAGTATCAACATGGGTCTAATCAAAATTTCATAGTTTATATGAATATTTATAGTTTCTGTATAAAATAAAAGTGTCATCGACAAAGAGTAAATTTAAATTTACAAATATCATATTGTTTGATCTGTTTAAATGAATTTTAATCATTCACCTTGATTGAATTCAGTTGATGCCCAAACATGGTACATTTTTTTTTTTTGAATGATAGGTAAGTATAAATCAAACAAAAGAAAACAAAGGGGTTCCAAAAAAGAAGCCTGGGCTAGACAAGATATAAGCCCACACAATGTAGGCAACCCACATCCTAGGCTAGGAAAATAGAGGTGCTCAAAGGAAGAGTCCTACAGCACAAAGATCACACCTCAATGGAAGTGTTCACCCAAAATCCAAACAAAACAAAGATTACAATTTGATAAGGGGACCGAGTAACGGATGAGAAGACAGTTAGCCATAGGTTTAATACATGACATGAAATAGTCGAGCTTAAACAAAAGAACTTAAAGAGCATGAGTGCAAAGGTGCTAATTGAAACTAATGAGGATCTCCTGAAACAGAACATCGATATTACTATACCAGATCGTGCATAGAGTCATTTTTCTTTGACTAACAATTATACAAATCAAAGTGAAAAAAGGTGGTTGTTACCAAAACAATGAACCATAAGAGAGTTGCAACGAGATGGTTCTCTGATGTTTTAAAGGAATTTACAATTATTTTTCCATCTGAGCCGGAAAAAGAAAGGAAGCGGCATGGTAAGTGGCCGGCTGAAATTATCAAAACCGTTTATCCATAGTGGATGGTATGTTTGTTCTTTTCTGATATTTTTAAAATGTCATATCTAGTATGATTAACAGTATGATAATGCTACTAAATAAAAAATATATATTTAGATTGGCTACATATCAATACAAATTTGGTTTGAATGGTTTAATTACAAGATTTAATTATATAAAATGGGCAATGAAGTGATAAAGTATTACTGATCATTTGATGGTTTAATTTATTCTCTTAGATCAGATAATCAAGAGCTTTAAATAATGTAATTTTACTATGAATATGATTTTAATACTTTTTTTTTAATTTGAACAAGTCAATGCTTAATATGCAAAGAACCATTATTGAAATGCAATACAAAAATCTGCATTTGCTTTAGCCATGGAGGCTCTTACTTTATCCATCCATCGTACGCCTTCTTGGTCTTTAAGTTTTAAAAATTATTTTTAAATTTATTTATTTAATTTTTTAAATTAAAAAATGATGTTTGGCGTCATGAATCTTGTCTTATTCTCTTCCTTCGCTTTCTGCATTCCTTCTTCTCTCTGTAATTCTTCATATTCATCGATATCTTCAAGGGAAGTCAAAGAATCATCACAAATCCTTGGTTCCCTTTTACATGTCGTATTCTTCCCATGATTCTGGCCGGCCAGCCTTTCTTTTCCTGGGCCCCTTCTGAGGGTATTTAGCAGAGGCACTTGAGCTTCTGAAAGGAAATCCAAGAGCTGGGATTTCGATTTCTCAATGGCCGTTGACTCAGTAGATTCTGGTGGAGAAGAAGTAGCACTGCTTGTCGCTGAGGATTCGCCAAAAGGCCATGCAAGGGATATTCATCTCTTGAGCTTTGCCTTCTTCTTGGTATTCCTTGCGTATGGGGCAGTCCAGAACTTGGAGAGTACTCTGAATACGGTGAGTGGTGTTGGTTTATCAAAATTCATGTTTTTGCCGTTCCTTTCTATGCTTGTTTTGTTCTGCTAATTGTGGCTTGTGATGTTTTGATTAATTTGCGTTCTTCTTCCTTTTGCTTCTTTGAATTTGTTGATGGTTTTCGTGGAATTAGTGCTTTGAGTTGTTTTAATTTGTTTATATACATGTATTTTACAAATTGTGTAGAGAGATTATAGAATATTGCCCATTAGAGGGCGGACCTTTCTTTACTATGTATGCTGATCACTGGGAATGGGAATGTCATTTGCTGGATTACGCGTTGACTTCATCCCTTTATTATGGTAGGTTCAAAACTAAACTTGATGGTATTGTTGAGCTTGGACAAATGTATTTCTTTGGCTTGAAAATCCAACCATGTATAACAGGAAATGGGTGGCTGTTTGAAATATATACCAAGTCATGGGTGGGTGAATGTAAAAGGTTTGAGTAGACCGTAGTAGGGCCCCTGATAGGAATTATTTGGAGTGTATCTAGATAATTTGCATATAAATATTATTTGTATAGGTGGTTTGGAAGGTGCCTATTTTTGTGTTCTTCATAGGTTTTGCACGGAGTGGAATTCTCTCGATCATGATGGTTTTTGAAGTCAGTAATTTGGATATTTTTGGGCTCTGCAAATTTTGATTTTAGTGATGAATTTTCACAAACTACATATATTCTAAACTATTATATAATATATATTAATATACATTTTAAATGGAAATGTTGAATAAACTAAAGGAAGAAAGAAGAGTAAATTTTTGTCATCATTGATGTTTTTATCCTCTCTATTTGGGGTCTATTCTTGTATTTCTACTTTTCCACTTAACTCAATGGACTATAAGTGAAGTTCATATTTAGATTTGGCAAGATTTTTACATGGGCCTACTTGCCTTTTAATGCTCACAACAGTCCTTTTCTATTCTGGTTTTGACAAGCACGTGATGGTATAGTAACGTGTGGGAGTTGAACTTCACAAAAAGTGCATTATGGGATACACTAATTGTTTGTTCACAATATGCTAAATGCCTATGCGTATAATTGAAGTATCTTTCGAAAGGAATGCCAAAGTGGACATATTTTGTAAAATAGGTTTGTTATTTTTGAAATATGTATATTAAACAGGGGCAGATTGCCTTCTTTTTTATTTTTAAAGAATTGGTTATATTAATGGATTCTGAAATGGCTTCATCAATATGGATTGTGCACGTGGTTATTTGGGTTTGTTGGTTGGTTGGTTTGTGAATTATTCCTTTGCAAATAATGACTGTTGTGTTGGCTGATTTATTTATTATTTTGTTTCAGGTCTTTGGTTTTCCTTGTGTATATGCTATTGTCGTCAAAATAACTCTTTTTCCTTTTCTTTTGTTTTCTATTGGTTTTGCATTCCAAGAAGTGATTTTGGTTTTGAACTTCACTTGAATTTGCTCACTCAGTAACTGGTGCCTTAGCCAAAGCTGGAGGAGGATGTTATGAGGCTAACTTTTTGGTTAATTTTCCTTTCTGGCTATTTGAATTTTTCCTTAGCTGTTTGATTCCTGTTGTTCCTGTGTATGCCCTCAATTTGTTTTCAAGGTTCCCTGCTGTAATTTTCTGGATTAATGACTCATCATGAGTCCCTTTCCTTGTTTGATAATAAAAATCACCCTTTCGAAAAGAAGACACTTGAATTTGCAACTTTTGATGTTACTGTATGATTTGTGGGTTTCTTCATGTATGATTCAATCTGTTCTTTGATAGCTTTTTTGGACCATTTTGTCTTTTTCTTATTTGATTGTGTTCATTTTTGTATGTTTTCGCAGGAGGATGATTTGGGTACAACTTCTTTGGGGATACTATATCTTTCCTTCACTTTGTTTTCATTAGTTGCTTCTCGCGTGGTCAGGATGCTGGGATCAAAGCATGCTCTGGTTCTTGGAACTACTGGTTATTGGTTGTTCATTGCCACAAATTTGAAACCATTATGGTATGCTTCACGGCTTTCGTTTGGGCTACTCCTATGCTTGAACTGATTGGGAAATTATTTG
The DNA here is from genome assembly GCA_013350335.1 of Chimonanthus salicifolius. Taxonomy (NCBI): domain Eukaryota; kingdom Viridiplantae; phylum Streptophyta; class Magnoliopsida; order Laurales; family Calycanthaceae; genus Chimonanthus; species Chimonanthus salicifolius. The sequence goes on from CM023539.1 coordinate 32,150,389, forward strand.
TTATTGTGCATGTATGTAGTCTGGCTTTATGAATTCCCACTCTATTTGCATAATCATTTTTATTGCTCTAATTACCCAATTTGGAGCAGGAGGTAAATATGGAATAGTAATTTTTTTTTTGGGTGGGGGGTTCAATTTCTTTGGAGCTGAAAACCATGGTCTATCTTGAATCTTGATTTCTGAAATTTGAGATGTTATGGGGTTAAGAGAAGACAATTGCATTTGTGAATCTGGAGCGGACCATGTTTGAATGTTGTGTTACTTCTGATCCTGAATTCATACATTTTCATTTTTTCTCTCTCTTCCTTTCAAAAGTCAATTATTACCTTTGACATAACTCCCACTCTATTTGCATAATCATTTTTTATTGCTTTCTGATTGCTCAATTTGGAGCAGGAGCTAAATATGGAATAGTATTTTTTTTTTTTTTTGGGGTGGGGGGTTCAATTTCTTTGGAGCTGAAAACCATGGTCTTTCTTGAATCTTGATTTCTGAAATTTGAGATGTTATGGGGTTTAAGAGAAGGCAATTGAATTTGTGAATCTGGACTGGACAATGTTTGAATGTTCTGTTGCTTCTAATGCTGAATTCGTACATAGTCAATTTTTTTTTCTCTTTCTTTCAGAAGTCGATTATTAAACTTACCCTTGACATATTTAGATTATTTCTTTAAAAGCTCAATTGTAATAGAGATTTGATTTCATTTGTTGACCTATTGGATGTTCTTCAAAAGATCAATTATATCCCAACAGTCAAAGTCTACAGCACCTGTTATAAATATCAAGTGACTGCCATCTGTGTTGAACATAATCTTTCAAATTGGCTGTCTCTTGTTAGTCCATCGTCCATGCAAGGTTAGGGAGCAGTATTTTATGGCTGGATCACCCTTGTATTTTAGACTGAATGTATCTAGAATTACTCCTAAGGTGCCCTTATATTATCTGCCTTCTTGGTAATGTCCAAAATATCAAGATTCACTAGGTTCGAGTGTTAATTTTAAAATAAACAATTAAAAATGTGAAAAAGAATATCAACTATGCTCCATATGTTACAGTGTTTATGTTTTTCGGTTGTAACCAAATTATATCCATTCTTGGCAATGCTCAAAATTGTGTGAATCTGGACGGTTAAAATAGATGTTTGAAAAATTAACAAGATTATGATATACTCTAAAAAAAATGAAAAAGAATATCAGCTATGCTCCATACTTTACAGTGTTTTTGCTTTTGGTTTGTAACCAATTTGTATCCATTCTTGGCGATGTCTAAAATTGTGTGAATCTGGACGTTACAAGAGATGTTTGAAATATTAAAGAATATGGTAAACACTCTCTCTCTCTCTCTCTCTCTCTCTTTCAATCTGAGGATGACCTAATACTCTGTTTAGAGTTTTCAATTATGTAGTTATATTTCATAGCCATAGGTAGATTGAAGAGACATGTTAGTTTGAAGGATGACTACATGGTTTAATGTTAGTGCTGACCATTGAAGAGGAAAAAGATATTTGTACCACAGTGATTGGTGAGATGTTTTTCCCTATATTTCCTCTTTCTAGTATTAATGAAGTTCTGTTACCTTTTCCAAAGAAAAAAAAAGGTGAGCACTGATTATTAAAATAAGCAAACTAGAAGTTTGAAGAGAATAATGTCATCTGTAATCTAAAGTGCTTAATAATTTCAATTTTCTGTTTTACAATACGGAGTTGTAAGTAGATCAAGGAACCTAATATTGATTTGTTGCTGTACTGGAAAAAATTAGAAATAACTCATAAGCATATTTTTTCTTTTGAGCAGTAATAGAGAAAGCTTTTATTGAAAGGAAAAACAAATACAAAACAAGAAGAAACAAGGCCTAAGAGACTTAGACCAAAACAAGAGAAGAAGAGCAACATAACAACAAAGTACAAGAACTACAATGAGAACATCACTTGTACATAAAGAACTATTCCCCAGGTAAATGAAAAGTCCCATAATCGAGCCATCAACGCCGTCCTATGCATAATTGTTAGGAAGAAAAACTTTATGCATCATCATTTTCAACTTATCCCAGATTCCTTCCCTCTATTCTATTTATCAATTTTAACTTTCCGGTACCATGATAAAGCATGATCTTTTAACTTGATGGCTACAAGTTGCACCTTTTTAGGGTCGGGTACAAGCTTGTATTCAAAAATGTTTTCAACAATTTCCATCCAATCTATAAAATCATCACCATACATACCCCCTGAAAAGTCTAGAATTTCCAATTGATTCTGAAAGCTTTGTCATCTTCTTCCCGGTGATGTGTTCATTCTCTTTTCTGTCTTCTGTTCTTTTGTCTATCCCCTGCCCTATGCTTGTGTTGTCTGCAATTTCAGGCAAATGGATTCCCTTCTGCATTATCTGAAGAAAAGGCAGATTCATTGTCTGTAGGAAAATACCTCTCTGATTCACTGCTGGATCTGGATTTCTGACTCCCAGATCTATGTCCTCTCTGTCCAACATTCATTGCTGAGGCCTCTTCAAGTCTCCTCTGAAGGCTCTTCCGGTGTTTTTGGTATATCCTCCGTGTTGCCTCTTGCCCTTCCTCTAGCCATCTGTGTATGGAATAGACGTCTGTAAGCAAGCTCCTTAGATCTCTTACCAGAACAGATTCCTTGCTAAGAAAAGTAACACCACTCCAAAAATAGAAAGTGCTAAAAATAGCATGTTACTAAATTTTGAACTTTAAACTTGACAGCTCCAAAAAAGTAGTCAGTTTCCAAAAATAGCAACTTTTTAAAATAGAAACTTTCCAAATTTAGAAACCTTCTCAGTTAATTAGACGGTGTCTGAAAATGCAAGCTTCTAAATTTAGCAGGTGTCCCAAATTAGCAAGCGTCGCAAGATCCATGCTCTGATCACCAATTGATGAAGACCCATGATCGTAACTACAAAAACTGCACACATCCAAAAGATCTTCAACGGAATAAAATTTCAGATCTAAATTCTACAATTCGGATCTAAGATTTTAAATCTTAGAAACCCCAAAACCAAATTTCCTTCGGCTTTTATTAGGAGATAATCTAAATTCAAAGCGGATAACCAAGATTAGTTTCACTCAATAGAAAATAAAAATAGCTCAAATCTCACTAGATCAGATTGACACCATGCAACTGAACACTAATGAATTTAAAATTCAATTGCATCTAAATCGAATGAATGGAATTAAATTCAATTGGTATGGTCGAATATTCAATAATTAAAATAAAATTGGAATTCAAATTAAAGACATAAATTCAACCATAAATTGAAAGTAATTCAAGTATACATTCAACATAAAATTCGAAAGAACTTAACTCACCAAGACTTGAAGAGAACTCAAGCTAACCTTGCTTGAAATTTTTATTGCTTCACTCGAATTTTGTGTGTCTTGGACAATGGCCAAGCTCATGTATTTATAGTGAAATTTGCAACATGAAAGGAGGTAAAATAATAATCATAACATACAATTTTATTAAAACCCCATGGTATCCACGCCTGTCATATTTCTTGGTTTATTTCCTTGCTATCCTATTCTAGCAATGACAACATGCATGTGGATTTACCAAATCACACTAGAAATTAAGAAAATAAGAAAATGACATCATAAATTGAATTGAGCTTGGATCAATTTGGAGAGTCTTGGGCGCATTCAACCTCCACCATCCATCTTGATCCTTGCTTGATTTGACCTCCTACAACCTTTCTCACACCCAATCCTTGCCAAAATGGCAAGATTCCATGCCATGTAGGCAATGACATGGCGCCATGTGGATGGTGATGTGGATGATGACTTTGGAATTCGCCCTTAAGGCTTCTTTGCTGCACATGGGCCTTCTAAGTTGGGGTTATGAGGCCCTAAACACGCTACAGCAGGCCCCAACCCAATACTATGGCTATTGGGCTCCGAATGAAGTGATCTTGGGCTTGCTGGAAAGCTTCGAATGTCCTCTCTTTGCTTAATCAACTTTGGAATAGAATTGGAGAGCCATTTCCATCACGTCATCTAATTCTTCCTCATCTTCTAATGGGCCTTGGATGTCCTCATCTCTAGGTCAGACAAACCATGGCTGAAAATGGAGATCAAGGGTTGTGTACTGTCTATAGATCCAATTGGTAGGATGAGCCACTAGATTATTGGATTTCATCATGAACAATTTGTTTCTTGCAGGTTATTTCTTTTTCTCTCTCTATATACTCACTAGTATGTAGAATTCTTATCTCTTGTCAATGAATGTTGTGCTTATGTAGGGGTGTTCATTTGTCTGAACCTGGCCCATGACTAGCCCAAGGCCAACTTAAATAAACAAACTTGGACAAGATTTTTTTCTGATTGTCTGAGTTGAGCTTTTACTAAAACCTATTGAGACCCATCGGGCTGTTAGACTTGGTTTATTTATATATATATATATATATATATATTATATACAAAATATTGCAAAGTCATATTTGCTACTGTTTTATTTTTAAAGTTTTTGTTTTGTAAATTGAAAATTTAACTATATAGATTGGAAGTAGATTTAAAGACCTATCATTTTTTAAAATTTCATCTCAACATCAATTTCTACTACTTGATCTTAACGGTCAAATCACCAAGCACCGAATCATTTCAAGGATGTCTGCCAACTTTGACGATTAAGATCATGTGGCTAGAAATTGATTTTAAATTGAAATTTTAATTGATGGTAGGTCTTTAAGTCTACTTTAATATGTACAGTTAGATTTTCAAGTTAAAAATAAAAACAGTGCCAATTGCAAAATAAATGAGACTTAAACAGTGGGCATAAGCTCCAAACGGGCTCAGGCTTTTGTAGATGTAAACGGGCTTGGGCTTTTTTGACAAAGCCCGACCCGAACTAGGCCCGTGACTGGTAGTGCTTATATAGTGAGGAAGTAAAGGTATCAGGATTAGGATTCCTTTCTGTTGTGTTGTTCAATGCAATTTTTAATTAAGATATGGAATCCTACTTGGAAGGGATTTCTATTCTATGTTCCATACTCTACACTAGAAGCATGAAATACTAGGGCCACAAATTATGAATGGGCCCCACATACAGCAATTTGTATAAATATGCCCTAGGTGGCTTCCTGATATAATTACGGTCCATATTGTATAGAGCTAATTGTATTGTATATTGTTGGGAGAAAATCACCTTTTCGTCCACACGCAAACAACAATATCGAAAACAGAAAAAAGATATCAACAAAGAGAAGCAAACCACAACACAAAGATTTTACGTAGTTCTAGTTATCAATAAAAAAAAGATTTTACGTGGTTCCCTTTCAGTATGTCCACGAGTTCAACACCGATCTACTATACTCAAATGCAAGAAATCGAAGGAGAGTCAGTTGTGGCTCTTGATTACAATTTTCGCTCATGGCTCTCTCTCAGAAAAGAACATTATATACTGCCCTAATTAGGGTTTACACAAGGTGCAATGTAAAATTACATAATTGCCCTCCAATAAAATTTTTGGCTCTGGGCTCTGTCCCTATGCCCATTTTGACTCCCCACGAGCTCAGCGTGGAGCTCGACCGGATCGTCAATACATCTTTGATGATTAGGCTCCACAGAGCCTAACACAAGTAGGTGGAATTCTCTGCATCCACTGTTGCAACGTAGGTTGTTATTGGTTCAATATCATCAAAATTAGTTTACATGATCTTGCTTATGCTGTGTATCAGTATCTTATTATGCCGACAATACTAGTGATACTGAGACCGGATACTTCATGAAAACTTGTAAACTCCAAAATTTCACTCTTGCTCTTTATATTGTTTTGATGGGATACTCTGTTGACCTCCTAAGATAAACCTTTATTTTTTTCAAGGTGTTGGTGGAATCCCTAAAATCCATATTTATCTGAACTACTTTCTCCTCTTTTTTTTTGAAAATAAGAGAATTCAGAGCCTGCTTCCTGCTTCCTGCTTCTATATTTGTCAATGTCTGCAACTGTCCTTGTAAATTGTTGCATCTGAGTTAGGAGTGCCCTCTTTCAATAGTGCACAGTTGTACACCTATCTGTTCTTTACTGCTCTTATCTTCATTAGCCCTCATCATTCTTACTAGACTTTTCTTTGATTGAAGGTATACAATGTATCCTGCTTCTGTGTATCTTGGATTTGCTGCATCTATAATCTGGGTTGGGCAGGTAGGCAGGCCTGCACGTTAGACCAAAATTAGTTTTCTATTACCCTTTTACACCTTTTCTTCAAGAACCGATAGATACTAAAGAATGATATATATTGGATTAGGGAACATATCTCACTTCTGCAGCACGCAGCCATGCAAAGGATTGCAATTTACATGAAGGAACAGTCATCGGTAAATTCAATGGTGAATTTTGGGGAATGTTTGCAAGTACTCAGGTGATTGGATATGTTTCTTATTTATGGTTATAGTTATTCTGTTACCAGAAAAATAAGTTCTTTACTTCAGCAGTTCTTACCATTGGTAGGTCTTGATGTATCATGATGTGCATAATTCTTTGATGCGTTTGTTATCTAGAACCTTGGTCTGATGCCCCCAGCAATTGATGGGGCAAAATCCAGATGTTTTTGGACTGAAAGATCCTAGATTTAACGGAGGGGGAATAAAAAGGAGAACAATGGTGTCAGCATAATGACCAATGGCTCAACTAAGATCTTCAAATCTGGATTTTTTTATATTCCAGTCAACCATAAAGGTTATGTTGTAGATCACTATGAACACATCAGATGCATCAGGAATTGATAATTCCTTTACTAGAACAGTGTTCTCAAAAGTTACACTTGTTCGTTTCTTGATTGTCAACACTTGATGAGCTATTTGCTGAATTTTGAACCTGTAGGTCATAGGGAACTTAATTTCACTCGCTCTATTGAAAAGTGCAAAGGTATGCTGCCCTTGAATTTTGAGCTCCATGAAATAGTTTAAAGCTGACTGTTATATTTCCATTTTCTTGAAAGGTTTCTCATTGCTAATGATGTTCTCATGGAAAAGGAAAATCTACTTGAATCATATGTACTTTTTTGGATTTTGGTGCGCTGTATTCTTAGTCTCGTGTAATCAATCATATTAAAGCTTATAGAGATTATGCAAACAAACTATTTTTTTAATATTTTCAAAGAAAATCTTTATATTCTTCTTGAGATAAGCTTAACTATGAGGAAGAATCAATTAGTGGCAATTTCTGATATTGTCCACTACCTTTGGTTGGCTTTTATTGTTTTTCCCATCGTCTTTTTAATCTATTTATTTATTTATTTTTCAATTTATTTTTGTAAATTATCATATCTTGTGTCTTGTTTTTTTTTTAATTAATTTATGTTTTACTTCTTTTTCTGCACTTAATCTTTATGTTGTGTCTGGTCCTGTGGGCTTCGGAATTAGGAATTTTCTGATTCCTGGGATATCTGAGATCAGTGGCTTTCTTTTGTTCCTGCTGATGGGTTTATTTGTTTATTTATATATTTTCTTTGTTTATGTGACTACTTGAAGTCTGTCACTTGATAGTAAGAAGTCATTTTGGGAATAAAAAATTTCTGGGAATCAAGTGTCTTTCATTTGGGTAACCTCTGGAAGTATTTAAATGCCTTTTTCTCAAAGGGTTCATAACCAATGGTATTGCCACCTAATGAACAATGAGATGAAATCATTTTACCATTGTTGCAGCAATAATTAGAAGAGTTCTCTGAATCCTTTTAAAATCAACAGAATGCCACATTTTAGGGGATTGAAACCCTCAAAATTGAGGATTTTTTTTTTTTTGTTTCCTAGATTAGGGGGAAAGAGAAAGAAAACAGAGACCACCAAGATAAACCAATGACAAAAATCTACTGGAGCTAGAGAAATCCTAGATTTTCAGGTTTTTAGGGGAGAAATGCAGGGTGTATCACATGCTTTATGGATTACTCAAAATATAATTTTCTAGAAGCTATGACAGAAGCATATCTAAGAAATTGCCTAAAAGTATATGTTTGTGGAGATGGTGGGATTTGTTTCCAACTATGGCTCCTGATCATATTTCTAGTGCAATAGCCAGTGTCTTGTTTATGGGGTTCTAGGGCAGTTGTAGTGCATTGCCAAAGAGTAGCCTTTTGTAACTGCATAGAATACTGAAGAGGGCCAACCCAGATAGGTGGAATAAGGTTTGATGATAATAACGATTGGTGAATATGCTGCTTTCATTTGACCAGAAAGGTGTTTTTGTTTTCCCTCGTGTGCAAGTGATTCCCTTTTTATTTTATGTATGGAATGCTCTGTTTACTTCTCTGGTTAGTGATAACCTACTATTCTGCCTTCTCTCTATCAAGACGTATTATTTCATGTGAACGGCCTGTGTGTCTAATGTGAAGTGAAGGAAAAGGTGCGACTATCAATGATTTTTTTTCTTTTGGTTTTTATTGATTTTTATATTTTTTCCTTACCTAGTACATGCTCAGTTGAGTTCTGATGACAGGTGGTCTCAAAAAAGCTTTTGCAATGAATGAATTGAATTAACTTTTCACCCTTGGAATATTTTATTAAGGTCCAGTTGAAACATCAATTGACCAGTTTGTTTATATAAAGACTTGCAATTCCAATTGGGAGGATTAATATAAGAATAAAGCCTGGGATAATGAACCACTAAACTGTCCCATGATTAAAAGAAGTGTAATGCAGTGAAATAGCTTGGAGCTGATACAAAGGGATTGATTTGGGCACTGGTGTTTTTACCAACACCAGGCACCATCTCATCATAAATTGACTTGTCCCATTCTGCCTTTCTACTTTAGTTTGGTCTTTCCAATTTTTGTGATAAAATGAAAGGGCAAAATAAGAAAAATAAATCAGTTTATTGCGAGACAATGTTCAGTGCTAATAAAAACACCAGTGCCTGAATCAATTCCCTGATACAAATTGATCAATGATTTACATGAATATCAGGAGACAATTAATTAGTGCACAGAATTGCAAATTGTAGCACATGGTCAAATCAAGATGTCTATCAAATTGTAACTCTATATTTGTATCCAGTAGCATTTAATTAGTGAAGCAGCTCCTAGTATTCAGTAGGCAAAGAACAGTCTAATGTCAGATAGGGCAGAACTAATTAGCCCAAAGCCTTTGCCAGCCTTCTGATTTTTACCGCCAACCATGACTTCCCTAAAACCTCCATGTTTGGAGGATAATCATCCTTGTCCTAGGACTCCGAGTATAGAGTATCATATACTTAGATCATGCTTTGATGGCTACTTTGGAGTAGAGTTACCTTTGAGAGGGTCTCACGGAAGAGTTTAAGCTATCTGGCACAATTGAGATCCTTCATGATCCCAGGGAACTTTTCTCTAGTTGTAAGCAAAGTGCTTTTCCAATCAGTAGCTCTTCTTCTATAATCTTGGAGAATGGGAAGATTCGCCTTCACTGTTGTCTCCAAATTATGTGACAATTCACAAAGTCTCTTGTCCAGATTGTGATATCATCCTCCCAATTGTGAGCGTGGTTGGAAGCTGATTCTGTTGAATGAGATTATGGGCAAGCGAATGATGTTTTTCTTTGCATGAACCTTGACCCGATTGGCTCCATATTTATATATGCTTTCTAACTGGGTGAAATATCTAAAGAGATTTGAGATTTCCATCTTCTATCATAGCCTTGTGGCCCTTTTCATCGTGCAAGGTCCTTGTATTGTTGTCTATTTCAGCCATATCACCTTTGATGAATTATCTAACCACGGTTCCATGCCAACTCCTCCTGCCCACTCCCCAAATTAGTACTCCTTTCAATCCTCACCTTCTCTTGCAAACATCATTTGTTTTAACTGTCTCTTGATGCCTTCTTCAGCAAAATCCTTTTGAAGTTCTCCACTGTCTCTTAATACTTAGTAAATACATATTTAGTAAATGCTAATTAAGAAAATAATCTAGATAAAGCAACTAAATAACAAAATATATCTTAACACATCTAAATATATCTCAACCCCAACCACACACACACACACACACGCGCACACACACACACATGCACACAACACACACACATACACAAACTCAAGTGGGTCCCACTTGAGGTTGAATATATTAAACTTGACGATCCAATGATGATGCCATCGGATGGAGTGAAATCAGATCAAAAAGAATCTCCAAAATTGAGCCCAATCGAAGCAGAAAAGTCATAATTGGAACCAACAGACACCGCAGGAGCATGTACCCGAACAAGTATAGGAGAAGGAACAATGGAAACTTAGTTCTTGAAACAGTAAGGCTGCAACATCACCGTACAAAGGTATTGTTCTCCAAAAAACGGCAAGGCGCCGGCAGAAAATATTCCGATGGCCCGATTTGTTGCCAGAAAGTGCTGGTTGCAAAGGGAATAAATGCTGGTAATGCTGCAGAAGACACGGGAAGTAATGAGAATGTGCTGCAGAATTCCGTCAGTAAAGAGAAACTGATCTGAAGAAGATGTCGAAGTCCGGTGAAGAACAATAACATGGGCAGGAACAATAAAACGGAAAAAAAATGTAAACCTCTATTCAACAAGACCAAATAATAGATCTCAGAGGGTTCCATTGGCCTCAAAATCATGCCATACAAATGACTGTAGAGTTGTAGGAGTTATAGGTTCAAATCTGAAGAAAGACTACAAATCTAAGGGAACAAACAAAGATGACCCTATGAACCACCCACAAAATACAGAGAAAAAAAGTCTCTGAAAGGAGAGGTCAAAGGGCTGGAGAATCAGATATATGAGGCATATGGTGGATCGTTTGGCAAACAAAAGGAAGGGAGATAGGCTTTTATGTATTCAGACGAGGATCTGGTATGAGGATCTAAAGAAAAAAAGCCAAAAGCTTGACCCAAGCCCCAAGGTTCAGCAGTCGATCTATGAAGAAGCAGCAGCAGTGGACCCCACACAATATCAACCGAAGCAACAGCCACACAAATGCAATATAGGAGGATGGGCGACTGTGGTGGTCCAAAAATCTGAGGAAGAAATGTGGGTTCCTTGCAAATCTAGAGGAGAAAGACCAGAAACTAGGTGTGTGGGCATTGGTGCAGCAGTGCAAAAAAACAATCAAAGGGTCCCCATCGTTGACCGAAATCATAGGTCGACCTGGGGCATAGGGAGGTGGGCCAGGGGCGACTCTAGTGGTGAACATCCAAGTGGCAGAAGGACCATATCTTAGCAGATCTCGAGGAAAACCCAAGAAACTGGGTTTTTCTGGGCCGGAGGAGACCTGGGAAGAAAAGCAGCAAAAGGGGAGCCCACCAGTGATGGAAGGTGGGACCTCCAGGTGCGATGCAAACGAGAGTCAGGGTGACACCAGTGGTGGAGGTTCGAAGACCAAAAGAGAATGGAGTTTGCCAATCGAGCCAGAAGTCCTGTTGCAGGCACGGAATTGGTGTTGGGGAGAAAATAAGAATTGTGCCCTCCAGAGTCAGACAGAGATGAAATCCAACTAGTTAGATAAAGTGTCCACCAAAAAACGACAGTGAAGGGAGGGTCTCTGTCACCGGAAAAGTTTTCCAGTCAGCGGATCGAGGGCAGAAAAACGACAGACTGCAAGAGGGTATAGAAAAATAATTAGATATGTGCAAAGCCTGCGGGAGAAAAAAGTGGTCCTCCCTCTGCTGGTGTCAGTGGAACCAGCAGAGGGAAAGGGGAAGTCTCGAAGGTGGGTTTCTCTTAACTCTACTCAAAAATCAATACCCACAAAAGGATCGAGAGTCCTAGATTGATACCATGTAGAATAACACGCTGAGAATATGACACGTCTTCCTTCATCAAGGAGAGACCCTATGATTTATATTTATATAGAAAATATAATACAAATAAGGAAGGTAAAATCAAATAAAGGGGAAAGCCCTAAACTTAGTAAATACATCTTTAGTAAATGCTAATTAAGCAAATAATCTAGATAAATCAGCTAAATAACAAAATATAACTTAACACATCTAAATATATCTCAACTCCCTGGATTGTTGAATCAACTCCCTGTTTCACGAAGAAATCTGCGACTCCATTAGCTGATCTGCTGACTTGAGAAAATGATATTTTTTGGCCAATGAGTAGATCCTTAATCTCCCTAAGCATTGCTATTAGTTTCCACGGGGGTCTTTTCACACTTGTTACCCATTTAATTGCATTTACCTAGTCACTTTTGATACAAGTTTGCCTAACCCTAGAGGGTTCTAAATAGTCAAGGCTCTCCTAATGTTGAGAAGTTCCGTCGCGTTGGATTCTCTCCTACCTATCGATTCTAAGAAGACGACTGATGGCTTCCCAATGTGGTCGAGTAGGACACCGTCAATTCCAGTTGGGCTCGGTTTTACCATAGCCGCTCCATCCACATTAAACTTGAAAAAGCCTTGGTGTGGAGGGGACGAACTGTTTAGTTTCTTAGCCTTTTTAGAGACTCCGAACGTAGAATCCTCCCATGACTGATAAAATTCCATTATTTTGGACCATATGAAGTCTTTCCTTGATAAGAGCCAAGTGCATAACCTCCTTTTGGCCCTCTTGAAAATCTCTGTACTCTTTGATTCCTTTGATTGAAAATCTAGTATTCCTCTCCTTCCACACAATTCAAAGGATCCTTGCAGGAATTATGTTCCAGGCCATCTTCCTCTTGGGGTTAAGGTGTGAAATGGACCATGAGCGCATAACACCTTCATAGAACTTGGAAGTTTTTTTTTTTTTTGAAATGGTTCATATATTAATAGATAAAGAGGCGCCATAGGTGCAAATACATAAAGATAAAACACATAAAGCAACAACTATAAAAAAATGGAGAGGAAACTAAAGCCAAAGGCCTTAAGCAAGATTAACATATTCTTTCCAGGTATACAAAATGTCTAACATAGATATGAAACTGTAAAGAAGCAGCCCACGAGGCACACTTAGTGAACGTACGTCTCCCAACCACCGCACTATGCTCACTAGAATATTTGAATATCCTATTATTGCGTTCCCACCAAAGACTTCAAACAATTGCAAATAAATATAACTGCCACAACGAAGAGCATTTAGGCGAGACGGAAGCAATGTCGCAAGCATACGATAACTCAGCAATCGACGAAGGCATAACCCAATCCACACCGAATTGATCTAAAACTGAGTACCAAACTTCAGAAGAGAAGGGGCAGTGTAGGAGCAGATGAGTCGACTCTTCAGAGGCTTGAAGACAAAAAAAGCAAGCGCTGCTAACCAAGGTTTTTTCCCTTTTCTGCAAATTGTCCTGAGTCAAGATTTTTTCCAACCCGGCCGTCTAAAAGAAGCTAATTGCCCTCGGAGAGCTTTGGAGGACTAAATCTTGGGATTAACAATAGCAGTTCAAACGGGCAAAGAGTTCCAAGTGTAGAAAGACTTAATTGAAAACAAACCAGAGGAGTCAGGCCACCAAACAAAGTTGTCATCAGTAGAGGGCCGAATTCTATATGAAGAAATAGAACGGAGCATATCCGAGAAAGCATCAACTTCAGTGTCGGACAGATTACGGCAAAGAGAAATGTCCCACGTCACTTGGTCACAAGTAATGGTGTAGAAATCAGAAACGGTCCCAAGCAGCCTAGGAGAGAGGCAGTAGAGAGAAGGAAACCAAAAAGCAAGAGTAGATCTATCACACCAAGAATCAGTCCAAAACTTGATTCCGTAACCACGCCCAACATTTAACTTAGAAGTTATCGATGACATTATCTCCCTCAATCTATTTCAATGGTTGAAAACTTGAGAACTTGATTTGACTCAAATTCTTTTTTACTCTGGATGAGTTTTGATCGAGTAAAAAAATTCAAGACTCAATAAAAAATATTAAAAGAATATTATTTGCTATATTTTTATATATGTTAAAAATAAAAATAAATCATAAAAAGTTAAAAAACGAAGAATATAAAGTAAAAATAGTAGAGAATTAGAAAATTATTTAAAGAAAAGAAAAATAATAATAGTAGTAGTAAAAGTAATAATTTTAATTTATTATAATCCTAACATAAAAATAAGTAAAAGGATAAAAATAAAAGAGCAACATGAGGAGAAAAAAAAAGGAAAAATGAAAGAAGAAACAAACAAGTATAGGTAGAGGAGATGGTGAAGGAGAAGAAAGCAAAAAAGGACAACAAAAACATAGAAGGAAAAAAAAAAAAAAAAACAAGGGAGCAAAAGAGGAGGAAAAAGTAGAAGAAGAAAAGAAGATGAAGCAGCGACATTGGTAACTTGACCACCTAAGGAGAAGGTTGCAACTTCTTCGTATCCACTTTATCATCCTTCTCTCTCTTTTCAACTCACTTGGTTAGGGTTTTCATTAGCCTTTTATAGTTTTCATGTCATTTCTCCATTTTACCTTTATACAAACTTCTAAATGCCACATGTGCCTCCAAAAAGTAAAAAAGAAAGTGCAACATATCCCCAGAAATGCCCTTTGTCATGTGTTTCTCTAACTTGACCAAATCAAGGAACTCAATTCGTTGGAGTTTTAGTCTGACTCGATCGAGTCAACCAAGTTTTTTTTTAAACATTAACTGTTAAATTCCATTAAAATAAAGGGAGTGTACAGAAGAAGGAATTGAGTATAGGAGATATATACTCAGATCGATGAAGAACAAGAAGGAAAATAAGAAACAAAATAAAGCAAGAAAAGAAAGAAAAACAATAAGTAAACATACAAGAAGTATACTACCCCAACAATAAAACCCCTAATTCCCAAGGTTAGCAATAGGAAAAAATTCCAAAGCCGGTGTTTGTAGATGAACATCAACTTTTGCCAAGAAATCTGCAATGCAATTTGTTGAATGAGATGTATGAGTGAAAGTGATGTTTCCCAAATTGCACAAGATCTAAATGTCCCTAACAATACAGACCAACCTCCACGGGGGGGATTTCCTATTATTAGCTCAGGCGATAGCATTAGTTGAGTCACCTTCGATAATGAGGTTACCGCCCCTAAAACTTGACTAGAACTGAAGTGCTTTCTTAATTGTTCTCAACTCAGCCTCATTTGACTCCATTGACCCTACTGATTCAAAACTTGTTCATCTCTCTAGTTTTTTTTAGAGTTACTCATTTTTGTGGCCAAGTTGAGTCGACTTACTCAAGTCGGCTGAGTCACACTAGTCTGACCGAAGTTTTCAACCCATGACTAATTGTAAGCACCTTGGCAATGATTTTGTAACAAGGCTAGTGGGCTTGAATTTCGAAAGTTCCACAACATGATCCTCCTTAGTAATAAGAGTAATGAATGCCCCTAGGAAACTTGTACCTTTGGTGGAACTCCTTTAGTATCATCATTAAATCATCCTTGATAATGTGCCAACAATGCTGATAAAAAGCGATAGTAAAACCATCTAGACTAGGTTCTTTGTCAGCCGTTGCTTCTGTTATTGCTTTATGGACTTCTTCCACGAACTCTTTTACCAACATAATGTTTTAGCCAAAGGTATCCTGGGAAAATTGGTACCATCAAGGCAAGGTCTCAAGAAGCTCTCCTGGGAATACAGATACAAAAATACTCTTGCAGTTCTACTGCTATTCTCTACTTCAGTGAATCTCCAACTTTCGACTTGGCAAATAATTTCTTTTCCTCCTTGCGTTTTCCATGCGGTGAAAGAAAGAAATATTTTTATTACCTTTTCCAACCAAGTAATCTAATGGTACCGCATCCAATCTATCTCCTCTCTCCTAGGAATTTTATGCCGCAACTTATTTACATATATTGTTTTCTGAAAACCCTAGAAATTTGACCTGCAAAAATGCCTTAAAACCATTGGGTCTTTAAAATCAAGGGCTAGGATAGGGTGTACGAATGCCACGCCACATTATGCACATCCTGAATTCCAACTTTTGAGCCATTTATCATTATTATTGCAGGGAAATGGGAGCATTGGTGGCATAACATTGTTATTTTCTGTATTCCTTGGGAGCATGACCATGGGTACCATATTGATGTGCTTCTTGCATAAAAGGGACATTGAAGGAGAGAGCCTTCAAAAACCTTATTCTGGTTTTGGCTCTTTTATTGTATCTCTATTGGAGTCTGTCGTTTCTCCTCTCTGCGATAAGCGAATGTTGTTGATTATCCCTCTTCTTGCGTATTCAGGATTACAACAAGCATTTGTATGGTAATCTCTGAGCTTGTTTATATACAATAGGCTAACTTATGTTCATATTAGCCAGTTCTTTTTAAATCAATTTGTTTATTTATTGAGTGATTTATTTTGCAATGTCATTTTAATATTAGGGCTGAATTCACTAAAGAAGTTGTGACACCAGCACTTGGTGTATCAGGAGTGGGTGGAGCAATGGCAGTATATGGGGCAGCTGATGTGATAGTAAGTACAAAAATGAATGTAAATGCCACCATGTTCAACATTTTATGTCCCTCTCTGAGAATGGCAATCATGACAATATCAAGTTATGTAGGATGTCATGCAATAAAAAGGAAGTAATGTAGGATCTCATATGCTAGTATGCATAGAGTTCCAATAACACTGAAAATTTAATTTATTCATGTTCTTATTTATATCTACTTTGTCTCCATTTGCCAATTTTGGATGGTCCAATGTAATGAGATCCATTGTGATTGATTGTTTGGGAAGGTTCTATATTGTGCAGGATTAATTTGTTCTGTAGTGTTCAGTTTGGTGAAAATTTTATTTATTTATTTTTATTTTTTTGGACAATGCTTTTCCTGTTCTTTTCAGGATTCTTCATGCAAAACAAGACTTTTAACTTCCAATGTTTTCAGGAAGACAATAAATTGTGTGTTATTATAGAACTTTCCTATATATGAAAATTCAAATTCATTTTTGTGTCATTGATTTAGTTTTTATTGATTATTACACATTGTGTTTTCTAAAGGTTCTCTCTTGCGACACAATATACTAATAGTAGTAAGAAAAATGTTTTCTTTTATTTTGTTATTTTTATTTTTCTGGGAGTGGTTAAGAGAAGGAAGATGAAAGGTGGTTTACGTTGGGGGGGTTGGAGAAGAGGGGGAGGGGGGAGGGTGGGGGGACGGTGGATAGAAAGAGATAGTTTAGTTATATAGGCTTTTGATTTGATGGGTTTCATTGTGGGCAACCTATGCAAAAGATAGATAAAGTTGGGTGCACAAGTTAAGTGATCTAAACTGGCTTTGGTGGCACTTACAACTTTATGCGGTATTTTGGTAGGCATAATGGTGAATGGGTGCTGATGTGGCTCCATTTCAAGAATGGGTTCCATTTGGTAAGAAAACATTGCTGATGTTGCACAATGACCATCTAGCCATTGTCCATTCTTTCATTCATCTCTAGAGTTGTTATTATTGGAATAGTGAAATGATGATGATTGGCAGATGGTCATTCCTCATGAATTCTACCAAACGACCTTCTGAATGAGAATGGAACAAGTTTTTGAATGTCTATTTTCATGCTAATGCCATGTTGGCAAACTCATTCTTTGAATGGAATGGTTTCCAAACAGGCCATATGGATGGTTCATTCATTGCTATGTTGGTGGATACTACCTGAGTGATTATTTTTTCTTTGAAAGATCACAAAAATTGATTTGGAAAAAAAAGGCCCATAGTGGGCCAATCTTATTAAAGTCACAAACCTAAGGTTCAGTGAGACTCATGATCCCTGAACTCTGCAAAATCCATCCCCATTGTGGCTCGCATACTGGCCCTCTTTGTTATCCTCACCTTTCTGTTTTCTTAACTCTCTTTTATTTCTTAAGCTTTTCATTTTTATTTTTAACTCATTTAAGAGGTGGTAAATGGATAACACCTTTGGAATCATTGGCTAACAAAATGCCCAATATTAAGCTGGGCTTACTTATCTGTCTATTCAAGCTTGAGTTGATTTAGGAATCTTACATTGATTGCATTATAGTTGTTGTTGAATCATCATCCAGTTCTGGTGTATTTGTGAATAATAAATCATTTGCATATCTGGCATATCTTTTGTGATTAGAAATTTTGAATATGTAGTAATCTAGCAATCCAGCTTGGTAGAAAGGCATTCATTAATACTAGTTATGAAAAGCTACATTGTGGTATTCCTTTGTCTATGGCTGCTTAGCTCTTTCCTTCTTTTTTATTTTATATAATTATTAAGAAAAACAAGAATAAAATGTACAGTTAACCTCTTGTATAAAATGGTAGTTGAGAATATTGAGAAAACAAGGCAAGAAACTTTCACATAACAGTAAGAAAAAGCACAGACAAACTGACACAAAACGAAAGGAGGAATAGCCAAGCCCCAAAACACCAAGAAAGAGCTCTTGAATAACATGTTCAACGAGTTATATATAACACAGTTATATTAAGACATTCCAACCATATGTTGTAGAGGTCGGAATACAGAATCCATGCTCAATACCATATGCTATTTACTCATTTAACCACCTGAAGGTTGAGTTTTTGCTCTGGCAAAGAAGGTATTCCATCTAATGTAAGAAGCCATTTTAATCCTATAATAGAAGCATAAAAAAATTGGCATGCATAACCTTTGGTGCACTAATATTAAAACCCAATAGCTAGCCTGAGTGGGGAGCTCATTTGGCTTCGAGCTTCTAGGATAGACTAGAGGTCTCGGGTTTGACTCCTCCTGGAGTAACCCAAAACATGAGGCTTTGGACGACTTTATGTATCCGTGGGATTAGTCCCACCTCCATGTGGGGTGGGGATATCCATGTTATTTCAAAAAAAAAAAAAATTGGATTGCAAATAACCCCAAGGGATTGGCCTAGTGGCTGAGATACAAGACTTCAGGATTGAGGTATTGGGGTCAATCCCTGGTAACTCCAATGAAGGGTCACTCTCTGTGGGATATGTACAGAGTAAGGTCCCACTACCTGAACCCGGCATGTGTGTATAGGGAGGCGTGCACATGCCCCGAAGGACTAATTGGGTGAGACACCTACACACCTTCGGTCATCAAATAAAAAATAGTTGGATTGCAAATTTAGTCCAAATCATCCATCCAATTTCCATAGTGTGACTCAAAATGTTCCAACATAGTAAATTTTTTTTTTTAAATGATATGTTCCTATAATATTGGATTGGGCTCATGGTGGGGAACCTCTCATGTGGGGTCCACCCTTGGCCCCTTTTGGATGCCTTTCCCATCCCACACCAACTACTCATATGTGAATTGGATTTCTACCCAATTGGATCCCATAACTAAGTCACATCCACTATTGAATTGTATTTGATACAATTATCTTTATTCACCATTTTTGTGTTCTTTAAAACCTTGGCTAGTCTTCAATCAAGCCATTTTTTATAAATTCCATATCTAGGCATAGAGCTTTCTAATTCACCTGCCCTCCTGATTATAGTTGGAATCCCATGGAACTTTCACTGTGAGAACCCCTCATCTTGATTGGATAATTGCAACCATATTTTTTAAGGCCCTCAAATTTCAACTTTATCTAACTAGTGGATATTCATTGGGTTAGATCAATAAACTTTAAAAGTCTTATTAGTGTCGAATTGGGTATAGGTGCAATTCATGGGGGTAGGTGGGTGTGGATCCATTGGGTCCACTATGGACCCTACAACCGTAGTTTGCATCAAATTTCATGTAAACTCGTTTGTGGGTGATCCTAGTTACACACACACACACACTCCAAGATGTAAGCCATGCTTACATGGCATTGTCAAAACACCAGAAAGGCTGACATGGCATTGTCACAACACCATAAAAGGTAAGAAAGTTCAACTTTTGAGACCTATCAATATCAATGTCACTAAAAAGGGCAACCTATCAGCGACAACCCCCACCCCACCCCCCACCCCCACCCCGAACCCTACGATGCCTTATTTGCAGTACCCCATTTTGGGTTTATGTGGATTGATTGGTGGAAATGTCTTGCATGACCTTTCATCAAACAAAGAAGCGATTTTTTTGAGGTCTTGAAGTTTGGTTTTTCTAGTGGTGTAAATTTTATAAGGATAAATCTATGGTCCATCTAACTCTGAATGGGGTCAAATTGTGTTAGATTCGAGTTCACAGGGAGTATCTAGGTTTGAGGGAGTGTGATTGGGGGCCAAGGTAGGTCCCAAATGGCTGTCACTGCATGCAACTACATGTGGTGACCGCTTTGTTACACATGTGACATAGTTTTTGTTCAATAAGTCAGACTATTTTGTATGAAAGATCTGACAGTTGATTAGCCTAGTCATAGTTTATCACAGATCTGGTCTATCACATGCTACATCAACAAAAACAAGCCTTCTTGAGTTCTTCATTTCTTTTTCCTCGTGGAATTCAGGACTCAAAATATGTATAGAGGCTGCCATGTGTTCATGGAGGGCTGGTCATTACTGTATGTAGGCACAATAATAATCAGATCATGAATATGAAGTATAACAATTATGTGGCTTGGCCATTGTAGAATGTCTACATGCTAGTAAGCTATTGGAAACCATAGGAAGCTTCACCTTTTATCATGGACCACCATGAATCAAGAGAACGAGACTGACTCTAAAAAAACATAAAATAGAGTATCCATTTAATGCTATTTCTTTTACTTGTATATGTGAATTGAGGTTAAAAAAAATGATTAGAATTGGTAACTATACGGCCATGAATTATGTTAAGAAAATAAGAGTGGCTTGGTAACAACTTAGATGGGGAATATCCGTTTAATGCTATTTCCTGTACCCATATATGTGAATTGAGGGTAGAAAGTGGATGAGTAACTTCAAGGGTATATGAAGTAACAAAGTGACATTTATTCCGCTATAACGTATTTGTATCATTGAATTTGTTTTGGGCACATTTAGCAAATGCATAAGGCACATCTATCAAACATCTCCTTGAATATAAATATATGCCTATGATGTAGAAGTTAACCTCTTCTTGGATTGTAAAATCATCCCAAGAGATCCTTACAACACAGATTAGTGTCTTTGGATGTCATATGATTGTGGTTACTAATAAGCAAGGAATGGACTGTCCAAGATAAGGTGGTGGAAGCTAACATGGGAAAACTTTGGAGGACTGAAATTGGGTTATAAATTTTATTGCTTGTGATATTTAATGGCAAGTTATGTCAAAGAAAAAAGGTAGCCGCAGATCTTATGGAGTAAAAAAAGAAGACGACTTTCTCAAAAAAGAAAAACAAGAACAAGATTCATGCACATAAAGGACCCTGGTGGAGGCATATTGAGGTCCAAGAGGCCATTGGTTTATTTTTAAATTGATGCACATAAAGAATTTTAATGCTTCCTAAAGAGTTCTAAGTAATAGTTGTCATCGTCATCATCATTGTAGTCACTATCTTATCTATCTGGGATTAGCCTTTTAAGTTCTATTATTACATTCTATCCTATAAAAACTCTGAACCATGTTACCCCACAATTCATTGTATGCTTCTTTACTCCAATCTAGGTTGTTAATGATATTCCTTGTTCCATTGTGTAACCTCTCAATTTGTCTCATGGAAGGCAGTTTCTGGGCATCGTTTCATGCTTGTATCATCTTAAACTGCCTTCCCTCAATTTCTTGTCTATTGAGGTTATATTTGATGTCTTCCTAATGTGTGGATTCCTAATTTTCTTTTTTAATGTTACTCTATTTATCAATCTTAAAATACACATCTTTGTTATCATTAACTTGCTTACTAATATTTTTTTTTCATTGCCTGGCATTCAGCTTCATAAAGAATTGTGGCCTGATAATGGTTTTATAGAATTACAATTTAATAATCATCATCATCATTTCTGGAATTATCTTTTAGTAATTGTAGTCTAATACACGACAAGCTAAATCAAAGAGATGATCTGATAAAAACCAATTTTATATTTGAAGTTAGAGGTCCTTTCTTCTAACAACTCTATTTGGTCGCCAAGGATTATGTTCTCCATATAACCTGGCCAACCATCTATGGCAGATTGAAAATGGGGAGAAGGGACAAATACAAAATGCTAAGATGACATAAACCAAAATATTGGCATTTTGGCATAGTTCTACAGTTACTAATAGATCCCCATGCATGAAACATATACTGGAAAGAAGATTCAAAACTTAGGGCTTATTGGATCCAACTCTCATGGTCCATCATCAGCTGAACAATAACAACATGAACACACATTTATTTGTAGTATTCTAAAAGTTGTTTTCAACATTAATTGTGTTTTGGTTTGATTTTAATGTGTAGTTATTTTTTTAAAAGTTTGCCAAACTTTCTCAGTGTTCATTGGTTGCTGGGAGATTCACATCTAATCTATCCTCAATCACTTTCATTGTCTCTGGTGGAGCTTTTCTTCAGATCCTCGTGCTGTTTTGGCTTTTGCTGAAATACAGGTAAGGTTTATCATGCAACTCTTTTTACCAGTTCTAGGAAGTTATGCTTACATACTTTCTCAGTATGTCATTTGTGCCGCTAGTTCAATTTCATTCATTTATCATTTCCAGCAATTTGATACTTCAGGTTTTATTTCATATCTCTGCAGCTTAACTAGTGGCATACTTGGCTTTGTATACCCATTACTCATGGCAGTCATATGGGGGACAGGTGATGGAGTATTCAATACACAGCTGAATGCAATTCTTGGGATGCTCTTTAAGCATAACACGGTAAGGATATAGAACTATCAACCTGGGCCCGAGTTTGTATTGTCTGATTTTAAATTTTGATACCTATACATTTTATTCCTAATATGTTGCCATGCCTCTCTAAAGGTGGTAAGAAAGGAAAAGAAGATACGGTAGCTCCTTTGTCTACACATAACTCTGGTAATATTGATTTTGTAAAGCCAGCATGGAGGGGTGCTCCAGATTGCCCCTTCTCTCATCTAATGTGAAAGTGCCTCAGTCTCTTTTAATCTTGTTGGGTTTTTCTTACCATAGTTAAAAGGATGCAGCCAATGGCTTATGATTCCTTGAGCATTTCGACCTCTACCACAATGATGTTATCATACATCAAATTCTTTCGTGGTTTATATTTCTTTTGGCTGTGTATGTATCCTTTTCATATGCTTTAGGGTGCTTTCTATGTCATTCTTGCATAAACCATGGGGACACTCCAATAAATTGAGCTATCCATCCCTTTAGTCCATCCCCTCCTCTAGGGTTATTATGTGAAAATACAGACTAGATATTTCAATCTGTTTGATCGATGTGCTGCACGATTGATTGTCTCAATCATTTATGAAAAGTGTTTGATCTTTTATGTCTAAGATTAGACATCACCTTTATAAGGTGTTGCTAAACATCGATTTCAGGTTCAGCAGTTCAGTTGAGTTTCATCATGAACTGCATCATAATCATTATCTAAGCCTTACCCCTCGTATCAGGGTCCTGCTTCATGACTTCTACTTATATGCTTTTTTCTATTTAGTTTAACTACGCTCTCTTGATCCCACCACATTCTGAGTCTTTTTTATCTCCATCTTATCAATAGTTTCTTATAAATTCTTCATACATTGGATCTTTCTTTTTTAATTTTATTTATTCCATGTTCATGCCTATCTTGGGATGAGCAAATGAGAATTGATCTTATTGGACCACTCCTAGTGGGAGCATCTCGTTTAAATGATTGGATATTAGCTTTCATTTTTGCCTTTTGTCTTTTATAGGTTTTATTGTCTCTTACTGTTTATTCCATTATTCTACATATTTGATACTGTAATGATGGCTCTAGTTGCCTGGGATCAAGCCTGGCAATGGGCAGGGCTCATAGTTGCCTGGGGCCAAGCCTGACTATACAGAGGGAAGTATGAGTTATGGGCTCAGTAACATGACCAAGTCTGAAATCTATTCAAGCTAGAAAGTCGGGGGTGTAGGCAAACAAGAGACAGTTCAGATGAATTGTTTGAGGTTGAAACTTCAATTTGAGAGTATTAAGATAGGAGAAGAGGAAGATTCAAATTACATGAATCCAATCCTAAATCATATCCCTAGATTATTTTTATGATGAGACCTATATATAATAAGCCGTCAGAAAAACTACTTTCATTGTGAAAAGTACTGCAACGAAAACGTAATTTCCTTCTCCACCTCAAATCACCCCAGGATCTACATGAAATCATACTTTTTTTTTGAAGACCAAGGTGTCCAGGCGCCTTAGAGCACCTAATTAATCCTTGGGGCATGTGCGAACCTCCCTATCCAGACATGAAATCACTTGATTTCTTGGAACTATACATGAAATCGTACTTCCAAGAAATCAAGTGAGCAGAAAGTGGAGAAAAATAAAGAAAGAAGAAAAAG
This sequence comes from Chimonanthus salicifolius, assembly GCA_013350335.1. Taxonomy (NCBI): domain Eukaryota; kingdom Viridiplantae; phylum Streptophyta; class Magnoliopsida; order Laurales; family Calycanthaceae; genus Chimonanthus; species Chimonanthus salicifolius. Next base: position 32,174,546 of record CM023539.1, read on the forward strand.
AATTGATGGAGTTGTAGACTAGAGCATTCCCTGCTGGAGGGGGAGACACAAAACCTGTTCTGATTGTTAATCCTGCTGAATCTGTAAGACTTAACCCCACCATGATTATTAGTCAGGCTGGAATTAAGATCTAAACCCCCCTTTGTTGGGCTGCTTTCTTTCTTTATTTGGTTAAACAAAAGTTCTCATTCCCTAGTGCCATTATCTTTCAACATACAGCCCAAACCATCTCCAATGGCATTCATTGACTCTATTTTATTTGATCCACTTCAGGTCCGCTCTTATGCAATCATGCCTAATTCTATTCCCATCTTTGGTAATCCACACAACCAGTGTTCTCAAAATTGTACGAGTCGACTCGTGACTCGTACAATTCGACTTGAATTGAGGGCTCAGCGATTCAAATCGCATCAATAATCGGAATTTACCAAAAATCGCACGATTTTGGGTTGAATCACAAATCGTGCGACTTCAAATCCTAAAATCGCAGAATCGTGCAATTCAACCCAAAAATCGCAGAATTTTGCGATTGGATCGAGAGAAAGTGTACTTGGTTTTTCGTCCTCTTCTTTCTTCTTCTTTGTTTCTCCTTCTCTGTTCTGTCTCCGACAATTCATCTTTACCCTTTTATTTTTTCGTTCTTTCATAGAAAGATGTCATTTTTTGTCGCAGCTTCGAGTCATGCTTTACTCTTTTAGGGTCTTACTTCCTTTACTCTTTAGTTTTGAGTTTCCTTACACCTTGAATACAAACAATTCTTTATTTTCTACATGGTATCAACCATAGTTAGATCAGATTGAGTGGTCCTTTCCTATACACGTCTCTTTAGTTTCTGTTTGGGTTCGATTGACCTAGTTGTCTTGAGCAACCAGATCTCTGAAGAGAAGAGCTGCTCTGTTCTCAGTAGGTAATTTTCCAGATCTGAGAATGGGACGTGCTGGTTTGCGATTTCGTTTGGGCATGCTGTTCTCTATTGTTCTCGTCACAACAGTCCTTGTGCTGCTTGCTGGTTTTTTTCTCGCCGTTTTCCTATTATACTTTGTGATCAATCCCAGTTTCAGTTCTTGAATCAATGTTGCCACTTCAACACATATAATTCTATTACTCTAAATATATTCCAACACAAGGCCCTCTTTAGTTTCAAGAGTCTCTGCATGAGGAATTTTTTTTTTACACAGTTTATATATGTTTAAATTTTACCTTTGTTTTTTGTTCTAATTAAAAAACATCTCTTTTATTTTATTTTTTTAATCTTTTGTATCTATTTTAAAAAAATTAAAAAAACATTTTTTTTAAATTATTTGATGAATGCTAATAAAATTTATTTAAATGCATTTGATTTATTTGTTGATTTTTTAAATTTATCAGTACTTAATATTTATATTTTAATCTCATATTAATATATTTCTTTTTTTATTAGATTTTTTTTAAGATTTTTAAATTTGGATAATAAAAATTTATGAATTATGATGATTTGGAATGTGAAAACTTGACTTCTAATGTTTGCATTGGTGCATTTTATCTTATACTCATGTGTTTGCATATTTGTTTATATATTATGAAGAATTGAAAAACATCTGTTTATTCTATGTCATGCACTCATGTTATATGTATTTATAGTTTATATAATAAATTTTAGAAAAAAAAAATTAGGAATCTTACGATTCTATGATTTCCGATACACAATTCACACCTTAGACCGATTTTCCAATACGATTGGATTTTCACAATATTGCACACAACTCTCTTAGCATACACATCTCTGCTACATGGAATTTGTCCTTTATTGCTCATAAAAGTACAATACAAAGTTTCAGGTCTAACTACCATTCTATACAAATGTCCTTTATGGCACTTGATACACTTACCAACCTTGTATTGGTCTTGTTGCCAATACCCTCAAGTCCTTCATTTTGTAATAGTTGTTCAGAAATCAGATCTGTGGCACCAAAAGGTTTTCATTTTAACTTGGTAATTCTACTTATTCTCAAATGCACCGTATTTTATCTTAATTCTCAGTTTATCTTCAATTTTCTCATCTGTTTTTCGTGATGAATACTAATTCAGTTTGGCTTAATTCATGTTATTTCTTTTTTACTTTTTAAATCTCTTCTGCTCAATTGAGACATCGACACATCGTTTCCTTGTTCACATGTTAAACTGGTTCAAAGTTAATGTTGCCCTCCTCACAAAGTTGGTGACTTCAGTCATACTTAAGATCTTTTGAAGCCTTTTTATGCATAGGCATATAGGGCAAACTTAGGTTAAGTTGAGACACCTTGAGTATTAGTTAGACCAAACTCAAACAATGTAGGGTATGTAAGTTGCAATTTGAATTCAATTAATTTGGCAAAAAACAATAAAATGAAATGCAGCTGATTTCTTTTGCTGCATTCAATAAAAAGGATAGTCGGGCATGAATAATAAAAGGCTAGGCTAGACTTAAGATAATATTGTTGAGATATGTCAAATGGCCCATGAAAAATGTGTAGGATTGAATGGATGGATGGTCAAAATACAAGGTACATATCATCATATGCTGAATATCACTTTGACCAGAGTCATATTTGGGAGCTTGTTTCACAAAGCAAGTATTTGAGTAAACAGTTCGGATTCAGAGGGTAGTACTGTATCACCCAACGACAGGTGTGGCTAGCAGTTTTGTGATTAGGGTTATCCCACTGATTTGTGTTTGACTTTAAACTGAGATTTTGATGGGATTCCTCAACTGTATGGATCAAGAAATATCGCCTCCAGGTCTAAGAATCTATCTATTGGGATCTGTACATTTCTGGTGATCAGGGCTAAAATGTCAGCAATCATCATTTAATTAGGAAGAAAATGTCGGACTAAGATATGTAACTAGTTACAATTTTAGCGCTATTGGATGGATGGCTGGATCTTTCCACCATATGTGTACAGAATGGCTCAACCGTGACTGCAGTACTCTGGTTTTCTGGTGCAGCAGTTTAACTAAATTTGGGGGAATATCTCTAGTTTTTTTTCTCTGTCCTTTTGATCTTGTTTAAGATGTTTCAGTGAGTTCTCTCCCGTATCCTCTTGGGTAGGCTCCCCTGGTGTATTTATCTTCGGTTTTTCAATAAAATTTTCTTCTCTCAGAAAGAAAAATTCTCTTTATCAGTTCATCTTATAAACCTTTGGTTCATGATCTTGTACTATGTAGATAGTTAAGATGATCAGGTAATGGTGGAACTAAATCATCCATGAATTAAAAAAATGAGTTAATTTTTCTTTTTATAACCGAATGATGATTCCAACCGATGGGTGTCAGATGGCTCCATTTCATTCCCTTTTTGACAATGGAATATCCTTAATACTTCATTGCTTTCAAGCTATGTTGCTTGTCTTTCCATAATAATCTTGTTAACTAGTTTTCTTTATTATTCAGAAAGAAGAGGTGGTCTTTATTTTATTTTATTTTCTTTTTGATATGGCAAGTTATACCATCAAGATCTCACTGTTAATATATGCAGCACTGAGTCATTTGTGAAACAATATACAGGAGGCAGCTTTTGCACAGCTAAAGGTCTGGCAGAGTGCTGCAACGGCAATTGTCTTCTTTATAAGTCCATACATCTCATTTCATGTGATGCTGCTAGTGATGATAGGCACGCTTTGCATTTCAGTTTCTTCGTTTCTATTTCTTACACTGTGGGTGGAGAAAGCATTTGCATCTGGTTGACATTGGCAACTCAGGTAACTGTCATTGAAGAAAATGTCATCATGTCATCCATATTTGCTCTCCTGGCTCATGGTTGACATATGCTTCTTGTTTGTAAATGTAAACTGGAGAAAGTTGTTGATTGTATCAAATACTGGGGGGCCTGTTTGGTTTCCTTCGAGTTTGTGAAGGGGTTGACTCCAAAATCACATTATACATAAAAGAGTGTATCCAAATCATGGTTAAAAACACAATTTCAACTTGACTCCGAGCTCAACTCTGTGTAAACTAATTTTACCACCGAGTTCTGTATGACTACGAGCACTCTAATGACTCGAGTTGAGTAACTCGAGTAAGCAAGTGTAAAAAGCTTCTCTTCAATTTCAATGTTCAAAGATGAGGGAAGTCTTGATAAATTCTTTATGGTAAAATGGGAAAATAAGAATGACACCTAATCCTAATGTTGTCTGCAAGAGAAGATAAAAAGGTGAGAAGATGTGAAAGAGGATGGTTCATTCTTCTTTGATCTTACTCTTCAAAGTGAGACTTCTTAACTTTTTTCCTTTTCTTTTGTTCATTTTTCTTTGTTTCTTCTTCATAGTTTACATAAAGGAGATGCTTGAAAGAGAACAATAAAAAGAAAATGAAGAAGGAACTAGAGAGAATAACTAATGTATTCAATTATGGGTTAGGAGCCCCTTATCTATAAAAAAGAATACAATCAAACTTCCATATTTGATTGGAGTTAAGAAACATTACAACTTGAGGCAATCGATCCTTTATTTGATTAAAACCCTATCATGCTCTAATTCTTCAACAAGAACTGCAAAGTTGATTTACCCAAAAGAAATTATATTTTACATTATGTGAGGATTATTTCAGCCAAAATAATACATCAGTTGAAAGATATGATGTCAATGAGAGTGATTAACTTATTCTAGCATCTTAATTATGGTTCTTTAAATTTTAAAATTTTACAAGTAATTGACATTTCTGTAGATCATCTCACAGCGACAAGATAATCTTCCACTCTTTGTTTATGCTGTCTCAATTGGGCTCAACAAATATTTTGATTATATATTCTTTCATTTTGAAATTCATTGAGAAAAAGGAAGTTTTTAATGAAGTGTAATTTTCTGTTGGGTTAATATGTAGTGCAGAAATAATTCTACTCTTTCTGTCTGGGATTTTTCTTTATCATCTTACATACATGACATTTCCTGAGTTAGCATAGTCAAATAAAGAGTTAAATTGCTCTTGTACTAAGAAGAGTCTTATTAGATGACTTAAAAGATTCTTACCAATTAATCTAATTGCAGAGTTTGATACCACTTATCAATCAATCTTTCATTGCATGACATTAAATCAAAGGAGCTTAGAATCAACCTTTGTTAAAAATTGAAAGGTTATAAGAAACAAATAGAAAAGTGGGCCTTAAAAAACCTGGATCAACAGCCTTAACAAAGGAGGCATTTTCTAGTAAGGTCAAATTGACTGGTAGAATTTCAAATACTAACACAATTAGATACAATTAGTACCTATGTTGATGATGATGATTAGTATGACCCTCAAAAATTACTTATCCTACTTTTAAAGGGCAAATTCTTAAAGAAAATTCCATAAGTTTTCTCAAAATTCTAAAAAAGGCCCTATATTTTATAAAAAAAACTAATGAGTTTTCATGAAAATCTCGAAGTCCTATCTTGACCATTAGTTAATGAATTTTATCATATAAAATAACAAAATCCATTTTTCCTGAAGAATAAGAAAGAAAGAAAGAAAATTATAATCAATCCTTTTTCAGAAAATAATAAAAATATTCTTTGATAATTAATAATATAAAATGAGAGATGAGACTAAATAAATTTATAAGTAAGTAAAAGGGAGAGAGATAATCATATAAATGTTTTTCAAAAATTCTGAGTATTTAGGAGAACCTCAAAAAACCCATAAAAATTATAATTAAAAAATAAAATTAATGGAATTATGGGACACTACTTGTTCAAAACTAAATTATTATTGGGACCAAGAAATGTGGGATAAGTATTTTTTTTAATATAGTCACATTCTTATTACTTTTATCTATACGGGTGATTTTGTCGTTTTGAACATGGCAACTAATTGTAAATTTAAGTTTTAACTTTTAGTAAGGGGGTTTTTAATATGTTAATAATGTAGGGTGTTTTTTAGAATTATGAGAAAATTTAAGGGATATTTTTAGAATTTTTAATTTTACAATAGCAAAAAAATCCTAAATTATACAGTAATACATGTTCTCTCAATAAACGTTATTGGTTGGATATGTTCACTGTTTGAAGTTCATTACCACTTCTTTTTATAGTTATATTGAGCAACAAAACCAGTATAACAGGATATCGGGCTTCACCCAACTCCAGAGAGACACATAGGCCATATAGGCCATATAGGGCTGCAACTCGGGTCGGGTTTTGGCCCGACCCGCATCGACCCGATCCGTGAAATCATGAGGGTCAGGTTACAAGGGTTAGGCCATAGGGTCGGGTCAGGGTTGAGAAGAGAAAAATTCGACCGAAATTCAGGCCAAGCTGGGCTGAGGTCTTTAAATTTCAACCCGACCTGACTCAACCCGGATTTCCTAACTTAATATAAAAACCGTTACCCTCAAACCCTAATCACAACTATCATTTTTCAGCCCTAGCCAATATTGATTTATAGACTGAAGAGACATGCTTCTCTACAATAATCTACCACTTATACAAAATCATTTTCAACAAGCCTCTATATATTTCAAATACTGGCATCTTGGGTTGGAAATTGAACATTTTTTTTAACCAAATCGACCATGGTGGTATCCATCTTTGGGTGTTGTTTGGATGGGACAATGACAAAAATCTAATAAAAAGGTAATGGGAAACGATGGTGAGTTTGGAAAGCTCGAATGAAAGTCAAGATTTGGTCAAATGCATGTTATTATGTTAAGATGAAGAAAGGAAAGGCATGGAACGGTGAACAGAATGGGTTTCTGGGTTGGCTGGGATTTGGTGGAGATGACTGAAGAGAGAAGGGAAGATGGCAAAGGTGTTGGCGTTGGAACTGGGTGTGTTAGACTTTGGAAGCAGAGAAGGAGGAGATAGGATTGAAGGGTGGTCTCAAGAAGATGGGTTCGGTAGTGGGCTGAATGGAAGAGGTAAGTGGAAAGGCAGGCTGGGCGTCAGCTTGGCTGTGAGAAGGGTGAAGGGTATTACAATTTCCGGTCTGGTCAGATTGGGTGTTGGGTTATGGGTGTCGCAATCTCAGGTCGAGTCGGGTTCACTAAATCGAGTTTTTAATTCGGGTCGGGTTCAATGTGTTGTGACATGAGTTAGGTTTGGATTTATTAAAACCCGATCTGTCCGATCTAAGTTGCAGCCCTACATATCGGCCTACCATCTAGAATAACTAACCGTAGATATAATCATAGGTTTAAATCTCGGCCGATACGAAAGGGAAAGAATCGGCCAATATGGCCGAGATCTCGGCCGATTTTTTTTAAAAAAATACAAATATCGGTTGTGGACCCGAGCTGATATTTGCCCATATCGGACGAATATCGGCCTAAATATTGGCCGATATTTATATATTTTTTTAAAAACAGCCTTTTCAATCTTTTAAAAATGTTGTTAAAAAAAAAAAATAGCCACCGAGATTTAAAAAACAAAGATTGAAGAGAGAGAAAAATCTTGGCCGAAATCTCGGCTCAACAGATATGATAGGCCCTAAAGGCCGGAGCCCAAGATAACCACATTCCATCCCAAAATAGATCATTCATAATTGACATGTATTACCATAGTAGCAGCAAGGGAGATGAAGTCTGGATTGAATCCAAAACTCATTTACGGTACACAACTTTCCTCCACTTGATGAGCTCATCAACACCAAAATTTGCCTCGTCCGGAAAATAATGGGCAACAGATAATTGGGAATTACCAATTTTATGAGTAATTGACTTGATATCTCATCGCCCTACTCTTCTTTTGACGAAGTCTAGAGTCGGTTTTAACATTTATCTAGGTCTCTACCATAACATAAAATAGAAATCAGGCAAATTCGTCTCAAGTTCACTACGAAACCTGTTAGAAACTCAAAGACTTTTCAGAATCTATGAAATTCCTCAGATCTTCTTCGACTGCAATCGTCAATTGATAATTCATTGTAGGCAAATGGAACCTCAATTAGATAAATCAACACCTTAATCTGAGAATCCGACCCTTAGTTAGAAAAATAAGTAACTTTTTCGGACCATTAATCTGGCTTTATGACAGGTTAACATTATAGAATGCGGAGAGAGCGTCTCGAAAAGATCAAATATGACATTTTCAGGAGCTCGTTTGCTCAGTGCCCCAACTCATTGAAGTCTGGAGGGCAATTTAGACATTTCACAATGTTGTTTATTTGAAAATTCATGAATAGTGCTTCAAAAACTATCCAAGTGTGTAAAACCACTATTCTTATGAGATCAGACCTTGAAATTTACACATGCGCTATGAATTTGAGTATTGTACTTAGTGGCATTTCTAGTTTTTTCCGAAGATTTCTCGAACCGCAGTATTTTAAACGTGTTTTATGTAAATTTTCTAGAAAACCCCGATTTTTTAAATACCCTGTGTTTCAAAAATTTGCAAACGTCAATCATAATCAATGTGTTGTGTCAAAATCTTTGACATTTTTAGAATTTTAAATGTATACTTTAAAATGTCTGGTTTTGAAAATCAAATCCAGACAGTCTATGTTATTAAAATATTAGTTTTATGAAAAATGATGAGATTTTTAGATTAAAATAAAAATTTGACTTCGCCAAACTCACTAAACTCCGCCTTCTCAATACAGCTGCAGGTGTCAGATTTTGTCAGAACATTTTCTAAATATACCCAATTTAAATTGCTTAAAAGTTGAAGGTATTAGTAGGATACTTTTAGATATTATGATTTTAGGGTTTTAAAGAAAATAAAAATGAAGAAAAAAATGGAATTGGGTTGCTTGGATCCACCATACACTTAGCACCTTTAATACAAGGGCTAGGGTTGCTCAGGTGCTTTTTTAAAATGCTCAGTTTAAAATCAAGTTTCCATCTCTCTTTGCATGCATATCTTTCACTCTTTGTTATTTCAAAAAGATTTAGGTTATGTACTTGGTTCTACAACTGCACCTCAAGCTTTCCAACAGTCACTTTTGTGCAAATTTCCCAAAGCTATTGGTATACTTTCCTGCCCAGATAGAATTTTTATTAGCTTTGGTATACTTTCCTACCCAAATATAATTTTTATTTTGTACACATCATTAAGAGGAACTTCTGATTAAAACTTCATTAAAAAATACTATGTGGTTTGTCTGTGAAAAATCATCAAAGAAAATATCCAAAAAATTGGAAAATGGATCGACATGTCGAAATTTCGCTGAGGAATTTCATTGGACTGTTTCTGATGAATTTTAAGGCATTTTTTAGTAGTCCCAGGGGTAAAATCGTAATTTTTGCAAAATCTTCAAAAACTGAAAATTATATTTGTTTTGATTAAAATTCATGTATTTGACCGCTTTCATGTTTATTTTAAGCATTATAAAGTTTAAATACAGGTGTAACTTAGAAATAAATGTTTTCAAAAAAAGATTATCCTGCTCCGAATTACGTGGAGAAACTCCTATAGGAGTTAGGATTCTGAATACCACGGCTATCAGGAAGTCCTTGGGAAAGAATTTGTTCTTATCCATCTTTGAAACCCTTGGCCCCACCTCCTCTGCTCGTCCCTCCTCTGCTTCAGTTCATGTATTGGAAGAAGAAGCAATAGAAGAAGAAGAACCAGTTTTTTACTCCCGCAGTCAAAGAGTCATCGAGGAATAACTGGAAGCCCTCTCCAGAGGTCAAACCGAGAGATTTGCTTCGATCGAGAGAAGACTTGATGAACTTGCTAAGTTCATGAAATCTTCAGTGCAGAGTCTCCTCTCGGCGAATCACATTTTCATGCAAATCTGTTGACATTGTCCCTCGCTGTTGATCTCCTACTCCACCTCCTCCTCCAGCTGGCGTAGTTTAGTCTAGTTTTTCATGATGATATATTTGTTTTTGAAAAGCGATGTTTTTGGCATTGTAATCGCTAAGCATGTTTGTGCAAACCTAGATTAGCAATGAATGATGTTTTATTTTTCATATGTTATGGTTTGTTATGTGATGTATTTCATGCCATGTTGAATGTGTATATCTCTCTCCTATCTCTCATGCTTGTGCTCAATATCAGTTTATTAAATAGACTTTCATGTAGGATTACATGAGTTGGTTTTATATTGGCATTTATTGATGAGTTATGTTTGACTCTTGGTTCTTTGTCGAAGGACAATTATGAAGTTTGGGATGCACAACTTTGTGCATAAGAGCCTTTATCAATTGATGACAAAATGGGAGAGAAAAATAGATGTAGAAGCTTCGAGATAAGCTCGATCTATAGGGGAGACTTTCGAAGTTTGGGGGAGAATAAATTGTGATTTGAGATCTATGTCTCAAACACATAGTTTGTTAGTGCCCCGGCTTGTTGAGTCACCTATTTGCTAATTCCGTGACTTAGGTGAAGCATTGCCTTGAAGAGAAAAGCTTATGACTCAAGATCTCAAGTGTTGGTTGAAGTGTGAAGACTCAATGGATCAACAATGTTTGGCAATCACAGATGGTAAGTGGTCATTGAAATGCCGCTACTAGAGTAATGCACGACCTAGAGGGGGTGAATAGGTCGATTTTCAATTTTAATTCCCTTTTAAAATTTTCTCAACCGATTTATACTTTAAGTAAATAAAATAATCAATGAGTTATATTCTCCTTTCAAATTAACTGCTGTTCATAAAACTGACCGATCGATCTATGTGTGTGATATGTGAACAAGTATTCAATCCATGCATTCAATCACATATAACCACAGATATTTTATAGTGGTTCGGTTTCAACAAACCTACATCCACTGTCAGACTTCCCAACTTTAGGCTCTAATTGAGAAGTGAAGCATGAAAAACTAGAGATGCTTTCTAGTTGCTTCCTAGCTTTTACACCTATCAGAGGGTCTCTTATAATTTGTGACATAGGATTGACTGGTTTTATCTCTTTAGTAAGAGCAAAGGAAGATGAAGGTTTAGATGGAGTTTCAATTTATTAGACTCGTCATCTTCATTGACGGTTGAGATTGACTCATGCATATGATCATCAACAATAACATTTGTAGACTCTTGAATTGTGTCTATTGTCAAATTTAAGACTCTATAAGCTCTACTTGTGTAAGAATATACAAGGAATATACCTTCGTCGCTTTTAGAGTCGAAATTTCCAAGATTTTCGCAGTCTATAAAGATATAACATTTACTTCCAAAAACCCTGAAATATTTGACATTTGGCTTTCTTTCGGTCCACAACTAAAATGCAGTTTTGTTCAATCCTGCTCTCAAATATACTCTATTATTAATAAAGCAGGCAGTGTTCACTGCTTCGGCCCACAAGTTTTTTGGAAGTTGTTTATTTTGAAGGAACACCATGGCCATATCTTGTAGAACATGGTTATTTCTTTCATCCACCCCATTTTGTTGAAGTGTTTTGGGGACGGAGAATTCATGGTGAATCCCATGTTTATCACAATAATCCTTGAAGATATGATTTTCAAATTTCCTCTGAAATTCCTAGTGTGCTAGAACACGATTGACAGGAGAGGGGGGGGGGGGGGGGTGAATCCCAATTCGTTCCTTTTTTAAATTCCTTGATTGATTAATATTAATACAGCGGATACAACAAGCAAGTGTGTGAGTGTAAGCAAAAAAGATTATGCAATTAACACAAGAAGTTAGCTCTAACACCACAAGCACACGGACACAAGATATATAGTGGTTGTACTATTAGGACTAGCTCAACATTGAGTTATCTCCAAATTTACTAAGTAGGGACTTACACCTTCACAATTAGAGTATGAATTCCACCTCACTCAATCGGCTGTGAATTCCACCCACCACTGTGCCAGAGACAACGCTTTAGAGTTTTTATACTGGTTCTGGAGCCAATCCTCCTTATTCCACTTTCGGGATAAAGGTTTTAAAAACAAACTTAAAATCAAGAAGCATTTGCCTTGTAGCTCTTTCTTGAAGATGTGTGCTTCTCAAATATTCAGCCAATGTGTGTCGACGATCTTTCTTGCAGACATCGTGTAGCAATCATAATTTCAAGATGACTAGGAAAATTGGTTCAAATCCTAGTTTGGTGTCTTATCTTATCTCCTCTATTTCTCTCTCTCACAATCTTAGTCAAAGATTGCGTATTTGATTTTTGGGTATAGGCACAAGAGAGATGATCTTCATTAGAGTGTATGATTTTTCTCAGTTTAGGGAAGATCATCAGATGATCTCACAACACTTATATTTATAAAGGAGTCTTAGCAATTTTTCAAACTGTCTAGTACCGACAGGTCGGTGGCACCGATGGGTCGGTGTTCATATTTAGTGCCGTTCAACAACCTAACCGTTGCGCATTAATTGCACTCCCAATGATATAATTGTTTCCCGGTCAATAGGTCGGTGTCGCCGATAGATCGACAGTCATGGCACCTGATAAACGCCAAAAATTACATTTATATCTTAATTTTATCAGGCATTATTGCATTTCTTTTGTATTTATTTCCAAAATTTACATGAAAATATTTAAGTTTTATTTTTAATACTAATTTCTATGTATTTTATGTTTCAGGATTCAAAATCAACCAAATTAATAATTTTTAGCCAAGAAGTCTAAAGTCAGGCCGAGTCATGGCCAACTCAGTAGGCAAAGAGCCATTTGGAAATAGAGACTAATGAGACTTGGGTCTCTCTTTTGTTGCCGTTAGTATGAAGTCAGGACTAAAGCATGAGAAAGGAAACGAGTGAGAGACACCAGCATGGCACCTACAAAAAAGGAATGAAATATTAGAAGGAATAAAAAAAAAATCAAATGGAAAGTACAGAGAGAAATGAAGAGCAGAAGCATAGAAATATCAGCCAGGATTGGATGATGTACTAGCCGTTGGAGAGATTGGACAAGAAAGGAAAGAGAAAGAAGGAAAATCAGAAATGCTAATATGGAAAGTGTTGGTCAAGCTAGCCAAATATCTAAAATAGTCCTAAAGGGGGTGAATAGGACTATTGGGGAATTTTAAAATCTATTTAAATATTGCACACTTTAATGATTAATCAATACAAATTTGCTCAATTAATGTTCTAAATGTGATTTACAAGCAAGATTAAGTTTAAGCAAATTATGTGTGCAATAAGATGTGAGCTAAGCTGTCACGCCCCGAACCCAGATGTGGGCCCGGAACGCGACTAAATTTTTTTTTTTTTTAAATAATAAACTCTAATCACCCATCGTCATAACTAGGCTGGATCTTCAAGTTTACCCAAAACCCGATCCTAGAAAATATCACACGTGCTTTTCACACATGGACTCAAACATATACCATATGTCCCATATACAATCCATATCACACAACGGATATTTTTATCCATCAGCGTTACGCACGAAAACATAGTGGATATAATGTATACGACATTAAAACAACGACATTAAAACTTACAGATATAAGTTTCTTACGCCACATGAGGCATATTTATTACAAATACTCAAACATATTTAAGCAAGCAAATGGTTTCCATGTGCGGAAAACCTTAGGAACTTCTAAGTTCCTACTTTCAACGAGGCACCACTGGTCCCTCCAATCCCTCCTTTGGTTTAGATCCTGCATTGTAAGGGACGTGAGCAACAGCCCAGTGGGGAGAACTCACCATAAAATCCAATATACAATATTCATGGAATAAATAACAATGCATATTCCATAAATGAAACGCCGTTAATCCACTTAACTCATTTTCACCATAACATCCAACATATTATATGAAACAATAAATAATGCATGTTTCATGAATGCAATGCGGTTAATCCACTTAACCCATTTTCACCCTAGGAGCATCTTCTAAGGTTTTTACTTAGATTGTATTGTTAACACCGGGGTCGGTCCCCAGCCATGTTACAACACCGGGGTCAGCCCCCATTTAAAGTTCCAACCAGAACTAATATTAATTCCTCCACGGAAATAATATAGCAACTTGCAAGTGCATACGGTCTCCACGACCCGGTCTACTAGCCCATCCAACACCAATGGCTGATGGCGGTCGACCACAGCCTACTAACACGTCCAACCCAGTGGTTCGCAAACGGTGTTCGGCTAATCTCAGCAATTATAGCCCAACGGCAAATATCAAACTTTACAAAGTTATTATCTTCCACAGATTTAACTTATAAACATAATTATCACATGCAAATGTCAAATGCATGATAATGCATGATTTCCAGTGCCCTCCTTACACAGGGACTTATTCTGAGAGAACCACCATATTTCAGCCTTACCATTTGGTGTATCCAATACCAATACAAGAGATCAATAAAATAATCAATATCACACAATATATAAAACTGGATTTAATAACACGAATGCCTTCACCCAGTTTTTACCCGACAATTCCCAGACGCTCCATGGGTCCATACTGCGTTAGAGACTACAAGTCCTCGACTCCCCGACACCATTTTAACGCCTACGTTCTAAACAATTAGAACATTTACATCCCTTACATGTAGGCAGTGTCAGGTCTCGTATTCTGGACCTATATAGCCTTTTCCATCTTTAATTGACCATGGGTCCCATTTCAGTCTGGTGCTAGTGGGTTTAACATATAACACAATACAAGTGTTGGTTCGAGTCTCCTCACCTTCTCCGGTTGAGTTTTTCACAGAAAATCTGTAAGATAGAGTAAAATGTATAAATTTTCCATTTGTCAGTATATACGCATAATAATTTTCCAAACCCCGTGCTATTTTTTTCCAGAAAACATGATATGTGTAATGAGTCACCTAGGCTCTTTCTATTCCTTTAAATTATGTCAGAAAGTTAGTTGTCAGCCATCCAAAACATCACAATAAAATGAAAAATATAAAGTACTCAGTGCCTTCTCTTGTCTTCTGGAGAAAGGACCATGGAGACGTATTGTGAGAGGCCCAGAGAGTACAGAGACAGTAAAGTAAATAAAAGTACTCAGTGCCCTATCCTCGTATTGTCTTCTGGAAGAAGGACGTATTGAGAATATGGCCCAGAGGGTACAGAGACAGTAAAGTAAATAAAAGTACTCAGTACCTATCCTCGTATTGTCTTCTGGAAGAAGGACGTATTGAGAATATGGCCCAGAGGATACAGAGACAGTAAAGTAAATAAAAGTACTCAGTGCCCTATCCTCGTATTGTCTTCTGGAAGAAGGACGTATTGAGAATATGGCCCAGAGGGTACAGTACAGGAATTTAAACACACAAGGCGGAAAAATAAACACACAATAGTCAGCTGGGGTTAATCTTTTCCCCGATTTTACTTAGGGTCAAAAATTATATTTTGAACGTAAAATAATACGAATCTTGAGGGTAAAATTTAAATTTTAAGAGGAAATCTATTTTTCCTCCATTTAAAAAACTCATTTTTTGAACCCCAATACTAAGCTATTTTACTCTTAATTTGCTATGGAGTTAATAAAAATAAAAATAGAATTATTTCGATACCTTGAGTGCAAAATTCTGTATAAGATTGACTAAATTTGAAAACCTTTAAAAGAATTCAAGAAACCCAATCATTCGGCTGCTGCTGGTATGGCCAAAGCAAGAGGAAAGAAAAGAAAATGGGAGAGAGAGGGCTTGCTTTTTTTGAAAGAGAGAGAGGGAGCAAAACGGCAGAAGAGTTTCTTTTTTCTTTACCTTCTGCCTTCCTCGCCGATTACTCCTATTTATAGGCAGCCGTATGGATTTTTTTAATCATACAGGTTGCCGAAGCTATTCATAGGTTTATAGGTTTTTTAACAACTCTGCATTTATTGTTATATATTTTATAATTACTATTACAACTACCACCAACCGCATAGGCAATTGGCGGTGTTATAATCTTCCAACACACCTACAAGCTACATCCGTAGCTTTAAAACTCATCTTTCACCTGTTTCTGATATTATTTTATAATATAATATTAGTTTATTCTTTTTACTATTTACATCTATGTCCTTTCTTTTATCGGGGTATTTCAGGGTCTCACTAAATTGATACAATTAGTTCAGTAGGTCAGGTATTAAAATCTGAGCATGGTATTAAAATTTGGAGTGAAATCTATCTCAAAAACCCAGTGTTTTTGCTAAAAATCACCGTTTTAAGAAAATCTCCTAATCTTCAAGATCCTTTTTGAAAGTATCTAACCTTATAGTTTGATAGAGTAAATTTGTCTGATAAAAACATTCTAAAGTTTCAAAGGGTTTTGAAGTCAAAAACCACATTTTCTAAGTGAAAGAATATTCAACGGCCCATATTTCATGGCTTAAAATAAATATCGAAAACTAATTATTTTAGACTGTAAAGAAATAAACAACTTAGTTATAATACAGATTGAGTACTGACTCTCTCTATATATTTTTAGGACTTCCTCTACCCTGTCAAATTGGGGTTTTACCACTTTAAAACTTAGGGGTAAAATAAATTAGCGAAATTATAGCGAGATTAGCATGTCATTAGGTCCGAAATTTAAAAATAATGCATAATATAAAATTTGAAGTTCAAACTAAGTCAAATGACTGAGTTTATACAGCAGCTAAGGTTTAAGCCTAAAATAGTATTATTATTATATTCATAACTCACCCATATACCTTTGGAATTTAATTAAAAGAGTTACCAGATTCGGATCAAGTCAAACTTAGATCCGTTGAAAAACTTATTTGATAAATTTTACGATTAGAGGAAAATATTTCATAATTAACGGATAAAAATTATTTAATTAATCATAATTAATTCCTAAATTGGGCTGGGGTATTACATAAGCAAGTGCACAAAATAAGGTGAATGAGATGAGAAGAGATGGAGAATTGTGACACAATAATTTTTACGTGGTTCGGCAACCTTGCCTACTTCCACGCCTCAAGTACGCCACTTGAGGATTTCACTAACCTTCTCCTTCACAGGTGGAGAAGAAACCAATTACAAAGCTTAATCTACTTCACGGGTGTAGATCGACCTAATCACCAAGAGAACACCTCTCTTGAAAGTCAATAGGGTTACACCAATCCTTTACAATATTTCACAATTTATAGAAAGAAGTTGTGCTTTGAAATATACCAAGAACTTAGCCGTGAGTTACTTAAAGTAGCTTGGGCTTGTTCTTGAATGTCCTCCTCTTCTTAGCTTGATGTAAATGCTCCAATGAAGTCTAACCAAGATGATAGCAAGGAGGTTTAGGGTAATTAAAGGTTTTCCTATGAGGATTAAGACCCTAAAAAGAATCACATTCAACTTAGAGCATAAGATGCTCAAGATATGCCTATGAGAGCTTTTAATGTGTTTGAGATCAAAAATCAAAGTTTAGAGTATTATAACTATGGAATTTGTAAGCTTTGGAAGTTATTTGAAAGCTTGGAAGAATATATGAAAAAATTGGTCTCAAGTCATCAATCTTTTTCTTTCAAAAAAGTCTTACATTTATAGGCTAGAAAAGTTCCAACGGATCTATCTTCGGACCTTTCGAAGATATGTCTCTGATCTTCCGAGGTTGCAACGGTTGGATTCCCAATGGTCATATTACAACAGCTCTTTTGACCTTGCAACGGATAGCTTCGGATCGTCCGAAGGTTTATGGTCGGAACGTCCGAAGTTCCCAGGGATACCTGGGTTCGGAATATTCTCGGACGTTCCGAGACCATGTTCTCGGAAGTTCTGAGCTGCCCATAAGTCCCAACGACTGATAGATGAAAGGAATATCCTCAGACGTTCCGAGACATGTTCTCGGAAGATCCGAGTTTCCCAGAAAAACCATTTTTCATTAAGTGTTGAAAACTTGAGATTTTGTGAAAAACGTGCACATGGTGTAGAGCTCAAGAGTGTTCTATGCAATCAGTTAGATTTAACTATAATAAACATTTTAGATTGCAAGGACACACAAAATATAGAGATATTTGGTAGATCGCGAGAGCTCTCCACAGGGCAGAGAGTGGGATTAGAAACCCTGTTTGTATTATTCCAATTTTAACCAAAAAGGCTTCTAAGGCTTTAAGGTCAGTCCTATGGTCCATATACCTGTGATGGTTGGCATTCAAAGAGTTCTTTCGGTTTTGGTGCGAACTTTCAAAACAACGTGTCTTCTGGAGCTTCAAGCTTGATTTGACTGTGCATGTCTTCCAGAGATGAGGTCTTAGACATGTAGACGGTCACGACTCAGTCAAAGAAATTGACAACTCAGGACTCAGTCGGACACAGTCACGGAATTGACAAATCAGTCTGACTCAGGACAGGCAGATTTAACTTTTAGGCCAACAATCTCCCCCTTTGTCAATTTCGTGACAAAACCTAGAGAATACTCTATACAGACTCAAATACAAGTTACAACTTAAATGAGTTCAAATATATGCAAAATACAGAAATAAAATATTACAATAAACTCAATACACTTGGACATGACTTCATGAAGTTTGAAGACTTGAAGGCTCATGGCAGCTCCCCCTTAGAATATGTCTGTGATATTCTTGTAAACACAACATAAATTGCATATTCTTGGTGTTAAGTGATCACCCCAATGGTTAGTGATAATAAGCAATATGTGTTCAATTTTAAAGCATGTCTTAAAATCACAAATGCTCCCCCTATCTTTGATACCAACATTGTATTTTTGTTTCTCCCCATGAAAACATTTGTGTCTCCAGTATTTCAATATTTCTCCCCCATTTTGTCAAAAATTGACAAAGGGCCATGTTAAGTATTTTACATGGAGCACAAGTTGGAAATGGTCATTTGAATAAGTATAACCTCCCCAGGTTATCATAAAACTTGTCAAATAAGTATTCACATTTACTCCCCCTTAATATTGGAGGGTGACAAAGGTCTAGAGGTGCATGACATAACATCTCATCATTCATCTAAACAAATACAACTATATAAGGTCAAATATAGTGAGTGATGCTAAGATAATTACATATTCCCCAAAAGGTATATGATATGACTATAAGCATGGGGAAGGGGAGGAAGGAGAGAGGGAAAACCAATGGTAATTTCAAGACAATTTCAAATGATACCACATCGTTATGCAGATTTAACTTTGAGGCCAGATGTATTTGATATCAATTGAAACACAATGATATATATTGCCAAAATGAAAATAGTATAATTATAACGCATATAAAGGATAATCACAATCCATGGAGCACAATTGTGAATTTATCAATATTCATCCAAATGCATATGCACACATGTAATACATTCATGAAAGCAATAAGAATATACATATTATTTCATTTTTTATGAAGACATATGAGAAAGCCAACCTTATGACCATAATAAAAAGTTGAACTCCATAAGATCTTTTATATTTGAATAACCATTCCCCCTTTTTAATGACTTATATGAAGGAGTTATAAATCATATAAGAATCATATAATGTCAAGGATGTGGAATTGGGGAAAAATAAACTCCAACCATCATCCATGAAAGCAAATGAACTTACCCAACCGTCCATACATGCATGAGACCAAGAATAAGAGTAATACCCAACCATCAACCATCAAGACTATAAAACATCCATGAATAAAAAGACAAACATTCAACTCTTAAAAATATAACTATAGCCTTTTAGAGTTTGAACATTTCCATATTTACAAAATATTACATGCCAAAGAGCTTTAATACATCCCCAAAATTTGACCAAACAGGTCAACGAGCGCACAGTGTGTGTACCCATCCCACTACTCCAAGTGGTCCATCATGGTCTGGTCTGACGAGAAGAGGAAGGAGTATCGGCATCGGAACGTCTGCAGCTTACAATATCCAGAATCTGCTTCAACCATGAGTCGTGCCTCGCTTGAGTTCTGCGAATCTCGACAATGTTCCTCTCATGAGATTCACGCAACTCTGCAATGTTTCTTTCTAAGGCAGCTAGACGTTGAAGAAGTTGAGGTTGAGGAGCTTGTTCTTCTCATGTCTGCTCACTATGTACTCCCTCTTGATGGGCTTTTTCACTTCCTGCTTGTTCTGCATTCTGCACTTGCTCGTCTACAACAGAGGGTGCTTGAGGAGGACGAATGGTTCTTCGAGAACGAGAGCGCTCAATGAGTCCCATTTTCTGCAAAGATGTTCTGTTGAGAGGGTTGTGATACATAGTCTCCTCATCTGGAATTGGGACGCCTAATTTCTTGGCCAGTTCTGACATGAGATATCTGAAAGGAGCAACAGAATGACCTTTGCAAGACCAATGATCAATGATGGTCCGACAGATTATGGAGGGAAGACAGATGTTTTGTTCAGCATCTACAGCAATCAGTGTATTAATCATAAGAGGAGTCAAGTCTCCTCTATTACCCTTTCGAGGATAAACATTGAAGAGGAACACATTGTGCAGAAGACGGAATTTAGGGAGAAGCTCGGAAGCACGGAGAGCATTGCCTCCAATCCATTTGACAAATATTCCACATAATTTCTCAGTTACCCATAATCTTTCACTATCAGGGACAGAGTCGTTAATAAACTTGAGGCCGCCAGGACATAGGGGCACACCGATAAGAGAGGAGATGTGACTTGGTGTAATCTGTACTTGGGATCCATCAGTGAAGCTTATGGTAAATGATGGACAATCACGGTTCACACTACAGATTGCACCATACATTCATTTGGCAAGAGAAAGACAGGTGTGACCACCCCATTTCAAGATGTTTAGCCTGTTGATACGCCCAAGGGTTTGTGGAACATCAAATTGTTCCAAACATTCTATATCACTATGTCGTTCAAAAGTAATTCCAGTTCTTATGATGAATTCAGTAGTCTCTAGAACTACATCCATGAGAAGTCTCTCAGGAGGATTGGTGAGAAATAGAGGTCGTCTCCTATAGGTTTGAGTTTCACGAGCAACTTCATCCATACTTTGGAAAAATCAAGGGAAAACTAGAGAGGGTACCAACGGTGGAATCCTAAGTCACTAACAGAGATTTGCAAATGGAGGACTGATGGAAAAGGACCCTAAGCAGAAATAAAACAAATTGAATTAACACCCAAAGCAAGATGATTATCAATTTAGGACTGATTATGGGTTGTTTGGCCCTTGAATTTCAGTGAATTCAGTGGAAATCAATGCTCCTTAGGGATTCTTCCCTAGAGCTTGGAATAAGCTTGAGCCAAAAAGCTCAAGAAATCAGTTCTAGACTAAGGGAAAAGTAAGCTTACCAATGGATTCAGAAAAATCCCAACCTATAAGCTGATTTTATCAAAAATAACTATTAGGAGCTCCCAAAATCTAAGAGAGATTCAAAAGAATGCTTACCCAAGAAGGAGATGAGCTTTGTCGGAAAGAAAACGTGAATGGAGAAGAGAGGAGAGATTTGAAACTTTACCTCGGAAGGAGACTTGAGAAGGCTCGGAGGGAGAGATGGGTCGAGAGAGAAGGGAAGACACGGAAGAAGGGAATGGAGAAAAGAGGGCTGCAGATCGTGTTTTATAAATCTCAAGACTCTTTAGTTTCTGCATCTTCGGAACATTCCAAAGTAAGTTAACATTCGTCGGACGTTCCGAGGTTATCCAGAATTAAGGGCATATTTGAACGTTCCGAAGAAAGTTCCTATTCTTCTTCGGACGTTCTGAGGTTCGCAGGTAGTACTAGCACCTTCAGATGTTCCAGAGGATGACTTTGACACTTCTGAAGAATTCCACTTTGGAAGGTCCGAAACGATAATTCGGATCGTCCGAGATAGGCAAGATTTCAAAAGGAATTTAGATTTGAATTTTTAGTTTTGGGCCTTACAAAGGTGTCCATTTGATCAGGGAAACCTGCCTAAACCACTAATGGCAAGATGGTAATAGTTTTAATTGGAGGTCCTAAAGTGTCAAAAATCATGCAATTTAATATTTTAATAATGACCACTCTACTCAAGCATGATTCGCACATACCATGTTGCAAGAACCACTATATCAATGATTTTCAATACAATCAAGCAACATGAACAAATTTGGTTAATCAATTACTACCAAGATATCCATTTCAAATGATTTAGATTCAAGACTTGGAGATGGAGATAATGAAATCAACAATGATCCAACAATTTGTGTTCATATCACTATGAGGTAGTAAGATTAAACCAAGCAATCAACAATCAATTCTTTTCGACTTTAGATGAAATCAAGTCCATGCATTTGTGACTCTACAAGTATGATGTACATCATAGCCAGGAAAGATGTCATCATTGCATTAAGAGCCAAGAGTTTGATACCAAAGCTTATAACTCACTCAAACTTGCTAACGGCAGTGGTGAACCAATAATCATAATGCTAGGCAAAGTATTCTACTTAGGTCCAATGATATTACTATTTGCTCCAATTTTGGACCATAGTGGAACAAGGTTGACACACACACATTATCAACATGATATACGCATGAAAAGCTTGGATGAAACAAGACAATCAAATGGTATTACATACATGATCAAATTTAATTTGAATATGCAAGATGGAATCATATAAATTCAACAAAAGTTCACACCCAAGATCATAACCCAAACTAATTCACTCTCCTAGCCTTGGGTAACCATATGGCATTTGGAAAAGGTCTTTGAGGTCCACCGGTGTCAAACACATGAACATTTGATTTTTTTTCTTTTTGGTGTTCTTATTCAATTGACAAAATCTTGTGAATTCATTTAAGGCTTCAATCAATTTATGAGTTAAGGCATGATTTAAATTTCCATTTAAGTTCTTATGCCTTTGTTCATGGTTTTGAATTCTTGGTGCATAATTCCATTGATTTTTATTTCTCTTAACCCTTTTTACATTTTCTTTGTGAACATTTTCTTTTAGATTTTGCATCTTAATTTGATTTGCATTTTTGTATTTATTTTCTTTTCTTACTTTGCATTCAAACATGAGATGCCCGGATTGTCCACAATGAAAGCATTTTATGATTTTCATTGGAGGAATTGAGGGTGACTTACCCTTAATAAAGATAGTTTGGTTCTTGGGGTCCTTTATCATTTTTCCTACCATATCTAAGACCCGTTTTGTCTCCAAATGGTTTGCTTAGTTTTAGAAGCTTTTCAAGCTTCTCTTCTCCACTTGTGAACTTCATCTCAAATTTTTCTTTATATCTCTTTAAGTCATTAACTTCTTTTGCTAATCTTTGATTTTCAATTTCTAGATTTGATTGTGATTTAGGAACATTAGCTTTAGCATCATTAAGTTGATTTTTAATTTTAGCATTTTTTTCTTCTTCACGACTTAGCACAATTTTCAAATTTTTGTAATTTCCTTTTAATTAATGAAGTTCATGCTTTAATTTTCTTATATCATTTTCAAGATTTCCTTTTTCATTTATTTCCACTTTTAAGCATTCTTCAAGTTTCAAGCACTCTTCTTGAATAACTTTTAGATTTACTTGATTTGACAATGTTAGATCTTTTAGGATGTTTTCTTTTTCCAACTTTTCTTGATTTAGCTCTTTTGTTAGTTTTATATTTCTTTACCAACTTTCTTAAGTTGCTTGTACATTTCATTTAATGACTCACTTAATTCTTCCATGGTAGGTGTATTATCTTCTACATCTTCTTCATTAGTTTGTTCTTGTTGAGGTTCAAGTGTTTGAATGGGTCCTAAACAATACACCACTTCTAAGGCATCTTTTTTTCTAGATTTTTCATAAGTTTTCTCCAACATGTCCCATGCTTCCTTTGCGGTTTCACAAGATATGATATTCTCTAAGATATTTGGTGAGACGGCACAAAGTATCGCATTGAGGGCATTAGCATTTGCCGAATACATGCTCTTTTCAATATCATTGTATGAGAAGTAAATCTTTGAAGGTTTAGTCCATCCATATAAGATTATTTCCCATAGAGCTCCGTCCATTATCATTAAGTGCATTTTCATTTTGGCTTTCCAAATAACATAGTTAGAGCCATCAAGTATTGGAGGACACATCACGGCCATGCAATCACCCTTAGACATTTCTAGCTTGAATGATCTACTCTTAGACGCTTAAGTCAAATAGCAAGAGTCCTCGCTCTGATACCACTTGTTGGTCAAGCTAGCCAAATATTTAAAATAGTCCTAGAGGGGGGTGAATAGGACTATTGGGGAATTTTAAAATCTATTTAAATATTGGGCACTTTAATGATTAATCAATACAAATTTGCTCAATTAATGTTCTAAATGTGATTTATAAGCAAATTTAGTTTAAGCAAATTATGTATGCAATAAGATGTGAGCTAAGCAAGTACACAAAATAAGATGAAGGAGATGAGAAAAGATGGAGAATTGTGACACAGTGATTTTTACGTGGTTCGGCAACCTTGCCTACATCCACGCCTCAAGTACACCATTTGAGGATTTCACTAACCTTCTCCTTCACGGGTGGAGAAGAAACCAATTACAAAGCTTAATATACTTCACGGGTGTAGATCGACCTAATCACCAAGAGAACACCTCTCTTGAAAGCCAATAAGGTTACACCAACTCTTTACAATATTTCACAATTTATAGAAAGAAGTTGTGCTTTGAAATATACCAAGAACTTAACCGTGAGTTACTTGAAGTAGCTTGGGTTTGTTCTTGAATGTCTTCCTCTTCTTAGCTTGATGTAAATGCTCCAATGAAGTCCAACCAAGATGATAGCAAGGAGGTTTAGGGTAATTAAAGGTTTTCCTATGATGATTAAGACCCTAGAAAGAATCTCTACTTAACACATTCAACTTAAAGCATAAGATGCTCAAGATATGCCTATGAGAGCTTTTAATGTGTTTGATATCAAAAATCAAAGCTTAGAGTATTATAACTATGGAGTTTGTAAGCTTTGGAAGTTGTTTGAAAGCTTGGAAGAATGTATGAAAAAATTGGTCTCAAGTCATCAATCTTTCTCTTTCCAAAAAGCCTTACATTTATAGGCTAGAAAAGTTCCAACGGATCTATCTTCGGACCTTCCGAAGATATGTCTCTGATCTTCGAGGTTGCAACGGTCGGATTTCCAACGGTCATATTACAACAGCTCTTTTGACCTTGCAACGGATAGCTTCGGATCGTCCGAAGGTTTATGGTCGGAACGTCCGAAGTTCCCAGGGATACCTGGGTTCGAAATATTCTCGGACGTTCCGAGACCGTGTTTCGGAAGTTCCGAGCTGCCCATAAGTCCTAACGACTGATAGATGAAAGGAATATCCTCAGACGTTCCGAGACATGTTCTCGGAAGATCCGAGCTTCCCAGAAAAACCATTTTTCACTAAGTGTTGGAAACTTGAGATTTTGTGAAAAACGTGCACATGGTGAAGAGCTCAAGAGTGTTCTATGCAATCAGTTAGATTTAACTATAATGAACATTTTAGATTGTAAGGACGCACAAAATATGGAGATATTTGGTAGATCGTGAGAGCTCTCCTCAGGGCAGAGAGTGGGATTAGAAACCCTGTTTGTATTATTCCAATTTTAACCAAAAAGGCTTCTAAGGCTTCTAGGTCATTCCTACGGTCCATATACCTTTGATGGTTGGCATTCAAAGAATTCTTCCTGTTTTGGTGCGAGCTTTCAAAACAACGTGTCTTCTGGAGCTTCAAGCTTGATTTGACTGTGCATGTCTTCTAGAGATGAGGTCTTAGACACGTAGACGGTCATGACTCACTCAAAGAAATTGACAACTCAGGACTCAGTCGGACACAGTCACGGAATTGACAAATCAGTCTGACTCAGGAGAGGCAGATTTAACTTTTAGGCCAACAGAAAGGAGCGGAGCAATTAGCCGTTGCTGGGCTTTCTTGTGTTACAAAGAGGCAGTGACGTTCGTTGGAGGCAGACGATCTTCCTTTTCATTTTTTTCTTTCATCTCTCTTTGCAAACTGCTGTGGGGGATAACGGTTAGTGCTGGACTGTGAGCGGAAGGAAAAACTTGCATCTCTTTTTTGTCTTTCATCGAAGAACTGTAGCAACTGGGTGGCAAACAACAGAACCAGAGTACACGAGCAGTAAGGGAAGCCTTTCTGACCTCATCTCCTTTCTTCTTTTCTCTATTCTTTCTACTATCGTTTTCTATCTCTTTGGGTGCTCTCTCTTCCTTTGCAAGACTTGGAGAGGTGAGCAGCAAAAAACCAAGGCGGGGAGACCTGGGAACAGAAGACCGACTGGTGACAGCAGTTGGAGTGACCTGAGTAACTAGAACCAGCAACTTGCACAGGAGAGTGCAGATCTAAGAGGAGATTGCTGCGAGGATCTCTTTCTTCTCTCCTTTCTTGGCAACGACTTGTGAAAAGCTAAGAGCTTTCAAGCAGAGAAGCCGAGGTAGTGCTTTCAGAAGAGGCGATGGAAGAAGCTAGAAGATCAGTGGGTCAAGAGATAAAGTTGTAGCAGAGACCATTGTTGTGTGACAGACAGCACATGAAAAGGTCAAGAAGAACTTATTTTGGCAATAAAACAACACCTTATCCCTTTCCTTTCCTCCTCTTTCCAGGGAGTTGTCTTCTTTTATTTAATTTCATTTTGTCTTTTATTTAATCTCATTTATTTGCATAACTTGTTGACAATGTTGATTAGCTTTTGAACTTTAGTTTATCATTTGGCATTTTATTCTCTTATTTGGTACTATTGCATTGAATTTTAAATTGGTTTATGCATTATTTTACTTTCAATTGAATGTTTGCCTTAATTGTTTTCATGTATTTTATTATAATGTCTAGCTAAAGTTCTAACTAAGGTGAAGGGTGAAGTTTAATTATTTACAGGCTATTTTGAATCAATCATTATGATATTAATGTGAGTTTCGATTAATTGAGTGGTTTAATCTAATCTTAAGTTTTATTACAAATCTAAGTAATTTTCTTGATTCAGTGTGATTTCCGAATACACTAATGCTTGGATTATCTTATGAATTTTATGATAAATTATCAATGACCTGTCAATGTCTATATGTTTTCTTTGAATCATTGTAATTTCCGAATACACTGATTACTTAGAGAATCCCCTGTGACATGTGATATGTATTTAATTATTTCTTTACGATCAATTATTTGAACGAAATATTTGAAGTTTATTATTGATTTAAGTGTCCCATCTTCCAATGAGAGAATCATCACGAATCTCACTGAGACAAGTTGATAATGAGTCTATAAATTATTAAATGGATCCCTGAACCTTAGTGCATTTTTTTCTCATTGATTTAAATTCATCACCATCTTTGCTCCATAGCAAAATCCAATTTTAATTCTTTTCTTCTTAAATAGTATTCTTAATACCTTCAGTCCCTGTGGATTCGACCTCGGACTCACCGAGTAATTATTACTTCTCTACATGCACTTGGTTTTACACTTTTAAAGTGGTAGCAGCATCGAGAGGTCGGTCCATACTAGTGTCTCGATCTTGGGCAACACCATGCTGACAATAGTTTCAAGTCTAGAAATCTTTCTTACACAGAACAACATCTCACCCTTTACCGAGGGGTCGGTCCTGCTACTTTCAATCGGTCTTGATATACCGAGATGTATGTTTCTTCGAGAGCCGACTTGAGTTCACACTCTATAACTCACAGGTCCTTTACCGATGAGTCTTCGACCACGAGGGGTAGTTTAAGTTCATTACCGAGGAGTCGGTGCATACGAGACTCTCGAAAAGAAGCTTACCTAGAATGGCAGTTCTTTGATCCAGAACCTCTGTCAATTTGGCCGACCAGTCCTTGACCACAATGGGTCGATCCTGTTTCCACCGAGGGGTCGGTGAGAACGACTAGTCTAGTTGACAATGTAACCAATTATACATTTCCAAGTTGGGTTCCAATTCACTGTCCAACTTCCTCTCTATGCTTTTAATGATTTTACCTTTTGTTCAACTTAGCCTAAGAATGGTCCTGTCAAAGGTGAGGGTACCATCTAAAGTCATCTGTGACCAAATACCTGTTTTGTGATTGCCATAACGATGAACATTAATCCAGTTGAGCATGATCTTCACTCTTGATCACCTTGGGTCTTCAAGATTTTTAAGAAGTGCTTCTTCCCGAGTCATGAAATGACAAACTTAGGGACTCGGCAAGCCGGGGCACTAACAATCTTCCCTTTTGTCAATTTCATGACAAAACCTAAAAGTTAATTCATTATAAGCCCACCCTTATTACATCACATTTGAATACAAAATATTACATCAATTGCATGTATATATTCAAATGGAAATAACAAGACTATGATCTTTACATATTCTTGTTCAGTTTGCTTGACTTCATGTTTTCCTGTTCAAGCACATAAACAAGCAACACTAGAAAATCATTAGAAGGATTAATCCAAAACATAAATATGCATCCATGGACTAAACAAGATTCGTATACATTCTCCCCCATACACCATGATTTCCTAGTAACCAACAGCTTAAGCTTATCACCAAGCTTATCCAAGCTAACAGTGTCGAGAGGATTTTCTCCCAAATCCAACTCTAAGCATAGACATTCCCTTATGTTTATTGGCTTCTTTATATTCCTCCCCTTTGTGGTTCTCTCTTCCTAGAGGCCCAACCACTTTGGCTTCTTCCCATCTTTTGATGTCTTATAGCTTCCACTAAATTCTTCCCCATCTTGTCATACAATTGACAAAGTTCTAGTACGCAGACATTTGCAGCACTCCCCCATAAGATGTGTTTCCCTTACTGCAAAAATGAGATGTATGTCCAAGAAATGAAATGCGTACATGTATGAGTATGAGAAGTTATGGTGATGTACATACGCCAATGGCTTTTCATAGGGAAAGAAAGCGTGTTGACTCCAAGGGTTTGGTCATGATATCTGTCAATTGGTTTTCCGTGTAGATGTGCACAAACTCGATAGTTTTCTCCTCCACCAATTCTCTTATCAAATGATGTCTTATGTCTATGTGCTTGATCTTGGAATGTTGTACTGGCTTCTTGGAAATGTTGATTGTACTAGTGTTGTCGCAGTACAATGTCATGGATTCGTGCTTAAGTCCATAATCGACCAACATTTATTTCATCCAGATCAGTTGGGTACAGCAGCTTGCAGCTACAATGTACTCTGCTTCGGATGTGGACAGAGCAATTGAGGATTGTTTGCGGCTATGCCATGTCACTAAACAATTTCCGACGTAGAAACAACATTTTCACATGTAGATCTAAATACTATGTCATCTACCTATATTTGGGCGATAAGGATAGACTCCTTAGTCTTTTGGACAAACAGAGTTTTGTCTACACTCTCTCTTTGAAAATTGTGACCAAGCAGGAATTGAGTTAATCTCTCATACCAGGCTCTTGACCCTTGTTTGAGGTCATATAGAGCTTTCTTAAGTTTGAACACATGGTTTGGAAATGTTGGATCAATGAATCATTTGCATTGTTCGACGAATACTTGCTCATTTAAAAAGCCATTCAAGAAGGTACTTTTTACATCCATTTGGTAGAGTTTGAACTTGAGATGGCATCCAATGGATAGCAGAATTCTAATGGATTCTAATCTTGCTACAGGGGCAAAGGTTTCATGAAAATTTAAACCTTCAATTTGAGTGTATCCCTAAGCTACCAGTCTTGCTTTATTTCTCACAATAGTCCATGTTCATCCAGCTTGTTTTTTTAAAATCCATTTTGCTCCAATTATGTGTGTTTCCTTGAGTCTAGGAACCAAATCCCATACATCATTTCCAGTAAATTATCCTAGTTCCTCTTGCATGGCATTAACCTAATCCTCATCAGCTATGGCTTCTTCTATCCTTTTGGGTTTCAGCTGTGAAGTAAAGCATGCATAATTAACCAAGTTCACAAGTTGTCTTCTTGTTCTTACTCCAATAGTGGATTCTCCTATGATTTGTTTGAGAGGGTGTTACCTTTATGTTTTTAAGAGGTTTTGGTTCAGGTGGGGGATCTTGTGGTTCATCTTTACTTTCTAGATTTACTTCTTCTTGAGCTAACCTTGATGAATTCCTCTTCTTTTGACTATCTAGTGTACTTAATTGATCATCTACTATTACATTTACTGATTCTTGGATGGCACCAGTTCTAAGATTCTTGACCCTATAAGTATGACTATTTGTGGAATACCCTAAGAAGATGCCATGATTTCTTTTGGATTCAAATTTTCCTAAATGCTCTATATCCCATAGTATGTGACATTTACTTCCAAAGACTTTAAAGTACTTGGAGTTGGGTTTCCTACCAATCCAAAGTTCATACGCAGTTTTGTTCAGTCCGGCTCTCAAATATACTCGATTAATGAAATAGTATGCAGTGTTAACAGCTTCAGCCCACATATTTTTTGAAACATTCTTGCTTTCAAGTAAGGTGTTGGCCATTTCTTTAAGGACCCTATTTTTCCTCTCGGCAACTCCATTTTGCTGAGGTGTTTTGGGGACAGAATATTCATGATGGATGCCTCATTTTTTCAAATAAGATTTTCAAATTCCCTCCCATGATCAGTCCTTATTCTGTGAATATTTGACTCTTTTGCATTCATAATTTGTTTTGCAATGATTTTGAATTCATAAAATGCATCAAATTTTTCCCTCAAGAAGTGTACCCTAGTGTATCTAATATAGTCATCAACTATTACTAAGAAATATATCTTTCCACTAGCACTTTCGTGTTGACTGGGTCCAACTAAGTCCATGTGAAGTAGTTATAAGGGTCTAGAAGTTGTGATCAAATTTATATGTTTATGTGCTGCCCTGATTTCCCTTTTGACAGTCACCACAGATGATTCTTTCAGATAGTCTAACTTTGGGTAACCCTTTTATATATTCACTTAGTTTGAACAAGTCCTTGAAGTTCACCTGACCGAGCCTTTGATGCCAAACTTCAACTTCACTGATTTTGGACAAGAGGCACTCATGTGTGATAGGAGTTGATATACAATCCAAAACATAGCAATCATCATAAGTAAGGATGCCACTCAAAACAACTTCACCTTCTTTTAAATAAACATGACAGTCCTTCTTACTAAAGGTGACTTTCTTATCATTACCACACAATTGAGATATACTAAGTAAATTGTGCTTTAGACGATCAGCAAGGTAGACATCTTTGATAACCCTAGAGGATGGCAGATTCAATGACCCCTTACCTAATTATATTTTCCAAGTTTTTATCACAAAAAACTACAGTTCTTCCATTAAAATTAACCAAATCAGACATGTAAGAACTGTTTCTAGTCTTATGTCATGAGCATCCACTATCTAAGTACCACTTGGATTATCTTTCAACATTAAAAGTTGTATGAATCATGAAGCTCTTATTGTTTGGAGAACCATTAGATGAAGGGGCAATAGTAGAGTTCATCTCCTGTATAATCTATTCAGATTTGAAATAGGGTTTTCCATCAAAGAATCTGATCCTTGGATTCCCAAATCTATCTAGGAAGATTGGTAAATTTTGATTTAGTGCATTACGACTCTGATTTCTCAGTGAACACCTTATCTGATGATTTTTCTTGAGATAACAATTGGATTCAAAATGACCCTGTTTTCCACTACATGTGCAATGTAAGTTAGAGAGTTTGGACATTTGGTTTATAACACATATGGATTTTTCGCCTTGGAGCAACTACCACGTTTTTACCATGCTCTATTCCTAGACTTGTTCTTGTAATCCTTTCCAAAACTAAGGATCTTTTCCAATTTTTCATTTCCACAAACTACCTTGTCTTTAGATTGAGATAACCTTTCTAAGTCAGACATTAACAAACTAATCTTGTTTTAAGACACCTTTTCATTTCAGCCAAGTGTTTATGATCTCTCCTACATAGATCCACTTGGGATTGAATGTCAGTCTGACTTTTTCTCAACACTAATACCTCATCAATTGATTTTTCAAATTTTGTTGAGAAAAGCTTTTTTTTTCAATTCTCTCAATTTCAAGGAGTTTGGTCAAGTAGGACATTCTCACTTATAAGTTTGTGAGCTGTCTTGGTCAATTTCATACTCTCAAGATACAAAGCATTGTATGTTTCTTGGAGATCATCAAGAGTCTCTTCATTTTCAAATTCACTAAAATGTTCTTGTTCATCAGAAGGAAACGAAACAACAAAACTATGAAATGTACCTTTACTTTCTTTATCCAAGATTGATGTAGACTCATATTCTTCTTCATTACTTAACCTTATTTTGTTTAAGTCTTCTTCCTTTTGATGATGAGTTAGCCTTCCTGTTACAGAGATCACAAGAGCAAGACCTAATACAAAATTGTATGCATGATATTGTGATTTTGGATCTTCCAGGCATGATTTTTTAATAACCTCGACTCGATGTTTACCCCAGTTATTTTCTTATCTAGACATTGACATACAGGTATTCATAACAGTTGTTCTAGCAACAGGATCTCACTCGGACGATTAAATCCAAATATGTGGAGCACTAGGCTCTAATACCAATTGAAATTCCCAGTGTCCTAGAACATGATTGACCTTAAAAGGCGGGTGAATAGGTCAATCCCAATTCGTTGGTTCTTTATAAAATTCCTTGATTGATTAATATTTATGCAGCAGATACAACAATCAAGTGTGTGAGTGTAAGCAAAAATGATTATGCAATTAACACAATAAATTAGCTCTAACACCAAAAGCACATAGACATAAGATATATAATGGTTCGATTAGCCAACCTACATCCACTATTAGGACTAACTCAACATTGAGTTATTCCCAAATTCACTAAGTGGCGACTTACACCCTCACAATTAGAGTATGAATTCCACCTCACTCAATCATATGGGAATTTCACCCACCATTGTACCAGAGACGACGCTCTAGAGTTTTTTATAGTGGTTCCGGAGCCATTCCTCCTTATTCCACTTTCGGGACAAAAATTTTTAAAACAAACTTAAAATCAAAAAGCACTTGTCTTGTAGCTCTTTCTTGAAGATGTGTGCTTCTCAAATATTCACCCAATGTGTATCAACTGATCTTTCTTGCAGACATCGTGTAGTAATCACAATTTCAGGATGACTAGGAAAATTGGTTCAAATCCTAGTTGGCGTCTTATCTTATCTCCTCTATTTCTCTCTCTACACAATCTTAGTCAAAGATTGGGTATTTGATTTTTGGGTATAGACACAAGAGAGATGATCGTTCCTTAGAGTGTAATATTTTTCTCAGTTCAGGGAAGATCATCAAATGATCTCACAACAAATATTTATAGAGGAGTCTTAGCAGTTTTTCAAACTGTCTAGTACCTACAGGTCGGTGGCACCGATGGGTCGGTGTTCATATTTATTACCGTTCAACCACCCGACCGTTTCGTATTAATTGCACTCCCAACGATATAATTACTTCCCAGTCGATAGGTCGGTGTCGCCGATTGGTCGACAGTCATGACACCGAGAGGTCGGTCCCTACGAGTGTCTCGATCTGGGACAACAACA
The DNA here is from genome assembly GCA_013350335.1 of Chimonanthus salicifolius. Taxonomy (NCBI): domain Eukaryota; kingdom Viridiplantae; phylum Streptophyta; class Magnoliopsida; order Laurales; family Calycanthaceae; genus Chimonanthus; species Chimonanthus salicifolius. The sequence continues at coordinate 32,207,644 of CM023539.1, forward strand.
TGCTGACAGTAGTTTCAAGTCTAGAAACATGTCTAACCCAGAACAACATGTTGCCCTTTACCAAGGGGTCGGTCATGCTACTTTCAATCGGTCTTGATATACCGAGATGTTTGTTTATTCGAGAACCCACTTGAGTTCACACTCCATAACTCATAAGTCCTTTACCAATGAGTCTTCGAGCACGAGGGGTCGTTTAAGTTCATCACCAAGGGTCGGTGCATACGAGACTATCGATCAGAGGCTTACCTAAAATGACAGTTTTTTTATCTAGAACCTCTATCAATCTAGCCGACCAGTCTTTGACCATGATGGGTCTATCTTATCTCCACTGAGGGGTCAGTGAGAACAACTGATCAAGCTAACATTGAAACCAATTACACATTTCCAAATTAGGTTCCAATTCACTGTCCAGCTTCCTCTCTTGGCTTTTAATGATTTTATCTTTTGTTCAACTAAGCCTAGGAATGGTTCTCTCCAATGTGTGGGTACCACCTAAAGTTATCTCTGTCCAAATACATGTTTTGTGATTGTCCGTAACGATAAGCTTTAATCCGGTGGAGCATGATCTTCACTTTTGATCACTTGGATCTTCAAGCTTCTTAACAAGTGCTTCTTCCCGAGTCATGAAATTGACAAACTTAGGGACTCGGCAAGCGGGGCAATAACACCCTCCATGATCACTTCTTATTCTATTGATAGTTGTTTCTTGTTCATTTTTTATGCATTTGGCAATAATTTTGAATTCTTCAAAAGCATTAGATTTTTCTCTCAAGAAGGCTACCCATGTGAATCTAGAGTAGTCATCCACAACAACCAAGAAATATTTTTTACCATTTCGACTTTGAGTTTGAGAGGGGCCTACAAGGTCCATGTGCAAAAGATCTAGAGGTCTAGTAGTCCCAATGTGATTAACTCGTTTATGGGCAGCTCTAACTTGTTTGCCTTTTTTTTACAATCACCACAAATTGTTCTGTCTTTTCTACTAATTTTTGGCAAACCGATGAGATGTTCATTAAGACGGGACAAATCATTGAAGTTAACATGCCCAAATCTTTTATGCCATAATTCAGATTCATTGATTTGGGCAATGTCACAAGATGTGCTTGCTTTTAGAGTGGTCTTTTTCAAGAGCATAACAGTTGTCAGATGTTTTGAGACCCTTTAAAATGACATTGCCTTCTTTAGTGACCAGCTCACAACTTTGTCGTCTAAAAGTAACAGAGTTGTCATCTTCACAAAATTGTGAGATACTCAACAAGTTATGCTTCAAGCCATCCACAAGCAGCATATCCTTTAATGTCATGGATTCTGATAAGGTCAAAGTCCTTTTACCCATGATATTTAGCACAATTACTACCTCCAAACGTCACAGATCCTCTGTTGAATTCAACGAAGTTAGAAATGTAGGATCTGTCTCTAGTTATGTGTTTGGAATACCCACTATCAAGGTACCATCTAAGCTTTTAACGCAGTATGGACAACTAGACCTTTCATTTTAGGTACCCAAAGAAAAATAGAGAAGGATTTGAGTCATTTTCATGAAATTTAGATATATTATTTTTATATCTTACTCCAAAATTTTGTCCTATTAACTCATTCAAAATATCATTTTAATTTTTGAGTTAAGGAGTGGTAGTGATTTCCTTCAAAATTTTCTCAAAATTTTTTATTTTTAGACACCTTAGGAATATTTTCAAAATTTTTTTTTATTGAAGATGTCTTTTACGCAAATTGGATTCGAACCTCAGGTGTCCAGTCTTTCCACAATAGTAACATATAACATTAGAATTTTTGGTGGAGTAAGACTGGGATTTCACAAATACAGTGTCGGTGTTGGGCCTTTTCTTATTGTGATTGTTGAAACCTAGACCCATTCTATCACTGTGAAGTTTACCCAAGTTTAGGAGTTTTTCTAATTTCTGTTCACCTTGAGTAAATTTATCTTCAAATTTTGTTTTATGATTTCTAAGATTTTTCAAATCAGTTTTTAATTTTCATTTTCCTCAGAAAGTGTGATTTGAATTTCCGTAATTTTTTAACGTCATTTGATACATCTTTATTGTGCCCTAAAGGAAATTTTCATTTTCTCTCAATTTTATAATTTCATCATTCCTTGTTTTTTAATTTGATGAGAGTTTTCCTTTTTTCAGAAATTTCAATTTCTAATTGACTAGACAATTTAGCATTTTCAGCTTTAGATTTATTTAAGTTTCTAGCCAATCTTTTGCTTTCTCAGTACAGAGAATCATATGCATTCTGAAGATCATCTTCTTCATCCTCATCATCAGAATTTTCATTACTGTTTGCAATAATGGGAGCATCTAGATTTGAAGGAGTGGAGGCTATGAAACTTTTTAATGTTTCATCCTTTTCTTTCACGAACTCATCAGAGTCACTTTCAGTTTGGGATGTATTTGTGTCTTCCCAAACAGTTGTCATAGCATTTTTCTTAGATCTCCTTTTTGATGAGCAATCATTAGCAAGATGCCCATAATCATTGCAATTACAACATTTTTGATCTTTTGTTTTGTCTACCGAAGAACTTGTTTTTCCTTTTTATTTATCTTTAGAGTCATCCCTTTTTGTTATTTTTGAAGTTCTTCTTTTCATTAATTTTTTTTAGAAATTTCTTGGCTAGCATAGCCCATATTCGTTTGAGTCATTATCGGACTCAGATTTTTCAATTTCTTATGTTTCAGGTTTCATATATGAATTTAGGGCAATAGATTTACTTTTTGGTTTACCAAAGTGGAGTTCAAAAGTTTGTAATGATCCCACAAGGTCATCTACTACCATTTTGGCCACATCCCTAAATTCTTCAATGGCTACTACCTTGGGACTAAACATATCAGGCAAGGATCTTAAGATTTTGGTGCATATAACCTTGTCTGGTATCCTTTCTCTGAGAGCCCATCTAGTATTAACAATATCATTCAATTTGGAATAAAACTCCGTAAATGTTTCATTTTTTGCATTCGGATATTTTTTTTTTTTCAGAGCTTAATATTTGGAGTTTTGATCTTTTGACCAAATTTTTTCCCTCGTGGGTTCTCTCGAGAATGATTCAGGCTTCTTAGCTGTTTCATACGTCATACTTCTTTTAAACTCGTCTGGTGAAACATCACAGTTGATTACATTCAAAGCTTAGCATTATATAAGGAATTTTCAGTGTTAGTCCAGGAGAAAAAATCTTTAGGTCTGGTCAATTTAACATTGGTTGAGGATCTTTCTCAGATGGATCAATTATTTCTTCAATAGGGTGAACCCATCCTCTTAGAATAGATCCCCAGATAGTTCCATCGATGGATACAAGAAAAGTTTTCATGCGAGCCTTCGAGTAGGCATAATTTGCACCATCGAAATATGGAGGTTTGGTAACCTCTTATCTCCTCTGTTCATTGTCCTAGCACAGGGATCACCTCTAGAAGATTAAGTCTTAAAAGAGGAACCTTGCTCTTGATGCCACCTGAAAGTTCGGGCTAAACCAATGCATTGTCCTAGAAGAGACGGTAGGGGGGGGCGGTAAATAGGACCTTTTTAAAATTTTAATCCAATTTCCTTAATTTTTTTATTAACACGTAAAAGAATAAAGGCACATAAAACAATCAACGTAAAATATAAGCAGTTAAATTCACTAAACAATTATCAGATCTAGAACCATAAGAGCATTGCACACTATTCACACATTGCACCAGCATTTATAGTGGTTCGGTTCAAAGAACTTACATCCACTAACAGAATCACCAAACTTAGGGTTATCCAAGACACACTAAAATTAAGGTGAAATACCCTAAAATTACAGTCCTAGAAAGAGGTTCGACCACAGAGATCTAGATCTCAACTCCTATTTTTTATGGTGGTTCGACCCACAGAGGTCTAGTCAACCTTACAGATATATAGAAATAAAAAGAGGGAAGAACACTTCCCTTGAGCCTTTCAATGATCTCCTGTTGTGTTCTTCATATTGTTGGTTGCATGCTTCAGTAGATGATCTCCGTGTAATAATGTGTGCAACCTTTGGGTATGACGCTACAATCTCCCATTAAACCCCTTTTTCATATTTTTACTATTTGAAAAACCATAGGGGTGATTCTTGAAAGCAAGGGAAGAATGATTCCCAGATCTAGGGTTTTTGGGTTAAGGCTATCTCTCAAGATTTCTCCTTAATCTCATTCTCATGATTTGTCATTAGCCTTAATCTGTATTTACAAGCAAAAATAAAACGGCTAATCAACGGATAGAAATAACGTTGTTCGATAGGTCGAGGAGCTGGAGGGTGTAGTCTCGACATGTCGAGACATATACAGATGATGAGTTGTTTAAAATACAATGGTCTCGACACGTTGAGAATCTTTAATGTGTTGAAAATATGATTACCAAAAAAGGTTTCATTGACAAGTTAAACATTATTCGACTATCGAACCCAAGAGCACCCAAAAAAGTGATAGAAAAAATCACAACTAGTCGAATAATTCGACACGTCGATCCCAAGAGCCATCATAAAACCCAAACAATTTTCGACAGTCGACTGTGTTCGACATGTCGATCCATAAGAAGGTCGATTCGTCGACTGGTCAAACGGGGTAATCTATATGACAGTAAGCACATGGGTTTTGGATATAGTCCAGGGGCTTTGGTTTTGGGCCTCAATCAATTTTAATATAACAATTATGAACCCAACCTAGGTGATTTACCTGTTATGTTGCCACACATCAGAGAGAAAACCTTTAGCAAGTTTTATGAACTTCATGGGCTGCATGCGATCTTCCAACTTGAACATCCAAGGCAAGGTCTTGAGAAGGGCACAAAATTGACAAGAGGAGACACGGATAAACTGGGGCTCTAACAAGACACTTCGGAAGCACATCTAAATTTGCAAAGCTTCAAAGGCAAGTGTTTCTTGTTTTGATTTAATTTTCTAAATCATCTTGTACAGTGGATTATATCCGAGGGATTGAACCACTCTAAAAAATAGAGGGATAAGAACGTAGACTGGGGTAGGTCGAACCTTTCAAAATCTTGGGGGTTTGGTGAAATTCCTAGACAATTGTTTAGGTAGAATTCCTATTCTATTTGTGAGGGTGTAATTCCCCACTTAGTTAATTTGGGATAGCCCAAGGTTGGGTGAGTCCATCAGTGGACGTAAGAGGAATTTACTTCGAACCACTTTAAATTGAGAGCATTGGTTCTTTACTTGTGTGCTTGCATTTTCATCTTGTACACTCTTGAATCACACACTTGATTAATTTGTTAATCTGCTGCATAAATTGTTAATTAATCAAGCAAATTTTTAAAGATCAATAAATTTGGTGATTGACCTATTCACACCCCCCCCCCCCTCCTTTAGGATCATTCTTGTTCTAGCTTCGAGACTTTCTTGCAAATCATATGTTTGAAAAAAAGTAATGAAGATCAAGAAATCACATCCAAAGACTATGAATATTGGAGCAACAAATTGAAGATAAAAAAGGTTTGTGAAAATGAAGTCTTGTGACATGAAGTATACAAGAATATTGAAGACATTTGAAAATCAAGTCCAAGTCAAGTTTGGGTAGGATTAGGCTTTGAGTGTTTAGGACTCTAATTGTAAAGTTACTCAAAGATGAACACCTTGGCTCAAATTTGATTTAAGATGGACCCTAGGAACTTGTTACCACCTTGACCACATAACATTAGGTTCCTAGTTGTTGGCTTTAGTCCCAAGGGCACATTGAATACATAAAAGGACAGATTGAGACTTAGAGATTGAAAAACATATGTTTCACTGGCCAAACCATCGATTGTTACAACTTCTTACCGTCGACTATGAGTATCATTGTGAAATGCAGTTAGTCTCAGATTGAATACCATTGACTGTTGTATGAGAAACTGTCGTCTGTCTAAATGTTGTAACAAATGTTTGGTCTCTAATAAGTTACCGTCGACTCTTGAGTTGGCAACCTTCGACTAATTGAATTGATTGTAAATCATTTTTAGTCTTTGATAGCAATTGTCAATTGATAAGTCAGAAACTGTCAACTGTCTAAAACAAATGTGTAAAACAGAGTTTGTCTCTGATATCCATCCGTCGACAGTTTCCAATCGTGACTACTTATACAATTGGTCCAAACAGTCACGTGCTTATCTAGACTATCGAATATGTGGTGGCAACAATCAATTTTTAATGCATTAAATGCTCATTCAAACGGTCATCTTTTTTATTTAATGCATGGCAATGGTAATAAATTTGAAATTTCTATATATACTTGTTATTATGAAGTCTAACCACTCTCCACCAATTGAGATATAGAGATAAATCAATTTGTCTATCATTCAAGCGCAAAATCATACACTTGCAAATCATTTATTGAGCCATCTTTGTTCAAATCCTTGAGTAACTCTTATGAATCATATTGAGAGAGTTATTCCTGAGCTTCAACTTGTAATCTATTAATTGTATCTGAGATAAAAGGTTGTAAAGGGTTGGACCAACCCTAGTGAAGATAGAAGAAGGGATTCTACTTCAAGTTGGAAGAGAGGTGTAATCAAGGAGCTGTAGAAGGTTTCTTCGCCACCCATAAGGAGAAGCAATAGTGGATTTAATCCTCAAGCAATGTCTTAAGGCGATGACGTAGATAGGGAAGTCAAATCTCATAAAAATTCAGGTTCAATCTCACAATCTCTTTTCATCTCCTCTTTCTATTTGTGCTTTAACTTATTCTTATTTAGATGTTACGTTTCTAATTTGTGTAATTGGAGAAATGCCTAAAAGTTTGATTCACTGAATTCACCCCTTTCTTGAATCAATTTATGGGCAACACCCTACTTTCTGTTACCAATTGCCCAAATAGATTAAATTATGTACTGCAGATAGTTTTTATTGTAATTAAACAATTATGTGGAATCACATATATTCCATTATAAAAATATTGTGCGATGTAATTTAAATATGGTGAAAGTTTTGTAAAAATCGAGTTACATTAAGAGATGTCGTCTTGATATTTCAATTGCATCATATTTATATATACTCTATCTCAAATATTTTGTATTTCTAATTTTTATTGATGGATTTTTAATCTATTATTTGTAATTTTGTCATTTTATACACTCAATTGCTACCTGTTATTAATCCTATCAAGTATGCGACATGTTTTTATTGTGAATAGGTCAAATGCTAAGAATGTTGTATTTATTCATGTACTAAAGTTGATATAATTTTAGAATTCCTTCATACAATATTAAGATATTATGTGAATTATTTAAAATTTAAAATTTAAAATAATCGGATATCATATTTTAACTATCGGTCCAAAATGTCAAATTAAAAAGATACCAAGTCTTTTATATGACATTTAATGTATTCTTTTATAGCTGTCATTGGATTTTTTTTTCTAACTTATCTGAAGTAACAAGGTACTTTCAATTTTAATTGCAATGCATCTGTATACCCTATGCCCTATTAATTATTTTGTATTTTTAATTTACGTGAATGAATTTTTAATCTAATATGTATATCTTTATCATGTTTTATACACTTAATTGCCAACTGATCAATAACTCACGTAAATATCATAACTAATTATATCAAAAGAAGAAAAAAAAAAGAGTAAGTACAAAATATGATATAGTTTTCATTGTAATTATAACAAATGACAAGAAACCTTGCACTTATTCATATACTAAATTCAATATAATTTAAGATTTCTTTTATAAAATATAAAAATATTCAAAAATTTAAATTTAAAATAATTAGAATCATATTTTAACTCATTATTATCATTATTCAACTCATTTATCCTTTTTAATATAGAGTTGACTTTTATATTTGAGTTTAACAAATTACTTTCATGAACTTACTAATTACTCTGTGTGCATATCATATTTTAACTATCAATTCATAATGTCAAATTAAATATTATATGCAGAATAATTTTTAAAAAGTATTATGTTTTTAGAAAAACTAACGTGAATTTAAGGAGAACTATCTCTAAGAGTTTTAAGGAGATTTTCCCCTTTCCTAATAAAAAATTATGTTTTTTACATGACAATTAATGTTGTTTTTAGTGTTATTTGTTTTTTTGTAATCTATTTAAATAAAAAAGGTAATTTTAAGTTTAAATATAGTATTAAAAAGATGATTTCCCAGTTAATAACCAAAATTAATTTTTAATTATTTGGTACTTTGGAATGGCCCACCGAGTAGAAGAACGCGTAATAGAATTTTGAAATTTGAAGTGGACACGTGGAACCACATGGGTATTGACTAGTATTGACGAAGAATGCTTAGTTTTCGTTACACTTCATTAAATTGGGCAAAACGGCTCCCTCTCAACACAAATCTCTCAGAAACATCGAAAGCTCTCCCAATCGCTCTCTTTCTCTAACTCTCCGACAAAGATACAAAGCTCTCTCTATCTATCTGTGCAAAAGATCTAAAACCTCTCTGGCTTTCGATCGTCCTTGCTCTCTGCGAGGATTATAGCAATCTTTATACAAAATCTATCTGCATTTCTCTTTCATTTTCTTGAAAGCTGGTTTCGGATTCGTTTCCCAAAAATCGAAGGGGAAAACTACTCTTTTTTCTTTCTTTTTTCCGCCGATTATTTTCTGATCTGGGTTTCATTTGATCTTTATTTAGGTCTTGAAGATGTCTTCAATGCCGCATCAAGGAGATTATGCTGGGGTTTCTTCACACAACTTTCACCTCAATGCCCGGCCACGGCAAGAAATGGCAGGTGTCTTTCGTGCGTCTGGCAGCCAGCAATTTGGCAGAAGAAACATGGGTTTTCAACATCCAAACGGAGGGCACAGTGTTCCTGTCAACTTTGATGCCTTTGACGATGTGGTTGTAATCACCATCCCGAGGCAAATTACACAAGTAAGATGATCTATCTTGATTTATTTGTTACTAAACATTGTTTCTTGTTTTTATTGTATTACACTGCATTGACTAGGGTTAGGGTTTTTCTTCTCTTCTTCTTCTTCCTCTTGTTTTCATCTTTTGGGACTGTTTGGTTTCATTTTTATTGACTTTCATAAAGATTTCTGCATTTTTTTAGGGCTTCGCTTGTATCGATGCAATTGATATTTATTGTTCTTTTCTGAAGATTCTGAATAATTTTTTGGCTTTTCTTTTATGCCTTTTGTTTTCGCTTGATTCATGTGCGTTGATTTTTTTAAGGGTTTTATACAATTTGCTCTTCCCATTTTTGGGCAGAATAATTCTGCTTTTATTTTTCATTGTTTTTGTAGGCTTGCTTTTGACTGGATCGATCTTGTAAAGTGCATATCTAAATTTTTGTTGTTTTTTTTCGTTGCATGAATGTGTCAATTTAATTAAAAAAAAGATATCTGTCAATTTAGTGCAAGGATTCTTGCTTTTTGTGGGATTTATTTCAACATTTGTAGATTTTCTATTGGTTTTGCCTATCTTTCAAAAAAAAAAAAAAAATTTAGTTCTAGATTTTTCCATGTAAGTGTAATTTTTTTGTCTTATTTTTTATTCTAATATCTCTGTTCTATTTTATTCATCATTTTTCTTTAAATATTTCTGCATGTGTATGTGTTTCTGTTCTGTTGCATAGTATGTCTGTATTTTTTCTTTGTTTTTCTATTTTTTTCCCTTTTATTCATTGGAATTGATAGGAACACTGGTTTTGTTAATAACAAGGGATGACAGGCTTGTCCTTTTATCTATTTGTCACCACATAAGTAGTGACAAGGTACACGACGTTCCCTTGTTATAAAAAATGCCAGTGCCCGTATCAATTTCCATATTCAGTACTTCAATGGCATTTTTAGAAGTGTGTTTTTTCTTGTAAAGATATGCATTATGCATTTTGGGATTTCTTTATAAAATTCTAAACACTTCTACGTTTGAAACTTGTGGTGGATTTCTGTATTCGTATGTATCTTTAATCATTTTCCCATCTAAAAAAATTATATCTACATTATGCTGGGCTTTTATGGGTTTAAGGGGCCATTTGACTATTTCTCAATCAATGCTATCTTCACCATTGTTGCCTAATGATTCACGGTTTTTATTCTTGGTTTACTGTTGTTGGTTTTAGATTACTGTATATTTAGCCTCATTAGATCATCCTAGCTGTTGATTTTTTAGCATCAAAGTTGTAACATTGGATAAACTTTTACTTCTGAGACTCGAACTTACTAGAATGAAGATAGATGTAGTCCTGTGCAAGGTAAAAGGGTAGTGTAGTGCATGGAGTGGTTTGAATTGATCATTACATACACCTTCTTATAGTAAAAAAAACTTGGAGAGATACTTGCTCAAACTTAGTTTTAGATTTACCTATTTCATGAAAGCAAATGGGTAGTTGAAAGATGTGGATTCAAGTCCTATAGGTGTTGTTTCAAATAAATAGTTGGTCTATGAGGAACAATTCATTGAAGGCAGTTACTTGTGTGAACTCCAAATTGATGGTTTGATGATGGTGGTGGTGATGATAAACGGATAGTTAAAATAACCTGTGACTAATTGGAGATGATGATGATAGATATTCTCACACTATTGAGAATAACCTTTATCATATGTTTCAATGGTTATTCAGCCATTCAATGGACCATGGTATGTAGTGGTAAGAATAGTATTGCCAAGTGTTATCGAGATCTATACGTGATATTTTGCTTATGATCTTTGTAGGCAGAATCACCTAAGGTTTTCTTTTTTAATCCACTTGATGTTTTGCCATCGTGAGATGTTAGTATTCAAAAGATGAGATTCAAATTTAACACCCACATAGTTGTTTCAAATCACTTTAGATAGGTTCATTTTTATGTACAAGTGACCAAGTCATTTCTCCTTTCGTTTATAATGTTCATTATGTTACAAACATGAAATAAGTCCTCTTAAAGTATGATGACAGAATCACCTTTACAAATAGTGTCAACTTGTAAGATGCTCAATTGTAAAAGCAAAAGAGGTGCAATGCATGTAAGATCAAGGGCAGCTATGTTAAAAATATTGCAACCTCTCACCAGCCTTCTTATGACACTAGAGGACTATGGGTTCCTCAAGATTTTGGGGCCATTGACCATATTTATTTGTTACTGTTGTTTCAAATTTATAGTTAATTTTTCCTTATGTGCATGTTCGGCATTTTTGTGGGAAAGGAACAGTGTTTTCATATGATCGAAATGATGAATGCAAACTATCAATGTTGAGGATTAACAAGTAACCATCAAATCTCAATGTTTTTATATCATGACGTGAAGTTTTTGGCATGTTCAGTCACAAATCCATGGTGGAGTTTGTGATATCAATGGTCTCAATCATGGGACCTTTTCACTAACAATCATTGTTATTTTTCTGTGGAAACATTTTCCTTGGGGAGAACCTTCTTTTTCTTAGAAAGGGTTTCCATGGAAAAGCAATTGTAGAGAAGTGTGAGAAAATTTTCTATCGTACGGAAAATGCTATGCTTTGTGGAGAAGGAAATGCTTGTGGGCATGGGTTTTTGTGTTTTTTTTTTTTTTTGTCTAAAATGAAAATGATTTACCATTTTATTATAGTCAAAAGGGTGAGGTTTGAGATTTGTTGTAAAGAAAATTTTTATATGGCTTACCATTACCATGGTGGAAAGGGTGGAGTGAGAATATTAGAACCGAAGATCAACAAAAATGGCCACTGAATTTTATCCAACATGCATGGTTTCCATTTTCCTAAGGGAAAGGGTTGAGATCTATTGTTCATTGAAAATTTTCCATTTGCTTGTGAATTTGATTGGTCACTTGTTGATCTTAAGCCTTGACCTTCCATGATACTTGACACTTTTGATCATTAGGAACTGTTTTTCCTTTTCGTGAAAGATGCCTATGTGATGTTGTATTTCATCTATTATTGCTTATTCTCCCTCATGTTTTTGTTGTTTTTTCCTCCTTTTGTTGTTAGATTTTTAGCACTAAAAATTTTGTTTATATTTATGTTGTTTTGTGAAGGTTAGAAACCACTCCAGGCAGAACCACACAATGATAGTCCTCGATGATGACTCAGTTGTACATCGAAGTCGCTCAGGTATCTATTTCAAACTTGCCACTTTAAGATGATACAATTCTGGTTGACTTGGATATCTTTTTGTTATTTTTTTTATTTTGAAATAGTAATAATGTATTAATGAGAAAAATTACAAGATAACAGCATAGGAGTGATATTATGTTGGTAACAAAAACACAAAAGATTGCATGAATCCAACAAAAGAATCACTTCTATCTATACCTACTTTTGACAAAGAGTCGACGATGTTGTTAGCCTTGCATGTAAACAAATCACAATCCAAACACATCCTGATTTACTCTTCCTCAAACACGTCGAGATAAATTGCATATATTGTCATCTTCAAGTCAAGGATAGTGAGTTAGGAAAGAGTTATTGATCAATTCAAGAACAACTAAGACGGTTAAGGAAACACTTTTGTACAATACCAAATACTATCTCTATCTATTCTCGTTTCCATATTCTAGTATCCCTGTGTAAAAGGGAATTTCTACTACGTACCATATTGATCCATCCCCTTTTCTCTACTTTTTACTGCTATGTTTCTAGGTACTTACACTAGCATTTTCTTTTTGAAGGGGTTATCACTGCAGAGGAACAAACGTCAACTAGGTTGACTCTCAATGATTATGATAATCATGGAAGAAATTTATTTAGTGCTAGGCCTTCCACTGATTCAGAAAGCAATCTCACTACTGAGGTAATTTGGATTATAATGAACTTATCATTTTTTGCACTTTAATTATGTATATCATCTAAAGATTGTTTCCTTTTGTCCAAGTTGTTAGTGTTGTTTACGTTGTCATTATTTCAAAATAAAAACATTATTAGTATTTGACAATTTTGTTTACATTGGTTGGGTCATTTAAACACGCAGCTACTTATTTTTTTTGGTTTTTGCTTCTTGTTAAGCTTTTCCTTAGGTTCTATTAATTTTGAGAAGAGTTTTCCCGGCATGGGTTCAACACTAAAAAGAGAGCTTATATAATATAAGTGATCAACTAATTCTCATATTCTCCATATCATGTGAACAACTTTATGGAATGAGGCTATGTATATTATATTTTAAATGTTGATCATTTTATTTAAAGAAAAGAATAATAGTGCATAGATCCTGGAGTAATTTTATTTAACGAAAAGAATAATAGTGCATAGATCCTGGAGTAGAAGACCTGTGATAGGTCTGGAGCCAAATTGATTTGGGCACTAGTACTAACATGGGAGGTTTCCAAGTTTTGGATCTAGTATAAAGGAAATTTCTGAAGTATGCCCCTAAAAACATTAGTATAGAGTACTGAAATGTTCTTACAATCTATCTAGTATAGTGTTAATGTGATCTCCCTCTTATCTTGATATCTGTATTTGCTTTCTTTCTTCATGACTGCATGTATCATTTCTAATCATTGAATCCATGCAAATGTTTTAATGTATATTCTGGTCATGCTTCTGCATCAAACAGCTATTCTGCCTCATCTAATAGTACGTAGGTCTTCCAATAAGATTCATAAACTAATATCATTGGTATCTTTTGCAGCACAATTATTGACAATGAAATCACAAATCTAGTACATTGTGCTCTTACAATATTATGCCAGCCACGAGTCACCAGTTTGTAATTGACTGACTAGAAGGGAGTGTAGGTCCCTCCTTACTCATTTTTCTCCTGAAGTGAGAAATCTCCATCTACAACATACCTCTCCCTTGTTTAATGCAGACAATATCTTAAAAGTGAAATGGGAGAATAATGAGCACATTCCAAGTGTGCGACGGGCTCAAAATCCATGTCTGTTTCGATAACCAGGCCTAATTTTGAATATTAATGATTTTTTTTTTCCTAATTGAATCTTTCTTCACATTATATGTGAATAATAATTTGGCACAGCCTCTGATCCAATTTATCAGCTGATTTCCCTGACAAGTTAGTCCCCATGTTATAGTATGATTTTGTAGGTGGGTTAGTATGAAGGAATTTTCTAAAGGAAATGCCCCCAAAAACGCTAGTATTGAGTCTTGAAATGTTCTTACCGTCAAAATATATGAGTTGAAATGGACAACTAAATAGAAGTGAATGGGTGACCTCCCTCTTATCTTGATATCTATATCTAATACATTGCTTTCTCTTTCTTTATGACTGCATGCATCATTTATGAACATTGGATCCATGCAAATGTTCTAGTATATGTTCTTCTTTGATGTTTGACCACTTTGGATCACTGTGACACCAGATAACTACACATGAAGGAAGGGAACCACAGATTAATGCAATGAAGGAACCAGCCTTCACTTGCTCCATTTGCCTGGGCCCTTTGGTGGAGGAGACATCAACGTTGTGCGGCCACATTTTCTGCAAGGAGTGCATCGCCACTGCCATCAGAGTACAGAGCAAATGCCCCACTTGCAGACACAGTTTAACAATTAACAACATACACAGGGTCTACCTTCCCACTACCACCTGTTAAGAGAAGTTACTTCAGACTACACTGTTGAAAGGAAGGACAAATAAAAATCACCACTTACAACGCAGTAGTTGTAAGTGGTGATTTTTATTTGTCCTTCGTTTCAACGACCTGACAAGTGCAGCAATTTTTAGTCGATTTCTGTGTTATGTGCATTAGATCTGAACTGGGTGTTCCCCAATGCCTGTTACTGAGTAGTCCAATCATTATTTCATCCATTTGTTAAGTTGTTCCATTGAATTAAAGCATAGAAATTATCTTTCCAGTTCTGTTTGTTGGTGGTCATTTCTGTCACTTCCTGTTTTGGAGTGTGTGCTGTATTACGGCGACTCTCCCACACAGTGTTAGAGTAGAGAGTAACACTTGATAAAGAAGGATGTAAACTTAAATTTCCCCATTAATAAGATCTACAAGCTTTGTGAAATTGAAGTACTTCATCAACTCTCAGTCAATCTAAGAACAGAAAATGGATTTTTTATGGGATTCCATTCAAGTAGATCTTTAATGTTTTGTTTAAGCAATAACAACTTCTCTATATCTACGTTAAGGTTTTCATGTTACCTACCTTATGTTTGGCATAATTCTTAACACTCTTTTATTAGGGTTTTGCAGTATAACGTTTTCTACCCTCTACTACTTTTAAATTTCATTGCCTTTCTTTGTAATTGATTTTGTGGACTCCAAAAATATTGACAAAATAAAGAATTGGTTGAGAATGGGTCCAGTCAGGTTATGTTAACATATGTAATGGATTGAAGGTTGGACCTACCCATTTAAACTTTATCAGGTATTTAGAGTTGGGTCAACTTGTTTAATCAATATTTAGGTCATATGTGATTCTAGTTTTTAGCTTTTAGTAAGGGGGATAAAATGGCTTGATCCATTTAAACTTGATCGTCTTTAATCAAATTGGCTCATTTAATAAGTGGATCAAGTGCCATTGGACCATACCATTTTGTAAATGGGTTAGGCTAGGTTGATCCATTTAATTTTATACGAAATTAACCCATTTAATAAATGGATTGAGTTAGCTCAATTCATTTAAACTTAATTAGGTCTTAGTAAATGGATCTAAGTATAATATGTGTGGTTAAGGTTTTTATTATTTATTTGGCCAAGTCTCTCAAAGGTGTATTTTGTAAATTTTCATAAATTATTTTTTAAAAATTTTAAGTTTTCTTAGAAAGTCATAAAATCTTAATTCATAATTTATTTTTTTTGTAAAATTAAAAATAGAAAATTTTCTTTTTTCTAAACGATATATACTGAAACAATTTATGCGTACAAACATGCATTTAATAAAGTTGATTATCATCTTATATTGAACCTTAAATGGTAGGGTGGAATGTGATTCCGATTATTGCACCCATCTAATCAACATTAAAAAATGAGGTGAAGCTCTGCATACAGGAGACAGCGTCTAAAAGTTTGTCATGTACTTTTTATTTTGTAGATGGGTCATGTACTTTTTCAAAGTTTTTATGATACTAAATTTTAACTATTTTTATTTAAAATATAGTTTTTTTAATCAGAATCACAATTAGACACAACTAATTAATAGTTTGGGTCAGAGGTCATCCGATATGTATAGTTTCGAACAATAACATATCATATATTGGCATATCTAGCCGATATCTATAATATCCATTCGAAGAAAGTTTTTTTTGAAAAAAATTAAATATCGATATCGGTGATATATCGATGCCCCCCTAGCATATCGGTAAAATATTGGCCATGATATCGGCCAATATTATACTAGAATTTATTTATTTATAAAATGTGATTACAACCTAATTTTTTTCCATTTAATTTTTTAATTAAAAAAAATAAATCAATTGATATTTGAAAAGAAAAAAGAGCGGAGAGAATAATATCGACGATATATAGGTGACAACAACGATATTTTAACCCCTGGTTAAATTAACAGTTCAGTTCAATTTATTTTGTTTTGTATTTTTATATTTTATTAGAATTTGGTCAATTGCCAAATTAGGTCAACTAGATGACTTGACAGGCTAATCAAATTATTTTATTCAATTTATAGAATTAAATTTATTAAATCTGTGCAGATTTATCTAACAAAATATAAATTATTAAAAAATATAACTAATAAATCACTAAAATGAAGCCATTTATAATAAAAAATATATATAAAATTATCAAAATAAATATAACCATGAGTTATATATCATTTATAACTTCATAATCATCAATCATCTCTCACAATTATTAATTTCCACTTACATAAGTTTGAAGTTCTAATGCATATCAATTAATTATTTTATTTATAGACCCATTTACTTAAAGTCTTAAACAAAGCAATTCAATCACACTTTAACTTGTTCAACTTGACCAAAGTCGTATGTTTTAAGTCTAATAGTAACTCATTTAATTAGACTAACGCTCATTTGGATCTAGTTTAAGCCCACCTGATGACCAGGTTTATAACTAGGTTGGGTTGATTCAACGAGTCAACCAAGAACTTGAAATGGTTAATTCAAAACTCACTCTACCCATTTGACCGAGTGACCAAGTTTTGTGATTGGGTGTTGAGTTGACAAGAAACTTGATTCGATTGCTTAAAATATAACTTCAAAGTTGTGTGAAGCAATATGATATTATGGCATTAGAATAAAAATTCTAATATGAATTGTTCTTGTTAGATTTGTTTTGAAATCGACTTGGGTTGTCTTCGTATCAAAACATTTTGGCATTCCCACTTTCATTGTTCTATCTAGGAAAAAAAAAAGTGAAAAAGATGAAAAATAACATAAAATTATCAAAATGTTGCAATTAATTATTTTAAATTTTTGAACGAATGTTAGAATTTCATTACAGAGGGTAAAACCACAAGCTCAAGAGGGGAAAAAGAAAAAAACAACAAAGGCCTCACTCTACATCAGGTCATGAAATAATAATAATAATAAAAAATACTTTCACCAGAGTTATAAGCAGTATAATTTACAAAAGCATCAAAGAAATCAGTTGGGAAGGCGGTCATTATAGAAATATTGAGGATTCTCACAAGGGAAGGCCCAGAGCAGAGAAGGCCGGGCCCAAGAAGAGTGTTAAAGGCAAAAAGAGGCATAAGTAGAATTGGGTCGAGAGTAGTAAGCTCACATTTGACAAGATCCGTTAGATAGGATGAAGGTGCAAAACCGTCCATTCAAGTCCCGAAGGAATTGAAGAGAGACTGAGAGAGGCACCAGTAGGCCTGTAAAGGGACTTGGATCGGCCTCCACCGACAGGATCCGAGTTCAGATCCGATAAGAAAATGGTTCGGATCCAGTCCGCCCCAGTAACACAAGATGTATTAAAATTTAGATCCGGCCCAACCCAATAAGCTTAATGGACTGTCCTCACCCCATTAAAGGTCTGATTGTCCATTTGACCCATCTAATGACCCTAGTTCTTCTGTCAGATTCAATATCGAATTTTTATGCAAATTTGATGCTACTGGGTCTAATATCAAAGTTTTTAACCTTATATTTTATTCTACTGGGCCCAATATTTATTTTTAACATAAATTTTTTGCTAATGAGCCCAATGCCCATTTTAACCTATAATTTTATGTTAGCTCATTTTCTTAACCTAAATATTTATTTTATCAAGACCAATGTTCATTTTTAAACTCGTCTGCGACTCGTCCAAGAATTATCAAATACTTAGGGTCCAATCCATGAGTAATAAACATAATCTAGAATCCGGCCCGTTTTGTTAACAATAGTGACCAATAGAAGAGAAAACTAGGAGCTCAAACCCATTCGAAGTAACACGAGATTGGACTCAACTTCCTAATTGCATTCCATTACACACAAAAAGGATATTGGATCTGAGAGCTGTAAATAAAAATAAATCCCTAGCAACAATGACTAGCCCAAAGAAATCCTTTAGTTTCCTTCCCTCCAAACATGCTAGACGAGAGCTGGAAAGAAAAGAGAAACCAATAGCTTCCATATCTTCTCATTGAATCTGCTAATTAGGAGATGAGATAAATCATTCCAAGGATTACTACGAAGACAGAGATTTGAAATCAATGAATTTAATTTTGAAAAACTGTCACAAAGTAGCTAAACAGATAGCCATATTCTACAACCAAAATCAGAGATGCCTCTTAGAATTCTCTTGAATAATTGAGAACTCAAAATGGCACAAAATAAACGGCTATAACTCAATGGAATTAAGAGTTCCACATGAGGCCAAGTCTGCCACAAATCAAGGGTCTGAATCACTCACCCATGACTAAATTACACCCTTAAATACTCCATTAGTCAACACAATACATCAGGATGAATTTTAAAGCATTGATCAAGTAGTCAGACCATGGTTCACCTGATGCTATTCCCTGATTAAAATATAACAAATATTTTTGACAGGGTATTGATGGGACGCCTCCATTATTTTGTGTGGAAACACATCCTACTACTTTAGTTTAAGTAAAATCATAATCCCTGCTAAAACGACACTTATCTCTTACACTAAAACAATAATCAAAGAGCATTTTAGTCATTTTAATCTAAGTAGTAAGGAAGTGTTCCCTTAAAAAAATTGGGAGTGTTCACATGAATCCCTTTTTCAAAATATTAATTTATCATTAATTAATAAATATAATATCAAAATATATATAACAATCATTATAAAAAAAAAACGAAGTAAACCCTCCATGTCCTTGTTGTTGCAGCTGTGAGTGAATTCTAGATCCATGGAAATGACATTAATCAATGCTATTAACGTAACGGGCACACTTATTAACAGGCTGTTTTGGATCTGAATAAGATCCCACACTTGAACACTGGGATTTGGGTTATATGACGTTCTATATCATATCCTGGCTTGAAGCCTACAGATTCAGGTCTGGAGCAACCCAGGATCTTCTTCATTGGCAAACCCTCATGGGATTAAGCTCAATCAGTTCTGATACGACGACATTCTCAGGAATTAAAAAAATAGTAAAAAGAAATAAGAAACCCAAATTAAAGAAGGTAAGTGACAGAGAGACTTAGAACAGATTCCCAGATTTTCCTTTCTTAGATGGATCAATTATTTCTTCAACAGGGTGAACCCATCCTCTTAGAACAGATTCCCAGATAGTTCCATCGATGGATACAAGAAAAGTTTTCATGCGAGCGTTTCAGTAAGCACAATTTGTACCATCGAAATATGGAGGTTTGGTAGCCTCCTATCTCCTCTGTGCATTGTCCTAGCACATGGATCACATCTAGACAATTAAGACTTAACGGAGGAACCTTGCTCTTGATGCCAGTTGAAAGTCTAGGTTAAGCGATTGCATTGTTCTAGAAGAGGGAGAGAGATAGAAGGAGGGGGGGGGGGGGGGGGGGGGGGGGGGGGGGGGCGGAGATGGGTGCTGGGTGGGGTAAATAGGACCTTTTTAAAAATTTAATCCAATTTCCTTAATTTTTTTTTTATTAACACGTAAAAGAATAAAGACACATAAAACAATCAACGTAAAATATAAGCAGTTAAATTCACTAAACAATTATTAGATCTAGAACCATAAGAGCATTGCACACCATTCACACATTGCACCAGCATTTATAGTGGTTCGGTTCAAAGAACCTACATCCACTAACAGAATCACCAAACTTAGGGTTATCCAAGACACACTAAAATTAGGGTGAAATACCCTAAAATTACAGTCCTAGAAAGAGGTTCGACCACAGAGATCTAGATCTCAACTCCTATTTTTTATGGTGGTTCGACCCGATAGGTCGAGGAGCTGGATGGTGTAGTCTCGACATGTCGAGACATATACGGATGATGAGCTGTTTAAAATATACAGATGATGACACATATACAGTGGTCTCAACACGTCGAGAATCTTTGATGTGTTGAAAATATGATTACCAAAAAAGGTTTCATTGACAAGTCAAACATTATTCGACTATCGAACTCGAGAGCACCCCAAAAAAGACAAAAAAATCACGACTAGTCAAATAATTCGACAGGTCGATCCCAAGAGCCATCATAAAACCCAAACGGTTTTCGACAGTCGACTGTGTTCAACATGTCGATCCATAAGAAGGTCGGTCCGTCTACTGGTCGAACCTGGTAATCTATGACAGAATGCACCTAGGTTTTGGATATAGTCCAGGGGCTTTGGTTTTGGGCCTCAATCAATTTTAATACAACAATTATGAGCCCAACCTAGGTGATTTACCTGTTATGTTGCCACACATCAGAGAGAAAACCTTTAACAAGTCTTATGAACTTCATGAGTTGCATGCGATCTTCCAACTTGAACATCCAAGGCAGGTCTTGAGAAGGGCACGGAATTGACAAGAGGAGACACGGATAAACCGGGGCTCTAATAGGACACTTCGGAAGTACATCTACATTTGCAAAGCTTCAAAGGCAAGTGCTTCTTGTTTTGATTTAATTTCTAAATCATCTTGTACAGTGGATTAGATCCGAGGGATTGAACCACTCTAAAAAAATAGAGGGATAAGAACGTAGACCGGGGTAGGTCGAACCTTGCAAAATCTTAGGGATTGGGTGAAATTCCTAGACAATTGTTTAGGTGGAATTCCTATTCTATTTGTGAGGGTGTAATTCTCCACTTAGTGAATTTGAGGTAGCCCAAGTTGGGTGAGTCTATCAATGGACGTAGGAGGCATTTACTCCGAACCACTTTAAATTGAGAGCATTGGCTCTTTGCTTGTGTTATTGCATTTTCATCTTGTACACTCTTGAACCACACACTTAATTAATTTGTTAATCCGCTGCATAAATTGTTAATTAGTCAAGCAAATTTTTAAAGACCAATAAATTTGGTGATTGACCTATTCACCCCCTCCTCTAGAGTCAATCTTGTTCTAGCGTCGAGACTTTCAATACATTTATTGCAAATCATATGTTTGAAAAAGAGTAATGAAGATCAAGAAATCATATCCAAAGCCTAAGAATATCGAAGCAACTAATTGAAAATGAAGTCATGTGACATTGAAGCATACAAGAATATTG
The DNA here is from genome assembly GCA_013350335.1 of Chimonanthus salicifolius. NCBI lineage: Eukaryota > Viridiplantae > Streptophyta > Magnoliopsida > Laurales > Calycanthaceae > Chimonanthus > Chimonanthus salicifolius. The sequence goes on from CM023539.1 coordinate 32,229,073, forward strand.
AAGACATTTGAAGATCAAGTCCAACTCAATTTTGGGTAGGATTAAGCTTTGAGTGTTTAGGACTCTAATTGTAAAGTTACTCAAAGATGAACACCTTGGCTCAAATTTGATTTAAGATGGACCCTAGGAACTTGTTACCACCTTGACCACATAATATTAGGTTCCTAGTTGTTGGCTTCAGTCCCAAGGGCACATTGAATACATAAAAGGACGGATTGAGACTTAGAGACTGAAAAACATATGTTTCACTGGCCAAACCATCGATTGTTATAACTTCTTACCGTCGACTATGAGTATCACTGTGAAATACAGTTAGTCTCAGATTGAATACCATTGACTGTTGTATGGGAAACCGTTGTCTGTCTATGTGATGACTTGACCCGAAATAGCGGGTCAATCGAATCGAGTGAAACTAAAATAGCAAATGGGTTCCTTGATTTTGTTGTGTGAAATTATATGTTATTTTTTATTTTATTTTTATTGTTTAAAATAAAATAAATAAACACACAAAAATCTAGAATTTTATTAATTTAGGTTCCCTAATGCACACACATTTTCCCTCAATTAGAATTTTCAAATTTGTCCCCTTCAAGTTGAAATTAAGTGACCGGAAAATAAATTACCAAATTATATTTTAAATTTGCAAAGTTAAGGATTCCAATTGGAATTGTATAATTAAAAATCCAAAATTTATAAATTAATAAGATTTATTTAGCTGAGATGTTAATTAAATTCAAATGATAAATTAAAATTTGATTTTTTTTTGGTAAATAAATAATTAAACTACTGGATCAATAATTAAGTTTAAATTTTAATGAACTTGAATATAATCAATAATCAAGGAATTAATCAAATATAAACACCCAAACCCGGGTGGGCCCTTTTGGAAACCCACACCCTTTAGTTTCCCCATTTTTCCCTTAACCCTCGATATAAACATAACTATACCACCGTGTCTATCAGGTTCTTCCCCAAATGGGATTCTTTCCCTTCCTTCTCTACCCCAAATCCCTAATTTTCGATTCCTTTCCCTTCTTTACCTCTCCAAAACGGAAACAAATCCTAGCTCTACACAGTGCACCTTCCGTTTTTAACTCCTCAAATCTGACTCCTAGTCAGAAGAAACCAGCTGACTCTATTTCCTTTAAATTCATGCGATGGCAGTCAATTTCTTCTCCCAAAACTCGATCTCCATCTAGAGGTATCTCCATCAGATTTCTATTTTGTTGTTCCTGCCCCAACCTACGCCAGTCGACATTGTGGTACCAGCTAGCACTGTGGTTTCTGGCACACCACCACCATTCGCATCCATATTGCAGTTGAGACAAGGAACCCAACCAGATCTTCCAGGTATGCCTCTGTCTCGCCTTTCTTCCTCTTTCTTTCTCTTCCATGTGTCTACCCTCCCTATCTCGCCAGTTATGGCTGTCCCTCAACCGTGAGCAATCAACCTTGCAGCCTTCTTCAACTAATATTTTCCTTAATCTTGACCTGTTGGAGTTTGCAGTACCTTTATAAATTTTAGATCTCATTACTCCTTGTTGTCACTTATTCCCTCTTCCATCATTTTACATTTTCTCACTTTATTTATTTGTTGCTTGTAGTATCAAATTATTTTGAAATAAAATAAAATAAAGAAAGAAATCAAAACAAAACTTACATTTTGGCCTCTTCTTTCAGTCGACCCCCTTTTGCTGTGTTCACTTATCTTAGTGATTTTATGTTAGTCCACTTTATTAAATTGGGTTTTGGTCCTTGATTTTTATTTGTTTAAAATAACTTAATGTTTTAAGATTTAAATATAGTTATCTATTTATTTATTTTATTACTTGAACACCAATTTTAATGGTATAAAATAATAATAACAATAATATACATGTTTAGACCTTTTACTTATGTATCTGAGTTTTCAAAGTATATATGGGTTATATTTTTAATTTAATGATTTAAATTTTTATGATTCCCTAAGTTCCCTTTCGGTACCTCTTTTAACAACTAGATTTAAAATTACTTTTTATTTGGCTGTCAATGGGTAGTTGAAGGCTGGAAAGGCAGCCAAGCAGGATGTCACTAATGTTTGTGGGCTAATGTTATCTGCCAGTTTCAAGTGCAATGGTCAAGTAACAAGAAAAGATAGCCAATGAAATATTGTTAAGGCATTGGAAATTACTTTTACTATGCACTTGGGATGTTCCCATAACTGCATTTCATTTTGAATTTTTGGTGGACCCAATGATTATCCATCTAGTTGTTCTTTGGGGGCACAGAAATTAGGAACCACGTAGAAACTAGATACTGTTTGTCTGAACTTTCAACTTGAACTTATAAATTGTCAATGGTTAATTTATTATTCCATAGTTTGGATTCAACTTGTATCAAAGTACTTTTCCCCTTTGATTTCATTTAAAAGTATAAAAATTTTAAGATGTTTTTATTTTAGCATACGTATTAATCGAGCCACCCTTCTCAGTCAGTACATGTAAATGGTTTTATATTATATTGTTTCCTTTATGCTTTGGCTTAGTTAAACTTAGATTTATTTAATACTCATTTTACTCTTTAACGATATTTATATATGTATGGGTTATCCCTTATATTTTTGTTATATCTTTAGTATCATAAAAGTGTTCAATGACCCAAACTTTATCCATCTAATTTCTTTACAAAGCATTGAGAACTTTTGTTCTGTTGATTTAATTGATTTCAGTCTTTGCTTGCTTAAAGATAAAGATTTTGTAAACTTCATCTATTTTAAGTTGTTTTATCTTGGGCAATTAAATTATTCAAGGTACATTGTGACTTACAATTCACTTTCATTGTCTTATTTATACCGAAATTGGATGTAGGCATGGTTTAACCATGCAGTGTGTGGACTCAGCCTTCACTCATCTCCTTGAACCTTAGGATGACCGTAGATTATAGTTGGCACAGCAACATACCTCACATTTATTTAGTATGGACTATTAGAGGGACTCAATCATGTGTTAATGGTACTTGGAACCTTTAAATAAATGTACAACACTTCCCGGGCGTTCTATTGATTGATTTCAAGTAGGAATGCGCTTTGATTCATCACCTACACTTCACGAACTTTTTAGGTGAGGGAAAACAATACACTATACCTTGGTTGTATATGATATTCTCTATTTTTGGTTTATGTGATTGAGCAATGAAAAATTGCATGATGTATTGTATTTTGAGAATATAATATTGGACCTATGAAATCGACTGGGTATTTATTGGAATAGTAGTTGTAATCACGTTCTTACTCACAGTAGTATAAGGGAATAGGCTAAATGTTCTAATGGTCGTGAGGGGACTCAGTCTGCCCGGATAGTTGAAAATTAGCCACTAGCCTTGTTGAGAGGTCTAATAATTATGTTCGAATTAGATGGATATTTTATATACTGTTGTAGAGTTATTTGTGATGTTATTGAGATGAATTCATGATATTGTGTTGTCATAATCATAATTTATTATTATGCAAGTGTAAGATTATTGATGTTGGAATATGATGCTTTGGGACATGTATATGGTGTTTATGTCAATTTGAGATCATATGACTGTTAGAGTATAATGTTTAAATTTATGGCATGATACATAACATGTGGTATGATGATAGAGATAATGCATGGTATGATGGCATCTTCATATTCATGGGATGGGTATGGAGGTGTGAGCCGTGATCTTTCATGTAGACCACGACGGTGGTAGTGTATGACCTTGCTTTTAATGAGTAGTACCACGTATGTGGTAAGTTTGGATTATTAAGCCATGAAAGGTCACGTAGACTGTTATTTGGTGATGGTGTTAGCCTCGCTTCGGCAGGTAGGCCACTTCATGTGGTGTTGTGTTAGCCTCGCTTCGGTGGGTAGACCACTTCATGTGGTGTTGTGTTAGCCTCGCTTCTGCGGGTAGGCCACTTCATGTGGTTTTGTGTTAGCCTCGCTTCGGCAGGTAGATCACCAAACACAATAGGTGTTGTTGTGGATGAATGAGGCATTGGGTATTGTGCATTGTGCATTACATAGCATAAAGTATGGACATTAAATGCATATCTAATTACTTATGGTTTTAATATTTCTTTATTTGTAGTAAATTGAGTATAGCAGAAATATCACATTCTGGATATGTGCTATTGTATTCCTTCAGTGGGCTTGGAGCTCACACCCTTATAGTGCAGGTAACCCTCTGGATTTAAAATTGGAGGACGACGTTGAAAACTAGAAGTTACTATGGATGAATATTTAAATTCCTAGTTAGGTGTTGAATTATGTTGATTGAGTTAATTATTGATGCTTCTTATTCTTTGAGACTTGATTATTTGATTCAAATAATTTGAGAAATTTGAGATTTATTAGTTGGTTTTATTTTATGGATGGGATATGAGTAGTGAGATTAGATTTGATGTTGATAATAGATTGTCGATGACATTATGATGTATGCGATGTGTAAATTTTGAGCTTGAAAGATTTGATGGCGTCGTTATTTCATTCATAATCTTTAAAAATATATATATACTTATTTTCCCCAGCCACAAATTTGTGTTTTAAGGCCCATTAGATGGGTGACGCGTTGGGTGACGCCCGTTCAGCCTGCAGTTAAGCGGGTCACGACCCGTTTAGGCTGTAGAAAGGGGCGGGGCGTTACAGTCTAAATGTTGTAACAAATGTTTGGTCTCTGATAAGTTAGCGTCGACTCTTGAGTTGGTAACCGTTGACTAATTGAATTGATTGTAAATCATTTTTAGTCTTTGATAGACAATTGTCAATTGATAAGCCGGTAACTGTCAACTGTCTGAAACAAATGTAAAACAGAGTTTGTCTCTGATATCCATCCGTCGACAGTTTCCAATCGTGACTACTTATACAACCTGTCCAAACAGTCAACTGCTTATCTAGATTGTCAACTATATGGTGGCAACAGTCAATTTTTAATGCATTAGATGCTCATTCAAACGGTCATCTTTTTTATTTAATGCATGGCAATGGTAATAAATTTGAAATTTATATATATACTTGTTATTATGAAGTCTAAACACTCTCCACCAACTGAGATACAGAGATAAATCAATTTGTCTATCATTAAAGTTCAAAATCATACACTTGCAAATCATTTATTGAGCCATTTTTGTTCAAATCCTTGAGTAACTCTTATGAATCATATTGAGAGAGTTATTCCTGAGCTTCAACTTGTAATCTATTGATTATATCTGAGATAAAAGGTTGTAAAGGGTTGGACCAACCCTAGTGAAGATAGAAGAAAGGATTCTACTTCAAGTTAAAAGAGAGGTGTAATCAAGGAGCTGTAAAAGGTTTCTTCGCCACCTATAAGGAGAAGCAATAGTGGATTTAATCCTCGAGCAATGTCTTGAGGCGATGACATCGGCAGGAAAGTCAAATCTCATAAAAATTCAAGTTCAATCTCTCAATCTCTTCTCATCTCCTCTTTCTATTTGTGCTTTAACTTATTCTTATTTACATGTTACTTTTCTAATTTGTGTAATTGGAGAAATGCCTAAAAGTTTAATTGACTGAATTCACCCCTTTCTTGAATCAATTTCTGGGCAGCACCCTACTTTCTCTCACCAATTGCTGAAATACATTAAACTATGTACTGCAGATAGTTTTTATTGTAACTATGTACTGCAGATAGTTTTTATTGTAATTAAAAAATTATGTGGAATCACATATATTCCATTATAAAAATATTGTGCAATGTAATTTAAACATGGTGAAAGTTTTGTAAAAATCGAGTTACATTAAGAGAAGTGGTCTTGATATTTCAATTGCATCATATTTATATATACTCTATCTCAAATATTTTGTATTTCTAATTTTTATTAATGGATTTTTAATCTATTATTTGTAATTTTGTCATTTTTATACACTCAATTGCTAACTGTTATTAATCCTATCAAGTATGAGACATGTTTTTATTGTGATTAGATCAAATGCTAAGAATGTTGTATTTATTCATGTACTAAATTTGATATAATTTTAGAATTCCTTTATACAATATTAAGATATTACGTGAATTATTTAAAATAATAGGATATCATATTTTAACTATCAGTCCAAAATGTCAAATTAAAAAAGATACCAAGTCTTTTATATGACATTTAATGTATTCTGTCATTGGATTTTTTTTTTAACTAATCTGAAGTTAAAAACGTACTTTTAATTTTAATTGCATTGCATCTGTATACCTTATTAATTATTTTGTATTTTTAATTTACGTGAATGAATTTTTAATCTAATATTTATATCTTTATCATGTTTTATACACTTAATTGCCAACAGATCATTATACTCACGTAAATATCATAACTAATTATATATATATATATATATATATAGAAAAAAGAATAAGTACAAAATATGATATAGTTTCCATTGTAAATATATCAAATGACAAGAAACCTTGCACTTATTCATATACTAAATTCAATATAAATTGAGATTTCTTTTATAAAATATAAACATATTCAAAAATTTAAATTTAAAATTATTCGATATCATATTTTAACTCATTATTATCATTATTTAACTCATTTATCCTTTCTAATCTAGAGTTGACTTTTATATTTGAATTTAACTGTCACGCCCCGACCCGAGAAGCGCGCCCAGAACGTGACTATTTTTTTTTTTTTTAACAAATCCAATTATCAAAAATCCATGGGCCTCTCATGCGGTTCCCTAAGCCCATAGAAACGTTCGCACACGCTTGTGTGGACAATACTCATGACCTAAAACATCAAGTCCCCAAAGGGGCACATTGAAAAGATATCTCACATAAATTCTCCTGTATTAGTCGACTAATGGTAATCTGCTCAAACTGTCGACAATTTCCACGTACCCGTCGACTGGCACTCTAAAAATCCAAAATACACACCATAATACGATCAATTATACAACATATTATCATATTACACATATATGACTTATACATAAAGTCTCTATACCACAAGTGAAATAATCACCTAAAATTTACATAATTTTTATATGAAACTAAACAAGAATAAATCCTACCATCGAAAAACACTGGATTCCTACTCCTAAGCATCGCAGAGGGATTCTCCTTTCCCACATCCAGTACACGACCTGCATTGTAAGGGACGTGAGCTCCAGCCCAGTGAAGAGAACTCAAATTAACAAGTCCCTTCAAATTTTCAGAATATCAAATTTACAATACAACCTATGAGGAAAACACTTTGAACACCATGGCCTACCTTTACCATTTGTTTTTTCCTTTCCACATACACACCCATGCATACACACGCATATACTCATAATATTAATAACACAATGCATGTTTAACACATGATAAGCAAATAAATCATATCTATCATTTAAAAGGTTACAACGAAACTTGTAATACACTGGAGTATCCCACTCAACCCCGTTGAGGTATCCCACTCAACCCCAACTGTACAGGTCCAGGGTATCCCACTCAACCCTGTCGAGGAATCCCACTCATCCTCGAATGCATTAAGTCAAGGCAGATAGAATGCAGCATCTTGCAAGAGCTTGACCGAATGTATAAGTGTGTGCGTATACATGAACATGTATATTATCTATCAATTATCCATAAACACAGAAATAATATAAAATCATCATTCACATATGTTGTCTCCATATACCCTTTCCATAAGAGTTTAACAATGGAGTTTCACTTACTATCCACTGGTTGCAATCTAGGTTTAATAACCTAAAATGTTTTCATCTCATTACCTGCACAAACTTATTAGCACAAGTATAATCACATATATACAAAACTCTATGCATGATCAAGGCCACATATATCACCTATTCACGTAACCAATATATGAATCACATGCACACATCCTAACATGATTTACATGTTCCTTTTCATAAATCACAGCATCATTGGACTTTTCACTCTTTTGTCCAAACTTTAAACCTATCACCCTCTAGACTTCTAATGGGTCCCACTTGGTCTTTCCCATCTTAAAAATACTATGGGTTCCATTTTCAATCTAAAATCTAATAGGTTTTAACAATAACCATTATACATGTTAAGTTGAGTCTCCTCACCTTGTCCAACTTGCAAATATCACCAAGATCTGTAAAGCATAATAATTCCATAAATTTTGTTTCAAATTGAAATATTTAAAACAACTCAAAAACTAATTTAGGAGAGGTTTTTTAAGATTTAAAAGAAAAACTCATTTCCCCTAAGAATTTTGAGACCAAATTTGAAGCCAAAAACTACTCTATTTTACAAAACTAACAGTCCTAGAGTTCTTAAAATTTTAAGTAGATAAATTTTCATACCTTAATCGTCGAAATCGGTGGAGAAATGATGGAGTTTGAAAAACCCGAGATCCAAACACGAAAAACCTTCGGTCACAGCTCAAACGCAGGAGAGCAGAAAGAAGAAGGAAAGAAAGGGAAAGGCAAAGAAAAAAAAAAAGGAAAAAGGACGATGGAGAGAGAGATTGCTTTTGAGTGTTTTTTATTCTTCATCCACTTCTCATCTCTTCTTAAGTCGATGGAAGCCTAATGCTACCCACCCTAGTTGTGGTGAATAATCACCAAAGTTTTGATTTTTTTTTTTTCTAAAATTCAAATGTTTATCCATTTGACAAATAAAACTCAAAACCATGTAACTTATATAGTTTTAGAAAAATGAATTTAAAACCATATAATTTCTATGGTTTAGAAAATAATTTAAAACTTCTTTAATTTTTTTTTCCAAAATTAAAATACCTTTTTAAAATACACCCAAACTAAATGATGTAATTTAAAACCACTTAAATACCAAATTTCAAAATTAAAATAACACTTAAAAAAAATTCTAGCTTTTGAGTCCGGTTAAATAAATTGACTGATAAAACACTTCTAAAATTTTTGGGATAATTTGACACTCTTAAAACATTTAAAACTTTCATTTTGTAAAAATAGAGATACACCTGATATCTATAAAATCACACTTGTGTAAATCGAAATGATTGAGATAAAATTCCTTAAACTCAAAATTTCACACTAAATAAATTTGTAAGATTTGAGAATTGGAAAACCTCAAATCATTTATTTTCCAAACACAGATTATTTTAAGGGTCTCAGATGGAGAAAGTTCAGATAATTTCAACTCTACCACTATCCTTAACGAGTTGGATCCACTCACTTCCAAACTCGAATCTAGTCAAACTTTGACTCTAAACAAGGCCCATTTGTTAATTACCCCGATTAAGCACAATTAATTGTAAAAAAAATACATAATTAAATACTAATTTGGGTCAAGGTATTAGATTAACAAATTATTTTCATGAACTTACTAACTACTCTGTGTGACGTCTGCATATCACATTTAACTATCAATTCATAATGTCAAATTAAATATTATATGTGGAATAATTTTTAAAAAGTATCGTATTTTTTCTGTGTGGGTGCGGGACGTCATCTGAAGTGAGGGTTTTAGGAGAACTAATCTATCTGAGGAGAACTAATCTAACCTCAGGAGTTTAAAGAGATTTCCCCCTTCCCTACTCAAAAAAAAATATCATGTTTTCTAAACGACAATTAATGTAGTTTTTAGTGTTATTTGGTTTTTTGTAATTTATTTAAATAAAAAAGGTAATTTTAATGTTTAAATATAATATTAAAAAATGATGATTTCCCAGTTAAAAACCAAAATTAATTTTTAATTATTTGGTACTTTTGGAATGGCCCACCGAGTAGAAGAACGCGTATTAGAATTTTGAAATTTGAAGTGGACACCTGGAACCACATGGGTATTGACGAATGATATTCTCCTCAATTACGGAGAATGTTTAGTTTTCGTTACACATTCCTTAAATTGGGCAAAACGGCTCCTTCCTCGCAACACAATCTCTCAGAAACATCTAAAGCTCTCCCAATCGCTCTCTCTTTTTCTGACTCTCCGAGAAAGATACAAAGCTCTCTCTATCTATCTGTGCAAAAGATCTAAATACTCTCTGGCTTTCGATCGTCCTTGCTCTCTGCGAGGATTATAGCAATCTTTATACAAAATCTATCTGCATTTCTCTTTCATTTTCTTGAAAGTTGGTTTCGGATTCGTTTCCCAAAAATCGAAGGGGAAGGGAAAACTACTCTTTTTTCTTTATTTTTTCCTCGATTATTTTCTGATCTGGGTTTCATTTGATCTTTATTTAGGTCTTGAAGATGTCTTCAATGCCGCATCAAGGAGATTATGCTGGGGTTTCTTCACACAACTTTCACCTCAATGCCCGGCCACGGCAAGAAATGGCAGGTGTCTTTCGTGCGTCTGGCAGCCAGCAATTTGGCAGAAGAAACATGGGTTTTCAACATCCAAACGGAAGGCACAGTGTTCCTGTCAACTTTGATGCCTTTGACGATGTGGTTGTAATCACCATCCCGAGTCAAATTACACAAGTAAGATGGCCTATCTTGATTTATTTGTTACTATACATTGGTTCCTGTTTTTATTGTATTACACTGCATTGACTAGGGTTAGGGTTTTTCTTCTCTTCTTCTTCTTCCTCTTGTTTTCATCTTTTGGGACTGTTTGGTTTCATTTTTATTGATTTTCATAAAGATTTCTGCATTTTTTAGGGCTTTGCTTGTATCCATGCAATTGATATTTATTGTTCTTTTCTGAAGATTCTGAATAATTTTTTGGCTTTTCTTTTATGCCTTTTGTTTTCGCTTGATTCATGTGCGTTGATTTTTTTTAGGGTTTTATACAATTTGCTGTTCCCATTTTTGGGCAGAATAAATCTGGTTATATTTTTCATTGTTTTTGTGGGCTTGCTTTTGACTGGATATATCTTGTAAAGTGCATATCTACATTTTGTTGTTTTTTTTTCGTTGCATGAATGTGTCAATTTAGTGCCAGGATTGTTGCTTTTTGCGGGATTTGTTTCAACATTTGTAGATTTTCTATGGGTTTTGCCTATCTTTCTTGTTAATATTTGCTTCTAGATTTTTCCATATAAGTGGAATTTTCTTGTCTTATTTTTTATTCTAATATCTCTGTTCTATTTTATTCATCATTTTTCTTTAAATATTTCTGCATGTGTATGTGTTTCTGTTCTGTTGCATAGTATGTCTGTATTTTTCTTTATTTTTCTATTTTTTCCCTTTTATTCATTTGAATTGATAGGAACACTGGTTTTGTTAATAATAAGGGATGACATGCTTGTCTTTTATCTATTTGTCATCACATAAGTAGTGACAAGGTACACGATGTTCCCTTGTTATAAAAAATGCCAGTACCCCTATCAATTTCCATATTCAGTACTTTAATGGCATTTTGGAAGTGTGTTTTTTCTTGTAAAGATATGCATTATGCATTTTGGGATTTCGTTAAAAAATTCTAAACACTTCTAGGTTTGAAACTTGTGGAGGATTTCTGTATTCGTATGTATCTTTAATCATTTTCCCATCTAAAAAAATTATATCTACATTATGCTGGGCTTTTATGGGTTTAAGGGGCCATTTGACTATTTCTCAATCAATGCAATCTTCACCATTGTTGCCTAATGATTCACGGTTTTTATTCTTGGTTTACTGTTGTTGGTTTTTGGTTACTGTATATTTAGCCTCATTAGATCATCCTAGCTGTTGATTTTTTAGCGTCAAAGTTGTAACATTGGATAAACTTTTACTTCTGAGACTCAAACTTACTAGAATGAAGATAGATGTAGTCCTGTGCAAGGTAAAAGGGTAGAGTAGTGCATGGAGCGGTTTGAATTGATCATTACATAGACCTTCTTATAGTAAAAAAACTTGGAGAGATACTTGCTCAAACTTGGTTTTAGATTTACCTATTTCATGAAAGCAAATGGGTAGTTGAAAGATGTGGATTCAAGTCCTATAGGTGTTGTTTCAAATGAGTAGTTGGTCTATGAGGGACAATTCATTGAATGTAGTTACTTGTGTGAACTCCAAATTGATTGTTTGATGATGGCGGTGGTGATGATAAACGGATAGTTAAAATAACCTGTGACTAATTGGAGATGGTGATGATAGATATTCTCACACTATTGAGAATAACATTTATCATATGTTTCAATGGTCATTCAGCCAATCAATGGACCATGGTATGTAGTGGTAAGAATAGTATGGCCAAGTGTTATCGAGATCTATACGTGACATTGTGCTTATGATCTTTGTAGGAAGAATCACCTAAGGTTTTTTTTTTAATCCACTTGATGTTTTGCCATCGTGAGATGTTAGTATTCAAAAGATGAGATTCAAATTTAACACCCATTTAGTTTTTGCAAATCACTTTAGATAAGTTCATTTTTATATGCAAGTGATCAAGTCATTTCTCCTTTCGTTTATAATGTTCATGAAATAAGTCCTCTTAAAGTATGATGACAAAATCACCTTTACAAAAAGTGTCAAGTTGTAAGATGCTCAATTGTAAAAGCAAAAGAGGTGCAATGCATGTAAGATCAAGGGCAGCTGTGTTAAAAATATTGCAACCAATCACCAAGCCTTCTTATGACACTAGAGGACTATGGCTTTCTTAAGATTTTGGGGCCATTGACCATATTTATTTGTTACTGTTGATTCAAATTTTTTATAGTTAATTCTTCCTTATGAGCATGTTCGGCATTTTTGTGGGAAAGGAACAGTGTTTTCATATGATCAAAATGATGAATGTGAACTATCAATGTTGAAGATTAACAAGTAACCATCAAATCTCAATGTTTTATGTTATGACATGAGGTTTTTGGCATGTTCAGCCACAAATCCATGGTGGAGTTTGTGATATCAGTGGTCTCGATCATGGGACCTTTTTACTAACAATCATTGTTATTTTTTGTGGAAACACTTTCCTCGGGGAGAACTTTCTTTTTCTTAGAAAGGGTTTCCACGGAAAAGCAATTGTAGAGAAGTGTGAGAAGATTTTCTATTGTACGGAAAATGCTATGCTTTGTGGAGAAGGAAATGCTTGTGGGCATGGGTTTTTGTGTTTCTTTTTTTTTTGTCTAAAATGAAAATGATTTACCATTTTATTATAGTCAAAAGGGTGAGGTTTGAGATTTGTTGTAAAGAAAACTTTTATATGGCTAACCATTACCATGGTGGAAAGGCTGGAGTGAGAATATTAGAACCGAAGATCAACAAAATGGGCATTGAATTTTATCCAACATGCATGGTTTCCATTTTCCTAAGGGAAGGGGTTGAGATCTATTGTTCATTGAAAAATTTCCATTTGCTTGTGAGTTTGATTGGCCACTTGTTGATCTTAAGCCTAGACCTTCCATGATACTTGACCACTTTTGATCATTAGGAACTGTTTTTCTTTTTCATTTTCATGAAAGATGCCTATTTGATGTTGTATTTCATCTATTATTGCTTATTCTCCCTCATGTTTTTGTTGTTTTTTCCTCCTTTTGTTGTTAGATTTTTAGTACTAAATTTTTTGTTTATATTTATGTTGTTTATGAAGGTTAGAAACCACTCCAGGCAGAACCATACAATGATAGTCCTCGATGATGACTCAATTGTACATCGAAGTCGCTCAGGTATCTATTTCAAACTTGCAACTTTAAGATGATACAATTCTGGTTGACTTGGATATCTTTTTGTTATTTTTTTTATTTTGAAATAGTAATAATGTATTAATGAGAAAAATTACAAGATAACAGCATAGGAGGGATATTATGTTAGTGACAAAAACACAAAAGATTGCATGAATCCAACAAAAGAATCACTTCTATCTATACCTACTTTTGACAAAGAGTCAACAATGTTGTTAGCCTTGCATGTAAACAAATCACAATCCAAACACACCCTGATTTACTCTTCCTCAAACACGTTGAGATAAATTGCATATATTGTCATCTTCAAGTCAAGGATAGTGAGTTAGGAAAGAGTTATTGATCAATTCAAGAACAACTAAGACGGCTAAGGAAACACTTTTGTACAATACCAAATACTATCTCTCTCTATTCTCGTTTCCATATTCTAGTATCCCTGTGTAAAAGGGAATTTCTACTACGTACTATATTGATCCATCCCCTTTTCTCTACTTTTTACTGCTATGTTTCTAGGTACTTACACTAGCATTTTCTTTTTGAAGGGGTTATCACTGCAGAGGAACAAACGTCAACTAGGTTGACTCTCAATGATTATAATAATCATGGAAGACATTTATTTAGTGCTAGGCCTTCCACTAATTCAGAAAGCAATCTCACTACTGAGGTAATTTGGATTATAATGAACTTATCATTTTTTGCACTTTAATTATGTATATCATCTAAAGATTGTTTCCTTTTGTCCAAGTCGTTAGTGTTGTTTACGTTGTCATTATTTCAAAATAAAACCATTATTAGTATTTGACAATTTTGTTTACATTGGTTGGGTCATTTAAACACGCATCTACTTTTTTTTTTTTTGGTTTTTGCTTCTTGTTAAGCTTTTCCTTAGGTTCTATTAATTTTGAGAAGAGTTTTCCCGGCATGGGTTCAACACTAAAAGGAGAGCTTATATAATATAAGTGATCAACTAATTCTCATATTCTCCATATCATGTGAACAACTTTATGGAATGAGGCTATGTATATTATATTTAAATGTTGATCATTTTATTTAAAGAAAAGAATAGTAGTGCATAGATCCTGGAGTAATTTTATTTAACGAAAAGAATAATAGTGCATAGATCCTGGAGTAGAAGACTTGAGATAGGTCTGGAGCCAAATTGATTTGGGCACTAGTACTAACATGGGAGGTTTCCAAGTTTTGGATCTAGTATAAAGGAAATTTCTGAAGTATGCCCCTAAAAACATTAGTATGGAATACTGAAATGTTCTTACAATCTATCTAGTATAGTGTTAATGTGATCTCCCTCTTATCTTGATATCTGTATTTGCTTTCTTTCTTCATGACTGCATGTATCATTTCTAATCATTGAATCCATGCAAATGTTTTAATGTATATTCTGGTCATGCTTCTGCACCAAACAGCTATTCTGCCTCATCTAATAGTACGTAGGTCTTCCAAAAGATTCATAAACTAATATCATTGGTATCTTTTGCAGCACAATTATTGACAATGAAATCACAAATCTAGTACATTGTGCTCTTACAATATTATGCCAGCCACAAGTCACCAGTTTGTAATTGACTGACTAGAAGGGAGTGTAGGTCCCTCCTTACTCATTTTTCTCCTGAAGTGAGAAATCTCGTTCATCTACAACATACCTCTCCCTTGTTTAATGCAGACAATATCTTAAAAGTGAAATGGGAGAATAATGAGCACATTCCAAGTGTGCGACGGGCTCAAAATCCATGTCTGTTTCGATAACCAGGCCTAATTTTGAATATTAATGATTTTTTTTTTTCTAATTGAATCTTTCTTCACATTATATGTGAATAATAATTTGGCACAGCCTCTGATCCAATTTATCAGCTGATTTCCCGGACAAGTTAGTCCCCATGTTATAGTATGATTTTGTAGGTGGGTTAGTATAAAGGAATTTTCTAAAGGAAATGCCTCCAAAAACGCTAGTATTGAGTCTTGAAATGTTCTTACCGTCAAAATATATGAGTTGAAATGGACAACTAAATAGAAGTGAATGGGTGACCTCCCTCTTATCTTGATATCTATATCTAATACATTGCTGTCTCTTTCTTTATGACTGCATGCATCATTTATGAACATTGGATCCATGCAAATGTTCTAGTATATGTTCTTCTTTGATGTTTGACCACTTTGGATCACTGTGACACCAGATAACTACACATGAAGGAAGGGAACCACAGATTAATGCAATGAAGGAACCAGCCTTCACTTGCTCCATTTGCCTGGGCCCTTTGGTGGAGGAGACATCAACGTTGTGCGGCCACATTTTCTGCAAGGAATGCATCGCCACTGCCATCAGAGTACAAAGCAAATGCCCCACTTGCAGACACAGTTTAACAATTAACAACATACACAGGGTCTACCTTCCCACTACTACCTGTTAAGAGAAGTCACTCCAGACTACACTGTTGAAAGGAAGGACAAATAAAAATCACCACTCACAACTGCTGCATACAGATGCGACCTAACAAGTGGAGCAATTTTTAGTCGATTTCTGTGTTTTGTGCATTAGATTTGAACTGGGTGTTCCCCAACGCCTGTTACTGAGTAGTCCAATCATTATTTCATCCATTTGTTAAGTTGTTCCATTGAATTAAAGCATAGAAATTATCTTTCCAGTTCTGTTTGTTGGTGGTCATTTCTGTCACTTCCTGTTTTGGAGTGTGTGTGCTGTATTACGGCGACTCTCCCACACAGTGTTAGAGTAGAGAGTAACACTTGATAAAGAAGGATGTAAACTTAAATTTCCCCATTAATAAGATCTACAAGCTTTGTGAAATTGAAGTACTTCATCAACTCTCAGTCAATCTAAGAACAGAAAATGGATTTTTTATGGGATTCCATTCAAGTAGATCTTTAATGTTTTGTTTAAAGCAGTAACAACTTCTCTATATCTATGTTAAGGTTTTCATGTTACCTACCTTATGTTTGGCATAATTCTTAACACTCTTTTATTAGGGTTTTGCAGTATAATGTTTTCTACCCTCTGCTACTTCTAAATTTCATTGCCTTTCTTTGTAATTGATTTTGTGGACTCCAAAAAATATTGACAAAATAAAGAATTGGTTGAGAATGGGTCCAGTCAGGTTATGTTAACATATGTAATGGATTGAAGATTGGACCTACCCATTTAAACTTTATCAGGTATTTAGAATTGGGTCAACTTGTTTAATCAATATTTAGGTCATATGTGATTCTAGTTTTAAGCTTTTAGTAAGGGGGATAAAATGGGTTGATCCATTTAAACTTGATCGTCTTTAATTAAATTGGCTCATTTAATAAGTGGATCGAGTGCCATTGGACCATACCATTTTGTAAATGGGTTAGGCTAGGTTGATCTATTTAATTTTATACGAAATTAACCCATTTAATAAATGGATTGAGTTAGCTCAATTCATTTAAACTTAATTAGGTCCTAGTAAATGGATCTAAGTATAATATGTGTGGTTAAGGTTTTTATTATTTATTTGGCCAAGTCTCTCAAAGGTGTATTTTGTAAATTTTCATAAATTTTTTTTTTTTTAATTTTAAGTTTTCTTAGAAAGTCATAAATTCTTAATTCATAATTTATTTATTTTGTAAAATTAAAAATAGAAAATTTTCTTTTTTCTAAACGATATATACTGAAACAATTTATGCGTACAAACATGCATTTAATAAAGTTGATTATCATCTTATATTGAACCTTAAATGGTAGGGTGGAATGTGATTCCGATTATTACACCCATCTAATCAACATTAAAAAATGAGGTGAAGCTCTGCATACAGGAGACAGCGTCTAAAAGTTTGTCATGTACTTTTTATTTTGTAGATGGGTCATGTACTTTTTCAAAGTTTTTATGATACTAAATTTTAACTATTTTTATTTAAAATATAGTTTTTTAATCAGAATCACAATTAGGCACAACTAATTAATAGTTTGGGTCAGAGGTCATCCGATATGTATAGTTTCGAACAATAACATATCATATATTGGCAGATCTAGCCGATATCTATAATATCCATTTGAAGAAAGTTTTTTTTGAAAAAAATTAAATATCGATATCGGTGATATATCGATGGCCCCCTAGCATATCGGTAAAATATTGGCCATGATATCGGCCAATATTATACTAGAATTTATTTATTTATAAAATGTGATTACAACCTATTTTTTTTCATTTAATTTTTTAATTAAAAAATAAATCAATTGATATTTGAAAAGAAAAAAGAGCGGAGAGAATAATATCGACGATATATAGGTGACAACAACGATATTTTAACCCCTGGTTAAATTAACAGTTCAGTTCAATTTATTTTGTTTTGTATTTTTATATTTTATTAGAATTTGGTCAATTGCCAAATTAGGTCAACTAGATGACTTGACAGGCTAATCAAATTATTTTATTCAATTTATAGAATTAAATTTATTAAACCTGTACAGATTTATCTAACAAAATATAAATTATTAAAAAATATAACTAATAAATCACTAAAATGAAGCCATTTATAATAAAAAATATATATATAATTATCAAAATAAATATAACCATGAGTTATATATCATTCATAACTTCACAATCATCAATCATCTCTCACAATTATTAATTTCCACTTACATAAGTTTGAAGTTCTAATGCATATCAATTAATTATTTTATTTATAGACCCATTTACTTAAAGTCTTAAACAAAGCAATTCAATCACACTTTAACTTGTTCAACTTGACCAAAGTCGTATATTTTAAGTCTAATAGTAACTCATTTAATTAGACTAACGCTCATTTTGATCTAGTTTAAGCCCACTTGATGACTAGGTTTATAACTAGGTTGGGTTGATTCAACGAGTCAACCAAGAACTTGAAATGGTTAATTCAAAACTCACTCTACCCATTTGACCGAGTGACTAAGTTTTGTGATTGGGTGTTGAGTTGACAAGAAACTTGATTCGATTGCTTAAAATATAACCTCAAAGTTGTGTGGAGCAATATGATATTATGGCAATAGAATAAAAATTCTAATATGAATTGTTCTTGTTAGATTTGTTTTGAAATCAACTTGGGTTGTCTTCGTATCAAAACATTTTGGCATTCCCACTTTCATTGTTCTATCTAGGAAAAAAAATAAAAAATTAAAATAAAAATGTGAAAAAGATGAAAAATAACATAAAATTATCAAAATGTTGCAATTAATTATTTTAAATTTTTGAACGAATGTTAGAATTTCATTACAGAGGGTAAAACCACAAGCTCAAGAGGGGAAAAAGAAAAAAACAACAAAGGCCTCACTCTACTTCAGGTCATGAAATAATAATAATAATAAAAAAAAAATACTTTCACCAGCGTTATAAACAGTATTATTTACAAAAGCATCAAAGAAATCAGTTGGGAAGGCTGTCATTATAGAAATATTGAGGATTCTCACAAGGGAAGTCCCAGAGCAGAGAAGGCCGGGCCCAAGAAGAGTGTTAAAGGCAAAAAGAGGCATAAGTAGAATTGGGTCGAGAGTAGTAAGCTCACATTTGACAAGATCCGTTAGATAGGATGAAGGTGCAAAACCGTCCATTCAAGTCTCGAAGCAATTGAAGAGAGACTGAGAGAGGCACCAGTAGGCCTGTAAAGGGACTTGGATCGGCCTCCACCGGCACGATCCGAGTCCAGATCCGATAAGAAAATGGTTCGGATCCAATCCGCCCCAGTAACACAAGATGTATTAAAATTTAGATTCGGCCCAACCCAATAAGCTTAATGGATTGTCCTCACCCCATTAAAGGTCTGATTGTCCATTTGACCCATCTAATAACCCTAGTTCTTCTGTCAGATTCAATATCGAATTTTTATGCAAATTTGATGCTACCGGGTCTAATATCAAAGTTTTTAACCTTAAATTTTATGCTACTGGGCCCAATATTTATTTTTAACATAATTTTTTTGCTAATGAGCCCAATGCCCATTTTAACCTATAATTTTATGTTAGCTCATTTTTTTAACCTAAATATTTATTTTATCAAGACCAATGTTCATTTTTAAACTCGTCTGCGACTCGTCCAAGAATTATCAAATACTTAGGGTCCAATCCATGAGTAATAAATAGAATCTAAGAATCCGGCCCGTTTTGTTAACAATAGTGACCAATAGAAGAGAAAACTAGGAGCTTAAAACCATTCGAAGTAACACGAGATTGGACTCGACTTCCTAATTGCATTCCGAGTGAAGCATGAGCACTGCCAAAGTCGTCTCCATTACACACAAAAAGGATATTGGATCTGAGAGCGGTAAATAAAAATAAATCCCTAGCAACAATGACTAGCCCAAAGAAATCCTTTAGTTTCTTTCCCTCCAAACATGCTAGATGAGAGCTGGAAAGAAAAGAGAAACCAACAGCTTCCATATCTTCTCATTGAATCTGCTAATTAGGAGATGAGATAAATCATTCCAAGGATTACTACGAAGACAGAGATTTGAAATCAATGAATTTAATTTTGAAAAATTGTCACAAAGTAGCTAAACAGATAGCCATATTCTACAACCAAAATCAGATATGCCTCTTAGAATTCTCTTGAATAATTGAGAACTCAAAATGGCACAAAATAAACGGCTATAACTCAATGGAATTAAGAGTTCCACATGAGGCCAAGTCTGCCACAAATCAAGGGTCTGAATCACTCACCCATGACTAAATTACACCCTTAAATACTCCATTAGTCAACACAATACATCAGGATGAATTTTAAAGCATTAATCAAGTAGTCAGACCATGGTTCACCTGATGCTATTCCCTGATTAAAATATAACAAATATTTTTGACAGGGTATTGATGGGACGCCTCCATTATTTTGTGTGGAAACACATCCTACTACTTTAGTTTAAGTAAAATCATAATCCCTGCTAAAATCATACTTATCTCTTACACTAAAAAATAATCAAAGAGCATTTTAGTCATTTTAATCTAAGTAGTAAGGAAGTGTTCCCTTAAAAAAATTGGGAGTGTTCACATGAATCCCTTTTTCAAAATATTAATTTATCATTAATTAATAAATGTAATATCAAAATATATATAGCAATCATTATAAAAAAAAAAACGAAGTAAACCCTCCATGTCCTTGTTGTTGCAGCTGTGAGTGAATTCTAGATCCATGGAAATGCCATTAATCAACGCTATTAACGTAACATGCACACTTATTAACAGGCTGTTTTGGATCTGAATAAGATCCCACACTTGAACACTGGGATTTGGGTTATATGACGTTCTATATCATATCCTGGCTTGAAGCCTACAGATTCAGGTCGGGAGCAACCCAGAATCTTCTTCATTGGCAAACCCTCATGGGATTAAGCTCAATCAGTTCTGATACGACGGCATTCTCAGGAATTAAAAAAATAGTAAAAAGAAATAAGAAACCCAAATTAAAGAAGGTAAGTGACAGAGAGACTTAGAACAGATTCCCAGATTTTCCTTTCTTAGATGGATCAATTATTTCTTCAACAGGGTGAACCCATCCTCTTAGAACAGATTCCCAGATAGTTCCATCGATGGATACAAGAAAAGAATAAAGGCACATAAAACAATCAACGTAAAATATAAGCAGTTAAATTCACTAAACAATTATCAGATCTAGAACCATAAGAGCATTGCACACCATTCACACATTGCACCAGCATTTATAGTGGTTCGGTTCAAAGAACCTACATCCACTAACAGAATCACCAAACTTAGGGTTATCCAAGACACACTAAAATTAGGGTGAAATACCCTAAAATTACAGTCCTAGAAAGAGGTTCGACCACAGAGATCTAGATCTCAACTCCTATTTTTTATGGTGGTTCGACCCACAGAGGTCTAGTCTACCTTATAGATATATAGAAATAAAAAGAGGGAAGAACACTTCCCTTGAGCCTTTCAATGATCTCCTGTTGCGTTCTTCATATTGTTGGTTGCATGCTTCAGTAGATGATCTCCGTGTAATAGTGTGTGCAACTTTTGGGTATGACGCTACAATCTCCCATTAAACCCCTTTTTCATATTTTTACTAATTGAAAAACCATAGGGGTGATTCTTGAAAGCAAGGGAAGAATGATTCCCAGATCTAGGGTATCTGGGTTAAGGCTCTCTCTCAAGATTTCTCCTTAATCTCATTCTCGTGATTATTTGTCATTAGCCTTAATCTGTATTTATAAGCAAAAATAAAACGGCTAATCAACGGATAGAAATAACATTGTTTGATAGGTCGAGGAGCTGGATGGTGTAGTCTCGACATGTCGAGACATATACGGATGATGAGCTGTTTAAAATATACGAATGATGAGACATAAACAGTCTCAACACGTCGAGAATCTTTGATGTGTTGAAAATATGATTACCAAAAAAGGTTTCATTGACAAGTCAAACATTATTCGACTATCGAACTCGAGAGCACCCCAAAAAAAGACAAAAAAATCACGACTGGTCGAATAATTCAACAGGTCGATCCCAAGAGCCATCATAAAACCCAAACGGTTTTCGACAGTCGACTGTGTTCAACATGTCGATCCATCAGAAGGTCGGTTCGTCGACTAGTCGAACCTGGTAATCTACGACAGTATGCACCTAGGTTTTGGATATAGTCCAGGGGCTTTGGTTTTGGGCCTCAATCAATTTTAATACAACAATTATGAACCCAACCTAGGTGATTTACCTGTTATGTTGCCACACATCAGAGAGAAAACTTTTAACAAGTCTTATGAACTTCATGAGCTGCATGCGATCTTCCAACTTGAACATCCAAGGCAAGGTCTTGAGAAGGGCACGGAATTGACAAGAGGAGACACGGATAAACCGGGGCTCTAACAGGACACTTCGGA
Source organism: Chimonanthus salicifolius (assembly GCA_013350335.1). Classification (NCBI taxonomy): domain Eukaryota; kingdom Viridiplantae; phylum Streptophyta; class Magnoliopsida; order Laurales; family Calycanthaceae; genus Chimonanthus; species Chimonanthus salicifolius. The sequence continues at coordinate 32,251,454 of CM023539.1, forward strand.
AGCACATCTACATTTGCAAAGCTTCAAAGGCAAGTGCTTCTTGTTTTGATTTAATTTCTAAATCATCTTGTACAATGGATTAGATCCGAGGGATTGAACCACTCTAAAAAAATAGAGGGATAAGAACGTAGACCGGGGTAGGTTGAACCTTGCAAAATCTTAGGGATTGGGTGAAATTCCTAGACAATTGTTTAGGTGGAATTCCTATTCTATTTGTGAGGGTGTAATTCTCCACTTAGTGAATTTGGGATAACCCAAGTTGGGTGAGTCTATCAATGGACGTAGGAGAATTTACTCCGAACCACTTTAAATTGAGAGCATTGGCTCTTTGCTTGTTTGATTGCATTTTCATCTTGTACACTCTTGAACCACACACTTAATTAATTTGTTAATCCGCTGCATAAATTGTTAATTAGTCAAGCAAATTTTTAAAGACCAATAAATTTGGTGATTGACCTATTCACCCCCTCCTCTAGAGTCAATCTTGTTCTAACGTCGAGACTTTCAATACATTTATTGCAAATCATATGTTTGAAAAAGAGTAATGAAGATCAAAAAATCATATCCAAAGCCTATGAATATCGAAGCAACTAATTGAAAATGAAGTCATGTGACATGAAGCATACAAGAATATTGAAGACATTTGAAGATCAAGTCCAACTCAATTTTGGGTAGGATTAAGCTTTGAGTGTTTAGGACTCTAATTGTAAAGTTACTCAAAGATGAACACCTTGGCTCAAATTTGATTTAAGATGGACCCTAGGAACTTGTTACCACCTTGACCACATAACATTAGGTTCCTAGTTATTGGCTTCAGTCCCAAGGGCACATTGAATACATAAAAGGACAGATTGAGACTTAAGAGACTGAAAAATATATGTTTCACTGGCCAAACCATCGATTGTTATAACTTCTTACCGTCGACTATGAGTATCACTGTGAAATACAGTTAGTCTCAGATTGAATACCATTGACTGTTGTATGGGAAACCATCGTCTGTCTATGTGATGACTTGACCCGAAATAGCGGGTCAATCGAATCGAGTGAAACTAAAATAGCAAATGGGTTCCTTGATTTTGTTGTGTGAAATTATATGTTATTTTTTCTTTTATTTTTATTGTTTAAAATAAAATAAATGAACACACAAAAATCTAGAATTTTATTAATTTAGGTTCCCTAATGCACACACATTTTCCCTCAATTAGAATTTTCAAATTTGTCCCCTTCAAGTTGAAATTAAGTGACCGGAAAATAAATTATCAAATTAGATTTTAAATTTGCAAAGTTAAGGATTCCAATTGGAATTGTATAATTAAAAATCCAAAATTTATAAATTAATAAGATTTATTTAGCTAAGATGTTAATTAAATTCAAATGATAAATTAAAATTTGATTTTTTTTTTGGTAAATAAATAATTAAACTACTGGATCAATAATTAAGTTTAAATTTTAATGAACTTGAATATAATCAATAATCAAGGAATTAATCAAATATAAACACCCAAACCCGGGTGGGCCCCTTTGGAAACCCACACCCTTTAGTTTCCCCATTTTTCCCTTAACCCTCGATAGAAACATAACTATACCACCGTGTCTATCAGGTTCTTCCCCAAATGGGATTCTTTCCCTTCCTTCTCTACCCGAAATTCCTAATTTTCGATTCATTTCCCTTCTTTACCTCTCCAAAACGGAAACAAATCCTAGCTCTACATGGTGCACCTTCCGTTTTTAACTCGTCAAATATGACTCCTACTCAGAAGAAACCAGCCGACTCTATTTCCTTTAAATTCATGCGATGGCAGTCAATTTCTTCTCCCAAAACTCGATCTCCATCTAGTGGTATCTCCATCAGATTTCTATCTTGTTGTTGCTGCCCCAACCTACGCCAGTCGACATTGTGATACCAGCTAGCGCTGTGGTTTCCGGCACACCACCACCATTCGCATCCATATTGCAGTTGAGACAAGGACCCAACCAGATCTTCCAGGTATGCCTCTGTCTCGCCTTTCTTCCTCTTTCTCTTCTCTTCCATGTGTCTACCCTCCCTATCTCGCCAGTTATGGCTGTCCCTCAACCGTGAGCAATCAATCTTGCAGCCTTCTTCAACTAATATTTTCCTTAATCTTGACTTGTTGGAGTTTGGAGTACCTTTACAAATAAATATAATAATTATAATGATATGTAGAATGTATTTTAGACTCTCTATTTTAATTCTTTATTTAAAATAATGCATATCTTCACTAACCCAAAGCTCATGTACAAATTTTAGATCTCATTACTCCTTGTTGTCCCTTATTCCCTCTTCCATCGTTTTACATTTTCTAACTTTTATTTATTTGTTGCTTGTAGTATCAAATTATTTTGAAATAAAATAAAATAAAGAAAGAAATCAAAACAAAACTTATATTTTGGCCTCTTCTTTCAGCCGACCCCTTTTTGCTGTGTTCACTTATCTTAGTGATTTTATGTTAGTCCACTTTATTAAATTGGGTTTTGGTCCTTGATTTTTATTTGTTTAAAATAACTTAATGTTTTAAGATTTAAATATAGTTATCTATTTATTTATTTTATTACTTGAACACCAATTTTAATGGTATAAAATAATAATAACAATAATATACATGTTTAGACCTTTTACTTATGTATCTGAGTTTTCAAAGTATATATGGGTTATATTTTTAATTTAATGATTTAAATTTTTATGATTCCCTAAGTTCCCTTTCGGTACCTCTTTTAACAACTAGATTTAAAATTACTTTTTATTTGGCTGTCAATGGGTAGTTGAAGGCTGGAAAGGCAGCCAAGCATGATGTCACTAATGTTTGTGGGCTAATGTTATCTGCCAGTTTCAAGTGCATGGTCAAGTAACAAGAAAAGATAGCCAATGAAATATTGTTAAGGCATTGGAAATTACTTTTACTATGCACTTGGGATGTTCCCATAATTGCATTTAATTTTGAATTTTTGGTGGACCCAATGATTATTCATCTAGTTGTTCTTTGGGGGCACAGAAATTAGGAACCACGTAGAAACTGGATATTGCTTGTCTGAACTTTCAACCTGAAATTATAAATTGTCAATGGTTAATTTATTATTCCATAGTTTGGATTCAACTTGTATCAAAGTACTTTTCCCCTTTGATTTCATTTAAAAGTATAAAAATTTTAAGATGTTTTTATTTAGCATATGTATTAACCGAGCCACCCTTCTCAGTCAGTACATGTAAATGGTTTTATATTATATTGTTTCCTTTATGCTTTGGCTTATTTAAACTTAGATTTATTTAATACTCATTTTACTCTTTAACGATATTTATATATGTATGGGTTATCCCTTATATTTTTGTTATATCTTTAGTATCATAAAAGTGTTCAATGACCCAAACTTTATCCATCTAATTTCTTTACAAAGCATTGAGAACTTTTGTTCTATTGATTTAATTGATTTCAGTCTTTACTTGCTTAAAAATAGAGATTTTGCAAACTTCATCTATTTTAAGTTGTTTTATCTTGGGCAATTAAATTATTCAAGGTACATTATGACTTACAATTCACTTTCATTGTCTTATTTATACCGAATTGGATGTAGGCATGGTTAAACCATGCAGTGTGTGGACTCAGCCTTCACTCATCTCCTTGAACCTTAAGGATGACCGTAGATTATAGTTGGGACAGCAACATACCTCACATTTATTTAATATGGACTATTAGAGGGACTCAATCATGTGTTAATGGTACTTGGAACCTTTAAATAAATGTGCAACACTTCCCGGGCGTCCTATTGATTGATTTCAAGTAGGAATGCGCTTTGATTCATCACCTACACTTCACGAACTTTTTAGGTGAGGGAAAACAATACACTATACCTTGGTTGTATATGATATTCTCGATTTTTGGTTTATGTGATTGAGCAATGAAAAATATTGCATGATGTATTGTATTTTGGGAATATGATATTGGACCTATGAAATCGAATGGGTATTTATTGGAATAGTGGTTGTAATCCGGTTCTTACTCACAGTAGTATAAGGGAATAGGCTAAATGTTCTAATGGCGGTGAGGGGACTCAGTCTGCCCGGATAGTTGAAAATTAGCCACTAGCCTTGTTGAGAGGTCTAATAATTATGTTCGAATTAGATGGATATTTTATATACTGTTGTAGAGTTATTTGTGTTGCTATTGAGATGAATTCATGATACTGTGTTGTCATAATCATAATTTATTATTATGCAAGTGTAAGATTATTGATGTTGGAATATGATGCTTTGGGACATGTATATGGTGTTTATGTCAATTTGAGATCATATGACTGTTAGAGTATAATGTTTAAATTTATGGCATGATACATAACATGTGGTATGATGATAGAGATAATGCATGGTATGATGGCATCTTCATATTCATGGGATGGGTATGGAGGTGTGAGCCGTGATCTTTCATGTAGACCACGACGGTGGTAGTGTATGACCTCGCTTTTAATGAGTAGTACCACGCATGTGGTAAGTTTGGATTATTAAGCCATGAAAGGTCACGTAGACTGTTATTTGGTGATGGTGTTAGCCTCGCTTCGGCAGGTTGGCCACTTCATGTGGTGTTGTGTTAGCCTCGCTTCGGTGGGTAGACCACTTCATGTGGTGTTCTGTTAGCCTCGCTTTTGCGGGTAGGCCACTTCATGTGGTTTTGTGTTAGCCTCGCTTCGGCAGGTAGATCACCAAACACAATAGTTGTTGTTGTGGATGAATGAGGCATTGGGCATTGTGCATTGTGCATTACATAGCATAAAGTATGGACATTAAATGCATATCTAATTACTTATGGTTTTAATATTTCTTTATTTGTATTAAATTGAGTATAGCGGAGATATCACATTTTGGATATGTGCTATTGTATTCCTTCACTGGGCTTGGAGCTCACACCCTTATATTGCAGGTAACCCTCTGGATTTAGGATTGGAGGACGACGTTGAAAACTAGAAGTTACTATGGATGAATATTTAAATTCCTAGTTAGGTGTTGAATTATGTTGATTGAGTTAATCATTGGATGCTTTTTATTCTTTGAGACTTGATTATTTGATTCAAATAATTTGAGAAATTTGAGATTTATTAGTTGGTTTTATTTTATGGAATGGGATATGAGTAGTGAGATTAGATTTGATGTTGATAATAGATTGTCGATGACATTATGATGTATGCGATGTGTAAATTTTGAGCTTGAAAGATTTGATGGCTTCGTTATTTCATTCATAATCTTTAAAAAATATATATGTACTTATTTTCCCCCAGCCACAAATCTGTGATTTAAGGTCCGTTAGATGGGTGACGCGATGGGTGATGCCCGTTCAGCCTGCAGTTAAGCGGGTCACGACCCGTTTAGGCTGTAGAAAGGGACGGGGCGTTACAGTCTAAATGTTGTAACAAATGTTTGGTCTTTGATAAGTTAGCGTCGACTCTTGAGTTGGTAACCGTTGACTAATTGAATTGATTGTAAATCATTTTTAGTCTTTGACAGACAATTGTCAATTGATAAGCCGGTAACTGTCAACTGTCTGAAACAAATGTAAAACAGAGGTTGTCTCTGATATCCATCCGTCGACAGTTTCCAATCGTGACTACTTATACAACTTGTCCAAACAGTCAACTGCTTATCTAGATTGTCAACTATATGGTGGCAACAGTCAATTTTTAATGCATTAAATGCTCATTCAAACGGTCATCTTTTTTATTTAATGCATGGCAATGGTAATAAATTTGAAATTTATATATATACTTGTTATTATGAAGTCTAAACACTCTCCACCAACTGAGATACAGAGATAAATCAATTTGTCTATCATTCAAGTTCAAAATCATACACTTGCAAATCATTTATTGAGCCATTTTTGTTCAAATCCTTGAGTAACTCTTATGAATCATATTGAGAGAGTTATTCCTGAGCTTCAACTTGTAATCTATTGATTATATCTGAGATAAAAGGTTGTAAAGGGTTGGACCGACCCTAGTGAAGATAGAAGAAAGGATTCTACTTTAAGTTAAAAGAGAGGTGTAATGAAGGAGCTGTAAAAGGTTTCTTCGCCACCTATAAGGAGAAGCAATAGTGGATTTAATCCTCAAGCAATGTCTTGAGGCGATGACGTAGGCAGGAAAGTCAAATCTCATAAAAATTCAAGTTCAATCTCTCAATCTCTTCTCATCTCCTCTTTTTATTTGTGCTTTAACTTATTCTTATTTACATGTCACTTTTCTAATTTGTGTAATTGGAGAAATGCCTAAAAGTTTAATTACTGGATTCACCCCTTTCTTGAATAAATTTCTGGGCAGCACCCTACTTTCTCTCACCAATTGCTGAAATACATTAAACTATGTACTGCAGATAGTTTTTATTGTAATTAAAAAATTATGTGGAATCACATATATTCCGTTATAAAAATATTGTGCGATGTAATTTAAACATGGTGAAAGTTTTGTAAAAATCGAGTTACATTAAGAGAAGTGGTCTTGATATTTCAATTGCATCATATTTATATATACTCTATCTCAAATATTTTGTATTTCTAATTTTTATTAATGGATTTTTAATCTATTATTTGTAATTTTGTCATTTTTATACATTCAATTGCTAACTGTTATTAATCCTATCAAGTATGAGACATGTTTTTATTGTGATTAGATCAAATGCTAAGAATGTTGTATTTATTCATGTACTAAATTTGATATAATTTTAGAATTCCTTTATACAATATTAAGATATTACGTGAATTATTTAAAATAATAGGATATCATATTTTAACTATCGGTCCGAAATGTCAAATTAAAAAAGATACCAAGTCTTTTATATGACATTTAATGTATTCTTTTATAACTGTCATTGGATTTTTTTTTTTTTTAACTAATCTGAAGTTAAAAACGTACTTTTAATTTTAATTGCATTGCATCTGTATACCTTATTAATTATTTTGTATTTTTAATTTACGTGAATGAATTTTTAATCTAATATTTATATCTTTATCATGTTTTATACACTTAATTGCCAATAGATCATTATACTCACGTAAATACCATAACTAATTTTATATATATATAGAAACAAGAATAAGTACAAAATATGATATAGTTTCCATTGTAAATATATCAAATGACAAGAAACCTTGCACTTATTCATATACTAAATTCAATATAAATTGAGATTTCTTTTATAAAATATAAACATATTCAAAAATTTAAATTTAAAATTATTCGATATCATATTTTAACTCATTATTATCATTATTTAACTCATTTATCCTTTCTAATCTAAAGTTGACTCTTATATTTGAATTTAACTGTCACGCCCTGACCCGAGAAGCATGCCCAGAACGTGACTATTTTTATTTTTTTTTAACAAATCCAATTATCAAAAATCCATGGGCCTCTCATGCGGTTCCCTAAGCCCATAGAAACGTTCGCACACGCTTGTGTGGACAATACTCGCGACCTAAAACATCAAGTCCCCAAAGGGGCACATTGAAAAGATATCTCACATAAATTCTCCTGTATTAGTCGACTAATGGTAATCTGCTCAAACTGTCGACAATTTCCACGTACCCGTCAACTGGCACTCTAAAAATCCAAAATACACACCATAATACGATCAATTATACAACATATTATCATATTACACATATATGACTTATACATAAAGTCTCTATACCACAAGTGAAATAATCACCTAAAATTTACATAATTTTTATATGAAACTAAACAAGAATAAATCCTACCATCGAACAACACTGGATTCCAACTCCTAAGCATCGCAGAGGGATTCTCCTTTCCCACATCCAGTACACGACCTGCATTGTAAGGGACGTGAGCTCCAGCCCAGTGAAGAGAACTCAAATTAACAAGTCCCTTCAAATTTTCAGAATATCAAATTTACAATACAACCTATGAGGAAAACACTTTGAACACCATGGCCTACCTTTAGACTTTTAATGGGTCCCACTTGGTCTTTCCCATCTTAAAAATACTATGGGTTCTATTTTCAATCTAAAATCTAATAGGTTTTAACAATAACCATTATACATGTTAAGTTGAATCTCCTCACCTTGTCCAACTTGCAAATATCACCAAGATCTGTAAAGCATAATAATTCCATAAATTTTGTTTCAAATTGAAATATTTAAAACAACTCAAAAACTAATTTAGGAGAGGTTTTTTAAGATTTAAAAGAAAAAATCATTTCCCCTAAGAATTTTGAGACCAAATTTGAAGCAAAAAACTACTCTATTTTACAAAAATAACAGTCCTAGAATTCTTAAAATTTTAAGTAGATAAATTTTCATACCTTAATCGTCGAAATCGGTGGAGAAATGAGGGAGTTTGAAAAACCCGAAATCCAAACACGAAAAACCTTCGGTCACAGCTCAAACGCAGGAGAGCAGAAAGAAGAAGAAAAGAAAGGGAAAGGCAAAGGAAAAAAAAAGAAAGGAAAAGGACGATGGAGAGAGAGAGAGATTGCTTTTGAGTGTTTTTTATTCTTCCTCCACTTCTCATCTCTTCTTAAGTCGATGGAAGCCTAATGCTACCCACCCTAGTTGTGGTGAATAATCACCAAAGTTTTGATTTTTTTTTCTTCTAAAATTCAAATGTTTATCCATTTGACAAATAAAACTCAAAACCATGTAACTTATATAGTTTTAGAAAAATGAATTTAAAACCATATAATTTCTACGGTTTAGAAAATAATTTAAAACTTCTTTAATTTTTTTTTCCAAAATTAAAATACCTTTTTAAAATACACCCAAATTAAATGATGTAATTTAAAACCACTTAAATACCAAATTTCAAAATTAAAATAACACTTAAAAAAAATCTAGCTTTTGATTCCGGTTAAATAAATTGAGTGATAAAACACTTCTAAAATTTTTGGGATAATTTGACACTCTTAAAACATTTAAAACTTTCATTTTGTAAAAATAGAGATACACCTGATATCTATAAAATCACACTTGTGTAAATCGAAAGGATTGAGATAAAATTCTTTAAACTCAAAATTTCACACTAAATAAATTTGTAAGATTTGAGAATTGGAAAACCTCAAATCATTTATTTTCCAAACACAGATTATTTTAAGGGTCTCAGATGGAGAAAGTTCAGATAATTTCAACTCTGCCACTGCCCTTAACGAGTTGGATCCACTCACTTCCAAACTCGAATCTAGTCAAACTTTGACTCTAAACAAGGCCCATTTGTTAATTACCCCGATTAAGCACAATTAATTGTAAAAAAAATACATAATTAAATACTAATTTGGGTCAAGGTATTAGATTAACAAATTATTTTCATGAACTTACTAACTACTCTGTGTGACGTCTGCGTATCACATTTAACTATCAATTCATAATGTCAAATTAAATATTATATGTGGAATAATTTTTAAAAAGTATCGTATTTTTTATGTGTGGGTGCGGGACGTCATCTGAAGTGAGGGTTTTAGGAGAACTAATCTATCCGAAGAGAACTAATCTAACCTCAGGAGTTTAAAGAGATTTCCCCCTTCCCTACTCAAAAAAAAATATCATGTTTTCTAAACGACAATTAATGTAGTTTTTAGTGTTATTTGGTTTTTTGTAATTTATTTAAATAAAAAGGTAATTTTAATGTTTAAATATAATATTAAAAAATGATGATTTCCCAGTTAAAAACCAAAATTAATTTTTAATTATTTGGTACTTTTGGAATGGCCCACCGAGTAGAAGAGCGCGTATTAGAATTTTGAAACTTGAAGTGGACACGTGGAACCACATGGGTATTGACGAATGATATTCTCCTCAATTACGGAGAACGTTTAGTTTTAGTTACACGTTCCTTAAATTGGGCAAAACGGCTCCTTCCTCGCAACACAATCTCTCAGAAACATCTAAAGCTCTCCCAATCGCTCTCTCTTTTTCTGACTCTACGAGAAAGATACAAAGCTCTCTCTATCTATCTGTGCAAAAGATCTAAAAACTCTCTGGCTTTCCATCGTCCTTGCTCTCTGCGAGGATTATAGCAATCTTTATACAAAATCTATCTGCATTTCTCTTTCATTTTCTTGAAAGTTGGTTTCGGATTCGTTTCCCAAAAATCGAGGGGGAAGGGAAAACTACTCTTTTTTCTTTATTTTTTCCTCGATTATTTTCTGATCTGGGTTTCATTTGATCTTTATTTAGGTCTTGAAGATGTCTTCAATGCCGCATCAAGGAGATTATGCTGGGGTTTCTTCACACAACTTTCACTTCAATGCCCGGCCACGGCAAGAAATGGCAGGTGTCTTTCGTGCGTCTGGCAGCCAGCAATTTGGCAGAAGAAACATGGGTTTTCAACATCCAAACGGAAGGCACAGTGTTCCTGTCAACTTTGATGCCTTTGACGATGTGGTTGTAATCACCATCCCGAGTCAAATTGCACAAGTAAGATGGCCTATCTTGATTTATTTGTTACTATACATTGGTTCCTGTTTTTATTGTATTACACTGCATTGACTAGGGTTAGGGTTTTTCTTCTCTTCTTCTTCTTCCTCTTGTTTTCATCTTTTGGGACTGTTTGGTTTCATTTTTATTGATTTTCATAAAGATTTCTGCATTTTTTTTAGGGCTTTGCTTGTATCCATGCAATTGATATTTATTGTTCTTTTCTGAAGATTCTGAATAATTTTTTGGCTTTTCTTTTATGCCTTTTGTTTTCGCTTGATTCATGTGCGTTGATTTTTTTTAGGGTTTTATACAATTTGCTTTTCCCATTTTTGGGCAGAATAAATCTGGTTATATTTTTCATTGTTTTTGTGGGCTTGCTTTTGACTGGATATATCTTGTAAAGTGCATATCTACATTTTTGTTGTTTTTTTTTCGTTGCATGAATGTGTCAATTTAGTGCCAGGATTGTTGCTTTTTGCGGGATTTGTTTCAACATTTGTAGATTTTCTATGGGTTTTGCCTATCTTTCTTGTTAATATTTGCTTCTAGATTTTTCCATATAAGTGGAATTTTCTTGTCTTATTTTTTATTCTAATATCTCTGTTCTATTTTATTCATCATTTTTCTTTAAATATTTCTGCATGTGTATGTGTTTCTGTTCTGTTGCATAGTATGTCTGTAATTTTTCTTTATTTTTCTATTTTTTCCCTTTTATTCATTTGAATTGATAGGAACACTGGTTTTGTTAACAATAAGGGATGACATGCTTGTCTTTTTATCTATTTGTCATCACATAAGTAGTGACAAGGTACACGATGTTCCCTTGTTATAAAAAATGCCAGTACCCCTATCAATTTCCATATTCAGTACTTTAATGGCATTTTTGGAAGTGTGTTTTTTCTTGTAAAGATATGCATTATGCATTTTGGGATTTCGTTAAAAAATTCTAAACACTTCTAGGTTTGAAACTTGTGGAGGATTTCTGTATTCGTATGTATCTTTAATCATTTTCCCATCTAAAAAAATTATATCTACATTATGCTGGGCTTTTATGGGTTTAAGGGGCCATTTGACTATTTCTCAATCAATGCAATCTTCACCATTGTTGCCTAATGATTCACGGTTTTTATTCTTGGTTTACTGTTGTTGGTTTTTGCTTACTGTATATTTAGCCTCATTAGATCATCCTAGCTGTTGATTTTTTAGCGTCAAAGTTGTAACATTGGATAAACTTTTACTTCTGAGACTCAAACTTACTAGAATGAAGATAGATGTAGTCCTGTGCAAGGTAAAAGGGTAGAGTAGTGCATGGAGCGGTTTGAATTGATCATTACATAGACCTTCTTATAGTAAAAAAACTTGGAGAGATACTTGCTCAAACTTGGTTTTAGATTTACCTATTTCATGAAAGCAAATGGGTAGTTGAAAGATGTGGATTCAAGTCCTATAGGTGTTGTTTCAAATGAGTAGTTGGTCTATGAGGGACAATTCATTGAATGTCGTTACTTGTGTGAACTCCAAATTGATTGTTTGATGATGGCGGTGGTGATGATAAACGGATAGTTAAAATAACCTGTGACTAATTGGAGATGGTGATGATAGATATTCTCAAACTATTGAGAATAACATTTATCATATGTTTCAATGGTCATTCAGCCAATCAATGGACCATGGTATGTAGTGGTAAGAATAGTATGGCCAAGTGTTATCGAGATCTATACATGACATTGTGCTTATGATCTTTGTAGGAAGAATCACCTAAGGTTTTTTTTTTAATCCACTTGATGTTTTGCCATCGTGAGATGTTAGTATTCAAAAGATGAGATTCAAATTTAACACCCATTTAGTTTTTGCAAATCACTTTAGATAAGTTCATTTTTATATGCAAGTGATCAAGTCATTTCTCCTTTCGTTTATAATGTTCATGAAATAAGTCCTCTTAAAGTATGATGACAAAATCACCTTTACAAAAAGTGTCAAGTTGTAAGATGCTCAATTGTAAAAGCAAAAGAGGTGCAATGCATGTAAGATCAAGGGCAGCTGTGTTAAAAATATTGCAACCAATCACCAAGCCTTCTTATGACACTAGAGGACTATGGCTTTCTTAAGATTTTGGGGCCATTGACCATATTTATTTGTTACTGTTGATTCAAATTTTTTATAGTTAATTCTTCCTTATGAGCATGTTCGGCATTTTTGTGGGAAAGGAACAGTGTTTTCATACGATCAAAATGATGAATGTGAACTATCAATGTTGAAGATTAACAAGTAACCATCAAATCTCAATGTTTTATGTTATGACATGAGGTTTTTGGCATGTTCAGTCACAAATCCATGGTGGAGTTTGTGATATCAGTGGTCTCGATCATGGGACCTTTTTACTAACAATCATTGTTATTTTTTGTGGAAACACTTTCCTCGGGGAGAACTTTCTTTTTCTTAGAAAGGGTTTCCACGGAAAAGCAATTGTAGAGAAGTGTGAGAAGATTTTCTATTGTACGGAAAATGCTATGCTTTGTGGAGAAGGAAATGCTTGTGGGCATGGGTTTTTGTGTTTCTTTTTTTTTTGTCTAAAATGAAAATGATTTACCATTTTATTATAGTCAAAAGGGTGAGGTTTGAGATTTGTTGTAAAGAAAACTTTTATATGGCTAACCATTACCATGGTGGAAAGGCTGGAGTGAGAATATTAGAACCGAAGATCAACAAAATGGGCATTGAATTTTATCCAACATGCATGGTTTCCATTTTCCTAAGGGAAGGGGTTGAGATCTATTGTTCATTGAAAAATTTCCATTTGCTTGTGAGTTTGATTGGCCACTTGTTGATCTTAAGCCTAGACCTTCCATGATACTTGACCACTTTTGATCATTAGGAACTGTTTTTCTTTTTCATTTTCATGAAAGATGCCTATTTGATGTTGTATTTCATCTATTATTGCTTATTCTCCCTCATGTTTTTGTTGTTTTTTCCTCCTTTTGTTGTTAGATTTTTAGTACTAAAATTTTTGTTTATATTTATGTTGTTTTATGAAGGTTAGAAACCACTCCAGGCAGAACCATACAATGATAGTCCTCGATGATGACTCAATTGTACATCGAAGTCGCTCAGGTATCTATTTCAAACTTGCAACTTTAAGATGATACAATTCTGGTTGACTTGGATATCTTTTTGTTATTTTTTTTATTTTGAAATAGTAATAATGTATTAATGAGAAAAATTACAAGATAACAGCATAGGAGGGATATTATGTTAGTGACAAAAACACAAAAGATTGCATGAATCCAACAAAAGAATCACTTCTATCTATACCTACTTTTGACAAAGAGTCAACAATGTTGTTAGCCTTGCATGTAAACAAATCACAATCCAAACACACCCTGATTTACTCTTCCTCAAACACGTCGAGATAAATTGCATATATTGTCATCTTCAAGTCAAGGATAGTGAGTTAGGAAAGAGTTATTGATCAATTCAAGAACAACTAAGACGGCTAAGGAAACACTTTTGTACAATACCAAATACTATCTCTCTCTATTCTCGTTTCCATATTCTAGTATCCCTGTGTAAAAGGGAATTTCTACTACGTACTATATTGATCCATCCCCTTTTCTCTACTTTTTACTGCTATGTTTCTAGGTACTTACACTAGCATTTTCTTTTTGAAGGGGTTATCACTGCAGAGGAACAAACGTCAACTAGGTTGACTCTCAATGATTATAATAATCATGGAAGACATTTATTTAGTGCTAGGCCTTCCACTAATTCAGAAAGCAATCTCACTACTGAGGTAATTTGGATTATAATGAACTTATCATTTTTTGCACTTTAATTATGTATATCATCTAAAGATTGTTCCCTTTTGTCCAAGTCGTTAGTGTTGTTTACGTTGTCATTATTTCAAAATAAAACCATTATCAGTATTTGACAATTTTGTTTACATTGGTTGGGTCATTTAAACACGCATCTACTTTTTTTTTTTTGGTTTTTGCTTCTTGTTAAGCTTTTCCTTAGGTTCTATTAATTTTGAGAAGAGTTTTCCCGGCATGGGTTCAACACTAAAAGGAGAGCTTATATAATATAAGTGATCAACTAATTCTCATATTCTCCATATCATGTGAACAACTTTATGGAATGAGGCTATGTATATTATATTTAAATGTTGATCATTTTATTTAAAGAAAAGAATAGTAGTGCATAGATCCTGGAGTAATTTTATTTAACGAAAAGAATAATAGTGCATAGATCCTGGAGTAGAAGACCTGAGATAGGTCTGGAGCCAAATTGATTTGGGCACTAGTACTAACATGGGAGGTTTCCAAGTTTTGGATCTAGTATAAAGGAAATTTCTGAAGTATGCCCCTAAAAACATTAGTATGGAATACTGAAATGTTCTTACAATCTATCTAGTATAATGTTAATGTGATCTCCCTCTTATCTTGATATCTGTATTTGCTTTCTTTCTTCATGACTGCATGTATCATTTCTAATCATTGAATCCATGCAAATGTTTTAATGTATATTCTGGTCATGCTTCTGCACCAAACAGCTATTCTGCCTCATCTAATAGTACGTAGGTCTTCCAAAAGATTCATAAACTAATATCATTGGTATCTTTTGCAGCACAATTATTGACAATGAAATCACAAATCTAGTACATTGTGCTCTTACAATATTATGCCAGCCACAAGTCACCAGTTTGTAATTGACTGACTAGAAGGGAGTGTAGGTCCCTCCTTACTCATTTTTCTCCTGAAGTGAGAAATCTCCTTCATCTACAACATACCTCTCCCTTGTTTAATGCAGACAATATCTTAAAAGTGAACTAGGAGAATAATGAGCACATTCCAAGTGTGCGACGGGCTCAAAATCCATGTCTGTTTCGATAACCAGGCCTAATTTTGAATATTAATGATTTTTTTTTTCTAATTGAATCTTTCTTCACATTATATGTGAATAATAATTTGGCACAGCCTCTGCTCCAATTTATCAGCTGATTTCCCGGACAAGTTAGTCCCCATGTTATAGTATGATTTTGTAGGTGGGTTCGTATAAAGGAATTTTCTAAAGGAAATGCCCCCAAAAACGCTAGTATTGAGTCTTGAAATGTTCTTACCGTCAAAATATATGAGTTGAAATGGACAACTAAATAGAAGTGAATGGGTGACCTCCCTCTTATCTTGATATCTATATCTAATACATTGCTGTCTCTTTCTTTATGACTGCATGCATCATTTATGAACATTGGATCCATGCAAATGTTCTTGTATATGTTCTTCTTTGATGTTTGACCACTTTGGATCACTGTGACACCAGATAACTACACATGAAGGAAGGGAACCACAGATTAATGCAATGAAGGAACCAGCCTTCACTTGCTCCATTTGCCTGGGCCCCTTGGTGGAGGAGACATCAACGTTGTGCGGCCACATTTTCTGCAAGGAATGCATCGCCACTGCCATCAGAGTACAGAGCAAATGCCCCACTTGCAGACACAGTTTAACAATTAACAACATACACAGGGTCTACCTTCCCACTACTACCTGTTAAGAGAAGTCACTCCAGACTACACTGTTGAAAGGAAGGACAAATAAAAATCACCACTCACAACTGCTGCATACAGATGCAACCTAACAAGTGGAGCAATTTTTAGTCGATTTCTGTGTTTTGTGCATTAGATTTGAACTGGGTGTTCCCCAACGCCTGTTACTGAGTAGTCCAATCATTATTTCATCCATTTGTTAAGTTGTTCCATTGAATTAAAGCATAGAAATTATCTTTCCAGTTCTGTTTGTTGGTGGTCATTTCTGTCACTTCCTGTTTTGGAGTGTGTGCTGTATTACGGCGACTCTCCCACACAGTGTTAGAGTAGAGAGTAACACTTGATAAAGAAGGATGTAAGCTTAAATTTCCCCTTAATAAGATCTACAAGCTTTGTGAAATTGAAGTACTTCATCAACTCTCAGTCAATCTAAGAACAGAAAATGGATTTTTTATGGGATTCCATTCAAGTAGATCTTTAATGTTTTGTTTAAAGCAGTAACAACTTCTCTATATCTATGTTAAGGTTTTCATGTTACCTACCTTATGTTTGGCATAATTCTTAACACTCTTTTATTAGGGTTTTGCAGTAAACATTTTCTACCCTCTACTACTTTTAAATTTCATTGCCTTTCTTTGTAATTGATTTTGTGGACTCCAAAAAATATTGACAAAATAAAGAATTGGTTGAGAATGGGTCCAGTCAGGTCATGTTAACATATGTAATGGATTGAAGGTTGGACCTACCCATTTAAACTGTATCAGGTATTTAGAATTGGGTCAACTTGTTTAATCAATATTTAGGTCATATGTGATTCTAGTTTTAAGCTTTTAGTAAGGGGGATAAAATGGGTTGATCCATTTAAACTTGATCGTCTTTAATCAAATTGGCTCATTTAATAAGTGGATCAAGTGCCATTGGACCATACCATTTTGTAAATGGGTTAGGCTAGGTTGATCCATTTAATTTTATACGAAATTAACCCATTTAATAAATGGATTGAGTTAGCTCAATTCGTTTAAACTTAATTAGGTCCTAGTAAATGGATCTAAGTATAATATGTGTGGTTAAGGTTTTTATTATTTATTTGGCCAAGTCTCTCAAAGGTGTATTTTGTAAATTTTCATAAATTATTTTTTAAAAATTTTAAGTTTTCTTAGAGAGTCATAAAATCTTAATTCATAATTTATTTATTTTGTAAAATTAAAAATAGAAAATTTTCTTTTTTCTAAACAATATATACTGAAACAATTTATGCGTACAAACATGCATTTAATAAAGTTGATTATCATCGTATATTGAACCTTAAATGGTAGGGTGGAATGTGATTCCGATTATTACACCCATCTAATCAACATTAAAAAATGAGGTGAAGCTCTGCATACAGGAGACAGCGTCTAAAAGTTTGTCATGTACTTTTTATTTTGTAGATGGGTCATGTACTTTTTCAAAGTTTTTATGATACTAAATTTTAACTATTTTTATTTAAAATATATTTTTTAATCAGAATCACAATTAGGCACAACTAATTAATAGTTTGGGTCAGAGATCATCCGATATGTATAGTTTCGAACAATAACATATCATATATTGGCAGATCTAGCAGATATCTATAATATCCATTCGAAGAAAGTTTTTTTTGAAAAAAATAAATATCGATATCGGTGATATATCGATGGCCCCCTAGCATATCGGTAAAATATTGGCCATGATATCGGCCAATATTATACTAGAATTTATTTATTTATAAAATGTGATTACAACCTAATTTTTTTTCATTTAATTTTTTAATTAAAAAAATAAATCAATTGATATTTGAAAAGAAAAAAGAGCGGAAAGAATAATATCGACGATATATAGGTGACAACAACGACATTTTAACCCCTGGTTAAATTAACAGTTCAGTTCAATTTATTTTGTTTTGTATTTTTATATTTTATTAGAATTTGGTCAATTGCCGAATTAGGTCAACTAGATGACTTGACAGGCTAATCAAATTATTTTATTCAATTTATAGAATTAAATTTATTAAACCTGTACAGATTTATCTAACAAAATATAAATTATTAAAAAATATAACTAATAAATCACTAAAATGAAGCCATTTATAATAAAAAAAATATATATAATTATCAAAATAAATATAACCATGAGTTATATATCATTCATAACTTCACAATCATCAATCATCTCTCACAATTATTAATTTCCACTTACATAAGTTTGAAGTTCTAATGCATATCAATTAATTATTTTATTTATAGACCCATTTACTTAAAGTCTTAAACAAAGCAATTCAATCACACTTTAACTTGTTCAACTTGACCAAAGTCGTATATTTTAAGTCTAATAGTAACTCATTTAATTAGACTAACGTTCATTTTGACCTAGTTTAAGCCCACTTGATGACTAGGTTTATAACTAGGTTGGGTTGATTCAACGAGTCAACCAAGAACTTGAAATGGTTAATTCAAAACTCACTCTACCCATTTGACCGAGTGACCAAGTTTTGTGATTGGGTGTTGAGTTGACAAGAAACTTGATTCGATTGCTTAAAATATAACTTCAAAGTTGTGTGGAGCAATATGATATTATGGCATTAGAATAAAAATTCTAATATGAATCGTTCTTGTTAGATTTGTTTTGAAATCAACTTGGGTTGCCTTCGTATCAAAACATTTTGGCATTCCCACTTTCATTGTTCTATCTTGGAAAAAAAAAAAAATGTGAAAAAGATGAAAAATAACATAAAATTATCAAAATGTTGCAATTAATTATTTTAAATTTTTGAACGAATGTTAGAATTTCATTACAGAGGGTAAAACCACAAGCTCAAGAGGGGAAAAAGAAAAAAACAACAAAGGCCTCACTCTACATCAGGTCATGAAATAATAATAATAAAAAAAATATACTTTCACCAGCGTTATAAACAGTATTATTTACAAAAGCATCAAAGAAATCAGTTGGAAAGGCGGTCATTATAGAAATATTGAGGATTCTCACAAGGGAAGGCCCAGAGCAGAGAAGGTTGGGCCCAAGAAGAGTGTTAAAGGCAAAAAGAGGCATAAGTAGAATTGGGCCGAGAGTAGTAAGCTCACATTTGACAAGATCCGTTAGATAGGATGAAGGTGCAAAACCGTCCATTCAAGTCCCGAAGCAATTGAAGAGAGACTGAGAGAGGCACCAGTAGGCCTGTAAAGGGACTTGGATCGGCCTCCACCGGTAGGATTCGAGTCCAGATCCGATAAGAAAATGGTTCGGATCCAGTCCGCCCCAGTAACACAAGATGTATTAAAATTTAGATCCGGCCCAACCCAATAAGCTTAATGGACTGTCCTCACCCCATTAAAGGTCTGATTGTCCATTTGACCCATCTAATGACCCTAGTTCTTCTGTCAGATTCAATATCGAATTTTTATGCAAATTTGATGCTACCGGGCCTAATATCAAAGTTTTTAACCTTAAATTTTATGCTACTGGGCCCAATATTTATTTTTAACATAATTTTTTGCTAATGAGCCCAATGCCCATTTTAACCTATAATTTTATGTTAGCTCATTTTTTTAACCTAAATATTTATTTTATCAAGACCAATGTTCATTTTTAAACTCGTCTGCGACTCGTCCAAGAATTATCAAATACTTAGGGTCCAATCCATGAGTAACAAACAGAATCTAGAATCCGGCCCGTTTTGTTAACAATAGTGACCAATAGAAGAGAAAACTAGGAGCTCAAACCCATTCGAAGTAACACGAGATTGGACTCGACTTCCTAATTGCATTCCGAGTGAAGCATGAGCACCGCCAAAATCGTCTCCATTACACACAAAAAGGATATTGGATCTGAGAGCGGTAAATAAAAATAAATCCCTAGCAACAATGACTAGCCCAAAGAAATCCTTTAGTTTCTTTCCCTCCAAACATGCTAGACGAGAGCTGGAAAGAAAAGAGAAACCAACAGCTTCCATATCTTCTCATTGAATCTGCTAATTAGGAGATGAGATAAATCATTCCAAGGATTACTACGAAGACAGAGATTTGAAATCAATGAATTTAATTTTGAAAAACTGTCACAAAGTAGCTAAACAGATTGCCATATTCTACAACCAAAATCAGAGATGCCTCTTAGAATTCTCTTGAATAATTGAGAACTCAAAATGGTACAAAATAAACGGCTATAACTCAATGGAATTAAGAGTTCCACATGAGGCCAAGTCTGCCGCAAATCAAGGGTCTGAATCACTCACCCATGACTAAATTACACCCTTAAATACTCCATTAGTCAACACAATACATCAGGATGAATTTTAAAGCATTGATCAAGTAGTCAGACCATGGTTCACCTGATGCTATTCCCTGATTAAAATATAACAAATATTTTTAACAGGGTATTGATGGGACGCCTCCATTATTTTGTGTGGAAACACATCCTACTACTTTAGTTTAAGAAAAATCATAATCCCTGCTAAAATGATACTTATCTCTTACACTAAAAAAATAATCAAAGAGCATTTTAGTCATTTTAATCTAAGTAGTAAGGAAGTGTTCCCTTAAAAAAATTGGGAATGCTCACATGAATCCCTTTTTCAAAATATTAATTTATCATTAATTAATAAATATAATATCAAAATATATATAGCAATGATTAAAAAAAAAAAAAACGAAGTAAACCCTCCATGTCCTTGTTGTTGCAGCTGTTAGTGAATTCTAGATCCATGGAAATGCCATTAATCAATGCTATTAACGTAACGGGCACACTTATTAACAGGCTGTTTTGGATCTGAATAAGATCCCACACTTGAACACTGGGATTTGGGTTATATGACGTTCTATATCATATCCTGGCTTGAAGCCTACAGATTCAGGTCGGGAGCAACCCAGGATCTTCTTCATTGGCAAACCCTCATGGGATTAAGTTCAATCAGTTCTGATACGACGCCATTCTCAGGAATTACAAAAATAGTAAAAAGAAATAAGAAACCCAAATTAAAGAAGGTAAGTGACAGAGAGACTTAGAACAGATTCCCAGATTTTCCTTTCTTAGATGGATCAATTATTTCTTCAACAGGGTGAACCCATCCTCTTAGAACAGATTCCCAGATAGTTCCATCGATGGATACAAGAAAAGAATAAAGGCACATAAAACAATCAACGTAAAATATAAGCAGTTAAATTCACTAAACAATTATCAGATCTAGAACCATAAGAGCATTGCACACCATTCACACATTCCACCAGCATTTATAGTGGTTCGGTTCAAAGAACCTACATCCACTAACAGAATCACCAAACTTAGGGGTATCCAAGACACACTAAAATTAGGGTGAAATACCCTAAAATTACAGTCCTAGAAAGAGGTTCGACCACAGAGATCTAGATCTCAACTCCTATTTTTTTATGGTGGTTCGACCCACAGAGGTCTAGTCTACCTTACAGATATATAGAAATAAAAAGAGGGAAGAACACTTCCCTTGAGCCTTTCAATGATCTCCTGTTGTGTTCATATTGTTGGTTGCATGCTTCAGTAGATGATCTCCGTGTAACAATGTGTGGAACCTTTGGGTATGACTCTACAATCTCCCATTAAACCCCTTTTTCATATTTTTACTATTTGAAAAACCATAGGGGTGATTCTTGAAAGCAAGGGAATAATGATTCCCAGATCTAGGGTTTCTGGGTTAAGGCTCTCTCTCAAGATTTCTCCTTAATCTCATTCTCGTGATTATTTGTCATTAGCCTTAATCTGTATTTACAAGCAAAAATAAAATGGCTAATCAACGGATAGAAATAACATTGTTCGATAGGTCGAGGAGCTGGATGGTGTAGTCTCGACATGTCGAGACATATACGGATGATGAGCTGTTTAAAATATACGAATGATGAGACATATACAGTCTCAACACGTCGAGAATCTTTGATGTGTTGAAAATATGATTACCAAAAAAGGTTTCATTGACAAGTCAAACATTATTCGACTATCGAACTCGAGAGCACCCCAAAAAAAGACAAAAAAATCACGACTGGTCGAATAATTCGACCGGTCGATCCCAAGAGCCATCATAAAACCCAAACGGTTTTCGACAGTCGACTGTGTTCAACATGTCGATCCATCAGAAGGTCGGTCCGTCGACTGGTCGAACCTGGTAATCTATGATAGTATGCACCTAGGTTTTGGATATAGTCCAGGGGCTTTGGTTTTGGGCCTCAATCAATTTTAATACAACAATTATGAACCCAATCTAGGTGATTTACCTGTTATGTTGCCACACATCAGAGAGAAAACCTTTACCAAGTCTTATGAACTTCATGAGCTGCATGCGATCTTCCAACTTGAACATCCAAGGCAAGGTCTTGAGACGGGCACGGAATTGACAAGAGGAGACACGGATAAACCGGGGCTCTAACAGGACACTTCGGAAGCACATCTACATTTGCAAAGCTTCAAAGGCAAGTGCTTCTTGTTTTGATTTAATTTCTAAATCATCTTGTACAGTGGATTAGATCCGAGGGATTGAACCACTCTAAAAAAATAGAGGGATAAGAACGTAGACCGGGGTAGGTTGAACCTTGCAAAATCTTAGGGATTGGGTGAAATTCCTAGACAATTGTTTAGGTGGAATTCCTATTCTATTTGTGAGGGTGTAATTCTCCACTTAGTGAATTTGGGATAGCCCAATGTTGGGTGAGTCTATCAATGGACGTAGGAGGAATTTACTCCGAACCACTTTAAATTGAGAGCATTGGCTCTTTGCTTGTGTGATTGCATTTTCATCTTGTACACTCTTGAACCACACACTTAATTAATTTGTTAATCTGCTGCATAAATTGTTAATTAGTCAAGCAAATTTTTAAAGACCAATAAATTTGGTGATTGACCTATTCACCCCCTCCTCTAGAGGCAATCTTGTTCTAGCGTCGAGACTTTCAATACATTTATTGCAAATCATATGTTTGAAAAAGAGTAATGAAGATCAAGAAATCATATCCAAAGCCTATGAATATCGAAGCAACTAATTGAAAATTAAGTCATGTGACATGAAGCATACAAGAATATTGAAGACATTTGAAGATCAAGTCCAACTCAATTTTGGGTAGGATTAAGCTTTGAGTGTTTAGGACTCTAATTGTAAAGTTACTCAAAGATGAACACCTTGGCACAAATTTGATTTAAGATGGACCCTAGGAACTTGTTACCATCTTGACCACATAACATTAGGTTCCTAGTTGTTGGCTTTAGTCCCAAGGGCACATTGAATACATAAAAGGACAGATTGAGACTTAGAGACTGAAAAAATATGTTTCACTGGCCAAACCATCGATTGTTATAACTTCTTACCGTCGACTATGAGTATCACTGTGAAATACAGTTAGTCTCAGATTGAATAACATTGACTGTTGTATGGGAAACCGTCGTCTGTCTATGTGATGACTTGACCCGAAATAGCAGGTCAATCGAATCGAGTGAAACTAAAATAGCAAATGGGTTCCTTGATTTTGTTGTGTGAAATTATATGTTATTTTTTCTTTTATTTTTATTGTTTAAAATAAAATAAATAAACACACAAAAATCTAGAATTTTATTAATTTAGGTTCCCTAATGCACACACATTTTCCCTCAATTAGAATTTTCAAATTTGTCCTCTTCGAGTTGAAATTAAGTGACCGGAAAATAAATTATCAAATTAGATTTTAAATTTGCAAAGTTAAGGATTCCAATTGGAATTGTATAATTAAAAATCCAAAATTTATAAATTAATAAGATTTATTTAGCTAAGATGTTAATTAAATTCAAATGATAAATTAAAATTTGATTTTTTTTTTGGTAAATAAATAATTAAACTACTGGATCAATAATTAAGTTTAAATTTTAATGAACTTGAATATAATCAATAATCAAGGAATTAATCAAATATAAACACCCAAACCCGGGTGGGCCCCTTTGGAAACCCACACCCTTTAGTTTCCCCATTTTTCCCTTAACCCTCGATAGAAACATAACTATACCACCGTGTCTAGCAGGTTCTTCCCCAAATGGGATTCTTTCCCTTCCTTCTCTACCCCAAATCCCTAATTTTCGATTCCTTTGCCTTCTTTACCTCTCCAAAACGGAAACAAATCCTAGCTCTACAAGGTGCACCTTCCATTTTTAACTCCTCAAATCTGACTCCTACTCAGAAGAAACCAGCCGACTCTATTTCCTTTAAATTCATGTGATGGCAGTCAATTTCTTCTCCCAAAACTCGATCTCCATCTAGAGGTATCTCCATCTGATTTCTATCTTGTTGTTGCTGCCCCAACCTACGCCAGTCGACATTGTGATACCAGCTAGCGCTGTGGTTTCCAGCACACCACCACCATTCGCATCCATATTGCAGTTGAGACAAGGACCCAACCAGATCTTCCAGGTATGCCTCTGTCTCGTCTTTCTTCCTCTTTCTCTTTCTCTTCCATGTGTCTACCCTCCCTATCTCGCCAGTTATGGCTGTCCCTCAACCGTGAGCAATCAACCTTGCAGCCTTCTTCAACTAATATTTTCCTTAATCTTGACCTGTTGGAGTTTGCAGTACCTTTACAAATAAATATAATAATTATAGTGATATGTAGAATGTATTTTAGACTCTCTATTTTAATTCTTTATTTAAACTAATGCATATCTTCACTAATCCAAAGCTCATGTACAAATTTTAGATCTCATTACTCCTTGTTGTCCCTTATTCCCTCTTCCATCGTTTTACATTTTCTCACTTTTATTTATTTGTTGCTTGTAGTATCAAATTATTTTGAAATAAAATAAAATAAAGAAAGAAATCAAAACAAAACTTATATTTTGGCCTCTTCTTTCAGCCGACCCCTTTTTGCTGTGTTCACTTATCTTAATGATTTTATGTTAGTCCACTTTATTAAATTGGGTTTTGGTCCTTGATTTTTATTTGTTTAAAATAACTTAATGTTTTAAGATTTAAATATAGTTATTTATTTATTTATTTTATTACTTGAACACCAATTTTAATGGTATAAAATAATAATAACAATAATATACATGTTTAGACCTTTTACTTATGTATCTGAGTTTTCAAAGTATATATGGGTTATATTTTTAATTTAATGATTTAAATTTTTATGATTCCCTAAGTTCCCTTTCGGTACCTCTTTTAACAACTAGATTTAAAATTACTTTTTATTTGGCTGTCAATGGGTAGTTGAAGGCTGGAAAGGCAGCCAAGCAGGATGTCACTAATGTTTGTGGGCTAATGTTATCTGCCGATTTCAAGTGCATGGTCAAGTAACAAGAAAAGATAGCCAATGAAATATTGTTAAGGCATTGGAAATAACTTTTACTATGCACTTGGGATGTTCCCATAATTGCATTTGATTTTGAATTTTTGGTGGACTCAATGATTATCCATCTAGTTGTTCTTTGGGGGCACAGAAATTAGGAACCACGTAGAAACTGGATACTGCTTGTCTGAACTTTCAACCTGAAATTATAAATTGTCAATGGTTAATTTATTATTCCATAGTTTGGATTCAACTTGTATCAAAGTACTTTTCTCCTTTGATTCAATTTAAAAGTATAAAAATTTTAAGATGTTTTTATTTTAGCATATGTATTAACTGAGCCACCCTTCTCAGTCAGTACATGTAAATGGTTTTATATTATATTGTTTAATTTATGCTTTGGCTTATTTAAACTTAGATTTATTTAATACTCATTTTACTCTTTAACGATATTTATATATGTATGGGTTATCCCTTATATTTTTGTTATATCTTTAGTATGATAAAGGTGTTCAATGACCCAAACTTTATCCATCTAATTTCTTTACAAAGCATTGAGAACTTTTGTTCTATTGATTTAATTGATTTCAGTCTTTACTTGCTTAAAGATAAAGATTTTGCAAACTTCATCTATTTTAAGTTGTTTTATCTTGGGCAATTAAATTATTCGAGGTACATTGTGACTTACAATTCACTTTCATTGTCTTATTTATACCGAATTGAATGTAGGCATGGTTTAACCATGCAGTGTGTGGACTCAAGCCTTCACTCATCTCCTTGAACCTTAGGATGACCGTAGATTATAGTTGGGACAGCAACATACCTCACATTTATTTAATATGGACTATTAGAGGGACTCAATCATGTGTTAATGGTACTTGGAACCTTTAAATAAATGTGCAACACTTCCCGGGCGTTCCTATTGATTGATTTCAAGTAGGAATGCGCTTTGATTCATCACCTACACTTCACGAACTTTTTAGGTGAGGGAAAACAATACACTATACCTTGGTTGTATATGATATTCTCTATTTTTGGTTTATGTGATTGAGCAATGAAAAATATTGCATGATGTATTGTATTTTGGGAATATAATATTGGACCTATGAAATCGACTGGGTATTTATTGGAATAGTGGTTGTAATCCGGTTCTTACTCACAGTAGTATAAGGGAATAGGCTAAATGTTCTAATGGCCGTGAGGGGACTCAGTCTGCCCGGATAGTTGAAAATTAGCCACTAGCCTTGTTGAGAGGTCTAATAATTATGTTCGAATTAGATGGATATTTTATATACTGTTGTAGAGTTATTTGTGATGTTATTGAGATGAATTCATGATACTGTGTTGTCATAATCATAATTTATTATTATGCAAGTGTAAGATTATTGATGTTGGAATATGATGCTTTGGGACATGTATATGGTGTTTATGTCAATTTGAGATCATATGACTGTTAGAGTATAATGTTTAAATTTATGGCATGATACATAACATGTGGTATGATGATAGAGATAATGCATGGTATGATGGCATCTTCATATTCATGGGATGGGTATGGAGGTGTGAGCCGTGATCTTTCATGTAGACCACGACGGTGGTAGTGTATGACCTCGCTTTTAATGAGTAGTACCACGCATGTGGTAAGTTTGGATTATTAAGCCATGAAAGGTCACGTAGACTGTTATTTGGTGATGGTGTTAGCCTCGCTTCGGCAGGTAGGCCACTTCATGTGGTGTTGTGTTAGCCTCGCTTCGGTGGGTAGACCACTTCATGTGGTGTTGTGTTAGCCTCGCTTCTGCGGGTAGGCCACTTCATGTGGTTTTGTGTTAGCCTCGCTTCGGCAGGTAGATCACCAAACACAATAGGTGTTGTTGTGGATGAATGAGGCATTGGGTATTGTGCATTGTGCATTACATAGCATAAAGTATGGACATTAAATGCATATCTAATTACTTATGGTTTTAATATTTCTTTATTTGTATTAAATTGAGTATAGCGGAGATATCACATTTTGGATATGTGCTATTGTATTCCTTCACTGGGCTTGGAGCTCACACCCTTATATTGCAGGTAACCCTCTGGATTTAGGATTGGAGGACGACGTTGAAAACTAGAAGTTACTATGGATGAATATTTAAATTCCTAGTTAGGTGTTGAATTATGTTGATTGAGTTAATCATTGGATGCTTCTTATTCTTTGAGACTTGATTATTTGATTCAAATAATTTGAGAAATTTGAGATTTATTAGTTGGTTTTATTTTATGGAATGGGATATGAGTAGTGAGATTAGATTTGATGTTGATAATAGATTGTCGATGACATTATGATGTATGCGATGTGTAAATTTTGAGCTTGAAAGATTTGATGGCTTCGTTATTTCATTCATAATCTTTAAAAAATATATATGTACTTATTTTCCCCCAGCCACAAATCTGTGATTTAAGGTCCGTTAGATGGGTGACGCGATGGGTGACGCCCGTTCAGCCTGCAGTTAAGCGGGTCACGACCCGTTTAGGCTGTAGAAAGGGACGGGGCGTTACAGTCTAAATGTTGTAACAAATGTTTGGTCTCTGATAAGTTAGCGTCGACTCTTGAGTTGGTAACCGTTGACTAATTGAATTGATTGTAAATCATTTTTAGTCTTTGATAGACAATTGTCAATTGATAAGCCGGTAACTGTCAACTGTCTGAAACATATGTAAAACAGAGTTTGTCTCTGATATCCATCCGTCGACAGTTTCCAATCGTGACTACTTATACAACTTGTCCAAACAGTCAACTGCTTATCTAGATTGTCAACTATATGGTGGCAACAGTCAATTTTTAATGCATTAAATGCTCATTCAAACGGTCATCTTTTTTATTTAATGCATGGCAATGGTAATAAATTTGAAATTTATATATATACTTGTTATTATGAAGTCTAAACACTCTCCACCAACTGAGATACAGAGATAAATCAATTTGTCTATCATTCAAGTTCAAAATCATACACTTGCAAATCATTTATTGAGCCATTTTTGTTCAAATCCTTGAGTAACTCTTATGAATCATATTGAGAGAGTTATTCCTGAGCTTCAACTTGTAATCTATTGATTATATCTGAGATAAAAGGTTGTAAAGGGTTGGACCGACCCTAGTGAAGATAGAAGAAAGGATTCTACTTCAAGTTAAAAGAGAGGTGTAATCAAGGAGCTGTAAAAGGTTTCTTCGCCACCTATAAGGAGAAGCAATAGTGGATTTAATCCTCAAGCAATGCCTTGAGGCGATGACGTAGGCAGGAAAGTCAAATCTCATAAAAATTCAAGTTCAATCTCTCAATCTCTTCTCATCTCCTCTTTCTATTTGTGCTTTAACTTATTCTTATTTACATGTAACTTTTCTAATTTGTGTAATTGGAGAAATGCCTAAAAGTTTAATTGACTGAATTCACCCTTTTCTTGAATCAATTTCTGGGCAGCACCCTACTTTCTCTCACCAATTGCTGAAATACATTAAACTATGTACTGCATATAGTTTTTATTGTAACTATGTACTGCAGATAGTTTTTATTGTAATTAAAAAATTATGTGGAATCACATATATTCCATTATAAAAATATTGTGCAATGTAATTTAAACATGGTGAAAGTTTTGTAAAAATCGAGTTACATTAAGAGAAGTGGTCTTGATATTTCAATTGCATCATATTTATATATACTCTATCTCAAATATTTTGTATTTCTAATTTTTATTAATGGATTTTTAATCTATTATTTGTAATTTTGTCATTTTTATACACTCAATTGCTAACTGTTATTAATCCTATCAAGTATGAGACATGTTTTTATTGTGATTAGATCAAATGCTAAGAATGTTGTATTTATTCATGTACTAAATTTGATATAATTTTAGAATTCCTTTATACAATATTAAGATATTACGTGAATTATTTAAAATAATAGCATATCATATTTTAACTATCGGTCCAAAATGTCAAATTAAAAAAGATACCAAGTCTTTTATATGACATTTAATGTATTCTTTTATAACTGTCATTGGATTTTTTTTTTTTAACTAATCTGAAGTTCAAAACGTACTTTTAATTTTAATTGCATTGCATCTGTATACCTTATTAATTATTTTGTATTTTTAATTTACGTGAATGAATTTTTAATCTAATATTTATATCTTTATCATGTTTTATACACTTAATTGCCAACAGATCATTATACTCACGTAAATATCATAACTAATTATATATATATAGAAAAAAGAATAAGTACAAAATATGATATAGTTTCCATTGTAAATATATCAAATGACAAGAAACCTTGCACTTATTCATATACTAAATTCAATATAAATTGAGATTTCTTTTATAAAATATAAACATATTCAAAAATTTAAATTTAAAATTATTCGATATCATATTTTAACTCATTATTATCATTATTTAACTCATTTATCCTTTCTAATCTAGAGTTGACTTTCATATTTGAATTTAACTGTCACGCCCCGACCCGAGAAGCGCACCCAGAACGTGACTATTTTTATTTTTTTTTAACAAATCCAATTATCAAAAATCCATGGGCCTCTCATGCGGTTCCCTAAGCCCATAGAAACGTTCGCACACGCTTGTGTGGACAATACTCGCGACCTAAAACATCAAGTCCCCAAAGGGGCACATTGAAAAGATATCTCACATAAATTCTCCTGTATTAGTCGACTAATGGTAATCTGCTCAAACTGTCGACAATTTCCACGTACCCGTCGACTGGCACTCTAAAAATCCAAAATACACACCATAATACGATCAATTATACAACATATTATCATATTACACATATATGACTTATACATAAAGTCTCTATACCACAAGTGAAATAATCACCTAAAATTTACATAATTTTTATATGAAACTAAACAAGAATAAATCCTACCATCGAACAGCACTGGATTCCAACTCCTAAGCATCGCAGAGGGATTCTCCTTTCCCACATCCAGTACACGACCTGCATTGTAAGGGACGTGAGCTCCAGCCCAGTGAAGAGAACTCAAATTAACAAGTCCCTTCAAATTTTCAGAATATCAAATTTACAATACAACCTACGAGGAAAACACTTTGAACACCATGGCCTACCTTTACCAATTGTTTTTTCCTTTCCACATACACACGCATATACTCATAATATTAATAACACAATGCATGTTTAACACATGATAAGCAAATAAATCATATCTATCATTTAAAAGGTTACAACGAAACTTGTAATACACTGGAGTATCCCACTCAACCCCGTTGAGGTATCCAACTCAACCCCAACTGTACAGGTCCAGGGTATCCCACTCAACCCTGTCGAGGAATCCCACTCATCCTCAAATGCATTAAGTCAAGGCAGATAGAATGCAGCATCTTGCAAGAGCTTGACCGAATGTATAAGTGTGTGCGTATACATGAACATGTATATTATCTATCAATTATCCATAAACACAGAAATAATATAAAATCATCATTCACATATGTTGTCTCCATATACCCTTTACATAAGAGTTTAACAATGGAGTTTCACTTACTATCCACTGGTTGCAATCTAGGTTTAATAACCTAAAATGTTTTCATCTCATTACCTGCACAAACTTATTAGCACAAGTATAATCACATATATATACAAAACTCTATGCATTATCAAGGCCACATATATCACCTATTCACGTAACCAATATATGAATCACATGCACACATCCTAACATGATTTACATGTTCCTTTTCATAAATCACAGCATCATTGGACTTTTCACTCTTTTGTCCAAACTTTAAACCCATCACCCTCTAGACTTCTAATGGGTCCCACTTGGTCTTTCCCATCTTAAAAATACTATGGGTTCCATTTTCAATCTAAAATCTAATAGGTTTTAACAATAACCATTATACATGTTAAGCTGAGTCTCCTCATCTTGTCCAACTTGCAAATATCACCAAGATCTGTAATGCATAATAATTCTATAAATTTTGTTTCAAATTGAAATATTTAAAACAACTCAAAAACTAATTTAGGAGAAGTTTTTTAAGATTTAAAAGAAAAACTCATTTCCCCTAAGAATTTTGAGACCAAATTTGAAGCCAAAAACTACTCTATTTTACAAAACTAACAGTCCTAGAGTTCTTAAAATTTTAAGTAGATAAATTTTCATACCTTAATCGTCGAAATCGGTGGAGAAATGACGGAGTTTGAAAAACCCGAGATCCAAACACGAAAAACCTTCGGTCACAGCTCAAACACAGGAGAGCAGAAAGAAGAAGGAAAGAAAGGGAAAGGCAAAGGAAAAAAAAAAAGGAAAAAGGACGATGGAGAGAGAGAGATTGCTTTTGAGTGTTTTTTATTCTTCTTCCACTTCTCATCTCTTCTTAAGTCGATGGAAGCCTAATGCTACCCACCCTAGTTGTGGTGAATAATCACCAAAGTTTTGATTTTTTTTTTCTAAAATTCAAATGTTTATCCATTTGACAAATAAAACTCAAAACCATGTAACTTATATAGTTTTAGAAAAATGAATTTAAAACCATATAATTTCTATGGTTTAGAAAATATTTAAAACTTCTTTAATTTTTTTTTCCAAAATTAAAATACCTTTTTAAAATACACCCAAACTAAATGATGTAATTTAAAACCACTTAAATACCAAATTTCAAAATTAAATTAACACTTAAAAAAAATTCTAGCTTTTGAGTCCGGTTAAATAAATTGACTGATAAAACACTTCTAAAATTTTTGGGATAATTTGACACTCTTAAAACATTTAAAACTTTCATTTTGTAAAAATAGAGATACACCTGATATCTATAAAATCACACTTGTGTAAATCGAAATGATTGAGATAAAATTCCTTAAACTCAAAATTTCACACTAAATAAATTTGTAAGATTTGAGAATTGGAAAACCTCAAATCATTTATTTTCCAAACACAGATTATTTTAAGGGTCTCAGATGGAGAAAGTTCAGATAATTTCAACTCTGCCACTACCCTTAATGAGTTGGATCCACTCACTTCCAAACTCGAATTTAGTCAAACTTTGACTCTAAACAAGGCCCATTTGTTAATTACCCCGATTAAGCACAATTAATTGTAAAAAAAATACATAATTAAATACTAATTTGGGTCAAGGTATTAGATTAACAAATTATTTTCATGAACTTACTAACTACTCTGTGTGACGTCTGCGTATCACATTTAACTATCAATTCATAATGTCAAATTAAATATTATATGTGGAATAATTTTTAAAAAGTATCGTATTTTTTATGTGTGGGTGCGGGACGTCATCTGAAGTGAGGGTTTTAGGAGAACTAATCTATCCGAAGAGAACTAATCTAACCTCAGGAGTTTAAAGAGATTTCCCCCTTCCCTACTCAAAAAAAAATATCATGTTTTCTAAACGACAATTAATGTAGTTTTTAGTGTTATTTGGTTTTTTGTAATTTATTTAAATAAAAAAGGTAATTTTAATGTTTAAATATAATATTAAAAAATGATGATTTCCCAGTTAAAAACCAAAATTAATTTTTAATTATTTGGTACTTTCGGAATGGCCCACCGAGTAGAAGAGCGCGTATTAGAATTTTGAAACTTGAAGTGGACACGTGGAACCACATGGGTATTGACGAATGATATTCTCCTCAATTACGGAGAACGTTTAGTTTTAGTTACACGTTCCTTAAATTGGGCAAAACGGCTCCTTCCTCGCAACACAATCTCTCAGAAACATCTAAAGCTCTCCCAATCGCTCTCTCTTTTTCTGACTCTACGAGAAAGATACAAAGCTCTCTCTATCTATCTGTGCAAAAGATCTAAAAACTCTCTGGCTTTCCATCGTCCTTGCTCTCTGCGAGGATTATAGCAATCTTTATACAAAATCTATCTGCATTTCTCTTTCATTTTCTTGAAAGTTGGTTTCGGATTCGTTTCCCAAAAATCGAAGGGGAAGGGAAAACTACTCTTTTTTCTTTATTTTTTCCTCAATTATTTTCTGATCTGGGTTTCATTTGATCTTTATTTAGGTCTTGAAGATGTCTTCAATGCCGCATCGAGGAGATTATGCTGGGGTTTCTTCACACAACTTTCACCTCAATGCCCGGCCACGGCAAGAAATGGCAGGTGTCTTTCGTGCGTCTGGCAGCCAGCAATTTGGCAGAAGAAACATGGGTTTTCAACATCCAAACGGAAGGCACAGTGTTCCTGTCAACTTTGATGCCTTTGACGATGTGGTTGTAATCACCATCCCGAGTCAAATTACACAAGTAAGATGGCCTATCTTGATTTATTTGTTACTATACATTGGTTCCTTTTTTTATTGTATTACACTGCATTGACTAGGGTTAGGGTTTTTCTTCTCTTCTTCTTCTTCCTCTTGTTTTCATCTTTTGGGACTGTTTGGTTTCATTTTTATTGATTTTCATAAAGATTTCTGCATTTTTTTGGGGCTTTGCTTGTATCCATGCAATTGATATTTATTGTTCTTTTCTGAAGATTCTGAATAATTTTTTGGCTTTTCTTTTATGCCTTTTGTTTTCGCTTGATTCATGTGCGTTGATTTTTTTTAGGGTTTTATACAATTTGCTTTTCCCATTTTTGGGCAGAATAAATCTGGTTATATTTTTCATTGTTTTTGTGGGCTTGCTTTTGACTGGATATATCTTGTAAAGTGCATATCTTCATTTTTGTTGTTTTTTTTTCGTTGCATGAATGTGTCAATTTAGTGCCAGGATTGTTGCTTTTTGCGGGATTTGTTTCAACATTTGTAGATTTTCTATGGGTTTTGCCTATCTTTCTTGTTAATATTTGCTTCTAGATTTTTCCATATAAGTGGAATTTTCTTGTCTTATTTTTTATTCTAATATCTCTGTTCTATTTTATTCATCATTTTTCTTTAAATATTTCTGCATGTGTATGTGTTTCTGTTCTGTTGCATAGTATGTCTGTATTTTTTCTTTATTTTTCTATTTTTTCCCTTTTATTCATTTGAATTGATAGGAACACTGGTTTTGTTAATAATAAGGGATGACATGCTTGTCTTTTTATCTATTTGTCATCACATAAGTAGTGGCAAGGTACACGATGTTCCCTTGTTATAAAAGATGCCAGTACCCCTATCAATTTCCATATTCAGTACTTTAATGGCATTTTTGGAAGTGTGTTTTTTCTTGTAAAGATATGCATTATGCATTTGGGGATTTCGTTAAAAAATTCTAAACACTTCTAGGTTTGAAACTTGTGGAGGATTTCTGTATTCGTATGTATCTTTAATCATTTTCCCATCTAAAAAAATTATATCTACATTATGCTGGGCTTTTATGGGTTTAAGGGGCCATTTGACTATTTCTCAATCAATGCAATCTTCACCATTGTTGCCTAATGATTCACGGTTTTTATTCTTGGTTTACTGTTGTTGGTTTTTGCTTACTGTATATTTAGCCTCATTAGATCATCCTAGCTGTTGATTTTTTAGCGTCAAAGTTGTAACATTGGATAAACTTTTACTTCTGAGACTCAAACTTACTAGAATGAAGATAGATGTAGTCCTGTGCAAGGTAAAAGGGTAGAGTAGTGCATGGAGCGGTTTGAATTGATCATTACATAGACCTTCTTATAGTAAAAAAACTTGGAGAGATACTTGCTCAAACTTGGTTTTAGATTTACCTATTTCATGAAAGCAAATGGGTAGTTGAAAGATGTGGATTCAAGTCCTATAGGTGTTGTTTCAAATGAGTAGTTGGTCTATGAGGGACAATTCATTGAATGTCGTTACTTGTGTGAACTCCAAATTGATTGTTTGATGATGGCGGTGGTGATGATAAACGGATAGTTAAAATAACCTGTGACTAATTGGAGATGGTGATGATAGATATTCTCAAACTATTGAGAATAACATTTATCATATGTTTCAATGGTCATTCAGCCAATCAATGGACCATGGTATGTAGTGGTAAGAATAGTATGGCCAAGTGTTATCGAGATCTATACATGACATTGTGCTTATGATCTTTGTAGGAAGAATCACCTAAGGTTTTTTTTTTAATCCACTTGATGTTTTGCCATCGTGAGATGTTAGTATTCAAAAGATGAGATTCAAATTTAACACCCATTTAGTTTTTGCAAATCACTTTAGATAAGTTCATTTTTATATGCAAGTGATCAAGTCATTTCTCCTTTCGTTTATAATGTTCATGAAATAAGTCCTCTTAAAGTATGATGACAAAATCACCTTTACAAAAAGTGTCAAGTTGTAAGATGCTCAATTGTAAAAGCAAAAGAGGTGCAATGCATGTAAGATCAAGGGCAGCTGTGTTAAAAATATTGCAACCAATCACCAAGCCTTCTTATGACACTAGAGGACTATGGCTTTCTTAAGATTTTGGGGCCATTGACCATATTTATTTGTTACTGTTGATTCAAATTTTTTATAGTTAATTTTTCCTTATGAGCATGTTCGGCATTTTTGTGGGAAAGGAACAGTGTTTTCATATGATCAAAATGATGAATGTGAACTAGATTAACAAGTAACCATCAAATCTCAATGTTTTATGTTATGACATGAGGTTTTTGGCATGTTCAGTCACAAATCCATGGTGGAGTTTGTGATATCAGTGGTCTCGATCATGGGACCTTTTTACTAACAATCATTGTTATTTTTTGTGGAAACACTTTCCTCGGAGAGAACTTTCTTTTTCTTAGAAAGGGTTTCCACGGAAAAGCAATTGTAGAGAAGTGTGAGAAGATTTTCTATTGTACGGAAAATGCTATGCTTTGTGGACAAGGAAATGCTTGTGGGCATGGGTTTTTGTGTTTTTTTTTTTTCTGTCTAAAATGAAAATGATTTACCATTTTATTATAGTCAAAAGGGTGAGGTTTGAGATTTGTTGTAAAGAAAACTTTTATATGGCTAACCATTACCATGGTGGAAAGGCTGGAGTGAGAATATTAGAGCCGAAGATCAACAAAATGGGCATTGAATTTTATCCAACATGCATGGTTTCCATTTTCCTAAGGGAAGGGGTTGAGATCTATTGTTCATTGAAAAATTTCCATTTGCTTGTGAGTTTGATTGGCCACTTGTTGATCTTAAGCCTAGACCTTCCATGATACTTGACCACTTTTGATCATTAGGAACTGTTTTTCTTTTTCATTTTCGTGAAAGATGCCTATTTGATGTTGTATTTCATCTATTATTGCTTATTCTCCCTCATGTTTTTGTTGTTTTTTCCTCCTTTTGTTGTTAGATTTTTAGTACTAAAATTTTTGTTTATATTTATGTTGTTTTATGAAGGTTAGAAACCACTCCAGGCAGAACCATACAATGATAGTCCTCGATGATGACTCAATTGTACATCGAAGTCGCTCAGGTATCTATTTCAAACTTGCAACTTTAAGATGATACAATTCTGGTTGACTTGGATATCTTTTTATTATTTTTTTTATTTTGAAATAGTAATAATGTATTAATGAGAAAAATTACAAGATAACAGCATAGGAGGGATATTATGTTAGTGACAAAAACACAAAAGATTGCATGAATCCAACAAAAGAATCACTTCTATCTATACCTACTTTTGACAAAGAGTCCACAATGTTGTTAGCCTTGCATGTAAACAAATCAGAATCCAAACACACCCTGATTTACTCTTCCTCAAACACGTCGTGATAAATTGCATATATTGTCATCTTCAAGTCAAGGATAGTGAGTGAGGAAAGAGTTATTGATCAATTCAAGAACAACTAAGATGGCTAAGGAAACACTTTTGTACAATACCAAATACTATCTCTCTATTCTCGTTTCCATATTCTAGTATCCCTGTGTAAAAGGGAATTTCTTCTACGTACTATATTGATCCATCCCCTTTTCTCTACTTTTTACTGCTATGTTTCTAGGTACTTACACTAGCATTTTCTTTTCGAAGGGGTTATCACTGCAGAGGAACAAACGTCAACTAGGTTGACTCTCAATGATTATAATAATCATGGAAGACATTTATTTAGTGCTAGGCCTTCCACTAATTCAGAAAGCAATCTCACTACTGAGGTAATTTGGATTATAATGAACTTATCATTTTTTGCACTTTAATTATGCATATCATCTAAAGATTGTTTCCTTTTGTCCAAGTCGTTAGTGTTGTTTACGTTGTCATTATTTCAAAATAAAACCATTATGAGTATTTGACAATTTTGTTTACATTGGTTGGGTCATTTAAACACCCATCTACTTTTTTTTTTTTTGGGTTTTTGCTTCTTGTTAAGCTTTTCCTTAGGTTCTATTAATTTTGAGAAGAGTTTTCCCGGCATTGGTTCAACACTAAAAAGAGAGCTTATATAATATAAGTGATCAACTAATTCTCATATTCTCCATATCATGCGAACAACTTTATGGAATGAGGCTATGTATATTATATTTTAAATGTTGATCATTTTATTTAAAGAAAAGAATAGTAGTGCATAGATCCTGGAGTAATTTTATTTAACGAAAAGAATAATAGTGCATAGATCCTGGAGTAGAAGACCTGAGATAGGTCTTGAGCCAAATTGATTTGGGCACTAGTACTAACATGGGAGTTTTCCAAGTTTTGGATCTAGTATAAAGGAAATTTCTGAAGTATGCCCCTAAAAACATTAGTATAGAGTACTGAAATGTTCTTACAATTTATCTAGTATAGTGTTAATGTGATCTCCCTCTTTTCTTGATATCTGTATTTGCTTTCTTTCTTCATGACTGCATGTATCATTTCTAATCATTGAATCCATGCAAATGTTTCAATGTATATTCTGGTCATGCTTCTGCACCAAACAGCTATTCTGCCTCATCTAATAGTACGTAGGTCGTCCAAAAGATTCATAAACTAATATCATTGGTATCTTTTGCAGCACAATTATTGACAATGAAATCACAAATCTAGTACATTGTGCTCTTACAATATTATGCCAGCCACAAGTCACCAGTTTGTAATTGACTGACTAGAAGGGAGTGTAGGTCCCTCCTTACTCATTTTTCTCCTGAAGTGAGAAATCTCCTCCATCTACAACATACCTCTCCCTTGTTTAATGCAGACAATTTC
This sequence comes from Chimonanthus salicifolius, assembly GCA_013350335.1. Classification (NCBI taxonomy): domain Eukaryota; kingdom Viridiplantae; phylum Streptophyta; class Magnoliopsida; order Laurales; family Calycanthaceae; genus Chimonanthus; species Chimonanthus salicifolius. Next base: position 32,289,789 of record CM023539.1, read on the forward strand.
TTAAAAGTGAAATGGGAGAATAATGAGCACATTCCAAGTGTGCGACGGGCTCAAAATCCATGTCTGTTTCGATAACCAGGCCTAATTTTGAATATTAATGATTTTTTTTTTCTAATTGAATCTTTCTTCACATTATATGTGAATAATAATTTGGCACAGCCTCTGATCCAATTTATCAGCTGATTTCCCGGACAAGTTAGTCCCCAGGTTATAGTATGATTTTGTAGGTGGGTTAGTATAAAGGAATTTTCTAAAGGAAATGCCCCCAAAAACGCTAGTATTGAGTCTTGAAATGTTCTTACCGTCAAAATATATGAGTTGAAATGGACAACTAAATAGAAGTGAATGGGTGACCTCCCTCTTATCTTGATATCTATATCTAATACATTGCTCTCTCTTTCTTTATGACTGCATGCATCATTTATGAACATTGGATCCATGCAAATGTTCTAGTATATGTTCTTCTTCGATGTTTGACCACTTTGGATCACTGTGACACCAGATAACTACACATGAAGGAAGGGAACCACAGATTAATGCAATGAAGGAACCAGCCTTCACTTGCTCCATTTGCCTGGGCCCTTTGGTGGAGGAGACATCAACGTTGTGCGGCCACATTTTCTGCAAGGAATGCATCGCCACTGCCATCAGAGTACAGAGCAAATGCCCCACTTGTAGACACAGTTTAACAATTAACAACATACACAGGGTCTACCTTCCCACTACTACCTGTTAAGAGAAGTTACTCCAGACTACACTGTTGAAAGGAAGGACAAATAAAAATCACCACTCACAACTGCTGCATACAGATGCGACCTGACAAGTGGAGCAATTTTTAGTCGATTTCTGTGTTTTGTGCATTAGATCTAAACTGGGTGTTCCCCAACGCCTGTTACTGAGTAGTCCAATCATTATTTCATTCATTTGTTAAGTTGTTCCATTGAATTAAAGCATAGAAATTATCTTTCCAGTTCTGTTTGTTGGTGGTCATTTCTGTCACTTCCTGTTTTGGAGTGTGTGTGCTGTATTACGGCGACTCTCCCACACAGTGTTAGAGTAGAGAGTAACACTTGATAACGAAGGATGTAAACTTAAATTTCCCCATTAATAAGATCTACAAGCTTTGTGAAATTGAAGTACTTCATCAACTCTCAGACAATCTAAGAACAGAAAATGCATTTTTTATGGGATTCAATTCAAGTAGATCTTTAATGTTTTGTTTAAAGCAGTAACAACTTCTCTATATCTACGTTAAGGTTTTCATGTTACCTACCTTATGTTTGGCATAATTCTTAACGATCTTTTATTAGGGTTTTGCAGTATAACGTTTTCTACCCTCTGCTACTTTTAAATTTCATTGCCTTTCTTTGTAATTGATTTTGTGGACTCCAAAAAATATTGACAAAATAAAGAATTGGTTGAGAATGGGTCCAGTCAGGTTATGTTAACATATGTAATGGATTGAAGGTTGGATCTACCCATTTAAACTTTATCAGGTATTTAGAATTGGGTCAACTTGTTTAATCAATATTTAGGTCATATGTGATTCTAGTTTTAAGCTTTTAGTAAGGAGGATAAAATGGGTTGATCCATTTAAACTTGATCGTCTTTAATCAAATTGGCTCATTTAATAAGTGGATCAAGTGCCATTGGACCATACCATTTTGTAAATGGGTTAGGCTAGGTTGATCCATTTAATTTTATACGAAATTAACCCATTTAATAAATGGATTGAGTTAGTTCAATTCATTTAAACTTAATTAGGTCCTAGTAAATGGATCTAAGTATAATATGTGTGGTTAAGGTTTTTATTATTTATTTGGCCAAGTCTCTCAAAGGTGTATTTTGTAAATTTTCATAAATTATTTTTTAAAAATTTTAAGCTTTCTTAGAAAGTCATAAAATCTTAATTCATAATTTATTTATTTTGTAAAATTAAAAATAGAAAATTTTCTTTTTTCTGAACAATATATACTGAAACAATTTATGCGTACAAACATGCATTTAATAAAGTTGATTATCATCTTATATTGAACCTTAAATGGTAGGGTGGAATGTGATTCCGATTATTACACCCATCTAATCAACATTAAAAAATGAGGTGAAGCTCTGCATACAGGAGACAGCGTCTAAAAGTTTGTCATGTACTTTTTATTTTGTAGATGGGTCATGTACTTTTTCAAAGTTTTTATGATACTAAATTTTAACTTTTTTTATTTAAAATATATTTTTTTAATCAGAATCACAATTAGGCACAACTAATTAATAGTTTGGGTCAGAGATCATCCGATATGTATAGTTTCGAACAATAACATATCATATATTGGCAGATCTAGCAGATATCTATAATATCCATTCGAAGAAAGTTTTTTTTGAAAAAAAATAAATATCGATATCGGTGATATATCGATGGCCCCCTAGCATATCGGTAAAATATTGGCCATGATATCGGCCAATATTATACTAGAATTTATTTATTTATAAAATGTGATTACAACCTAATTTTTTTTCATTTAATTTTTTAATTAAAAAAATAAATCAATTGATATTTGAAAAGAAAAAAGAGCGGAAAGAATAATATCGACGATATATAGATGACAACAACGACATTTTAACCCCTGGTTAAATTAACAGTTCAGTTCAATTTATTTTGTTTTGTATTTTTATATTTTATTAGAATTTGGTCAATTGCCAAATTAGGTCAACTAGATGACTTGACAGGCTAATCAAATTATTTTATTCAATTTATAGAATTAAATTTATTAAACCTGTACAGATTTATCTAACAAAATATAAATTATTAAAAAATATAACTAATAAATCACTAAAATGAAACCATTTATAATAAAAAAATATATATAATTATCAAAATAAATATAACCATGAGTTATATATCATTCATAACTTCACAATCATCAATCATCTCTCACAATTATTAATTTCCACTTACATAAGTTTGAAGTTCTAATGCATATCAATTAATTATTTTATTTATAGACCCATTTACTTAAAGTCTTAAACAAAGCAATTCAATCACACTTTAACTTGTTCAACTTGACCAAAGTCGTATATTTTAAGTCTAATAGTAACTCATTTAATTAGACTAACGTTCATTTTGATCTAGTTTAAGCCCACTTGATGACTAGGTTTATAACTAGGTTGGGTTGATTCAACGAGTCAACCAAGAACTTGAAATGGTTAATTCAAAACTCACTCTACCCATTTGACCGAGTGACCAAGTTTTGTGATTGGGTGTTGAGTTGACAAGAAACTTGATTCGATTGCTTAAAATATAACTTCAAAGTTGTGTGGAGCAATATGATATTATGGCATTAGAATAAAAATTCTAATATGAATCGTTCTTGTTAGATTTGTTTTGAAATCAACTTGGGTTGCCTTCGTATCAAAACATTTTGGCATTCCCACTTTCATTGTTCTATCTTGGAAAAAAAAAATGTGAAAAAGATGAAAAATAACATAAAATTATCAAAATGTTGCAATTAATTATTTTAAATTTTTGAACGAATGTTAGAATTTCATTACAGAGGGTAAAACCACAAGCTCAAGAGGGGAAAAAGAAAAAAACAACAAAGGCCTCACTCTACATCAGGTCATGAAATAATAATAATAAAAAAAATATACTTTCACCAGCGTTATAAACAATATTATTTACAAAAGCATCAAAGAAATCAGTTGGAAAGGCGGTCATTATAGAAATATTGAGGATTCTCACAAGGGAAGGCCCAGAGCAGAGAAGGCCGGGCCCAAGAAGAGTGTTAAAGGCAAAAAGAGGCATAAGTAGAATTGGGCCGAGAGTAGTAAGCTCACATTTGACAAGATCCGTTAGATAGGATGAAGGTGCAAAACCGTCCATTCAAGTCCCGAAGCAATTGAAGAGAGACTGAGAGAGGCACCAGTAGGCCTGTAAAGGGACTTGGATCGGCCTCCACCGGCAGGATTCGAGTCCAGATCCGATAAGAAAATGGTTCGGATCCAGTCCGCCCAGTAACACAAGATGTATTAAAATTTAGATCCGGCCCAACCCAATAAGCTTAATGGACTGTCCTCACCCCATTAAAGGTCTGATTGTCCATTTGACCCATCTAATGACCCTAGTTCTTCTGTCAGATTCAATATCGAATTTTTATGCAAATTTGATGCTACCGGGTCTAATATCAAAGTTTTTAACCTTAAATTTTATGCTATTGGGCCCAATATTTATTTTTAACATAATTTTTTGCTAATGAGCCCAATGCCCATTTTAACCTATAATTTTATGTTAGCTCATTTTTTTAACCTAAATATTTATTTTATCAAGACCAATGTTCATTTTTAAACTCGTCTGCGACTCGTCCAAGAATTATCAAATACTTAGGGTCCAATCCATGAGTAATAAACAGAATCTAGAATCCGGCCCGTTTTGTTAACAATAGTGACCAATAGAAGAGAAAACTAGGAGCTTAAACCCATTCGAAGTAACACGAGATTGGACTCGACTTCCTAATTGCACTCCGAGTGAAGCATGAGCACCGCCAAAATTGTCTCCATTACACACAAAAAGGATATTGGATCTGAGAGCGGTAAATAAAAATAAATCCCTAGCAACAATGACTAGCCCAAAGAAATCCTTTAGTTTCTTTCCCTCCAAACATGCTAGATGAGAGCTGGAAAGAAAAGAGAAACCAACAACTTCCATATCTTCTCATTGAATCTGCTAATTAGGAGATGAGATAAATCATTCCAAGGATTACTACGAAGACAGAGATTTGAAATCAATGAATTTAATTTTGAAAAACTGTCACAAAGTAGCTAAACAGATAGCCATATTCTACAACCAAAATCAGAGATGCCTCTTAGAATTCTCTTGAATAATTGAGAACTCAATTGATTTGTATCCGCTGCAAATTGGTTAATTAATAAAGGAATTTTTAAAGGATCAACAAATTTGTAAATTGCCCTATTCACCCCCCTCTAGAGTGAATCATGCTCTAGTACCGGGACTTTCACTCCCATTCCAAACGAAGGCTAGTACCATCCTGGGTCCGACCCAGTTCTATCTCCAAAATTCCCAACCTAAAGGAAATCTTCATAGCCTTCGCCTAGATGGTCACACCCATTGCAATAGGATCCATGGGCGATGAAACATTGTTCGTCCAGATTGCCCACTATGCCACAAATAGAGCATTGGAGTTCGTTGTAAGGACAATTTTCAACTGGATGTTTGGTTGTACCATAGATGGCACAAAATAAACGTTTATAACTCAATGGAATTAAGAGTTCCACATGAGGCCAAGTCTGCCACAAATCAAGGGTCTGAATCACTCACCCATGACTAAATTACACCCTTAAATACTCCATTAGTCAACACAATACATTAGGATGAATTTTAAAGCATTGATCAAGTAGTCAGACCATGGTTCACCTGATGCTATTCCCTGATTAAAATATAACAAATATTTTTGACAGGGTATTGATGGGACGCCTCCATTATTTTGTGTGGAAACACATCCTACTACTTTAGTTTAAGAAAAATCATAATCCCTGCTAAAATGATACTTATCTCTTACGCTAAAAAAATAATCAAAGAGCATTTTAGTCATTTTAATCTAAGTAGTAAGGAAGTGTTCCCTTAAAAAAATTGGGAGTGTTCACATGAATCCCTTTTTCAAAATATTAATTTATCATTAATTAATAAATATAATATCAAAAATATATATAGCAATCATTATAAAAAAAAAAAACGAAGTAAACCCTCCATGTCCTTGTTGTTGCAGCTGTGAGTGAATTCTAGATCCATGAAAATGCCATTAATCAATGCTATTAAAGTAACGGGCACACTTATTAACAAGCTGTTTTGGATCTGAATAAGATCCCACACTTGAACACTGGGATTTGGGTTATATGACGTTGTATATCATATCCTGGCTTGAAGCCTACAGATTCAGGTCGGGAGCAACCCAAGATCTTCTTCATTGGCAAACCCTCATGGGATTAAGCTCAATCAGTTCTGATACAACGGCATTCTCAGGAATTAAAAAAATAGTAAAAAGAAATAAGAAACCCAAATTAAAGAAGGTAAGTGACAGAGAGACTTAGAACAGATACCCAGATTTTCCTTTCTTATATGGATCAATTATTTCTTCAACAGGGTGAACCCATCCTCTTAGAACAGATTCCCAGATAGTTCCATCGATGGATACAAGAAAAGAATAAACGCACATAAAACAATCAACGTAAAATATAAGCAGTTAAATTCACTAAACAATTATCAGATCTAGAACCATAAGAGCATTGCACACCATTCACACATTCCACCAGCATTTATAGTGGTTCGGTTCAAAGAACCTACATCCACTAACAGAATCACCAAACTTTGGGGTATCCAAGACATTAAAATTAGGGTGAAATACCCTAAAATTACAGTCCTAGAAAGAGGTTCGACCATAGAGATCTAGATCTCAACTCCTATTTTTTTATGGTGGTTCGACCCACAGAGGTCTAGTCTACCTTACAGATATATAGAAATAAAAAGAGGGAAGAACACTTCCCTTGAGCCTTTCAATGATCTCCTGTTGTGTTCTTCATATTGTTGGTTGCATGCTTCAGTAGATGATCTCCGTGTAATAATGTGTGGAACCTTCGGGTATGACGCTACAATCTCCCATTAAACCCCTTTTTCATATTTTTACTATTTGAAAAACCATAGGGGTGATTCTTGAAAGCAAGGGAAGAATGATTCCCAGATCTAGGGTTTCTGGGTTAAGGCTCTCTCTCAAGATTTCTCCTTAATCTCATTCTCGTGATTATTTGTCATTAGCCTTAATCTGTATTTACAAGCAAAAATAAAACGTCTAATCAACGGATAGAAATAACATTGTTCGATAGGTCGAGGAGCTGGATGGTGTAGTCTCGACATGTCGAGACATATACGGATGATGAGCTGTTTAAAATATACGAATGATGAGACATATACAGTCTCAACACGTCGAGAATCTTTGATGTGTTGAAAATATGATTACCCAAAAAGGTTTCATTGACAAATCAAACATTATTCGACTATCGAACTCGAGAGCACCCCAAAAAAAGACAAAAAAATCATGACTGGTCGAATAATTCGACAGGTCGATCCCAAGAGCCATCATAAAATCCAAACGGTTTTCGACAGTCGACTATGTTCAACATGTCGATCCATCAGAAGGTCGGTTCGTCGACTGGTCGAACCTGGTAATCTATGACAGTATGCACCTAGGTTTTGGATATAGTCCAGGGGCTTTGGTTTTGGGCCTCAATCAATTTTAATACAACAATTATGATCCCAACCTAAGTGATTTACCTGTTATGTTGCCACACATCAGAGAGAAAACCTTTAACAAGTCTTATGAACTTCATGATCTGCATGCGATCTTCCAACTTGAACATCCAAGGCAAGGTCTTGAGAAGGGCACGGAATTGACAAGAGGAGACACGGATAAACCGGGGCTCTAACAGGACACTTCGGAAGCACATCGACATTTGCAAAGCTTCAAAGGCAAGTGCTTCTTGTTTTGATTTAATTTCTAAATCATCTTGTACAGTGGATTAGATCCGAGGGATTGAACAACTCTAAAAAAATAGAGGGATAAGAACGTAGACCAGGGTAGGTCGAACCTTGCAAAATCTTAGGGATTGGGTGAAATTCCTAGACAATTGTTTAGGTGGAATTCCTATTCTATTTGTGGGTGTAATTCTCCACTTAGTGAATTTGGGATAGCCCAATGTTGGGTGAGTCTATCAATGGACGTAGGAGGAATTTACTCCGAACCACTTTAAATTGAGAGCATTGGCTCTTTGCTTGTGTGATTGCATTTTCATCTTGTACACTCTTGAACCACACACTTAATTAATTTGTTAATCCGCTGCATAAATTGTTAATTAGTCAAGCAAATTTTTAAAGACCAATAAATTTGGTGATTGACCTATTCACCCCCCTCCTCTAGAGTCAATCTTGTTCTAGCGTCGAGACTTTCAATACATTTATTGCAAATCATATGTTTGAAAAAGAGTAATGAAGATCAAGAAATCATATCCAAAGCCTATGAATATCGAAGCAACTAATTGAAAATGAAGTCATGTGACATGAAGCATACAAGAATATTGAAGACATTTGAAGATCAAGTCCAACTCAATTTTGGGTAGGATTAAGCTTTCAGTGTTTAGGACTCTAATTGTAAAGTTACTCAAAGATAAACACCTTTGCTCAAATTTGATTTAAGATGGACCCTAGGAACTTGTTACCACCTTGACCACATAACATTAGGTTCCTAGTTGTTGGCTTCAGTCCCAAGGGCACATTGAATACATAAAAGGACAGATTGAGACTTAGAGACTGAAAAACATATGTTTCACTGGCCAAACCATCGATTGTTATAACTTCTTACCGTCGACTATGAGTATCACTGTGAAATACAGTTAGTCTCAGATTGAATACCATTGACTCTTGTATGGGAAACCGTCGTCTATCTATGTGATGACTTGACCCGAAATAGCGGGTCAACCGAATCAAGTGAAACTAAAATAGCAAATGGGTTCCTTGATTTTGTTGTGTGAAATTATATGTTATTTTTCTTTTATTTTTATTGTTTAAAATAAAATAAATAAACACACAAAAATCTAGAATTTTATTAATTTAGGTTCCCTAATGCACACACATGTTCCCTCAATTAGAATTTTCAAATTTGTCCTCTTCGAGTTGAAATTAAGTGACCGGAAAATAAATTATCAAATTAGATTTTAAATTTGCAAAGTTAAGGATTCCAATTGGAATTGTATAATTAAAAATCCAAAATTTATAAATTAATAAGATTTATTTAGCTGAGATGTTAATTAAATTCAAATGATAAATTAAAATTTGATTTTTTTTTTGGTAAACAAATAATTAAACTACTGGATCAATAATTTAGTTTAAATTTTAATGAACTTGAATATAATCAATAATTAAGGAATTAATCAAATATAAACAGCCAAACCCGGGTGGGCCCCTTTGGAAACCCACACCCTTTAGTTTCCCCATTTTTCCCTTAACCCTCGATAGAAACATAATTATACCACCGTGTCTATCAGGTTCTTCCCCAAATGGGATTCTTTCCCAAATGGGATTCTTTCCCTTCCTTCTCTACCCCAAATCCCTAATTTTCGATTCCTTTCCCTTCTTTACCTCACCAAAACGGAAACAAATCCTATCTCTACATGGTGCACCTTCCGTTTTTAACTCCTCAAATCTGACTCCTACTCAGAAGAAACCAGCTGACTCTATTTCCTTTAAATTCATGTGATGGCAGTCAATTTCTTCTCCCAAAACTCGATCTCCATCTAGAGGTATCTCCATCAGATTTCTATCTTGTTGTTGCTGCCCCAACCTACGCCAGTCGACATTGTGATACCAGCTAGCGCTGTGGTTTCCGGCACACCACCACCATTCGCATCCATATTGCAGTTGAGACAAGGAACCCAACCAGATCTTCCAGGTATGCCTCTGTCTCGCCTTTCTTCCTCTTTCTTTTCTCTTCCATGTGTCTACCCTCCTTATCTCGCCAGTTATGGCTGTCCCTCAACCGTGAGCAATCAACCTTGCAACCTTCTTCAACTAATATTTTCCTTAATCTTGACCTGTTGGAGTTTGCAGTACCTTTACAAATAAATATAATAATTATAGTGATATATAGAATGTATTTTAGACTCTCTATTTTAATTCTTTATTTAAAATAATGCATATCTTCACTAACCCAAAGCTCATGTACAACAAATTTTAGATCTCATTACTACTTGTTGTTCCTTATTCCCTCTTCCATCGTTTTACATTTTCTCACTTTTATTTATTTGTTGCTTGTAGTATCAAATTATTTTGAAATAAAATAAAATAAAGAAAGAAATCAAAACAAAACTTATATTTTGGCCTCTTCTTTCAGTCGACCCCTTTTTGTTGTGTTCACTTATCTTAGTGATTTTATGTTAGTCCACTTTATTAAATTGGGTTTTGGTCCTTGATTTTTATTTGTTTAAAATAACTTAATGTTTTAAGATTTAAATATAGTTATCTATTTATTTATTTTATTACTTGAACACCAATTTTAATGGTATAAAATAATAATAACAATAATATACATGTTTAGACCTTTTACTTATGTATCTGAGTTTTCAAAGTATATATGGGTTATATCTTTAATTTAATGATTTAAATTTTTATGATTCCCTAAGTTCCCTTTCGGTACCTCTTTTAACAACTAGATTTAAAATTACTTTTTATTTGGCTGTCAATGGGTAGTTGAAGGCTGGAAAGGCAGCCAAGCAGGATGTCACTAATGTTTGTGGCTAATGTTATCTGCCAGTTTCAAGTGCATGGTCAAGTAACAAGAAAAGATAGCCAATGAAATATTGTTAAGGCATTGGAAATTACTTTTACGATGCACTTGGGATGTTCCCATAATTGCATTTGATTTTGAATTTTTGGTGGACCCAATGATTATCCATCTAGTTGTTCTTTGGGGGCACAGAAATTAGGAACCACATAGAAACTGGATACTGCTTGTCTGAACTTTCAACCTGAAATTATAAATTGTCAATGGTTAATTTATTATTCCATAGTTTGGATTCAACTTGTATCAAAGTACTTTTCCCCTTTGATTTCATTTAAAAGTATAAAAATTTTAAGATGTTTTTATTTTAGCATATGTATTAACCGAGCCACCCTTCTCAGTCCGTACATGTAAATGGTTTTATATTATATTGTTTCCTTTATGCTTTGGCTTATTTAAACTTAGATTTATTTAATACTCATTTTACTCTTTAACGATATTTATATATGTATGGGTTATCCCTTATATTTTTGTTATATCTTTAGTATGATAAAAGTGTTCAATGACCCAAACTTTATCCATCTAATTTCTTTACAAAGCATTGAGAACTTTTGTTCTATTGATTTAATTGATTTCAGTCTTTACTTGCTTAAAGATAAAGATTTTGCAAATTTCATCTATTTTAAGTTGTTTTATCTTGGGCAATTAAATTATTCAAGGTATGTTGTGACTTAAAATTCACTTTCATTGTCTTATTTATACCGAATTGGATGTAGGCATGGTCTAACCATGCAGTGTGTGGACTCAGCCTTCACTCATCTCCTTTAACCTTAGGATGACCGTAGATTATAGTTGGGACAGCAACATACCTCACATTTATTTAATATGGACTATTAGAGGGACTCAATCATGTGTTAATGGCACTTGGAAAATTTAAATAAATGTGCAACACTTCCCGGGTGTTCTATTGATTGATTTCAAGTAGGAATGCGCTTTGATTCATCACCTACACTTCATGAACTGTTTAGGTGAGGGAAAACAATACACTATACCTTGGTTGTATATGATATTCTCTATTTTTGGTTTATGTGATTGAGCAATGAAAAATATTGCATGATGTATTGTATTTTGGGAATATAATATTGGACCTATGAAATCGACTGGGTATTTATTGAAATAGTGGTTGTAATCCGGTTCTTACCCACAGTAGTATAAGGGAATAGGCTAAATGTTCTAATGGCCGTGTGGGGACTCAGTCTGCCCGGATAGTTGAAAATTTGCCACTAGCCTTGTTGAGAGGTCTAATAATTATGTTCGAATTAGATGGATATTTTATATACTGTTGTAGAGTTATTTGTGATGTTATTGAGATGAATTCATGATATTGTGTTGTCTTAATCATAATTTATTATTATGCAAGTGTAAGATTATTGATGTTGGAATATGATGCTTTGGGACATGTATATGGTGTTTATGTCAATTTGAGATCATATGACTGTTAGAGTATAATGTTTAAATTTATGGCATGATACATAACATGTGGTATGATGATAGAGATAATGCATGGTATGATGGCATCTTCATATTCATGGGATGGGTATGGAGGTGTGAGCCGTGATCTTTCATGTAGACCACGACGGTGGTAGTGTATGACCTCGCTTTTAATGAGTAGTACCACGCATGTGGTAAGTTTGGATTATTAAGCCATGAAAGGTCACGTAGACTGTTATTTGGTGATGGTGTTAGCCTCGCTTCGGCAGTTAGGCCACTTCATGTGGTGTTGTGTTAGCCTCGCATCGGTGGGTAGACCACTTCATGCGGTGTTGTGTTACCTCACTTCTGCGGGTAGGCCACTTCATGTGGTTTTGTGTTAGCCTCGCTTCGGCAGGTAGATCACCAAACACAATAGGTGTTGTTGTGGATGAATGAGGCATTGGGTATTGTGCATTGTGCATTACATAGCATAAAGTATGGACATTAAATGCATATCTAATTACTTATCGTTTTAATATTTCTTTATTTGTATTAAATTGAGTATAGCGGAGATATCACATTTTGGATATGTGCTATTGTATTCCTTCACTAGGCTTGGAGCTCACACCCTTATATTGCAGGTAACCCTCTGGATTTAGGATTGGAGGACGACGTTGAAAACTAGAAGTTACTATGAATGAATATTTAAATTCCTAGTTAGGTGTTGAATTATGTTGATTGAATTAATTATTGGATGCTTCTTATTCTTTGAGACTTGATTATTTGATTCAAATAATTTGAGAAATTTGAGATTTATTAGTTGGTTTTATTTTATGGAATGGGATATAAGTAGTGAGATTAGATTTGATGTTGATAATAGATTGTCGATGACATTATAATGTATGCGATGTGTAAATTTTGAGCTTGAAAGATTTGATGGCTTCGTTATTTCATTCATAATCTTTAAATATATATATATATATATATATATATATATATATATATATATATATATATATATATTTATTTATTTATTTATTTATTTATTTATTTATTTATTTTCCCCCAGCCACAAATCTGTGATTTAAGGCCCGTTAGATGGGTGACGCGTTGGGTGACGCCCATTCAGCCTGCAGTTAAGCAGGTCACGACCCGTTTAGGCTGTAGAAAGGGGCAGGGCGTTACAGTCTAAATGTTGTAACAAATGTTTGGTCTCTGATAAGTTAGCGTCGACTCTTGAGTTGGTAACCGTTGACTAATTGAATTGATTGTAAATCATTTTTAGTCTTTGATAGACAATTGTCAATTGATAAGCCGGTAACTGTCAACTGTCTGAAACAAATGTAAAACAGAGTTTGTCTCTGATATCCATCCGTCGACAGTTTCCAATCGTAACTACTTATACAACTTGTCCAAACAGTCAACTGCTTATCTAGATTGTCAACTATATGGTGGCAACAGTCAATTTTTAATGCATTGAATGCTCATTCAAATGGTCATCTTTTTTATTTAATGCATGGCAATGGTAATAAATTTGAAATTTATATATATACTTGTTATTATGAAGTCTAAACACTCTCCACCAACTGAGATACAGAGATAAATCAATTTCTCTATCATTCAAGTTCAAAATCATACACTTGCAAATCATTTATTGAGCCATTTTTGTTCAAATCCTTGAGTAACTCTTATGAATCATATTGAGAGAGTTATTCCTGAGCTTCAACTTGTAATCTATTGATTATATCTGAGATAAAAGTTTGTAAAGGGTTGGACCGACCCTAGTGAAGATAGAAGAAAGGATTCTACTTCAAGTTAAAAGAGAGGTGTAATCAAGGAGCTGTAAAAGGTTTCTTCGCCACCTATAAGGAGAAGCAATAGTGGATTTAATCCTCAAGCAATGTCTTGAGGTGATGACGTAGGCAGGAAAGTCAAATCTCATAAAAATTCAAGTTCAATCTCTCAATCTCTTCTCATCTCCTCTTTCTATTTGTGCTTTAACTTATTCTTATTTACATGTTACTTTTCTAATTTGTGTAATTGGAGAAATGCTTAAAAATTTAATTGACTGAATTCACCCCTTTCTTGAATCAATTTCTGGGCAGCACCCTACTTTCTCTCACCAATTGCTGAAATACATTAAACTATGTACTGCAGATAGTTTTTATTGTAACTATGTACTGCAGATAGTTTTTATTGTAATTAAAAAATTATGTGGAATCATATATATTCCATTATAAAAATATTGTGCGATGTAATTTAAACATGGTGAAAGTTTTGTAAAAATTGAGTTACATTAAGAGAAGTGGTCTTGATATTTCAATTGCATCATATTTATATATACTCTATCTCAAATATTTTGTATTTCTAATTTTTATTAATGGATTTTTAATCTATTATTTGTAATTTTGTCATTTTTATACACTCAATTGCTAACTGTTATTAATCCTATCAAGTATGAGACATGTTTTTATTGTGATTAGATCAAATGCTAAGAATGTTGTATTTATTCATGTACTAAATTTGATATAATTTTAGAATTCCTTTATACAATATTAAGATATTACATGAATTATTTAAAATAATAGGATATCATATTTTAACTATCGGTCCGAAATGTCAAATTAAAAAAGATACCAAGTCTTTTATATGACATTTAATGTATTCTTTTATAACTGTCATTGGATTTTTTTTTTTTAACTAATCTGATTTTAAAAACGTACTTTTAACTTTAATTGCATTGCATCTATATACCTTATTAATTTTTTTGTATTTTTAATTTACGTGAATGAATTTTTAGTCTAATATTTATATCTTTATCATGTTTTATACACTTAATTGCCAACAGATCATTATACTCACGTAAATATCATAACTAATTATATATATATAGAAAAAAGAATAAGTACAAAATATGATATAGTTTCCATTGTAAATATATCAAATGACAAGAAACCTTGCACTTATTCATATACTAAATTCAATATAAATTGAGATTTCTTTTATAAAATATAAACATATTCAAAAATTTAAATTTAAAATTATTCGATATCATATTTTAACTCATTATTATCATTATTTAACTCATTTATCCTTTCTAATCTAGAGTTGACTTTCATATTTGAATTTAACTGTCACGCCCCGACCCGAGAAGCGCGCCCAGAACGTGACTATTTTTATTTTTTTTTAACAAATCCAATTATCAAAAATCCATGGGCCTCTCATGCGGTTCCCTAAGCCCATAGAAACGTTCGCACACGCTTGTGTGGACAATACTCGCGACCTAAAACATCAAGTCCCCAAAGGGGCACATTGAAAAGATATCTCACATAAATTCTCCTGTATTAGTCGACTAATGGTAATCTGCTCAAACTGTCGACAATTTCCACGTACCCGTCGACTGGCACTCTAAAAATCCAAAATACACACCATAATACGATCAATTATACAACATATTATCATATTACACATATATGACTTATACATAAAGTCTCTATACCACAAGTGAAATAATCACCTAAAATTTACATAATTTTTATATGAAACTAAACAAGAATAAATCCTACCATCGAACAGCACTGGATTCCAACTCCTAAGCATCGCAGAGGGATTCTCCTTTCCCACATCCAGTACACGACCTGCATTGTAAGGGACGTGAGCTCCAGCCCAGTGAAGAGAACTCAAATTAACAAGTCCCTTTAAATTTTCAGAATATCAAATTTACAATGCAACCTACGAGGAAAACACTTTGAACACCATGGCCTACCTTTACCATTTGTTTTTTCCTTTCCACATACACACGCATATACTCATAATATTAATAACACAATGCATGTTTAACACATGATAAGCAAATAAATCATATCTATCATTTAAAAGGTTACAATGAAACTTGTAATACACTGGAGTATCCCACTCAACCCCAACTGTACAGGTCCAGGGTATCCCACTCAACCCTGTTGAAGAATCCCACTCATCCTCGAATGCATTAAGTCAAGGCAGATAGAATGCAGCATCTTGTAAGAGCTTGACCGAATGTATAAGTGTGTGCGTATACATGAACATGTATATTATCTATCAATTATCCATAAACACAGAAATAATATAAAATCATCATTCACATATGTTGTCTCCATATACCCTTTCCATAAGAGTTTAACAATGGAGTTTCACTTACTATCCACTGGTTGCAATCTAGGTTTAATAACCTAAAATGTTTTCATCTCATTACCTGCACAAACTTATTAGCACAAGTATAATCACATATATATACAAAACTCTATGCATGATCAAGGCCACATATATCACCTATTCACGTAACCGATATATGAAACACATGCACACATCCTAACATGATTTACATGTTCCTTTTCATAAATCACAGCATCATTGGACTTTTCACTCTTTTTTCCAAACTTTAAACCTATCACCCTCTAGACTTCTTGTCACGCCCCGACCCGATCGGTTGGCCCGGAACGCGACTGATTTTTTTTTTTTTTTTTTTTGAAAGGTAAGTAAACTAATCCACAAGCACTCTTACTGGGCCGGATCAACAGTTAGGCCCAGCGGTTACACATCCGCCCGCTAAGTGGACTCAAACATGTACCATATGCCTGCCCAAAGACAAAGCAAAAACAACACAACAATAACATCCACTCATAATACGATCAAACAGATACCAACATTGATTAATCAATCATAACATTGTCTAAAATGGCAACATAGCCGATTACAACATTTAAACATAAATTAAGTACCACATCCGGTACTTAATACAAAAACAACGGTTCCTAGAACCAACAGAAAGATCAGGGCATTCCTCTCCGGGGGAATCCCAAAACACTGCTTTAGCTCAAACGCCCTAAGCCTGAAAGAGAGGGTCCTCCTCCTCGGGTTCATCGCCTGAAAGGTGAGTGGTGTGAGCTAACTAGCCCAGTGAAGGATAATTAACAATGCACATTCAGCAAATAGTAAAACAGGTTAACAACAGTTAATATCACATGCTTGATAACAGTGAGCATAATCTTAAATCAGATAATAACATCATCAACTATCCATCACTGCCATTATCCACCGTAACGCCTGCCGACTACACTGAGACCAGTATTAAGTCCCGACACGGTCAAAATACATCCTTGCAAGTACATCTCCGGCTCTTAAACGTAACCGGTACTGACACCCTCAAGTCAGCAACTGACGACAGCATGGTCCGCCCATGGTCCAGTAGACATAAACCATCTCTCATATGGCCGATATTGGTTCAATAGCCCAGGTACGTGGAAGCAGTCTTACATACACATACGGTAAACACCGTAATATCAAATCATCACAGCACTCTTACCATAGTGCAACATGTATAGGCACATGAGTGGGTTCATCAAAACCGAAACCACTCATTGCTCAATATAACACCTGTTTACAAAATCTGCAGAGTTAAGTTCCCTCACCGTGATCGTGTGGTTTCGCGGTCTCTGTCAAACAACATACAAGTGCGCAATCAATATACATATCAGATACGTACATATACGTAGTATTTGGAAATCACACGTTTTCCCACAAAATATCCAGGGTTCATGGAAATGAGTCTCCTACTTGGTTTCTAGCCTTTTTAAATCATCCACAAGATAATAATATAATAATAAAAAGGGGCTCAGTCCAAACTCATATTGTCTTCTGGGCATTGACCAGATTGACGTATTGAGTGAGGTCTAGATCCTCGGGTCACTTCTCGGTTGTCTTCTGGATAGGACCAGAGCTGACATTTTGAGTAGGCCTCGAGGTCACCCAGTGCCCGACTATAGTGCCGGCCTGAAAGTGAATCACTCAGTTCCCGACTAATGTCGGACTGAAAGCGGATACAATAATATTTACACTATAAATAATAAGAGAAAGGAGTTAGTACAGTTTTATTTAACAAGGGGGGTATAAACCATCACATCACATAATCTAACGAAATAATAAATTTTTTTTTTTTTGAATAAAATAATAATATTTAATTATTTAATTATTTAAATAAAATTTTTTTTTTTTTCCTCGATGGGAACCAACATTTAAAACCATAAGCAACTATAATCTCAAATAAAAATATTTTTTTTTTTTTTTGGGAATAACATAATAATATTTAATTATTTAAATATTTATTCATTTTTTTTTCTTCGGTGGGAACCACCATTTGAAATCATAAGCAACCATATTTTCAAATAAAAATGTTTTTTTTTTTTTTTTTCATTTTTTTTTTTCTCTTTCTTCTTCCTCTTCTTCTTCCCCGTTCACTGTCTGCAACAGACAGTGAACGGCCGGTGAACAGTAAAACCGAAAATAAGAAATGGGCTATTTTCTGGACTCGGTTTTTACATCTGACCGGTCCGATGGATTCCTCCGGGAGTCCTCTTTCCATAGGAAAAGGTTTGGAGCTTTGAAACTCAGTGAGCCATCCGATCTTAACACCGGAAGCTCACTGATACGAGGAACCCTAAAATTTTCCCTAAATTTTGAAATCGTTTTTCTAAATGAAAACAGAGCCAAATCCAAAATTTTTTTATTCCAAATCGGTCGAAATTGAGAGGGGAATGCAGTGGTTACCTTGGTTTCGATTCCTGGGTTGAAAATCGGGTTTTTGGAAAATAATTTCCTCTAAGTTACTGTTACAAAAGAGGGTCGGCCGGCTGGGTTTTACACAGAGAGAGAAGGGAGAAGAGAAGATATTTTGGGAGTTAAAACAGATGGAGAAGGTCGGTTTTTATAAGCTTTTTGGGCCGAGAAATCCGGCACGCGGCCGATGAGACGGGACGCCGGAAAATCGGGCAGCAAAGCAGGCTGCTGTACGCCCACGCAC
This sequence comes from Chimonanthus salicifolius, assembly GCA_013350335.1. NCBI lineage: Eukaryota > Viridiplantae > Streptophyta > Magnoliopsida > Laurales > Calycanthaceae > Chimonanthus > Chimonanthus salicifolius. The sequence goes on from CM023539.1 coordinate 32,308,428, forward strand.
GCTGCTGATGCTCGCAACAATAACTGCAGATTTTTTTTTTTTGCAAATCAGCCCTTCAAGTTTTTCTAAATTGCAAAAAGGGCCTAGTTTTCATAAAAACTAATTTTTAAACTAAAAGTAATAAATTAAAAACTTAAAAACCTGATCCAACCTTACAGATGGGTTGGGTTTTAAAAATCTTAATCACCATAAAAATTTCAGATTTTAACTCTTATTAAAAATCATTTATTTAAATAAAAACCATAAATTTACACTATTTACTTAAATAAAGAATTGTTAAAATAAACAATTTAGAAACATCATTTTGAGATGAAATGAAATATCTAGACCATTCTTAAAATGGTCTACCATAAAATACTAATTTCAAAATTTATTTCATTTTCAAAACCCTTTAAAATAATTAATACTCTCTTTCGGGGTTTTGACGGGCGATATTTAAGTATTATTTTCTGAAAATAATTTTATTTTAAAATCAGAAATGCAAATCCTTAATTAAGGAAAACATTATTCACCAATAATATTCACAAAATCACACAATTTATAAAAATATACACAAGAAGTGGTAAATTACCAAAATGCCCCTCCAGCTCGACGAGCTGAATCACTGAGTTTTCGGGCTCAGATCGGGCCAAACTTGGGCTTTCCTCGAAGCCCTAACCAAAAACTTCAAGATCAACCGGTTAAACATGATTAACGAGCTAAAACTCGCCTAATCTGGGGTAGGGTATTACACTTCTAATGGGTCCCACTTGGTCTTTCCCATCTTAAAAATACTATGGGTTCCATTTTCAATCTAAAATCTAATAGGTTTTAACAATAACCATTATACATGTTAAGTTGAGTCTCCACACTTGTCCAACTTGCAAATATCACCAAGATCTGTAAAGCATAATAATTCCATAAATTTTGTTTCAAATTGAAATATTTAAAACAACTCAAAAACTAATTTAGGAGAGGTTTTTAAGATTTAAAAGAAAAACTCATTTCCCCTAAGAATTTTGAGACCAAATTTGAAGCCAAAAACTACTCTATTTTACAAAACTAACAGTCCTAGAGTTCTTAAAATTTTAAGTAGATAAATTTTCATACCTTAATCGTCGAAATCGGTGGAGAAATGACGGAGTTTGAAAAACCCGAGATCCAAACACGAAAAACCTTCGGTCACAGCTCAAACGCAGGAGAGCAGAAAGAAGAAGGAAAGAAAGGGAAAGGCAAAGGAAAAGAAAAAAGAAAAAGGACGATGGAGAGAGAGAGATTGTTTTTGAGTGTTTTTTATTCTTCTTCCACTTCTCATCTCTTCTTAAGTCGATGGAAGCCTAATGCTACCCACCCTAGTTGTGGTGAATAATCACCAAAGTTTTGATTTTTTTTTTTCTAAAATTCAAATGTTTATCCATTTGACAAATAAAACTCAAAACCATCTAACTTATATAGTTTTAGAAAAATGAATTTAAAACCATATAATTTCTATGGTTTAGAAAATAATTTAAAACTTCTTTAATTTTTTTTTCCAAAATTAAAATACCTTTTTAAAATACACCCAAACTAAATGATGTAATTTAAAACCACTTAAATACCAAATTTCAAAATTAAAATAACACTTAAAAAAAATTCTAGCTTTTGAGTCCGGTTAAATAAATTGACTGATAAAACACTTCTAAAATTTTTGGGATAATTTGACACTCTTAAAACATTTAAAACTTTCATTTTGTAAAAATAGAGATACACCTGATATCTATAAAATCACACTTGTGTAAATCGAAATGATTGAGATAAAATTCCTTAAACTCAAAATTTCACACTAAATAAATTTGTAAGATTTGAGAATTGGAAAACCTCAAATCATTTATTTTCCAAACACAGATTATTTTAAGGGTCTCAGATGGAGAAAGTTCAGATAATTTCAACTCTGCCACTACCCTTAACGAGTTGGATCCACTCACTTCCAAACTCGAATCTAGTCAAACTTTGACTCTAAACAAGGCCCATTTGTTAATTACCCCGATTAAGCACAATTAATTGTAAAAAAAAAATACATAATTAAATACTAATTTGGGTCAAGGTATTAGATTAACAAATTATTTTCATGAACTTACTAACTACTCTGTGTGACGTCTGCATATCACATTTAACTATCAATTCATAATGTCAAATTAAATATTATATGTGGAATAATTTTTAAAAAGTATCGTATTTTTTTTGTGTGGGTACGGGACGTCATCTGAAGTGAGGGTTTTAGGAGAACTAATCTATCCGAGGAGAACTAATCTAACCTCAGGGGTTTAAAGAGATTTCCCCCTTCCCTACTCAAAAAAAAATATCATGTTTTCTAAACGACAATTAATGTAGTTTTTAGTGTTATTTGGTTTTTTGTAATTTATTTAAATAAAAAAGGTAATTTTAATGTTTAAATATAATATTAAAAAATGATGATTTCCCAGTTAAGAACCAAAATTAATTTTTAATCATTTGGTACTTTTGGAATGGCCCACCGAGTAGAAGAACGCGTATTAGAATTTTGAAATCTGAAGTGGACACCTGGAACCACATGGGTATTGACGAATGATATTCTCCTCAATTACGGAGAATGTTTGTTTTCGTTACACATTCCTTAAATTGGGCAAAACGGCTCCTTCTTCGCAACACAATCTCTCAGAAACATCTAAGGCTCTCCCAATCGCTCTCTCTTTTTCTGACTCTCCGAGAAAGATACAAAGCTCTCTCAATCTATCTGTGCAAAAGATCTAAAAACTCTGGCTTTCGATCGTCCTTGCTCTCTGCGAGGATTATAGCAATCTTTATACAAAATCTATCTGCATTTCTCTTTCATTTTCTTGAAAGTTGGTTTCGGATTCTTTTCCCAACAATCGAAGGGGAAGGGAAAACTACTCTTTTTTCTTTATTTTTTCCTCGATTATTTTCTGATCTGGGTTTCATTTGATCCTTATTTAGGTCTTGAAGATGTCTTCAATGCCGCATCAAGGAGATTATGCTGGGGTTTCTTCACACAACTTTCACCTCAATGCACGGCCACGGCAAGAAATGGCAGGTGTCTTTCGTGCGTCTGGCAGCCAGCAATTTGGCAGAAGAAACATGGGTTTTCAACATCCAAACGGAAGGCACAGTGTTCCTCTCAACTTTGATGCCTTTGACGATGTGGTTGTAATCACCATCCCGAGTCAAATTACACAAGTAAGATGGCCTATCTTGATTTATTTGTTACTATACATTGGTTCCTGTTTTTATTGTATTACACTGCATTGACTAGGGTTAGGGTTTTCTTCTCTTCTTCTTCTTCATCTTGTTTTCATCTTTTGGGACTGTTTGGTTTCATTTTTATTGATTTTCATAAAGATTTCTGCATTTTTTTAGGGCTTTGCTTGTATCCATGCAATTGATATTTATTGTTCTTTTCTGAAGATTCTGAATAATTTTTTGGCTTTTCTTTTATGCCTTTTGTTTTCGCTTGATTCATGTGCGTTGATTTTTTTTAGGGTTTTATACAATTTGCTTTTCCCATTTTTGGGCAGAATAAATCTGGTTATATTTTTCATTGTTTTTGTGGGCTTGCTTTTGACTGGATATATCTTGTAAAGTGCATATCTTCATTTTTGTTGTTTTTTTTTCGTTGCATGAATGTGTCAATTTAGTGCCAGGATTGTTGCTTTTTGCGGGATTTGTTTCAACATTTGTAGATTTTCTATGGGTTTTGCCTATCTTTCTTGTTAATATTTGCTTCTAGATTTTTCCATATAAGTGGAATTTTCTTGTCTTATTTTTTATTCTAATATCTCTGTTCTATTTTATTCATCATTTTTCTTTAAATATTTCTGCATGTGTATGTGTTTCTGTTCTGTTGCATAGTATGTCTGTATTTTTTCTTTATTTTTCTATTTTTTCCCTTTTATTCATTTGAATTGATAGGAACACTGGTTTTGTTAATAATAAGGGATGACATGCTTGTCTTTTTATCTATTTGTCATCACATAAGTAGTGGCAAGGTACACGATGTTCCCTTGTTATAAAAGATGCCAGTACCCCTATCAATTTCCATATTCAGTACTTTAATGGCATTTTTGGAAGTGTGTTTTTTCTTGTAAAGATATGCATTATGCATTTGGGGATTTCGTTAAAAAATTCTAAACACTTCTAGGTTTGAAACTTGTGGAGGATTTCTGTATTCGTATGTATCTTTAATCATTTTCCCATCTAAAAAAATTATATCTACATTATGCTGGGCTTTTATGGGTTTAAGGGGCCATTTGACTATTTCTCAATCAATGCAATCTTCACCATTGTTGCCTAATGATTCACGGTTTTTATTCTTGGTTTACTGTTGTTGGTTTTTGCTTACTGTATATTTAGCCTCATTAGATCATCCTAGCTGTTGATTTTTTAGCGTCAAAGTTGTAACATTGGATAAACTTTTACTTCTGAGACTCAAACTTACTAGAATGAAGATAGATGTAGTCCTGTGCAAGGTAAAAGGGTAGAGTAGTGCATGGAGCGGTTTGAATTGATCATTACATAGACCTTCTTATAGTAAAAAAACTTGGAGAGATACTTGCTCAAACTTGGTTTTAGATTTACCTATTTCATGAAAGCAAATGGGTAGTTGAAAGATGTGGATTCAAGTCCTATAGGTGTTGTTTCAAATGAGTAGTTGGTCTATGAGGGACAATTCATTGAATGTCGTTACTTGTGTGAACTCCAAATTGATTGTTTGATGATGGCGGTGGTGATGATAAACGGATAGTTAAAATAACCTGTGACTAATTGGAGATGGTGATGATAGATATTCTCAAACTATTGAGAATAACATTTATCATATGTTTCAATGGTCATTCAGCCAATCAATGGACCATGGTATGTAGTGGTAAGAATAGTATGGCCAAGTGTTATCGAGATCTATACGTGACATTGTGTTTATGATCTTTGTAGGAAGAATCACCTAAGGTTTTTTTTTTAATCCACTTGATGTTTTGCCATCGTGAGATGTTAGTATTCAAAAGATGAGATTCAAATTTAACACCCATTTAGTGTTTGCAAATCACTTTAGATAAGTTCATTTTTATATGCAAGTGATCAAGTCATTTCTCCTTTCGTTTATAATGTTCATTATGTTACAAACATGAAATAAGTCCTCTTAAAGTATGATGACAAAATCACCTTTACAAAAAGTGTCAAGTTGTAAGATGCTCAATTGTAAAAGCAAAAGAGGTGCAATGCATGTAAGATCAAGGGCAGCTGTGTTAAAAATATTGCAACCAATCACCAAGCCTTCTTATGACACTAGAGGACTATGGCTTTCTTAAGATTTTGGGGCCATTGACCATATTTATTTGTTACTGTTGATTCAAATTTTTTATAGTTAATTTTTCCTTATGAGCATGTTCGGCATTTTTGTGGGAAAGGAACAGTGTTTTCATATGATCAAAATGATGAATGTGAACTATCAATGTTGAAGATTAACAAGTAACCATCAAATCTCAATGTTTTATGTTATGACATGAGGTTTTTGGCATGTTCAGTCACAAATCCATGGTGGAGTTTGTGATATCAGTGGTCTTGATCATGGGACCTTTTTACTAACAATCATTGTTATTTTTTGTGGAAACACTTTCCTCGGGGAGAACTTTCTTTTTCTTAGAAAGGGTTTCCACGGAAAAGCAATTGTAGACAAGTGTGAGAAGATTTTCTATTGTACGGAAAATGCTATGCTTTGTGGAGAAGGAAATGCTTGTGGGCATGGGTTTTTGTTTTTTTTTTTTGTCTAAAATGAAAATGATTTACCATTTTATTATTGTCAAAAGGGTGAGGTTTGAGATTTGTTGTAAAGAAAACTTTTATATGGCTAACCATTACCATGGTGGAAAGGCTGGAGTGAGAATATTAGAACCGAAGATCAACAAAATGGGCATTGAATTTTATCCAACATGCATGGTTTCCATTTTCCTAAGGGAAGGGGTTGAGATCTATTGTTCATTGAAAAATTTCCATTTGCTTGTGAGTTTGATTGGCCACTTGTTGATCTTAAGCCTAGACCTTCCATGATACTTGACCACTTTTGATCATTAGGAACTGTTTTTCTTTTTCGTTTTTGTGAAAGATGCCTATTTGATGTTGTATTTCATCTATTATTGCTTATTCTCCCTCATGTTTTTGTTGTTTTTTCCTCCTTTTGTTGTTAGATTTTTAGTACTAAAATTTTTGTTTATATTTATGTTGTTTTATGAAGGTTAGAAACCACTCCAGGCAGAACCATACAATGATAGTCCTCGATGATGACTCAATTGTACATCGAAGTTGCTCAGGTATCTATTTCAAACTTGCAACTTTCAGGTATCTATTTCAAACTTGCAACTTTAAGATGATACAATTCTGGTTGCCTTGGATATCTTTTTGTTATTGTTTTTATTTTGAAATAGTAATTATGTATTAATTAGAAAAATTACAAGATAACAGCATAGGAGGGATATTATGTTAGTGACAAAAACACAAAAGATTGCATGAATCCAACAAAAGAATCACTTCTATCTATACCTACTTTTGACAAAGAGTCAACAATGTTGTTAGCCTTGCATGTAAACAAATCACAATCCAAACACACCCTGATTTACTCTTCCTCAAACACGTCGAGATAAATTGCATATATTGTCATCTTCAAGTCAAGGATAGTGAGTTAGGAAAGAGTTATTGATCAATTCAAGAACAACTAAGACGGCTAAGGAAACACTTTTGGACAATACCAAATACTATCTCTCTCTATTCTCATTTCCATATTCTAGTATCCCTGTGTAAAAGGGAATTTCTACTACGTACTATATTGATCCATCCCCTTTTCTCTACTTTTTACTGCTATGTTTCTAGGTACTTACACTAGCATTTTCTTTTTGAAGGGGTTATCACTGCAGAGGAACAAACGTCAACTAGGTTGACTCTCAATGATTATAATAATCATGGAAGACATTTATTTAGTGCTAGGCCTTCCACTAATTCAGAAAGCAATCTCACTACTGAGGTAATTTGGATTATAATGAACTTATCATTTTTTGCACTTTAATTATGCATATCATCTAAAGATTGTTTCCTTTTGTCCAAGTCGTTAGTGTTGTTTACGTTGTCATTATTTCAAAATAAAACCATTATTAGTATTTGACAATTTTGTTTACATTGGTTGGGTCATTTAAACACCCATCTACTTTTTTTTTTTTTGGGTTTTTGCTTCTTGTTAAGCTTTTCCTTAGGTTCTATTAATTTTGAGAAGAGTTTTCCCGGCATTGGTTCAACACTAAAAAGAGAGCTTATATAATATAAGTGATCAACTAATTCTCATATTCTCCATATCATGCGAACAACTTTATGGAATGAGGCTATGTATATTATATTTTAAATGTTGATCATTTTATTTAAAGAAAAGAATAGTAGTGCATAGATCCTGGAGTAATTTTATTTAACGAAAAGAATAATAGTGCATAGATCCTGGAGTAGAAGACCTGAGATAGGTCTGGAGCCAAATTGATTTGGGCACTAGTACTAACATGGGAGGTTTCCAAGTTTTGGATCTAGTATAAAGGAAATTTCTGAAGTATGCCCCTAAAAACATTAGTATAGAGTACTGAAATGTTCTTACAATTTATCTAGTATAGTGTTAATGTGATCTCCCTGTTATCTTGATATCTGTATTTGCTTTCTTTCTTCATGACTGCATGTATCATTTCTAATCATTGAATCCATGCAAATGTTTTAATGTATGTTCTGGTCATGCTTCTGCACCAAACAGCTATTCTGCCTCATCTAATAGTACGTAGGTCTTCCAAAAGATTCATAAACTAATATCATTGGTATCTTTTGCAACACAATTATTGACAATGAAATCACAAATCTAGTACATTGTGCTCTTACAATATTATGCCAGCCACAAGTCACCAGTTTGTAATTGACTGACTAGAAGGGAGTGTAGGTCCCTCCTTACTCATTTTTCTCCTGAAGTGAGAAATCTCCTTCATCTACAACATACCTCTCCCTTGTTTAATGCAGACAATATCTTAAAAGTGAAATGGGAGAATAATGAGCACATTCCAAGTGTGCGACGGGCTCAAAATCCATGTCTGTTTCGATAACCAGGCCTAATTTTGAATATTAATGATTTTTTTTTTCTAATTGAATCTTTCTTCACATTATATGTGAATAATAATTTGGCACAGCCTCTGATCCAATTTATCAGCTGATTTCCCGGACAAGTTAGTCCCCATGTTATAGTATGATTTTGTAGGTGGGTTCGTATAAAGGACTTTTCTAAAGGAAATGCCCCCAAAATCGCTAGTATTGAGTCTTGAAATGTTCTTACCGTCAAAATATATGAGTTGAAATGGACAACTAAATAGAAGTGAATGGGTGACCTCCCTCTTATCTTGATATCTATATCTAATACATTGCTCTCTCTTTCTTTATGACTGCATGCATCATTTATGAACATTGGATCCATGCAAATGTTCTAGTATATGTTCTTTGATGTTTGACCACTTTGGATCACTGTGACACCAGATAACTACACATGAAGGAAGGGAACCACAGATTAATGCAATGAAGGAACCAGCCTTCACTTGCTCCATTTGCCTGGGCCCTTTGGTGGAGGAGACATCAACGTTGTGCGGCCACATTTTCTGCAAGGAATGCATCGCCACTGCCATCAGAGTACAGAGCAAATGCCCCACTTGCAGACACAGTTTAACAATTAACAACATACACAGGGTCTACCTTCCCACTACTACCTGTTAAGAGAAGTTACTCCAGACTACACTGTTGAAAGGAAGGACAAATAAAAATCACCACTTACAACTGCTGCATACACATGTGTATGCCGCAGTTGTAAGTGGTGATTTTTATTTGTCCTTCCTTTCAACGACCTGACAAGTGGAGCAATTTTTAGTCGATTTCTGTGTTTTGTGCATTAGATCTGAATTGGGTGTTCCCCAACGCCTGTTACTGAGTAGTCCAATCATTATTTCATCCATTTGTTAAGTTGTTTCATTGAATTAAAGCATGGAAATTATCTTTCCAGTTCTGTTTGTTGGTGGTCATTTCTGTCACTTCCTGTTTTGGAGTGTGTGCGCTGTATTACGGTGACTCTCCCACACAGAGTAGAGAGTAACACTTGATAAAGAAGGATGTAAACTTATATTTCCGCATTAATAAGATCTACAAGCTTTGTGAAATTGAAGTACTTCATCAACTCTCAGTCAATCTAAGAACAGAAAATGGATTTTTTATGGGATTCCATTCAAGTAGATCTTTAATGTTTCGTTTAAGCAGTGAACAACTTCTATATTCTACGTTAAGGTTTTCATGTTACCTACCTTATGTTTGGCATAATTCTTAACACTCTTTTATTAGGTTTTGCAGTATAACGTTTTCTACCCTCTGCTACTTTTAAATTTCATTGCCTTTCTTTGTAATTGATTTTGTGGACTTCAAAAAATATTGACAAAATAAAGAATTGGTTGAGAATGGGTCCAGTCAGGTTATGTTAACATATGTAATGGATTGAAGGTTGGACCTACCCATTTAAACTTTATCAGGTATTTAGAATTGGGTCAACTTGTTTAATCAATATTTAGGTCATATGTGATTCTAGTTTTAAGCTTTTAGTAAGGGGGATAAAATGGGTTGATCCATTTAAACTTGATCGTCTTTAATCAAATTGGCTCATTTAATAAGTGGATCAAGTGTCATTGGACCATACCATTTTGTAAATGGGTTAGGCTAGGTTGATCCATTTAAGTTTATACAAAATTAACCCATTTAATAAATGGATTGAGTTAGCTCAATTCATTTAAACTTAATTAGGTCCTAGTAAATGGATCTAAGTATAATATGTGTGGTTAAGGTTTTTATTATTTATTTGGCCAAGTCTCTCAAAGGTGTATTTTGTAAATTTTCATAAATTATTTTTTAAAAATTTTAAGTTGTCTTAGAAAGTCATAAAATCTTAATTCATAATTTATTTATTTTGTAAAATTAAAAATAGAAAATTTTCTTTTTCTAAACGATATATACTGAAGCAATTTATGCGTACAAACATGCATTTAATAAAGTTGATTATCATCTTATATTGAACCTTAAATGGTAGGGTGGATTGTGATTCCGATTATTACACCCATCTAATCAACATTAAAAAATGAGGTGAAGCTCTGCATACAGGAGACAGCGTCTAAAAGTCTGTCATGTACTTTTTATTTTGTAGATGGGTCATGTACTTTTTCAAAGTTTTTATGATATTAAATTTTAACTATTTTTATTTAAAATATAGTTTTTTAATCAGAATCACAATTAGGCACAACTAATTAATAGTTTGGGTCAGAGGTCATCCGATATGTATAGTTTCGAACAATAACATATCATATATTGGCAGATCTAGCCGATATCTATAATATCCATTCGAAGAAAGTTTTTTTTGAAAAAAATTAAAAATCGATATCGGTGATATATCGATGGCCCCCTAGCATATTGGTAAAATATCGGCCATGATATCGGCCAATATTATACTAGAATTTATTTATTTATAAAATGTGATTACAACCTAATTTTTTTTCATTTAATTTTTTAATTAAAAAATAAATCAATTGATATTTGAAAAGAAAAAGAAGCGGAGAGAATAATATCGACGATATATAGGTGACAATAACGACATTTTAACCCCTGGTTAAATTAACAGTTCAGTTCAATTTATTTTGTTTTGTATTTTTATATTTTATTAGAATTTGGTCAATTGCCAAATTAGGTCAACTAGATGACTTGACATGCTAATCAAATTATTTTATTCAATTTATAGAATTAAATTTATTAAACCTGTACAGATTTATCTAACAAAATATAAATTATTAGAAAATATAACTAATAAATCACTAAAATGAAGCCATTTATAATAAAAAAATATATATATAATTATCAAAATAAATATAACCATGAGTTATATATCATTCATAACTTCACAATCATCGATCATCTCTCACAATTATTAATTTCCACTTACATAAGTTTGAAGTTCTAATGCATATCAATTAATTATTTTATTTATAGACCCATTTACTTAAAGTCTTAAACAAAGCAATTCAATCACACTTTAACTTGTTCAACTTGACTAAAGTCGTATGTTTTAAGTCTAATAGTAACTCATTTAATTAGACTAATGCTCATTTTGATCTAGTTTAAGCCCACTTGATGACTAGGTTTATAACTAGGTTGGGTTGATTCAACGAGTCAACCAAGAACTTGAAATGGTTAATTCAAAACTCACTCTACCCATTTGACCGAGTGACCAAGTTTTGTGATTGGGTGTTGAGTTGACAAGAAACTTGATTTGATTGCTTAAAATATAACTTCAAAGTTGTGTGGAGCAATATGATATTATGGCATTAGAATAAAAATTCTAATATGAATTGTTCTTGTTAGATTTGTTTTGAAATCGACTTGGGTTGTCTTCGTATCAAAACATTTTAGCATTCCCACTTTCATTGTTCTATCTAGGAAAAAATAAAAAAAAATAAAATAAAAATGTGAAAAAGATGAAAAATAACATAAAATTATCAAAATGTTGCAATTAATTATTTTAAATTTTTGAACGAATGTTAGAATTTCATTATAGAGGGTAAAACCACAAGCTCAAGAGGGGAAAAAGAAAAAAACAACAAAGGCCTCACTCTACATCAGGTCATGAAATAATAATAATAAAAAAAATATACTTTCACCAGCGTTATAAACAGTATTATTTACAAAAGCATCAAAGAAATCAGTTGGGAAGGCGGTCACTATAGAAATATTGAGGATTCTCACAAGGGAAGGCCCAGAGCAGAAAAGGCCGGGCCCAAGAAGAGTGTTAAAGGCAAAAAGAGGCATAAGTAGAATTGGGTCAAGAGTAGTAAGCTCACATTTGACAAGATCCGTTAGATAGGATGAAGGTACAAAACCGTCCATTCAAGTCCCGAAGCAATTGAAGAGAGACTGAGAGAGGCACCAGTAGGCCTGTAAAGGGACTTGAATCGGCCTGCCATCGGCAGGATCCGAGTCCAGATCGATAAGAAAATGGTTCGGATCCAGTCCGCCCCAGTAACACAAGATGTATTAAAATTTAGATCCGGCCCAACCCAATAAGCTTAATGGACTGTCCTCACCCCATTAAAGGTCTGATTGTCCATTTGACCCATCTAATGACCCTATATCTTCTGTCAGATTCAATATCGAATTTTTATGCAAATTTGATGCTACCGGGTCTAATATCAAAGTTTTTAACCTTAAATTTTATGCTACTGGGCCCAATATTTATTTTTAACATAAATTTTTTGCTAATGAGCCCAATGCCCATTTTAACCTATAATTTTATGTTAGCTCATTTTTTTAACCTAAATATTTATTTTATCAAGACCAATGTTCATTTTTAAACTCAGTCTGCGACTCGTCCAAGAATTATCAAATACTTAGGGTCCAATCCATGAGTAATAATCAGAATCTAGAATCCGGCCCGTTTTGTTAACAATAGTGACCGATAGAAGAGAAAACTAGGAGCTTAAACCCATTCGAAGTAACACGAGATTGGACTCGACTTCCTAATTGCATTCCGAGTGAAGCATGAGCACCGCCAAAATCGTCTCCATTACACACAAAAAGGTATTGGATCTAAGAGCGGTAAATAAAAATAAATCCCTAGCAACAATGACTAGCCCAAAGAAATCCTTTAGTTTCTTTCCCTCCAAACATGCTAGACGAGAGCTGGAAGGAAAAGAGAAACCAACAGCTTCCATATCTTCTCATTGAATCTGCTAATTAGGAGATGAGATAAATCATTCCAAGGATTACTATGAAGACAGAGATTTGGAATCAATGAATTTAATTTTGAAAAACTGTCACAAAGTAGCTAAACATATAGCCATATTCTACAACCAAAATCAGAGATATCTCTTAGAATTCTCTTGAATAATTGAGAACTCAAAATGGCACAAAATAAACGGCTATAACACAATGGAGTTAAGAGTTCCACATGAGGCCAAGTCTGCCATAAATCAAGGGTCTGAATCACTCACCCATGACTAAATTACACCCTTAAATACTTCATTAGTCAACACAATACATCAGGATGAATTTTAAAGCATTGATTCAAGTAGTCAGACCATGGTTCACCTGATGTTGTTCCCTGATTAAAATATAACAAATATTTTTGACAGGGTATTGATGGGACGCCTCCATTATTTTGTGTGGAAATGCATCCTACTATATTTTAAGTAAAATCATAATCCCTGCTAAAATGATACTTATCTCTTACACTAAAAAAATAATCAAAGAGCATTTTAGTCATTTAATCTAAGTAGCAAGGAAGTGTTCCCTTAAAAAAATTGGGAGTGTTCACATGAATCCCTTTTTCAAAATATTAATTTATCATTAATTAATAAATATAATATCAAAATATATATAGCATAGTCATTATAAAAATAAAATAAAAATGAAGTAAACCCTCCATGTCCTTTCTGCTGCAGTTGTGACTGAATTCTAGATCCATGGAAATGCCATTAATCAATGCTATTAATGTAACGAGCACACTTATTAATAGGCTGTTTTGGATCTGAATAAGATCCCACACTTGAACACTGGGATTTGGGTATATGACGTTCTATATCATATCCTGGCTTGAAGCGTACAAATTCAGGTCGGGAGCAACCCAGGATCTTCTTCATTGGCAAACCCTCATGGGATTAAGCTCAATCACTTACGACAGCATTCTCAGGAATTAAAAGAATAGTAAAAAGAAATAAGAAACCCAAATTAAAGAAGGTAAGTGACAGAGAGACTTGTGTTTCTGAAAATGAAGGATATCGATTTACCTTTCCACCATTTAAATAAGATAAACCGTCTCTAGTTATTAAAAACACAATTGTACCCGTCAATTCCCCTAAGGGTAGCGATTCTCCCACTGGCATTTTATGTAACCCGACACGGATTTTAGTGTATTAGTCAATTTTACCCTTCATATGAATAGTAAAATTGGACCCTTCGCATGAACAGTAAAAATTTGACTAGCCGATTTACTGTTCATGCATATATCGGCTAACCGATTTTATTGTTCATGCGAATTTCGTCTAGCCAATTTACTATTTATGCAAATTTCAGCGAGATGATTTTACTGTTCATACGAAGGGTTGGTGAGCTAATTTTACTATTCATGTGAAGGATAAATTTGACAATACACTAAAATCCATATCTAATTACACAAACCTCATGTGGGATGATCACTACCCTTCCCTTAGTACACATTCAATAGGATTTTATCTAACTGGCAAGAGCGAGGATGAGACATAAGGGAATTGAACAACTAACTACCGTATCATTTTCAGCGCATCTAGGAACATGCATAGGCACGTGATTGAAGAAAATATTGCAGTCTCAGAGGGGAGACCTCAGTTACAAATCTTAGATGAAAACCACTATATTAGCTGATTTTTTTTTGGTCTAGACTCCGATTGAAATATGTAATTTTCAGAAATATCAACCAATATTTCCAAAATTCTGCCAAAAATTCAATTCGGATAGAGATTAAAAAAAAAACTAAAGTTTTCTCACAATTCTTAAAAACACCATGTGCTTTTTAAAATATTAAAAAACCCCATGAGCTTCCATGAAGATCTTAAAAAAAAAAAAAATCCTTTGAGTAATAGTCAATGCATTCTATCTTGTAAAATAATAAAAATACCCTCCAATAAATATCAAAAACAAAAGAAAATTATTATCAATCATTCTCATAAAATAATAAAAATATTACATGAAAATTAATAAGGAAATAAAAAGGATGAGGCTAACAAGAAAAAAGTGAGAGATTACCATGAAAATATTAAAAAATTCATGATTTTTTAGAGAAAAATTAAAGCATCCATAAAAATATAATTCAAAGAAACTAAAATTAATAAAAATATAGTGTGCTACTTGTTCAAACATAAATGGGCATTTTAACATAAAAAGTGAGTGCAACAAGCAAAGTTTTTTTTTCCTCACAGTTGTTTTATTTTGAGTAGAAGGTGTAACTGCCCTGACCCGGATGTAGGGCCCGGAATGCTATTAATTTTTTTTATATTATCCTTAAAATTTTTACTTGGGCTAAATCAATAGTTAAGCCCAGAAATAAACGTCATACACGCTCTTTATATGCGGATTCAAACATGTACCATATATCTACCCTTTTATAAGTACGTATCATACAAACAAATATTTCCATCACAAAAGATATTTTCATTTCCACCAAACCAGAGTTGCTAACGGTAATATGGTGATTTCAATACATGATTACAAAACATCACAAGTACCACATGAGGTACTTTAAACAAAACATGCTTCAACGAAACCAATAGTGAGAATAAAATGAAATCCCTGTTCGTGGGAATCCCAAGTAATTGCAACAAGCTTGTCCATCCTAAGCCTGAAATAGAGGTTCCTCCTTCTCGGGTACATCTCCTGAAATATGAGTGGTGTGAGCTAACCAGTCCTAGTAAAAAGAATATAACAATGTAGTTTAATGAATATCAGGTTAGTCCAAAATCAACATCATCATCATAATAGGTTTGTCATGCCAATATATCAAATAATCTTCATAACTGCTGACATCCAACGTAACACCTAAACACTACACTGACTATAAGCATTAAGTCCCGACACGGTTCAAAATGCAAAATCTTGCAAGTACATATCCGACACACGTGGGCCGGTACTGACACACCTGGGTCAGCAACTGACACACCTGGACCAGTAGACACAAACTGACACATCTGAGCCGATAATAGTTCAGTTGTTAAGGGTACGTGGAAGCAGTATCAGTATCATCATACCTAATAAGCATTTTATCATCATAATCACAATATACGATAAACATTGTTAGTACCAATAAGCATTTTTCACAATAGTGTATCATGTCTAGGCATATAAGTGGGTTCGTTAAGTCTGATCCTTGAAACCAATCATTATACTAGATACTCTTAACCTGATCTACTCCTACTGCAATGTTAAGTCTCATCACCGAAAGTGTGGGGTATCGAAGTATCTGTCAAACACGCAAACAAAGATACAAATGAATTATACAATCAATAATCAATAAATATATATACAGATACAACACATATTCATAGTACCTCAAGTCCTTCTATCCTATTTTTCAAAAAAAGTTCAAAGGAAATGGATCTGAGTCTCCTAAATGGGTTACTATCCATTTTTTAAATTACAATAATCAGCAATATAATAAGGTGCTCAGGCCACTACACGTATTGTCTTATGAAAATGACAATGGAGACATATTGAGTTAGGCCTAGAGATATAAGATCCTTAGGCCACTACTCATATATTGAGTTAGGCCTAGAGATATAGGATGCTCAGGCCACTACTCATATATTGAGTTAGGCCTAGAGATATAGAATACTCAGGCCACTACTCGTATAACGAGTTAGGCCTAGAGATCACTCAGTGTCCGAACCCTTCTTTTCTACTGATCGGCAAAGTTAATCGCACAGCTACTAATAGCTACATGACTGTGCTTCTGCTGCACCACAGATAGAGAGTATCGACCTGAAAGTGAATACATAATATAGGTTTAAATAATAATAGCAATGAAAGGGGTTAGAATTATTTTTAATTATTAAATTTTTAACATGGAATCATAACTTAGACTAAGTTTCAAATCATGTTCTGGGTGCCTCGGAATATGCCTCGAAACCAGGTACTATGACTTCAGAACTTCCGATCCACTACCTAAACTCTGAGTCTTTATAGAACCTTCGGAACTTAGGTTTTGTCCTTCGGAACTTCTGAAGTTCAGGTCTCAGAACTTTCGACCCTGCTACCTAACAGAAAATTCCAAAAATCATGAGTCTTGGTCCTCCTTGGAACCTACCGAGGTCTGCTCGGAACTTCCGAGTGTTTCAGAACGTCCGAAAGGGTCTCGGAACGTCCTGTCTGACCCGCTGAGGCAAAGGGTTCAACAGTTAGCCTCTGTTCCTTCGGAACTTCCAAAGTATTACTTTTCGAATTTTCTGAAGGCTGATTTTCAGAACTTCCGAGAGTCATCTTCTTCCTCTGTCACCTGCAACAGAGCAGTGACAGAAGGGGTTGTGTAAAATACGAATCCAGAAATATTTGGTTTCTGAATTTGTTTTCACATCCTTCTGATCAAATGAACTGTTTAGTGAGTCTTCTTCACCTTATGAATGATCTGAACAGTTAAAACTGATTGAAAACATCATACTTAAAGAGAAAAACCAGCAAAACACATGAAAAATCAAGTTTTCTACTAAACTTTAAATCTGATTTTAGGACTCAAATCTTAACTAAATTGACTTCTGTTTGATTCTAAACTAACTGGAACTTAAAAACAAAGACTAATGGTTACCTTTGCTTTTGTTCATGGGTTGAAATTTAACAACTGAAAAAATCTTCCACTTAAGCTAAAATTTTGAAACGGAAGAAACTAGAGATGAAAAAGAAGTTTTGGCTAGGGATTTTCACTGCATTTGCAGCCTTTAAATAGGTTTGGAGGAGTAGGGGAGTAGGCTCCATGCATGGCCATGGAGTTCCCACGTTGCTCTGCAAGCTACGGCGACAACTTGCATGAGTCTACTGTTGCGCTTCCGTTCGTCACCTGCTACTGCTACGCAGGTGGTTGAAAGTTTTGATATTTTGCAATTTAGTCCCCTTAAACTTATTTGCATTTTAAACCCAATTTATTTTATTTTTAATATTTAGCTATTAAATTATCTATTTAATTTAATCCATCTTATCCAAAATGTTGGGTTTTAAAATCTAAAATTATTATAAAATTTTGGAGATTTATATTTTATCAAAATTAATTGATTTAAACAAAATTCCTATTCTTAACACTATTTACTTAACTTAATTTGCATTTATTTTAAGAGTTCAAAATTTCTATTTTTAAAACCTGAAAATATAAAACAATGGATTAAAATAAAATCTAACAATGCATACTTTTCTTAAAATTTTCTAACTTCTAAAATTATTTAAAATAATCATTTTCTAGCTTTCGGGACCTTTTCGGGTATTTTTTTTTAATAACATTTTCTGAAATTAAAAATATAATAAACATACTTATAAATTTCAGAATTTAAATCCCTAATAAGGAAATCAATATCACTCAAATAATAATCAAACAATTATTTAAACAATAAAATACACTGTTTATGGTAAATTACCATTTTGCCCCTTTAAATTTAAATGAGTTGGATCAATGAGCTATCGAGCTTCGATTGGGCCAATCCTGGACTTTTCACAAATCCGTCACTATAATCTACGTGATTAAAATGGCAAAACATGATCTATTAAAATAAATCATATTAATTAAACCTAATTCGGGTCAGGGTATTACAGAAGGACTTTTTTTTTTTTAATATCATAGGTATCCCCATCCCACATTACAGGTGAAATTAATTTCATGGATACACGAAACCACTTGCAAACCTTATGTGTCGGGTAAGTCCATGTAAAGTCGAACCTAAGACCTCTAGTCTATTCTTAGAGCTCAAGCCAAGTGAAGGTAAACCCTTGTGCTAGTGTCATTTAAACATTTCAAATGGCAAGTAACAGTAACTTTAGGTTTGACTTTTAACAAGGGCCATCCGTTTACACACCCGGATTTTCGGCCCCTATACACCCGTTTCCGGGTGCGGGTGGCAAATTACTATTTTGCCCCCGCGTTCCCATTCGTTCGAACGAATGATCAATTCATTTTTCCATTCGTTCGAACGAATGGTCGCATACCCCCTCTGTTTTCATTCATTCGAACGAATTTCCAGTTCATTTCGGATTCGTTCGAATGAATACATGCATCCTGCCGAGATTTTGACTAATTCGAACGAATGCCCATGTGTGAATTCCATTCATTCGAATGCACAATTCATTCGAACGAATGCCCATGTGTGAATTCCATTCATTCGAATGCACAATTCATTCGAACGAATTCCCCAGTGTAAATTCCATTTATTCAAATGAATAGGCAGAAGCTGTTCATTCGTTTGAATAAATCCATCCATTCATTCGAACGAATGAATCAAAGGGGATTGGAAAATGCCAGTCCTTCGATCGAATGTCCATTCGTTCGAATGAATGAATGTATTCATTCGAACGAATGACATTCGATCGTGCATTCATCGAATGGCTTGATTCATTCGAACGAATGTATCAGAGAGGACTGGAAAACGACAGTCCTTCTCTCGGATGTCATTCGTTCGAATGAATCGAGCCATTCATTCGAATGAATGCACGTCTATATGTCATTCGTTCGAATCAATGGCTCAATTCATTCGAACGAATGACATTTAAGGTGTCATTCATTCGAATGAATTGAGCCATTCATTCAAACGAATGTATCAGAGAGGACTGGAAAATGACAGTCCTTCTCTCGAATGGCATTCATTCGAATGAATCGAGTCATTCATTCGAATGAATGCACATCTATATGTTATTCGTTCGAATGAATGGCTCAATTCATTCGAACGAATGACATTTAAGGTGTCATTCATTCGAATGAATTGAGCCATTTATTCGAACGAATGTATCAGAGAGGACTGGAAAATGACAGTCCTTCTCTCGAATGGCATTCAAATGAATCAACCCATTCATTCGAACGAATAACACCTTAAACCTCATTCGTTCGAATGAATGGGTTGATTCATTCGAACGAATTCCATACAAGGTGAAGGACTGTCATTTTCCAGTCCTCTCTGATACATTCGTTCGAATGAATGGGTTGATTCATTTGAACGAATGACACCTTATATGTCATTCGTTCGAATGAATTGAGCCATTCATTCAAACGAATGCCAACTTATATAAGTGATCTTCTACGAGATTTCACTCATTTTATTCCATTCTAAACTCTAAACCGTGGTTTCTCTCTCCCTTTCCTTTCGCCCTTGAACCCCTTTCTGAATCTCTTCTCCCTTAAACCCCATTTTGAACTCCCTTTTCAATCCCAAACCCTTGAACCCCATTTCTATCCCAAACCCTTAAACCCTATTTTAGACCACCTTCTTCAGAGAGTTCTCCTTAAAACCCCATTTTCAACCCCCTTTTCAATCCCAAACCCTTGAACCGCATTTCTATCCCAAACCCTTAAACCCTATTTTAGACCACCTTCTTCAAAAAGTTCTCCTTAAAACCCCATTTTCAACCCCCTTTTCAATCCCAAACCCTTGAACCCCATTTCAATCTGAAACCCATAAACCCCATTTTGAACCACCTTCTTCAAAGAGATCTCCTTAAAACCCCATTTTCAACTCCCTTTTCAATCCCAAACCCTTGAACCCCATTTCAATCCGAAACCCATAAACCCCATTTTGAACCACCTTCTTCAAAGAGTTCTCCTTAAAACCCCATTTTCAACCCTCTTTTCAATCTCAAACCCTTAAACCTCATTTCAATCCGAAACCCATAAACCCATTTTGAACCATCTTCTTCAAAGATTTCTCCTTAAAACCCCATTTTCAACCCCATTTTCAATCCCAAACCCTTGAAACTCATTTCAATCCGAAACCCTTAAACCCCCTTTTCATTCCCTTCTCTTTTATCTCGGTTCGAAGTTGTCTCTCTCAAGCTATTGTCTAGGATCTCTTATCTCGAATCGGAGGTAACTCTCTCTCTTATTTCATTATTATTAGCGTTTTAGTGGTAGTTTTTAATCCTCAAGTGGTATGGAGTTTGTTGAGGGATATTTTGAAAGTCGTGAGGACCTTATAAATTATGTTAAGAATATCGCTTATGAAAAAAGATTTGTAACTACCATAAAGAGGTCATGTAATAAGGAAAAGAAAGTAGTCACTTGGCTGCGATAGAGGAGGTAAATACCGCAGCACGATTAGCTTGGAAGATGATGCGAGAAAAAGGAAAGTATACTCCCGCCAATGCAATTGTCCTTTTCAAGTGAAAGGTAAATAGATTGTTGATGGGTCATGGAAGTTAACAATAAAGAATTTGGATCACAATCATGATATATCGAAGGTATTATTAGGTCATCCAAGTGCAAGATGTTTTTCAGATGATGAGAAAAGAATGATCATTGAAATGAGGAGTTGCAATATACCACCACGGCAAATTTTGACGAGCCTTAGAAAGCAAAATCCAGATATTAGAATATCAGCGGGTGATTTGTACAACTTTTGTTCTGCGCTTCGGAAAGAGCAACTAAGGGGTTGAACTACAATTTAAGCTTTGATAGATGATCTTCAAGAAGGTGGTTACCAATATTTTCTTAATTATAACAATGATAGTCATTTGTCCCATCTATTTTGTACACATCCAAAGTCCATTTTTCTTACCAAGAGCTACCATAATGTCCTTCTAATGGATTGTACGTAAAAAACTAACATATATCATATGCCATTACTTCATATTGTTGGTGTAACATGTTTCAATAAGAACTTCTGCTTATGCTTTGCATTTCTATGAAATGAGAAATTTGAAGATTATGTATGGGCATTACAGATGTTTAAAAAGGTCTTTGGAGTGGAGCCTGATCAACTTGTTCTTTTGACTGATAGGGAATTGGCGTTAAATAATGCCATTGATTTGGAGTTCCCTAATGCTGTACATATTTTGTGTTCTTGGCACATCAACAAGAATATTCTTGCTCGTTGTAAACCTATGTTTAAGAAAAGTGAAGATTGGAATGTATTTTTTACCGAATGGAATGACTTGATTGAGTCCCCAACCGAAAAAGCATTTGAGGCATTCAAACAAAATTTCAGAGATGATTCGCAGGTAGTGAACTACTTAACAAGGACGTGGATCTCACTTAAAAAACAATTCGTCAAGGCATGGATCGGATGGAAGTTTAAATTTTAAGAATCGAGCTACTTCAAGGGTTGAGGGTGCACATTCTTCCCTGAAAAGTTATATATCTATATCTACAGGTGATCTAGATGTTGTCCGAAAAAAGATAGCCCATGTCATTGAAAATCAATTTGAAGAGTTCAAGATTCAACTTGAGGATGAGAAGATTCGGTTTGCATGTGATGTGTCTATTCCTTTTTTTGATGAATTTAACGGTAAAGTTTCTCATTTCGCAATGAATGAGGTTTACAACCAATATGATATGCTTATGAACCGATCATTTTCACCCATTTGTACGGAAGAGTTTACAGCTTCAATGGGCCTACCGTGTGCGGACAAAATGGAATGGATGGACAAATTACATTCGGATGATATACACCCACAATGGAGAATCGACTTAATCTCATTAGATGGATTAAATGTTGTAAGGCAGAGGCCTGGGGATGTATTAGAAGTACACTTTGAAGGTATTAAGAACAAATATGGACATTTGTCTTCATATGATCAAGAGGTGCTCCTAAATCATCTCTAAAATCTTGCCATCCATGATATGCCAATCAGTCACCCTATTATGCAATATTCTAGAGGACGTCATCCAGGTTCAAGGAATTCTACATAGGGCCAAACATCTACACGTCGAGATCCTTCTGCATTTGAGATTGTAGAGAATCAACTAAATGGAAGAAAATGTGGGCTATGCAAAAATACTAGTCATACGAGGAGAACTTGTCTGAATAGGCCACCTTCTTCACAGGCATCTACGAGTGTAGATTTAAATGCTGATTATATTGTAGGTGATTTCCATGAATCACAAACAACGAGTTTTCCACAGGATAGTGGATCTTACAACTTTGGTGACGATTCAACATATAACTCTACAGAAATGACCGAAAATAAGTTCATTCCTTAAAGATCTTATATGTATTTACCAATCGACATATAACTTTTCCATATGTTCTAGTGTGATTTTTTTAAATGTTATGCAGTGGTCTGGTGATCTTAGAGATAATGACGATTTCATGCAATGGTGGAATCAATGAAGTGAAGATGGGAGTGTCAATGTATTCATTTTAAGTTAGGAATGCTCTTGAATGTACTCTCTTTTATATTAAGCATAGTCTTGAACGGCTTCCGATTGAAATAGACTTATTTTGATATTTACGTTAGGAATGCTCTTAAATGCCATTGTCAGCTTCAATGTATTCATTCTACATTAGGAATGCTCTTGAATGTACTTTCTTTTATATTTAGCATGTTCTTGAATGACTTCCGATTAAAGTAGACTTATTATGATATTTACGTTAGGAATACTCTTGAATGCTCTTGTCAACTTAAATATATTATTTTAAGTGGAAAATGAAGTTGATTTATGGAGAGTATAATGTAAGTGCCCCGGTTCGTCCGAGTCACCCTTATTGTCAATTACGTGACTCAGTTGGACTTGTCCTTGGATGAATAAGAAGATCTACTATGAAGTTAAAGCGTCTACACTAAATATAGTATTGGTACACAGGTAAGTGAACCATAGGAGACCTTAGGCTAAGTCAAATACCTTAGAAGTCAATTGGAAAAATAAGATAATAAGTGACTTTCAGCCTCCGAGGCCTCATGCAATCTGCTGAGGCCTCGCAGCCAGTTATGCCGAGCTGAGTGCAGCTGACCCTGTGTCGAGCTAACTCAGTCTCTTACAGTTTTAGAAAGTTAAAATCAGTGACTGTTTAATTGAGAGGTAATTATGGTAAATTTATTGGAATCTTATTATGGTAAATAAAATTATCCACATGGTGAGATGGGTAATTATGGTAAATTGATTGGAAGCTTATTATGGTAAACAAATTTATCCATGGTGAGATGTTGCCACCTCTATTAAGTTTGAAGTTGAATATCCTTGGGGAGCTGTCCATAACAATTATGGAAAGGCTCCTCCATGATTTGTAATCCACCTTTCAATATTCTCATCAAGTCCTTGATTAATGGCTAAGATAAATGATTTGCAAGTCATGCTCGGTGGAAATGAGGTGGCTGATATCTGATTGATATCTGGCTGCTATCTGGATGGATTTTGTCTGACAGATTTAGCAGCACATATGTGCGATCTTTCCAAGAAATTACCGCTGGCCAGGCCTCATCAGAATCAGCGAGGCCTCGCATGCGTGACTAACTAGCAGACCTTTAAACTGTTTATAAAATAACAGTAAGGTTGTTGTTCAGAGCGCCGAATACACACAGGAAAAACTCAATGAACAGGATTACCAGTGAGTGATCATTCGGTCTTCCCTCTAGACACCTTCTTCATCATCTTCCTTAGTAAATGTTTGGGTAATCAATACCCCAATCCTGATGAAGAGTAAGGTGTTCATATAGGACTATAAAACCAGTCATACCCTTGTCCTATACTGTTGTGCCGATAGTCATTTTGATGGAGCTACACTAATGGAAAGGAACACACAGATTCAGTAAAGAATAAAGAGCTTAAAGGAAATTGTCAAGGCCTAAGGCAAGTATTTCTTTTTTATTTTATTTCAAACATTGTAAAGTGGATTAGAACAGTGTGTTCGAACCTACTCTAAAAAATAGGTGTAGAGGATTAGACCGATTGGGTTGAACCTCTATAAAAACTAGGTTGTACTATTTGAGTGTGAGACCCATACATAGTATATTTGGGATAGCCCTAAGAGGGTGAGTCCAACAGTGGATGTAGGTTCAGGTGAACCGAACCACTATATATCGTTGTGCATGTGTGGTTTGTATTAATGGTTTGATTTATTTGTTTATCACTTGCACACACGTTTATTCCGTTGCGCATATTGTTAAATTTGATAAATTATTTAAAAGGGAAGTAAAATTGAAAACCGACCTATTCACCCCCTCTAGGTCTTGCATACTTCTAGTAACGGAATTTCATAAGAAAATCAAATGAAATATAAAATTTAAATGCTACTTCAGTTCAAAATAACATGTTTAAAGTAACGACCCAATTCACAATGAGCAGGAGATAAATAATATAACATGTTCATTCAAAATATGAAATTTACATTTCTTTTACATGTCATTAAAAAAAAAAAAACAATAGTACATTAAAGACAAATAATATCTGGATCAGAGGTAGAAGGTGAGGCAGGTGATGCAGCAGGGGTGCAACAGGTGGTGCAGCAGGAGGTGCAGCAGGTGGACCAGTGGAGGCAGATGCAGAAGGAGCAGGTGCATGAACTGGTGCAACAATCAGAGCTGTGGTGGCATGTGCAGAAGCAGGAGGTGCAAACTGAGGTCGCACGAATGGAATAACTGCAGTCGAACGAGGAAGGGGGCACGAAGCTGCTGCAACTCTAGTCAACACAGAATGGGGCCAGTACCAGCTGATCCACTCTCCAGTGTAATGGGGCGAGAAGATGCTGCAACTCCAGTCGCACGAGGCAATGGCCCAGAAGCTGCTGTTAATCCAACCATCACAGAACGGGGCCCCGAACCAGCTGATCCGCTCTGCTGAACAGATGCTCCAAATCGACTAGCATGACCAGATTCCTCTGATGCTGCTCTTGCTTGTTTAGTAGGAGCAGGGGTGCCAGATGATGCTCCTGCTCGTTCAGTACGAGCAGGGGTGCCAAATGATGCTCCAGCTCGTTCAGCTACCCCTCTTGATGGACGAACAGGGGGAAGAACTGCTCCTGCAAACTCGGGTGATACCCTTGCTCATACAGTACCATCTGGTTCTGCAGATAGGAATGTTGTTATCCCCCTCACTTGTGCTAAAAGCACTGTCAACCGCAAAGTATCTATAATCTGGTTCTGCATAACATCCACCCTTGCGGTAAGCTGATCAAATCTCTGCACCTGCTGATCATATCTCTGCTCCATCTTCTCCTCTAGAACAGAAATGCTAGCAAGCATCTGTTGCGCATCAACTGCTGCAACAGTCAGAGGACTCCCTGCCTCACGTGGGTCGCGTGCCTCACTGCCCTCAGATGGCCCAGGTGGCTCAAGTGCCGCACGCGCCTCAGATGGCTCAGGTGGACTGTGAACCTGAACTGGTGGTGCCTTGATAACTTTGGAGAGCCATTTCTTACTAGCTCTGTAGAGGTGGAATCCCATCTTCTTCAAAGTTGACTCATTAAAATAATCATAGCGATCTATAGATGCTTTATCGTCGGGGAGAAATGGGATTCCGCGTTCTTCAAAAAATGAACATAGTAAAAGACCGTACGGAAGACTACATCTTCAGGTCTTCCGGCAGGCGCACATGTGACTGATGATGATGTGGGAGAGGGAGATTTTTTTTCCCATTCATGATGCACCAAATAAGAAACACTTCGAACCATGTCACACTAGAATGCCCTTTTCTAGGAAAAAGGCAATTGACAATTATTTGGTGGATGATTCGTGCTTCTAATGTAAGCATGGTCAGTGGGGGGGTCTTCTTCTCTGTGATATCCGTCCTCCCACACATCTTGTTGAGGGCTACCAAAACATTGAACCCCTCAACATCTGTGATCCATGTACGACAATCATACCTTCTAATGGCGTCTTTTGGGAAATTATATAGGTAATCCAACATTTCCCTTATAATCACAATTTCTTGGTCTCGAACGGTTGTCTTAACCGTCTCATCATCCATTTTTTCTATATTCGCATAAAATTCTTTTACTAAACTAGGTTACATGTCACATTTTAATGACAAAAATGAAGCCCAACCCATTTTTTCAAAATACGATTCGATTTTCAAACCAAATTGTGTGAAAAATGAGAGGTCGACGATTTTACCAAAAATATACGATCGTGCGCAAAAATCGTCTCGGTAGAGGGTCGCGGCTTCAGAAGATATGAAATGCGTCGGGTCTAATGCCGTGTCCTTATTTTGTTTCTTCCCTCCCCTTGTTGTGCTTGCTTTCCTTTTGGAACTTGAAGATGTCATTTACACGGTCTATTTTTGGAAAGAGAGGAAGAAAGAGGGAGAGAGAAAAATTAAAATAGAAAGGGTGTAGGGTGATTGGTTCGAATGAATATGTGTGATTGGTTCGAATAAATGGGGGTGATTGGTTCAATGAATGGGGAGAGGTTCGAATGAATGGGGGATTTTCGAGGGAGAGGGAGAGGAACAGGAAGAGGGAGCGACGAATGAGGGAGGGGAAACCCTTCGAATGAGGGAGCCGGATGCAGAGCCTGAGCCGGAGCCGGAGTGGGAGAGGGAGAGGGAGAGGAAGAGGAAGAGAAAGCTTCGGTTTAGGGTTTCGAAAGGGGAGGAGAGGGCTAGGGCTTGATTCGATCGAATGAATCGCGGCTTATATATATACGTCATTCGTTCAAATGAATGGGTTGATTCATTCGAACGAATGACACATTGTATGGAATTCGTTCGAATGAATCAACTCATTCATTCGAACGGATGAGGTTTAAGGTGTCATTCGTTCGAATGAATGGCTCGATTCATTCGAACGAATGCCATTCGAGAGAAGGACTGTCACTTTTCATTCCTCTCTGATACATTCGAACGAATGACATATAGACGTGCATTCATTCGAATGAATGGCTCGATTCATTCGAACGAATGACATCCGAGAGAAGGACTGTCATTTTCCAGTCCTCTCTGATATATTCGTTCGAATGAATCAAGCCATTTATTCGAATGAATGCACGATCGAATGCCATTCGTTCAAATGAATCTATCCATTCATTCGAACGAATGACATTCGATCGAAGGACTGCCATTTTCCAGTCCCCTCTGATTCATTCGTTCGAATGAATGGATGGATTCATTTGAACGAATGAACAGCTTCTGCCCATTCATTCGAATGAATGAAATTTACACTGGGGAATTCGTTCGAATGAATTGTGCATTCGAATGAATGCAATTTACACATGGGCATTCGTTCGCATTAGTCAAAATCTCGGCAGGATGCATGTATTCATTCGAACGAATCCGAAATGAACTGGGAATTCGTTCGAATGAATGAAAACAGAAGGAGTATGCGACCATTCGTTTGAACGAATGGAAAAATGAACTGATCATTCGTTTGAACGAATGGGAACACGAGGGCAAAATAGTAATTTGCCACCCGCACCCAGAAACGGGTGTGTAGGGGCAGAAAATCCGGGTGTATAAACGGATGGCCTTAACAAGGGTTTTTTTTATATTCTAATGAAAACGCAGGGTTGTTTTTACTATTTTCAAAACCTCAAGGAGTTTTCTAATATTATGAGAAACTTGGGGGATCTTTAGAATTTCTAAAAAAATTCTCCTAATTTGTAATTAAGAAAACTCGTGAGGATTGGCTTGATAGTCAAGGACTCGCTTGAGATACGGGAGATTTTGAATTTAAATCAGTCTCAACACAAAAGGGTCACTCCTAATTTGGACTTATCAAAATTGGTTTTGATTTAAATAAATCAAATTATGTTCTTAAATTTTTAAAATTTGATATTTTATTAATAGAGAATTTTTATGATCTAGTATATTTAACTTTACATTTGAGATAGGGGCCACAAAGTCACTTTAATTGGAACGATTCATCTTAAAGAAATGACAAAATTTTGATTAATTAAATTTTGGAAAAGAAAGAAAAAACAGAAAAGAAAAATTGGTTGTTTTTGTACATTGGACCCTTTTGCTTCCACTAGTTTTCTGGGTCCCACCTTTTCAAACCAGTTGAGCTACTACTGTTGTCATTGTTGTTGCAGGTTCGATGAGTGGATTAGGAGCACCATAGATGTTTTGGTCAATTTCGATGACAATCATTGATCTTGATTAGAAATATAATAAAAATTTATTCTTTTGAAAGACCTCTGTCAAATTTAAATTGAGTACTAGTCTAAGTAGAGAATCACTTATGTCTCAGCAATAGGGTTACATTTTTCAATAAAACTCTTCTTGTTCCACAATTTAGCAGACAATAAATAAATTTCAACCAAAAGTGGATTTTAAATTTTATATTTTAGTACAGAAAACAAACGAAATAGCAACTAAGAATGAAGTTTTGAAAACAAATTCTCATATTTTATATAATAATATTTACATAATGTAATAGACATATTAAAAATAGATTTTAATATGCAAAACATCATATAAAATAATATATAAATATAATCATGTAAATAATTGGCATTAGTATTTCTATAACAAAAAATATACAGACTTTTTAGAGTATTCAACTGATCTTCAATTGAGGCGGGTGTCTAATCATAACTCTGAACTCTTTTAAATTGATATCTAAGTGACTTAGATGATGATAAACTCAACAAAAGATAAATTATATCTTCTTAATATCCAAATATCCGTATTTCTATATCTCTTACCCATGTATTGTTCTATTCAAAAATCAAAATATATTAACAATATTTCCTTAAAACCTCATTTAGCAATGGAACAGTTAGAAGACTCGTACAATCAGCATGACCAATTTCTCTCAACTTACACAATAAGAGCAGGTAGGAGTTGGAGATTTCTGTATTTAGATTACTTACTCTCTCTCCTACTCTCTGTCCTCAAAATAGCCCAAGCCCGAGAGCAGAGACAACCAACCATGGCCCTCTCCTTCCTGATGTTCCGGCGCCCGCTGCTAATCTATGCGGCATCGTGGACGGCCGTCTTGACGGCCACTGTGGCGGTGGTATCCTTCGCACCGGAGATGGCTTTCGTGTCGGCCATATCTTCTTCATCGTCCTTCTCCGGGGTTTGCATGGGGTACGGCTACATTAGGCTTCCGTTAGAGAGGCCGACGGAGGTGCTGTGTTTGCCAGCTCATCTGTTCATACGGTCGAAGATGGACTACTTGGTGCCACCAGCTTTTGCGGCGGCCGTGGTGGCGGGTTCAGCTTGCTTGGTTCGAGCCATAGGGCTGTGGGAAGAAGACTCCCAAGGCCAAGAGGAAGACACTGATGACCAGAACTTGTAACCACTGCCCATCCCTACTTGTAATGTTTGTATCATGGCGAGAAATTTTATTTTGTTTATTTCGTTTATTTTCCTATAAGTAAATAATGAAAAAAAATAAGAAAAAAGTAATTGAAGTCATTTATCAATCTTATCTTGATAAATTATTTTTAATGACTAAATGTTTCTTTGACACTCTATTACGAAAAGATAAATTTAGATACATATCAATAAATTAATATATAAAAATTCACTTCTATTTCTAATTCAAAATTTTGAAATTCTACCTAATTGATTAATTCCGATGAGCTTTTCAACTAGCTTAAAAAATTAAATAAACCCATTGATTCACTCAATTAATATATTTTTTTTAACATGAGCATCTCCACCCTATATTAGAGGTGAGACTATATGTATAAATCTCTCAATCCACACATAATGACTAAGTCGATAGGGGAGTAACCCCATGAGAAGTGGCCAAAATGAGTTGAATGTAAATCGAACTCAAGATTTCTATTCATAAGACTACCGACCGTAAAGCCAACCCTTCTTTTATAAAAACTTACTTGACTTTTTTCAAAATTTTAAACATAATTTTGGTGCATTGATTTAACAATATGTTTTGTATTGTGCAATCCAACTTGTTGCTCAAATAGTCTTATGAGTTGGTTTGATAGGGTTCAACATAAGTCAAAACCATGCACATGAGCATGATGTCATATGTTATTTACCAATTAATTAGTCATAAATAAATTAAATATATAATAAATATGTAAAAGGCTATAAAATATGAATTGTCAAATCCAAAATACATAAAATATAAAAAGTTAATAGTTATATTTTTAATAGAAATATTTTGCTCACTTGAAGTCAGGGATCTACGGCTTTCCCATGAGTTTGAAAATTATTTATACGTTCTAAATAGATGGAATTGGAGGGGTTTTGCAAATATTTTTAACGTTAGCTACCTCGATGAAAAATGCCAACTCTCCTGAGTGGCGCTCAATAAAATATATCCTCATTGCTAACTTTATGAGTTAATCAGTATTATTATTTTTCAAAAGTATGTATTTATTTATGACTGATTAAAACTTTTCATTCTAGTGGATTCAAAAAAAAAAAATTTAAGAAAAACCATTCTCTTGGACCTTATTTATAAATTTAATAAATTTATTTATATATTAAAGCAACAATCCGATGGTCTCCCTCCTAAAAGCAGAGCACTAGAACAAGGGAATTGATTACTGGTTGAATACAAGTCTTGCCCTTGGAAGATCTCGACTTCATTTTTATATAATTATATTATTTAATTTTTATTTACAGTAAATTCTCTATAATGTATTACTCTATAAAGTTATGATACTGTCAAAAATAATATCGCCAGTCGGTTCCAACCTCGGGCCCATACAAAATGTAATAAATCTCTCTAACTTAATACTCAATACATTAACAATAAAAATTATATTGTCTCAACCATTTTGTAAACTAATATTTCATACATTCAGAATACAAAATTACTGCAAAAGTGATTAAGGGCCTCACAAACACTTTAAAAAATGACCATAGGATAATTTGTTTCTAGATCTACCCGAAGTGGTAGGGTTTCTCACTGGTCATTGTTACAAACGGAGAGGATCCAATGGCAACGATGGGCGGCAGTCTAGTTTTCAGGCAACAATGGCCGATGGGGTAAAAAGAGAAGGACTTCCCCAAAAAGACTTTTTAGAATGAGGGAGAGTTTGAAGAGTTTCTTTGGAAATAAATACATTATAGAGGTTTTACTGTGCATAAATTAAAAAAAAAAGTCTAAAAAATCCAAAAAAATGAAAAATCATTTCTAGTAATTGTTTGACATTAATTTGATGTTGTTAATTAATATGAAATGATTATTTTTAAGACAACTGAGTCATTTAGTAGTTGTAAAAATGAGAAAAAATGATTCAATATGTGAAAATTTTAAAGAATAGAAAAGAATCAAATGTATATATAAAAATTGTCACGATCCGACACGAAGGGTGGGCCCGAAACGAGACTGATTTTTTTTTTTTAAGCTAAGACAACACTCAAGCATTCTAACTGGGCCGGATTAACAGTTAGACCCAAAGGTCACACATGATCCCAACATGTGGACTCAGGCATGTACCATAAGTCTACCCAACAACAGACACAAAATAATAAAGCATACATGATCACATAATTCCAACCATTGGATTATCATTTCAACAACATCAGAGTAACTACAGTAGCGTAATAGTCTTACTACATCACGTTAATACAAATCAAGCACCACACCCGGTACTTTACAAAAACTAATGGTTTCAAGAACCAAAAAGCAAAGACAAGGGTATTTCCCTCAGTGGGAATCCTAAAGCGATGTCGCAACTTATCCACTCTAAGCTTCAAATAGAGGATTCTCCTCCTCGGGTTCATCTCCTGAAAGGTGAGTGGGGTGAACTAACTAGCCCAGTGAAGGAAATATAACAGTGCAGTTAAGTAAACAACAGGTTAGTAATTATTCAACAGCTGCAATATAACATCTCATGCTTGATAATAAATTCACAATATCAAGTAATATCTCATCATCATTTCCATCATCTCATCATCATCTTTCCATTACTGTTGTCATCCAACGTAACGCCTACCGACTACGTAGAGACCATTGTATTAAGTCTCGACACGGTCAAAATACATCTTTATAAATATATCTCCGGCTCTCCCATAGCTGATACTGACACCCTCAAGTCAGCAACTGTCGACACCTATGGTCCAGTAGACGTAAACCATCTCACACACATGGCCGATATTGGTTCAATAGTCAAAGGCACGTGGAAGCAGTCTTACACATTTCATATGATCAACATCATAGCATTCATAAGCATCATAAGCACTTCTTACAACAGTGCATTTTATCTAGGCATAGGAGTGAGTTCATCAAATCTGAAACCACTCATTGCTCAAGATCCATCTCAAATAAAACCTGTTTACACCTACTGCAAAGTTAAGTTCCCTCACCGAATATGTGTGATATCGCGGTCTCTGTTCAACAAACAAACAAGTGCACAATCATTATCACGTCAATATACATAGCATCAAATGCATACACACAAGTAGTATTTCGAAATCCCACTTGTTTTCCCAAAATATCCAAGGTAAATGGAATTGAGTCTCCTACTTGGTTTCTAACCATTTTAAGTTGCAATAATCCACAATAGAGAAATAATAAAGTGCTCAGTTCAAAATTCATATTGTCTTCTGGGCATAACCAGATTGACTTATTAAATTAGGTGTAGATACTCAGGCCACTTCTCAGTTGTCTTCAGGATAGGACCAGATCTAACATTTTGAGTAAGGCCTCGAGATCACTCAGTGCCCGACAATATAGCGTCGGCCTGGAAGTGAAATCACTCAGTGCCCGACCAATAGAGTCAGCCTGAAAGTGAATACAATAGTACGTACACTATATTAATAAGAGAAGAGGATTAGTACAATTTTAATTTAGCAATGGGGTACTAACATCACATGCATCGAATAAACAAACAAACAAGATTATACACTTAAAAACTGGGTCCCTCGGAACATGCCTCGAAACCAGGTACTGTGGCTTCGGATCATCCGAACCACTGCCTACACTAGTCACTAACCTCGGATCTTGGATCTGACTTCGGATCGTCCGAAAGATCGGGTCTCGGATCATCCGAAGTCCTTTTCGAACTGATAAAATCTGAAAAACTGGTCTCGGTGGGTCTGGTGTCTCAGAACATGCCTAGTGAGGCTCGGATCATCCGAGTGGGGTTCGGTCCTTCCGAACTTGGCTCGCAACATCGGGCGAGTCTGGCTAGCCTCGGGCTCTTCCGGGCTTCGGGTGAAGCTCGGAACGTCCGAAGGGTTCCTTTCGGACTGTCCAAAGGGCTCAGACCGTCCGAAACTCGACTCTCGGACCGTCCGAGAGTAGTCTTCCTCCA
This sequence comes from Chimonanthus salicifolius, assembly GCA_013350335.1. NCBI lineage: Eukaryota > Viridiplantae > Streptophyta > Magnoliopsida > Laurales > Calycanthaceae > Chimonanthus > Chimonanthus salicifolius. The sequence goes on from CM023539.1 coordinate 32,342,121, forward strand.
CTGTCTGCACCTGCAGACAGTGACGACAGACACTGTATGAAATACGAATCCGGAAACAGTGGGCTTCCCGGATTCAGCTTTCCACATCTACCTGGTCCGATGGACTCCTCTAGGAGTCCTCTTTCCATAGGGAGAGGTTTGGAGCTTTGAAGCTCGGTAGGCCATCTAATTTTAACACTGAAAGCACACTGGTACACTAAAAATCGGGTTTTTCCTTAAACTTTGAAATGGTTTTTCTTACTCAAATCATGGCCAAAACTGATTTTTCGTGATTCTAAACCGACTGGAATTGAAAAGAGGAACACAATGGTGACCTTCACTAGAGTTCCTGGGCTAAAAATCCGACTTTTGAAAATCTTTCCTCTTAAGGTACGGGTGACTGGAAAACAGTAAAACAGAGGCCGAGAGAGAGAGCTGGGTTTGATTTTTCAAATAGTTGAGACAGAGAGAGGGAGAAGGGAGAGATTTATTGGGAGTTAATCCAGCAGAACTGAGGCCTAATTTATAGAAATTTGGCCGGAAGAACGGGGGCCATTGGCCACTGCATGCTTCTGCATGCAGCCGAAGCTGACGTCCCGAACAGTGGTTACACTGTTCGGTAGTCTGGTTGCAATTCAGCCCTCTACAGAAACTGATTTTGCGAATAAGTCCTTTATTTGATGAAAATCAGATTTTTAACTAAACATAAGATTTTGAAAACTCAAAAACTTAATCCAACCTTACAGATAAGTTGTGTTTTAAAAACTTTAATTACCATAAAACTTTAGGAGATTTAAAACTTACTAAAAACCAAAGATTTAAACAAAAATCACAATTTAACACTATTTACTTAATTAAATAAATGTTAAACAAAACAATTTAAAAACCTCATTTTGGTGTTTGAAAGAATAACTAGACTATACTTAAAATGGTCTAACATACTACACTTGTTTCAAAATTTATCTCATTTTTAAAACCATTTAAAAAATATTTATTACTTCCTTTCGGGGTTTTGACAGGCGTTTTTAAATAATATTTTCTGAAAATAAAATTATTTTAAAATTAGAAATACAAATCCTTGACTAAGGAGAATAATTATCATCGAATAATAATCACATAATAATACAATTTATAAAATAATAATGATAAGCGATAAATTATCCAAATTGCCCCTCCAGCTGGACGAGCTGGATCACTGAGCTCTCGAGCTCGGATTGGGCCACTCTTGGGCTTTTCTCAAAGCCCTAACCGTAATCTTCGAAGATTAACCAGTCCAAGGAAGATTACTAAGTTAAACTACGCCTTAATCTGGGACAGGGTATTACAAAAATAATTACAAATAAAGAATGAGACATATAACAACGAATAATAATTCAAAAACCGATTTTCTCTAACATATTCACATTTAGTCATATACGTATTAGAGATGTCTATCATCAAAATTTGAATAATGTTTGAATGGCGTGATTTGTGAATTGATTCTGACAAAATAAAATCAAAATTTATGATTAACAACAATTAATTAAAGTAAATTAGATATTTAGAATAGTTAATGAGAGATGTAATTTTTCAATAAATAAGTAAATGCAAGAATATATGATTCGTCAAATTAGACCTTCTATTTGGAGAACATGTCTTTCTGAGCCCGTGAGTATGATGGGATGAGAGGATTTTCAAGCAACAAGCCACGGTTGAGTGAGATAGAGTCGTAGGGAATAGCGCAATCAGGGGTTGAAATATAACGATACGTATCGGCCAATATTAAAACTCCCGAGTGCAATTCTGCAATTTTTTAAAGGGAGAGGATTTATTTCTAAAAAAATATAATGATAAATTACAATTAGTAAAGAATGGATATCACAATTGTTAAATCAACAAGTAAAATGAACAAAGGCATGGTCAACAAGATCGTCGGAGTCCAGACTCTGAAGAGGGGAGACTGCCGGGAGTGAAGGGAGTGAAAAGTCACCGACGATGTCTAAGTGGATACATATATCAACGAGTGAAAAAAATGTATTGTTCCTGTCAATGTAAGATACATTAGACATTAACTTTAAATATAATAATAGCATGTAGAGAGTAGATACCATAAATAGATTAACCATTAAGTTTAAATGGAATATATGGATGTAAAAATGAATATATGTAATTGAAACGTGTAAAATATGCATTAGTTACCTTGTTCCAACAGGACACAGCAATATCTAGATTCTCCATAGTCATTCCTACCATAATCTTAAAATGAATAGTTCCAACTCAACAATTGAAGTGGGTCAAGACCATTATCTCGATGATATGGATCCAGTGCACCAAGCATTTGTTGTTCTAATTATTGTTTTGTGCCATTTGTGGTGCACCGAAATTAAACTCTATAAGTTGTCATTGGTATGTGATTCGGATCTACCTATTGTGTAGAAAAGATAATCTGTGTATTATATTAAATTCCTATGCTATTAGATGTATATATAGCCTCTAGTCGACCCTATGACTATCATAATCAGACTCAAACACTTAACTAATTATAAATCAAATACACATCTTAATTAGAGGTAAACCCAAACTAGAATCCTAATTACATTATAATTAGGATAATCTAAATATATTCCAACACGCCCCCGCAAGCTGAAGCGTGGATGAATGCGAAGCTTGGAACGTGGAGAACCGGTAGATGAACTGCAAAAGTGGCAACTGACTGGCCACAAAGATTGTTAGCAGCAAACTGATTGGTTGTAAAAGTTGTTGAAGAGGCAGCGTTGACTGGCTACAAAATATGTGTTTATGTGGCAGCGTTGATTGGCTTGCAAAACGACAGGCGGCGAACACCAATGGGAGGCCCTGAAATAGAGAAAGAGGCTCGGATGACGGCAGTGGCCGTAAGACAATTGTCCAGCAAACAATGATCGCAATGTACGATAAATGCAGGCGACGAATGGCCTGAAAAACAAGGGGCTGAAGCCATCACATCAATCAATCAGATCGTAAAGGCCAGCGAACAATAGCTGTAGCCATAAAGGCCAGCAAATAAAGGCAGAAGTCATAATGACCAGCAAATAGGGTTGTAGCCATAAAAGGCCAGCAAATGAGGCTATAACCATGAAAGGCCAGCAAATGAGGCTGTAACCATGAAAGGCCAGCAAATAAGGCTGTAACCATGAAAGGCCAGCAAATGGAGTTGTAGACATGAAAGGCCAGCAAATGACGTTGTACCCATAAAAGGCCAGCAAAAACTGTAATCATGAAAGGTTAGCAAAGGTTGTAGCCATGAAGGCCAACAAAGGAGTTGAAACCATTAAAGGTCAACAAAGGTTGTAGCCATGAAGGCCAACAAAAATTGGGGACGAATCAGTCCTCCAGATAAAAAGAGTGGATGAATTCCACAACAAATGGACATGTGTCCAAAACATGCCGTCTCATTTTCGAGAAACGACAAAACAAGGAGTGCTCGGTTGTGTCCCTTCTTCAGCAGCAAAGTAGGAGGAGAAAGACAATTTGTGTCGCTTTCTTCCCTTTCTTCTTGGCACATAACTCGCAGATTGTGGCGAGAAGAAACATAAAAAATAATATCATGTAAGACGCTGCTGTAGATATGGCAGCCAATGTCAGCAACAAAGGTTGTGTCCCTGGAGGCAACAAAGGCAAGAGAGGCACAAACTAGGCAATGACCGTTTAAACTCTCTATGACAATGCCTATTTCAGTTTCTGCCCAAAATGGTGAAACACCATTTCATAAGATGTAAAAGATAACTCCAGCACTTCAAGCAATTGAACTTCTTAGGTAGATTGCCCCACTTCAGCACCAAAACCCTTTTTATCAGAGGGTATCATTGAACTCATAAATAAATAGTGGAAGTGCCCCATAAGCCATATATCCTTTGTAATAATCTCCAACAGAACCCCTAAGGGCAGAACTTGTCATGGGCACCATTGCACAACAGAATGGAGTGACTAATCAGAATCATGTTGCAAATCATTAATATGTCTCTGGAAATATGAGACGAGCTGGTCAATGTTGCCAAGATACCTCTTGCTCAACTTGAAGCCCCTTGGACATAGGCCAATATATTCATGGTGTGGCTCTGTATTACGATTGCCAATATATGACAAAATGAAAGCCCTTGGATGCTTATGACAAATGCCAAAAACAATAGACAATCCTCATAGGATATTCTGACTTCTCAATCCTCAAAAGCTCATGAATTTGCGATACCCAAGCATGGCCTTCAGGTTGGCCACCAACCGGTCAACATATCAAGAACCTAGGCTTCAACAACACTGACACCTAATTAACATCACAACCCTTGTACAGAATTAGAATAACAGAGAGATAGAGAAGACGCCTTGCGTTGTGCTTTGACCAGTGATGAAAGAAGCGGAAGCAGCACGGCAGGGACGCGATCTGATACAGATCTCAACAAGGGCAGGGACGCCTGATATAGATCTGGGCAGCGAACAAACAGGGCAGTCCAACTGAGATCTGGGCTGAGCGGAAACTGGTAGTCAGACGAACGAATCAGATTTGCCTTGTGGCAGATTGGTGTGCTACAGAGGCGAGCGGATTGAGTCCAGGTCGGAGATCAAGCACCAAGGCAGAGGCTGTCACCGGTGGCATTGGAGAGGCAGTCCACTGGACACAGCCATAGTAAAAAACTAATCGAACAGAGCAGCCGCCCTTCGTCGGACACCAGATTTGAAAACCAATGTTGAATGCAAGCAGATATGGAGCGACATCAGGCCCCTTTGCGATCTGGCTTCAACAATAGCGATGTGAAATCAGATCTACTCGAGATCTGAAGGCCTGTTTGTCAAACAGACGTCTGTGGGTGTCCAGATCTTAAAAAAATGGCAACAAAGCAGCAAAACCATCACAGACAGGAACTGGGTTGCAGGCGGAAGAGCAGATTTGGAATGAACCGATCAGAACGGCGAGCACCGTCGCCGAAGAAGATGTAGTTTCTACAACCGGAGAAGCTTCAGATGCGGGAGATCCAGCCGCGAGAACGTACTTACAGATTTGAGAGAGTAGAGAGGCAGTAAGAAAATCGATCGGGATCTCAGCCAAAAAGAGAGGACTAATTGATTGGAGGTCAGATCTAAATCTCTGAGAGAAGAGATTCTGATTTAGATCGGTGCAGGGAGAGAAAAAGACAACAAATAGTCCACTAGGATCTAATTTTAACTGATACCATGTAGAAAAGATAATCTATGTATTATATTAAATTCCTATGCTATTACATGTATATATAGCCTCTAGCTGACTCTATGGACTATCATAATCAGACTCAAACACTTAACTAATTATAAATCAAATACACATCTTAATTAGAGATAAATCCAAACTAGAATCCTAATTATATTATAATTAGGATAATCTAAATATATTCCAACATATTGTTGACGGGAGATACAAATGTGTTGTGTTCCTGTATGACTCATCGAAGTATATATGTGGGGCTTAAAAGCTCGAACCTCTTTCTGTACTTAAGCATGTCGTACAATTGAAGATATGATAAACTCGATATATGAGTAAAGAGACTTCTACGTGATGACTCATCACTGATGGACATTGATCTTTTGTTTTCTGATAGAGAGTCTACATCCACCCATTGATTCAACCAACCGTCCTGATAGTAAAACTGTGAGTATCTTACAGTTAACTGACCGGGCCAAAAAAATTTGCACCTCCGCCTCGAGGTACATGTATAGGTGTTGTTTAACTATCGCCGGGTGGAATAGAAAAACCCCTGCGACCACCATCACCCACAAGCCATTGGCAGATCCATTGAAGTTTAACTTGGCTTAATCCAATTTCAGGAGGTTTTTATAATGTCAAAACAGACAAGGCTTTACGACTAGCTCACCCAGTGATTATCCAACATTTATTTCCTCACCTTATATAGTCGTAACTTAGGAAAATGTTTCAAAGTGGTGAATTTGAAGCATGACCTTCAACCTTCAACTCTATCCAATCCTCACATTGGACCTAACATGGACATAAACTGCTTGCATCAAACTTAACATGACTCATGATTTGACCCACAATTTGACAAAACTCAAACCTAACCCCTAACATACTTGACCCAAACCTAACTAGTAACACGATCTGAACCAAATTCAACTTAGAAATATTGGATTTGGACTGAGTATTTGAACCCACTTAAAAATTGGTTGTCTCGATTCAGTCCTACTTAAACTAATAAAATGATCGCAAAATTCAATCAATTTTTTCAACTCAAACTCGATAGAACACAACAATTTCACGAGTATTTAGTGAGTTCTTCCACTCTAAATCTAATGAAGGAGCGGTTTGAGTCATAGAAGATTTTGGCAGTTTTCTATATTTTCTTATAACTTGATTAGATAAAAGGTTCATTTTAAACTATATATTGGCCATTTACACTCTTTATTGGCTTTGATAAAATCTACTCTATATTTGAAATAATGGATTGAGTTCATGCAGTTGACGTAATGTAGTTTGAGATGATGAATTGACTTGATGCGATTGATTACTTTTGTGTTTAGCTGGTATTTTCTTATCATCGTACTTGGGTGAGTAAAAGAAATATAAAGAAGTACATTTTATATTAGTTTTTGTCAGGATTAGATTTGATTTTTTACAATAGGATTAGATATATTTAGCTAATTAGATTAATCTTGTTATATTTGAATTTGATTTTTCCACATTATCTTTGTATTTGATTTCTTCTATAAATAAATGGTCTCTCCTTTAGAGAGAGACACCGAGATATTTTATTTTTTCCCAGTTTTCTATTAGAAATCATTATATATATGAAAAAGTAGACAAAATTGCAGGTGCTTCGTTTGGTTTTAAGACTGACAGGAACAATGTAGGATGGAAAATGAATGAAATTCAAATTAGCCAAATCCATATTCACCTAATCTATTTTATTTTATTTCATTTCCACAGTTTTCTTTTGACTTGATTGGGCCAAAACTTGAAAAAAAAAAATTAAAGAGAAATGATCACATGTAGTAGAGCTAGTAGTAATACAATTAGCTCATGCATCTTTATCATCCATTTTGATGATTTTATACATATTTAAAAAGAAATAAAATATACAAAATACTTGGTAATAATACAAAGAGCCCCACACTTTCAACTTCCACTATCGACTTTACAAGTTACAAATTTCTTACAAATTTCTAACGGCTAGCATTCATTAAAATGGATGGTAGAGATGTGAGACACTTGATCATGACCATCTAAATCCTAGAGTGGAGCATCAACTCTTAAGAAATGAGTTAAATGGTTTTGATAGTGTTTGATAATGATGATTGGATAGTAGGACTCTGTATATTCTCATGAGTTCTTTTGTATGTGGTCATCTCTCTTTCTTATATAATCATACTCATTCCGTCCCATTTTAGTTGTCTCATTTAAAATATTTATATTTTTTAAAGAACTCTCTATATAAGGCTAGCACTCAATATGAGTTTATCCATTTTTAACACACTTTATACTATTCCAATATAAAAGAGAACTATTTTGAGACAATTCCAAAATCCATATAGGACAGCTAATTTAAGACAGAAGGAATATTAAAATACAAGATTTTCAAAATGAATGTTAAAACCCACGTATCTAGGATTCATGCATTTTCTTAACAAATTGATTGTCTATATAAAGTATGTAGATTTGAACATATAACATGATGATCACTTAAAAAACCCTGCAAAATACAAAGATCTCACCCTGAGACCCAAACTTAAGTTCACAACTCTAATAAAAGTAAAAAACGAAAAAAACTCATTGAAATAAAATGCACACCCAACCTATTCCATATATACTCTGATATATGACCAATGGTATGAAGGTAAATTTCTCCAACCTTTGTATTGACTTTCAATTACTAAGGATATAGGAGGGCATTGAGAAGAACATGATGCATTGTGTTAAAATAATGTTTCATTGCTTTATTATAATAAACTTGAAATGGACAAGCTTGTTGTGTTTGGATGAGATGATGAGGGGAGAAGATGAGTATTTGGTAACGAAAGAGAACAGGGTGAGAAAATTCCAAATTTTCCTTCCTCCCATGAATTCCAAAACTTCGTTATGCAAAGAAGAATCAATAAAATATATCCCTCTCCTTACCACTCCGTATTCCTTTTTCCTCTTCCTCAACCTCTCCGGACCATCTCTTACCTTGTTGTTGCCTTCAATGGCATTATCCATCTCCATTATCTTTCTAATCAACAAGGACTCTCTCTATTTGAGGTATTTTTACCCTTTTTCCATTTGTTGAGATTATCTCCATGCTGAAAATAAAAAAACAGTCATGGATGTTGTTTTCTTGTTCGTCTTCTTCCGTGGATTAGATTATTTGTGTCATTGCATATATATAGCTTCTTGTTTCTTGCCATGGATGCACTAATTTCCCATCCGATTATGTTTTTGGGTGTTTATAATTTGAGCTTACATGGTAGGACTTCATTTTTTACAAGCAGGAAGTAAGTGTTTCGACTCTATTTTGACTTGTAATTATGAGTTCATAATATTAGTTTTGTCTTAGATGAGACTTATTAACTTAGATTTTTAGTAAACTACAGCTTATTATATTATGTATTTCATATCACCAATGAACAAATTATTCAAATTTATAAAGAGATTTCTTTAATCATTTATTAGGATTTGAAAATAATTTTATTTCTAAGAAATATTTTTGTTCATTTCACTTCTAATAGTTGAAATGCAAGTGCGAGAACTTTATTTTCAGTTATAATTATAGGAAATAATCTATAAAAATTGTATAATATTATTACAAGATATATTATTAGTTTTTATTTAATTGTTATTATTTTTTAAAAATTTTCATCTTTTATATTATATGGATTCACTAAAAATCATTGATTCTTATAAAATTAATAACATATTAGGCTTCTTGCTTATAGTTATCAAATAATACTTTTCCTTGCATAAACTTTTGCAAAGTTTGCTCCTCATCCAAACTATTCTTCAATGTTGTAAAATAAAATCTCCCTAATCAAATTTTAATTTGAAGAATTAGCTCATGTATAATCCATAAAAAATTGTATAATATTATTACATGATATATTATTAGTTTTTATTTAATGGATATTATTTAATAATTATTATTTTTTAATAAATTTTCATTGTTTATATTATATAGATTCACTAAAAATCATTGATTCGCATAAAATTAATAATATATTAGTTTCTTGCTTATAGTTAACCGATAACATTTTTTTCCCTGCAAAGTTTACCCCTCATCCAAACCATTCTTCAACATTGCAAAATAAAATCTCCCTAATCAATTTTTAATTTGAAGAATTAGCTCATGTATCACAGTTTTAGCATTATTTATCAGAAAACTAATAAAAAAAAACTTTAAGTGATAAACACCAATTTACTGAAATTCATCTTTCTATTTTTGTAATTATTCTTCTTTATATATACTCTAAATATTGGTATATGCAAGGACCGAAACTATCCTTTCACAATTTTATAGTAGTATTATTTGTAAATATTGAAAATTTATTTCTCATAAAAAAAAACCTTTCTCCCGTCGCAAGGCAAAGTTCCATCCACCTTCAACGAACCGAAAAAAGTACACCGCGACGAACTGAAGACGGTGAATCGCCAGCGCATTTCCAAACTTGTCGGTGACACTCAAAAGTCCCCGTAGCAACCCAAATCCACCCCGTCCCAACAAAGAAGAGAAGAGAGAAGAGAGAAGAAGAAGAAATAAACAAGAGAGGAAAAAGCTCCTCCCTCCCTCTCTCCCCTCTTCCCCTTCCCTCCATCCCCACCTATAATTTTTTTTTTGATAAAAGACCTCAATTTCTTCAAAATCCTATTTCACCATTCTCTCAACCTTCACCTTCTTCATCATTCGAGGTCTTCTCTCCTCCATCCGGATCTCGATTCTCCGCCGATCCAGATCCAGATCCAGATACCCTATAACCAGATCCGTCCATGGCGGCCTCCCGACGACTCCGCGATCTGCAATCCCAGCACGGAAACAAGGTATGTGTCGATTGCTCGCAGAAGAACCCGCAGTGGGCGTCCGTCTCCTATGGAATCTTCATGTGCCTTGAGTGCAGTGGGAAGCATCGTGGTCTCGGCGTCCACATATCCTTTGTCCGATCGGTTACCATGGACTCCTGGTCCGAGATCCAGCTCAAGAAGATGGAATCTGGCGGCAACGATCGCCTCAATGCGTTCCTTCTTCAGTATGGCATTCCCAAAGAAACCGATATTGTAGCCAAGTACAACACCAGTGCAGCCGCTGTCTACCGGGACCGCATTCAGGCTCTCGCTGAGAGCCGCCCCTGGCGTGATCCACCTGTTGTCAAGGAGACTTCCTCTGCCAAGAAGCCTCCTCTAGCACAGAGTGGTGGAGGCAGCAAGAATGGGAATTATGGCGGGAACGTTGCAGGCTGGGATAGTTGGGATAATGATGATGTGATGCGGTCTACAGATATCAGGCGGAATCAGTCGGTGGGGGATTTCAGGGGTGAGTCAGGGGGGGGAAGGGGTGCACCAACTAGGTCTAGGTCAACAGAGGATATGTACACGCGATCGCAGTTGGAGGCCTCCGCTGCCAATAAAGAGGGTTTCTTTGCAAGGAAAATGACAGAGAATGAGTCTAGGCCAGAGGGGATCCCGCCTTCTCAAGGAGGGAAGTATGTGGGGTTTGGATCCACGCCTCCACCATCTCAAAGGAATAATCCACAGGGGGATGTACTTCGTGACACCGTCTCTGTTGTTTCTCAGGTAAAGGATTGAAATTGTCTGTAGTTATCTAAAAGGATCTGTTTGGGAGCATGGGAAGGTAAGTACTTTCATGAAAAATAACCTTCTTCGAACTTTGATAACCAAAAATTGTATAACCACTTCCTGTTTTTAGCTGAACAATGGTTTTTAAAGAAAGACGGTGCCTTTCCAATCATCAAAACAGAGCATTAAAATATGAATAAATGTACTTTGAATTGCAATTGTCTTGAATATATTTATGAGTTGGACTCTAGAAATAAACTTTGCTAGGGATGCTGCTTATTTGAGCTTTTAGTCTCAAATTTGTAGTGGCAATAGGTTCTGATTTTGATTTGAAGGAGATAAGGCTGAAAATGGCACATCAATTTCCATACCTCTACAAATGTACATCGATATGGTAGACATGCCTTCTTCCTAAACATGAAAATAGGAATGTATCATTATACACCATTATTGTCGTTGTTACTATTACTATTCTATAGGCTGCAATGCTATGGTGCATGCCATTTGCAGATGATATAGTGTTAATTGGTGAAACTAGAAATCAAATGAATGGGAAATTATAATTCTAGAGGAGACGAATGGGTTGACAATTGCTGAGCAAAGATAGAATATAAGGATTACAATTTAGTGGTTTAAAGAGCATAGGAGAGGAACCAATTAGGAATAACTTGGTATCACATTGTGTTAACGTTGTTACTTAGGTGCAACTTTTGATCCAAACAAAGAAATAAGATCTAGATATAGCAAACATGAGAGTGTAATTGGTTTAGTGTAGGCTTGTTGATGGAGTGTTATGTGATAATAGAATTTCCTATAGATTAGAGGGGAGGTTCTATAAGACAGCAGTTAGACCGATTGTCTTTAATGGGGCTGAGTGTTGGGGAATAAAGGATAAACAAGTAGATAAGGTAATGGTAACTCAAGTGCGTAGTTATAAGATGAATAGTAGCATAATCTATAATGTTAAAGGATAGAATTAGAAATAAAATGCAATAGGGAGACTTCTAGAGTAGCCTCAATAGAAGATAAAATACGGTGAGTCGCTTAAGGTGGTTTGGGGTTGTACTCAGGAGATTTAGAAATGACCTCTCTTAGGAAAGTTAAATATCTGTAAGTCATAGTGGTCAAGGAGCAAGGCAAACTTCTAGTACATGCTTCTTCAATTCTAGGTCCCTTTTTTTTTGATAATTTTAAGATGTTAATGACAAATACATCACTTCTTTGGCTCACTATCAACCAAGTATTGCAATATGTACTACAAAGAAAAGGCATCAAATGTAAAATAATTAGTGCATAATATGTAAAGTTAAGAATAAAAGCTTAAAATATATAGAAGAAGGAATTAAAAAGTTAAAATCATAAACTTAAGGTATAATTGGAGTTTGGAAAAACAAGTTGTAGACTCAGTCAAATAAGCAAACAAGCAAAACAAGTGCTGACCAATTTGATAAATGAAGAAACAAAAAGCAAGTAAGGCATACCTAGTTTATAAAAATGCTCAGTTTATAAAGACAAAAAACAAGTGTGAGCCAGTCTGTAAGATATTTTAATATTATAAGTTGGTGCCTAAGAGCTTCAATATCTACATTTTAACATCTAAAAAAATATGAAAAAGTGTGCTTTAAGTAGGTGCAAGGTGCACCTAGGTACACACCTTTTAACTAAAGTGCAGCCTTGCCTAGCCAAATTAAGGCGCAAAAGGCCTCTAGCACCTCAAGGCATGACTACTATGATGCAAGTAGAAGGAACAAACAAGAAGAGGTGGACCTTTAAAAACTTGGTTGGAAGGGGTAAAATAGATTGTGGAGCAATGGAGGGTATGGCTTTGATGGGGTAGAATGGAAGAGAATAACTTAGAAAGTTGATCCTAGTTAGTTGGGTTAGTGGCTTTGCTAATGATGATGATGATTATAATAAATTGTGAATGTGATGATGGTAAGATGTGGATTACATTTGATTTATACAATATAATGATTAATTTTTGAATGTTCCCTTTCTAGTAAAATATTTGTATTGTTATATTGTTATTTCAGTTGCAAATGTAATGATTTTGTGGATTTTGTATGTGGGACCAAACCTGTATACCCTCCAAAATGGGGTGTAGGCTACTGTCATGGGTCTGCGTTGGGTGCATTATCATGGGAATTGTAGGGATAGAAAGAAATATCCTCATCCAATGATCCTAACCTATGGCTTAGATGGCCTGCACAAAGCTCAATTGTTTTTGAATTGGCATATGTCCTGATTTAGAGGTGCATACTTATGATGGGTGCTAAATTCGGTCACATGATTGAAGGTGTTGGTGGCTAGAATATAGTGAGCAATGTTGTCAAACTCGACTCGGATCGTGAATCGATCTAGGGGTGTGACTCGTTAATCGTAAATCGCAAATCGTAACTCGTAAGAGTTTTAACATTTTTGACTTTTTTTGCTATAATTATTATTTATATTACAATTATATATAAAATGACATAGAATAAGAATATCATAAAATTGCTAACATTCAAATCATCATAATTCATAAAATTGTATTATGCAAAATTACAAAACATCTGAACTCTAAAGAATATCATTCTCATCAGTGTCATCTAAAACATCTAAGTAAGATGAAGGTTCAGTGTCTCCTCCATCTGCTACATCCCCATCGCTAATTTCTTCAACGCCTTCGTCCTCTCCTTGAACACCTTCGTCTCCTTCAACGCTCTTTCGCTTTCTCGAATAAACCCCTGTTAATTACAAAATTCAAATATTCTATAAATTGTGCCTTCTAAATTTTAAATATAATATAATAATCTTCTAGATTTTAAAATGCTTACTCGTTTCTTTTCTAAGATTAGTCTCTTTCTCATTAAACATCTCGTCCGCATTCAACCAAGAATTGTCTTGTGGAAGAGCTGGATCTTCCTTTTCCGTGATCCATTCATCATCAGATTCCACATCCGATAAGCAAATAGGATCATAGTCTTGCTTTGAATTCCTTAATGTCTGTCTCACTTGTAATTGTAAATTGTATTTTACATATACAAGGGCATTCATCCTCTTTGCCTCTAGCCTATTTCTCCTCTTCGTATGAATCTATAAAAGAAAACATAAAACATTTATAACTTCACTTCTTATATGTTAAGAAATTGCATGAATATATTTAAAGTTAAAAATAAAACATACTTGTTCAAACACACTCCAATTTCGCTCACACCCTGTTGCGCTGCAAGTTAAACTCAAAATCCTTATTGCAACACGTTGCAATTCTTTAATATCCTCTCCATAATCGTCCCACCAAATAGCTATAAAACATGAGATAATAAATTAAAAAAATTAAATTGAAATTTTAGATACTGAATAAGTAAATATTAAATACCTGGCTGTTTTCTTTTCCTTGTTAATTTGGCCATGTTATCCCCAAAGAATCCTCTTTCAGTTCTGAATGCAAGCAATTGCTCATCGATTTTAATCATGTCATCTATGTCTATGGCCAACTTATCAAGACATGTATACAACCCTCTTTTAATTTCAGCATCGGGACAAAATGATTCTTCGTAGTGAAAAGAAGGATTCAGATAATATGTAGCGGCATGCAATGGATGGTGGAGTTGATCATTCCAACGAGCATCTATCAACTTCCAATATGGCATGTATTTCTTTTCATCTTTGTTCAATCTTTTTGCAATTTTCTCCTTGGCTTGATCCATGCCCTCATATATGTATCCCATTGCCGGCTTGTCCTCTCCATCAACTAACCAAAGCAATTTTACAATTGGCATTCCAACCTTCGTACAAAATTGAACACGTTTCCAAAACTTTCTATCAAAAATTAGATCATTCACTTTTTTCCTCTCTTCAGTCTTGGACAGCGGCATTCTATCCCATTCGTCCGAACTAAACATTTTTCGTAGACCAACTCTACATCTCAGTATGCTTTTCAATGTAAGATAGCATGTTGCAAATCTCGTTATTGCCGGCCTAACTAATTCACGGTTGTTCGTGAATTTTCTCATTAAGTTTAGCAAAACACCATGGTTATAAATGAATTTGGCAATTGCTTTTGCATCAGCAATAATAGATGACTCCAATTTCCTTTTCCCTATATCTTCCAGCATAAGATCAAGGCAACGTGCTGCACATGGAGCCCAAAATAAACTTTTCCTTCTCGCCATCAAGATTTTTCCAGCCTTCACATATGGTGCTGCGTTATCAGTAACAATTTGCACCACATTCTCCACACCTATCTCTTCTACGACCGAATCTATAAGGTCGGCCAAGTTCTCTCCATTTTTTGCAGATCGAAGATGTGTCAACACTTTTCAAAAAAACACTCCCCATTGGACTATTTACAAGAAAATTAGTAATGGACCGATTCTTTTCATCAGTCCAACCATCTGTCATTATTGTGCACCCTTTTTTGGTCCATTCTTTTTTATGTTTTTCCAACATTTTCTCCACATCTTCAACTTCACTGTTGAGTAAAGTATTTCTCATCTCATGATATGATGGAGTTTTCAACCCAATTCCATATCTTGCAATTAATTCATACATGGGTTGGAAAAATGGACTCTTCACCAAATTGAAGGGGAGTGCATTTGCATAGAAAAAAACGAGCAATACCTTTGCAAACTGTGATTCTGTCTTCTTTTTTCCAAACTCTGTTAAGAGTTGCTTGTTTCTTATCATCCTCCACATTAATAAATTTTTCCATCGGTCCCTTCCCTTTTGGGTCTCGATCATCAAAATAATAATCAGGTCTCCCAGCCTGCATTTGTGCATCCTTTTTTCTTCTTTTTGTGTCCAAATTGTTCCCCATCAATTCAAGGCATTTTTGAGTCGCCTACTCGGGACATTTAGGACATGCCGCTACGTCTTTTTTTTTTTTTTTGGCTAGATGGTGCTTCATTCGATAAATACCACCACTCATTTTTTTTTTTTTTTACAATAGTTGCATTGTACATGCACATGATCGCCCGGTTTCAATCTAGTGCAAAACTGTCATGCTTCATCTTGTCCCTCATTTCCAGTGCCTCGAACCATTTTAACAATCTTTACAAAGATCCATTTATCATCCACAAAAAAAAAAGGGACAAAAAAATATTAATCATTCGGTACTGTATTCTAATCTAGCATTGAGGTAATGTAATTGAAAAATAATTATATGAAATTTACGTAATGGAAAGTTTTGATGTTTTGGAGAAGGCTGGAAAATATAGCATGAAGCCATGAATGAGGAACATGCATATAGGTTATTATTTCCCATAACTTAAATTTGTAATGAGAAGGGAGTAAAGATGGTACAGGCATATGAGGTAAGTCTTACAAAAATTTCAAACAGTGTCATGATTTAGTATTTTAGACTTTAGTTATTCATCATTTCATCTAATGATTTAAAATAACTGATTTAGTTTAATAAAATATATTTTTATAATATAGTAAAAAATATTATATTCAATAAAATATTTTTATAGTCAATATAATATTATAATCAATTAATAATTAAGTACTATCAGTTCTATTTATTTAAATAAATATATAAATATTTTTCAATTAAAACTTATTTTTATAGTCAATATAATATTATAATCAATTAATAATTAAGTACTATCAGTTCAATTTATTTAAATAAATATATAAATATTTTTTAATTAAAACTTATTTTTATAGTCAATATAATATTATAATCAATTAATAATTAAGCACTATCAGTTCTATTTATTTAAATAAATATATAAATATTTTTCAATTAAAACTTATTTTTATAGTCAATATAATATTATAATCAATTAATAATTAAGCACTATCAGTTCTATTTATTTAAATAAATATATAAATATTTTTCAATTAAAACTATTTTTATAGTCAATATAGTAAAAAAAAATTAATTTATTTTGATAAGATGCTATGGTCTTGATGAACTATAGTCTGTTAAAAACTTAAAATCATTACAATCCTCACACGACTGTATGTTGTACTTGTGTGAGGATTGTCTACGTAAAACCAAAAAAAAAAAAAAGCCACTTTCTCTCTCGATGTCCTTGTACGAGGACCCTCGTACCTAACCACTAAATTTCTAAATATCTATTCCTCTGGTTTCGAAACAACAAAACCCGAAGAGAAAAAGGAAGAAGTAGGTAGTAGAGAAGAAGAAAGCCGAGAAGAAGACGAAAGCGAAACCAGAGAGGAGAAAGCGAAATCAGAGGATGGCGAATCCAGAGAGGAAGCCGAGAAAAGGGATGCGAAAACCAGAGAGGAAACCGAGAAGAGGAAAAGAAGAAAAGAGATAAGCATACCTCGAACCCGAAGTCTCGAACTGTTGAGAAGGCTTGAAGGACTTCCAGAGAGAGCAGACACCACGGCTTGATGGAGAGGCGATGGATGAAAGGGTTTTTTTGTTTGCTTGAAAGAAACAGTAAGAGGGCCAGGTATTTATCAATTGTGTTTTAGACTTTAATAGGCAATCAAATACTTTCGATCTTGCATGCCATGCACGTCTTTTCCTATTCCCTTGATTTCCCTCTCTTTTTTCCCCCCTCTTTTATCTAATTTTCCCTTTTCTTCCTTTTTCTTCAACATCGCACGATGGTGCAATTGAAGAGTTCAGAATCGCACGATCTGCGATTTTCGAAAAAATCGGACGATTGATACCACTTTTCGAGTTGACCAGTCAGTTGACTTGATTGACCATCCGAGTCGAGTCGACTGGCAACTCGGACGATTTTGACAACACTGATAGTGAGGATCTTGGAGGTTGGAAATTAGGTAGTTGGGCAGCTAGGGAGGGTTCCTTAGTGGTGAGAGCTTTAGTTAGGTTGGGGAACTATGAGGGAACCATAGGTGAAGCTTTTTTCTATGGAATTAGGGTGCTGGTGGGTAAAGGCAACAGAGTATCTTTTTGGAAGGATAGTTGGGCGGGAGAGAGGCCCTTATGGAGGTATTTCCTAGGTTCTTTGGAGCAGTTCTAAACAAGGATGTTAACGAATACTACAATGAGAACAATGGCGTGCCGCAATGGTCAATTTCTTTCAAAAGGACCCTGAGGGATTTTGTAGAGGATCACCTCTGAACTTTGGAAAGGCCCCTACGGGACAATCAGATCTAGCTAGAGGAGGATAAGTGGATTTGGTCAAACAATCTGTTAGGGTTGACCCAATTGTTGATTTGAGATCAGCTCCCTTCCTGTTCGAGAACAACACTGGGCGAAGCAGATTGCATGGTTTATGTGTTGAAGATAGATTCAGAATCTGTTCCATAAACTGACGTGATTTACAGAGCTTTTTTGAAGGATTCATTGGATTTATAAAACTCTGAAAATTTTTATCTGGTAGATTATTCAGTAAGCTTTCCGACAATATCTTGAACTATGTGATTGACTACAAAGACAGATCTGAGACTGTATTACGGGATTAATTTGACAAATCAAACAGGGCCAATTTTTTTTTTTTTGAAATTTTAGCGTGTCTAGATTTGCCAGTTCACTTTTTGACTGCATTAGCACATCTTATTTGGAGTTCTGTAGCATCGGCTATGATTTTTTTTTCATACCGATGCCCCAGAACCATTCTGGGCAGAAAAAGTTCTGAGTGCAGAACGACAGCTACTGTTTGTCAGATATTTTTCAAGACTGTATGTTTCCAGGAAAATTCCGAAAAAATTCAATGTGTTAGCTCTTTCAGTTATCTTTCCAGAAAAAAATATAACACCTAAATCGGACTTCTATACTTTTCTGTATGACATTTTTCACACCGAGTACAGAAGACATTCTGGACAGATTTCAGTTCTGTGATTTTATGACCGACGGTACTTTGCAGAAATCTTTTCAGTAATTATATGGTCCCAGAAAATTCTAGAAAAATTCAGGGTGATAGAACAGTAAGTATTCTTTCCAGAAAATTTTGGATCAGCTGAACTGGAGTTTTATAGCATCAGATATGATTTTTTTTATATTGTCGCACAGAAACAGTTTGGGTAGTGTTTCATATTTACAGTTACAGAAAAACACTGTATTGCAGCAGTTATTTGACATATCAAAAGGGTTCAGATATTTCAGACATTTTCAGCATTTGTAGATCTTTCAGTGTACTTTCCAGAAATATACAGAATGCCTGAAATGGAGTTTTGTAGCTTTGGTTGTATTTTTTCGTAACAGCGCGCAGAACTGTCTGACAGCAATAAGACACCAGTGTTTTGGGGTTGATTGAAAATTTTATTAACAACAGCTTGCATGCAGAGATTGATTGGATTTCTCAGCACTTGATCCGTGATAGAGCGCTAATGGTTATTTTGATCAATTTATCATCTGATGGTTGCTTTTGCCTGCTTGCTTTCTTCCGTTTAGCCTGAAGCGCTAAGAGCTAGCTGTAAGCCTTGCCCCTTGCCTTGACTTGCCTGAAACGCTAGTGCAAGAGCTAGCTGCCTGAATAGCTGCTTTCAAAAATCGCACTAGTAGGCAAAAGCGTCGGCATCAAGGGAAGGGGGATCCGATCAGCCGCTTTTTGAGGGCGACTCCTTAGCGCTGGTGAGGCGCTGGCTTTGAGCCATGTCTCTCGATAGAAGGTGTCCCACCCCCTCCAAAAATACATATGGCTCGGCTCCATTCTGGTCTGATTTGTAGTTTCTTGCTTGCTTGACAAAGTCGCTTTAGATGAAACAAACAAACAAGAAACGGGGTTGGGGTTTGGGAAGATCCGATCTTCCCGAACTTTTTACATAAAAACTAAATAAAGAGAGAAAATAAAGCGAATACAACCAAACCCTTTGGGGGGGAAAGTAGTCCAATCAATTATCAGTCGTCTTCCGATACAAAGGAAGGTAGAAAGGAAATCAGAGCGCGTGGATGGGAGATCCGGGCAAGTAGAAGTGGCATAAAGTTTTGTTTCAAGATGAGGGAAATAGAGGGCAACTCCACTCCACAAAAAGGCATGGAAGCGAAATCATCATCTGAATCTATGCAAAGTCAACATCAAACAAAACAAACAAAGAAATGAAAGGGGAATGAGTTGCTAGTTGCTTGTTATTAGCAAAGTGAAGAAATGTTGGTTCAAGGATGTTGAAGCACTATTAAGGGGTAAGGGAGTAACCAATTGGTGGTTTTCTTTTACCTAGGGATGCGGTTCACATCCCTCCAAAGGAGATGCTAGGTGTTGCCTCTGTTTTCTCCTTTGCCTGCGAGCTGTGAGTATCCGAATGTAGGCGATGGAGCCGTAGCCCTACGTGAGGTGGGGCAAGCCCACTCACTCGGATAGCCATATGTTGGCTTGTCAGCCGTTTACAGTTTGATAACTGTGCTCTGTTTTCCCTGGCGGCTCGCTACGACAGGCAGTCTTCTTTTCATGTGAACAGCTAGACCAAGCTGTCCCTGGTACAAGTACGAACCTGATGTTTGCTTACTTACCACATTTATAATATATATATATATATATATATATATATATATATATATATATATATATATATTTTTGAATCAGGTTCGAGACCAGCGAGTGTAGGAGGAACGACGGAGCGAGCCGAACCTATTTCGGAAAAAAGAAGAAAAAGTAAGTAAGGGCGACGAGAGATACCAGCCCGGCCTCCTAGCAGCCTGCCTTTAGAATCAAGATGTTTTCAGTGAAGGAGAGGGAAACACTTTCGTGAAAAGGATGGACGGGCATTCAAATAAGAATATTTTTGGAATCTCCTCCTGTAAAGTCTAGCTCATTCAAGACAGAACATTCGTTCATAGAAGACCTTTCATTGCTTCAAGTGCCCCACCAGCCTTGAAAGCAGAAGATAAGGCCGTCGTTTTTTCAGTTTGGGGCATATTATTAGAAATGTGAAGTGTTGAGAAACCACTTGCTCTTCGTAGCGCTCTCACTCATCAGTCGCTTCTGACATTCATTCCATTTTGCTTTTCCTCGTTACTTGACTGAGCGTAGCGGGCTCCGCGCCCTGGCTTCTAATGAAACCACCTATGTTGGATTCCTCTCTTGGCTGAATAGAAGGTTAGATGTTCGGTTCTCAAATATGGAAAAAGACTGTATTCAACAGCTCTTGGCCGAGCTCGCCTCGCACTGTTTAAGCTAAGTGCTAGCCCAACCCTTTTCAAAATTCCCAACAGAGCCACTACCCCCTTGATTTTAGTTTCCATTGAGTCTCTAATCATCACGCTTAGTCATCGAGTCATAACGCTTCTCTCTTTTCGTCACCCTAGCTCGTTATTCGATTTTGAGATCTGTAGATTCGTAGAACAGAAGAAGACACCAGCTCCGAAAACTCCAGTGCGCTCCTGCAGCGAAGAAAACTCCAGTGCGCGCTAGCAGCTAATCTCAAGCAAGTTCTGCGCACCCTTACAACATAGAGCTTTCGAGCCAAGCCGTAGTTTGCAGCTTTCGAGCCAAGCTCAAGCCTTCGTTTGCTTCGGAGCTGGGCTTTGAAGCTTTGACTCAGCCCGACGTGCTTGCTGCTTGCTGCTCGACGGTGGTTTGGTTTCTTCGGTAAGGCTTCTCGGACCGCCATTCCGATCTGGCCCAGTAGTTAGCCCTCAAGAGCACTGGTTCCCAAAAACCGACTCTAGTCAGCTTATCCTTAGATTCTAGTCGGGCCAGAGCGTACAATTTGTTTATCTAGTTGCTTCAGTGGTGCGAAGCGGCTTTGCCCCTTTTCAGTAGGGGAGCGAAGCTAAGGTATAACAATAGCTATTTCGCTATTGAAAACTCTCAGCCTCTTCGCTAAGCAGCTGCTAAGCTGCTCTCCGCCCCAGATGCTCCGCTCCGTGTTCGATTGATGAGCCAGCCCTCTACTATGGATTGTTGGTCCGCAGCCCCGCCCTATAGAATGAATAAGGAGAGGCCTATCGATGACCGACCGAGCCACTCTGATACTACTCCTTACCTCACCCCGACCAAAGAGTGATCTTTGAACGCTACTATGCATCCTTACTCATAGTAGAGTGTAAGGTAGGTTTGGGTATAGCAGGACTTGAACCTGCGACCATTAGGTTAAAAGCCCAATGCTCTACCAACTGAGCTATACACCCCAAAAAAATGGAGTAGTAAATAAGGATTGGTGCGGAAAGAAAAGAGGGCGGGGTTGGGTCTGGCCTTCTTCTCATCATATCAATGGGGCGCGGCTCTGTATGAGGCTCGTACTGCGGAGCAAGTCTGGTCTTGTTTCCACTCATTGAAGATTCTATCTACAAAAGAAGGTCAACGGGGGATACTACAGTAGCTCTCACTGACACCATCTACGAGAAGGTGAGGTCGTCTTTCTTTCCGGCCGCCGTACAGTTTATGTGATGTGATCATGACTTGTATTGCAGCGCATAACTTTCAAGCGCCAAGAATCACAGCTATTATTCCTGTCAGTTCCATCTGGAGGATATAACACCGGAACAACCCAGGAAGGAACAGAGACATCATGCCAGACAATCAAGGCCAGCAGACATGGCCGTTTTGGTGATGAGCATCAAGAGGACTTTTTGTCTGGAGGTTTGTGGCCTCGTAGAGACCATTGCAGTGTTAGTGAAGCATGGCTTCAGACATAAGAGGCATCCATCTCCTACCGTCAGAGCATCTCGAACTTCACTCCACCTTTTCAGATGGATCTGATGGCAATTTCAGCCGACCACGGCCTAGACACTCCAACATACGACCGAGAAACTCCAACGACGATAATACCTCAACATGAAGGTCATCTTGCCAGGGTGTTCAGAGGGGTATCTGGTGATGGATTTTAGAATGGGTGAGTCTTGTGAAATGTACTTGAATATTGGATTTACCGACTGTGAATCATTTACCTGATGCCTGCATCATCTCCACTCTGAAGATGTTCCTCACCTCTGTAAGGCTTCAGATCTCTCATTGGGCCTTGGGCTCACATATGGTCTTCATGTCCTCATCAGTTCATCCAAGCATACCAGAATGTTTGCATTGTGGTCCAAAGATTTCATTGCTGTGGTGCTGGTTGGAGGTTAGGATCCCTTTGGTTGACTACAAAGCATATGATAAGGAGAGTAGAACAGGGAAGCACAAAGTTTGAACATCTGAGAGAATGGACTCCAAATATTACATGAAGATAGTGGATCTTTTTCATTGCTTTGTTCTTAGTGATAGTGAACCACGATTGGTATAGCAGAGAAAAGCAAGAGATAAAAACAGTTTATACAATACAAAATGGGACTCATTATGTAGCCAATACTAAGTGAAAGAGCTACAATGGGGGCACATATAATTGGAGAAAAATGAAATATGGATAGGAGGGAAACCGAGCTTCCCTTTTATACCTTCCCTTATCCTCATTATTCTGTTAGTTGTCAAAAATGAAAGCTCCATGGATGGGTATCATAAGCAAATTCATCAAAAGCAATCCATGTCACTAGACCATGACCAAGTGCACCTGTAGGCCTAGCTAAGCACATCCACATTCATTGGCTTAGATTTTTGTTGGCGGTGGCCACTCTAGTCATTGTCATTGTCACCGTTGTCGTTGCCATCGTCATCAACATCATCAATTGCCATTATCCTAGGGCCGACTGCCAATCTGACAACCATAGGGCTTGAACCCCAATCTAGAGGTTGGAACAATGAGCACATCAACTATGCTAGAATTTCTTGCCTTCTATTAGGGCTATTTTGAAATCTTCCTACTATGGTCATTTCACCGTCTTTTTAAGGTTATTTTGCTCATCCAATGAAGAATTTGCATCTCTGTCAAACTCTTGTGTGGGTGGGTATTCTCCATCGAGGAGTTGGATTTAGTAATTTGTAGGTATAGATGCATTTATTATTATTGACACCCTCTGAGCTTCCACCATCTGGACAGAAGTAGTTAGGTGCATATACTATTGGCGTCACCCCTAAACTTCCAATTTTTTGTACTTAGCCTTAGTCATTGTTTCTTCTAAATCCTGATCTACCTTTGCAACTTCATTTCATGCTTGCCTACTTTTTTCATTTTGACATTCAGCTGCATAAAATAATGCAAGGCCAACTTAGATGATTCGGGACGTGCGTGGGAGACCAGAAGCCCCAAACACCACCACAAAGAACTGAAGGTCACTAATTTAAGTTGCTGGGTGAGGGAAGAAACTGATGGGCACTCAGGGTGAAATAGAGAACATGGCCTTGAATGGGAATCTTGAATGAGTGGAAAAGTAAACTCATGAAGATTATGTTTAGGATGGAATCAAAGATTCATGTCTAGTTTCCGTCTTACAGACAATCCTCTTCAACTGTAGTGGTACTCTGTGTTACTCTTAGGTGCTCTGTTTGGTTTTAAGTTGAATCCCGTCGGAGTCCATTGAAATGGCTCCAATTGGTTTTGCAAATTTCATCCAGGCATCCTTCCTTCTGTAAGATCAAATAGACTCGAAATTTACTGGGAATAGATATCTCTGTTAGCTAGTGAGGTGGGTTCCTCTGGTAATCCCACTATGGCCTTTGACCGTATTTCCCATCTCATGTTGACTTGGCTATACTTGTAGACAGCCATATTAGCTCCACATGGGACTCTTCTTCTATTGACTAGAAAGGTACTGATTGAATCAGCTTCCCCCAAATCCCCACCCCCCCCCCCCCCCCTCTCCCTCCCTCCCTCTTCTCTCTTCCCATTCAGCTTTGCTCCAAAGTTTGCTGTTACGGGACCACTCATGCAGATACAACTTGACCAACTCCTTCTTTTGCTCAAGCAAAACGATGGAATATTATGTGGTAAATTCTCATGTATTGGAAGCTCTGAACTCCTAGATGTCTTAATTATAAGTGATTATCAGACGGCTATGTGCTTCAGACATGAGATAAAATATATAGTAAATTCTCTTCTTTTGATAATTGGGGCTTTGAAACTTGCAGGAATTCCTGCATTTATTTGATTTTCAAGGTTATTCTTAGAAGAGTGAACCTTCATCCAGGAATTACAGCATTTTCTTAACATGTTGTGATTCTTTATAAATCGTTAAATCTCCCTATATTTCTCCAGACATTCTTTCTGGTGGAGTGAACCTTCATCCAGGAATTACAGCATTTTCTTAACATGTTGTGATTCTTTATAAATCGTTAAATCTCCCTATATTTCTCCAGACATTCTTTCTGGTGAAGTGTGGCAATTGTGTGAAATTAGAGCTATGCAGTCTGGTTTCTCATTTTATGTTGAGATATAGCATGTCAGACTATTTCTTTGAAGGCTAGTAACATGCGATTTTGTTCTCTGAGATGTTATTAATGTATTTGATTTGTTTTCCTAGGGATTTGGTCGACTGTCCCTTGTTGCAGCTTCTGCTGCTCAATCTGCTGCTAATGTTGTCCAAGCAGGCACAAAGGAACTGACTTCAAAGGTATCCAATGTATTGCTTATTATGGGTTCATTCTCTACCCAGTTCATTCATTTCTTACTATGGGTTCATTCTCTACCTAGTTCATTCGTTTCTTACTATTTTTTATTTTTTCATAATAAATATTGTTGCAACTTTATATGCAAATACCGATTGATTGAGGCGGCTCAAGAACACATGTATATGCACATTGTATCGTGTTGGACCCTTTTCGCTATTGGATACCTTGATACTTGTAGGATGCTTTGTAGAATATGCTCTAATGATTTTATTGTGTTTTTGTCATTCAACAACTACAAAAGATCTCTGTAAAAAAGCGATACAAAGTTGATATGTGACATTTAACTTGCTTGGAAGACACTCTTTTAATAAAACTAAAGTAATAGCATCGGTAAAATATTTTGAATGAAAAATCATTACACTCTGATGGCTAGGAACCCATCTCATGAAGTGGGAGTCTTGAGTTCAATTCCCATTCCTTCCAAAAAAGCCACTCTACGTAGATTTACCTGGTGTGTGTGATTAGGGAGGTTTGCACATGCCTCGAGGATTAGTCAGGTGCTCTATGTAGAATTACACAGACATCGAATTTGGTGTGTCTCCCTCGTGAATTAAGGAGAGACCCAGAAATATTATTTATAGAGAAATTGTAATACAAATATGGAAGACAAAATCAAATAAACTAGGCAAATAGAATATTGGAAACTATTAATTCAGAAAATAATCTAAATATATTCTAACACGCCCCCGCAAGTTGAAGCGTGGATCAACGCAAAGCTTGGAACGTGAAGAAATGGCAGGTGAACTGCAAAAATGGCACATCGACTGGTTGAAGAAGCAACACATTGATTGATTGCTAAAATTGGTGAAGAGGCATGTTGATTGGCTGTAAAATGATAGGCGGCAAACACAGATGGCGACCTATAAAAGATAATGGCACGGACGACAGGCAATGTATGGCCTGAAAAACAAGGGCATGATACATGCCAAAAAAAGCTGAAGCTATCACATTGATCAATCACATTGGAAAAGCCAGCAAACAAAGGAGATGAATCCAAGTCCTCCAAATAAAAGGTTGTAGCCATAAAGGCCAACAAATAAAAAGGTTGAAGCCGTAAAGGCCAGCAAACGTGGATGAATTCCACGACAAATGGACATGTGTCCAAAAACAAACCGTCTCATAGTGGAGAAATGTTGAACTAGGAGTGCTCAAACGGCAACAAAGTAGGAGGAAAAGGGCAAGTTGTGTCCCTTTCTTCAGAGCGTCGACGGAGAAGGGCAATTTGCGTACCTTTCTTCAGAGCGTCGGTTTCGCTGGGTGTCCTCAGCGATGACAGAAAGACGAAAGTAGGAGGAGAAGGGTAATTTGTGTCCCTTACTTTAGCTCTCCCCCTTTCTGGAGATCTGAATGAGGGTTAGATCTAAGGAAGCTTTGGCCTGTCTCTGGTGCTAAGCCAAGATGCAGGAGAGAGATACCCAATCTTAATTGAAAGTGATCTGGTGAATAGCAACCAGATCTGCAAACAGCTGGCAATAACTTGAACACAATAAGGACCTCATGACCTTCTGGGTAACTGTTGATTAATGACAAGAATTGTGCGTGGAATCAAGCCACTGTCCAACATCTTATTAAACCAAGAATCAACCTCCTCCAATCTATGCTTGTTACAAAGGGCAACAGCAAGGCGAAGGCAACACCGAATCTGAAAGCCCATGGACCAGATCTGTGCGAGGGCAGCAGCGCACCAACAGATCTGCCAACCAGAGCACTGGTGCAATGGCGATTGAGTTTCTGCAAACCACGAGCGACTAGATCACAGAGACTGATCAGATCACAATAAACAGAGGCGGGAAAAACTGCCTGCATTCCAGATCCAAACTGATGTAAAACTCAGAACCGAACCTTTGATTGAGATGCCCCTCCCTCCCTCTACCGATCTATCTCCTCCGGCAGAGGGAGACAAGAAGAGGAGAGTCTATTGAAGGATCACTAAGTAGGGTCGAATTTTGGTTGATACCATGTAGAATTACACATATAGAATTTGGTGTCTCCCTTGTGAACTAAGGAGAGACCCAGAAATATTATTTATAGAGAAATTGTAATACAAATATGGAAGATAAAATCAAATAAACTAGGCAAATACAATATTGGAAACTATTAATTAAGAAAATGATCTAAATATATTCCAACACTCTTGAGAGGCATGGACACCATGGTCATAAAAAAAATTCATTACACTCAATATAAAAAATATATGGATATTTTGTATGAGGGTCCCTACGTTCTAGGTCAATTTTATAAAAGTCCTTAGGTTATCGATTATTGCATTTTCATCCTTGACATTAGAAGATAGATTATAATTAGGTCCCTACTATGCAAATACATGAAGATTTTTTTTTCTAAACTACGGAACATTAACTTTTATAAGACCTGTTTAAGCTAAAACCTATACATTAAAATGCGTAAGATATGTAAAAAGACAAAATGGAATACATCTTATATGAAGTTTTATCCTCGTCTGACTTTTTTTTTTTTTTTTGAATGGTTAGCCTCATCTGACTATTTTAACCTTGTCAGATGAGATATGAAAGTTTTTTTTTTTTAAAAAAAAGTAGCGTTCTATAAAAGTTAAAAAAGTTATATGCCAAAATGACAAAGATATTAGGATTAGATAGAGATAAATCTAGATACAATTCTTATACATATATTAAATTATATACCCCACCCATCCTGTATATTAGTACAAACCCATGTGAGCTTTACAAAAGTCATCGCTTCATTATTTTTTAACACTATTCATGTATTATTTACAATTAGCTAAACTCATAAGGACCTATATGCAAATTACATGTTGTCCTTGATTTTGGAAAAATGAGCATTGCATCCATTTGCTTCTGTGACAAGAATCCATCTAGTCCCCTCCCTCCTTCTCGACTGAGTGCTCCTGGAAGTTGATTACAACAAATATAGTTGATATAGGTGATGCCAGAAGGAAGCATTGGGAAATTATAGAAAATTGCTGCCATGCTTTTTTGAAATTTTAGAAAATTTCTGATAATGTGGCCTTTTTTTTTAAGATTTGCTTATTTATACCACACTAGATCCAATTAGAACACTTCCTACATTTTTTATTAATCTGTTTGACCCAATTCTCTTTGCAATAAATCGATACATGAGTCTTACAGATGGTTTCATGTATCCATGGGAGTAGTCTCACCTCTAATGTGGGTTGGGTATACCCATCATATTCAAATAACCCTCCCTATCTGAGACCAATCAATCCATCTCTTTTAAACCCCGCCCATCTTCAACTTTTAACCCATTTAGATCCTGCCACCTGGCCACCTTAATCCAATTCTCTGTCTCATACCATATTTGAACCTGACCTAATATCTTAAAATTAAAAGCCCAGAATCAAGTTTTAGATGGGCCAACCTGATGATTCAGAAATCCAATGATGGCATCTGTCATAATTGAATGGATGCATTTTATGGAGCTACATCTTGTGGTCATATATGATTGACATATGTTGGATCAAATGTAAGATGGGGCCCAACTGATGATCTAGAAATCCAATGACAGGTTCTGTCACGGATTGGGCCATTGCTTGTTGAAGCAGTATCCTATGTCTTTGCATGGCTGCATCCATGATATATTTTGGTGGGTGGATGGTCATGTTAAACCTCAGCAAAGAAGTGGAAATACGTTTGCAATGTTATTTTTCTACCTTGTCAGCCACTACTTAATAATGACTGCACTTGTTAGTTTTGCGGTTAAAACATCTTTTTTACAGGTCAAAGATGGAGGGTATGATCAAAAGGTGAATGAAACCGTGAATATCGTCACTACAAAGACCAGTGAAATAGGGCAGAAGACATGGGGCATCATGAAAGGGGTGATGGCGATGGCTTCACAGAAGGTTGAGGAATATACTAAGGACGGAGGAAACTGGAAGGGGGACAGTTGGCAAAGGAATGACAATAATGGATACTATCAGGAATTTGGACATGAGAATAAAGAGTGGAATTCTTCTGCTGGACATTCTTCGAGTAAAAATTTTGATTCAGTTAGTTCTAGTTCTTGGGATGATTGGGACCAGAAGGATGGAAAGCAAGAAGTTTCAAAGAGCACCCCAAATGGGGACAACTGGGCAGGGTGGGATGATGTCAAAGACGATGGCTTCGAGAGTTTCAGCCACAGCTCTTCCAGGAACACGGGTCAGAATGGGAAATCAGGTTCCTTGTGGACAGAGGGTGGCTTCCTTTAAGGTTGGTTCTTTCCATTGTTTTCTTTTTTTTTTTAGCCCTCCAAATTTTATAGAGAGAAGATGGTGTGCTTAAGGTAATTAATGGAGTTAATTGCAAGGACTCATTGTCCGTTAAACTGAATTCTACCATCTCCAAGATGACTAACTGTTTGGATTGGAATTTGGATTGTTTATGTATGTGTGCCTGTAGCAATGTGATTATTTTTATTCATCTTTTTTAGTTTAATTTCAGCTGTCATTCCGTCACTTGGTACTGTTGTTAAAAAACTTGTTCCTATTTTTTTTTTCCATTATCGACCATTGATACTCTTTGTCAAGGGCACATGTTATGATGATTTTGTCACATCTCGATTTGCCAATCAGGTTTAGTAATTAAGATTTGAGTAGTCCCTTGTGTATGAGGCAGTGCACCTGCTTCCACAGGAATGTGTCCAAGCCACTGAAGAAGTGAGTGGTTTTATTTTATGGTTTGCTGGAACCATACAAGATGGATCTTTTAGTGATGCAACCAAAAAAGATACGGCCTAGTGTGAAGCAGATGGGTGGTCCAATACAATTTCATTGGACACCCAAGGTTACATGGAAGTTCCAGATTAAATTCTGAATTTTACTCTGGATTATTTTTGTCTAATTTTTTTGTCTTTTACTTTTGAGTTTAATGGATTAGATTGGGTAATTGATCCCAGTGGTAGGAGAAATGAGTCTACATTAGGGGTGGCAATGGGTTGGACTGGCTGTAGGTAATAATAATTTTTTTATTGGACCTGATGTAATTCCGACTCAAATGTTTTAATTTCTCACCTGAGACCTTAATTTCTATAAAAAAAAAATTATAAAAAGATGAAAATTCATTTTTAATAAAAAAAAAAGTGAAAGATGAGTGTGTTCTCCATTCATGTGAGTCCCATTGGAGTATGGAAATTGGGCTCTATGTTGAGATTTTTAACTTTTTCTAGGTAAAAAATAGAAAGTTGTTAAATATTGATTATTTTGGGTCGGATAGTGTAAATTCTTTTAAGAAATGTATGACTAAACTTGGTTTTTTGGTTGGTCGGTTCAAATTCACTTACATGCATGTACACTTGGAAAGAAAATGACTAGTTTTGTGCCACCTTGAAAGGTCGCTGGGTCTGTTACAGTGGAGGTAGTGGGTTACCACCTTGAAAGGTCGCTGGGTCTGTTACAGTGGAGGTAGTGGGTTAAATTCCCCCGACCTTGATATCCGATATATATCGGCTGATAAAAGTTGTTTTAAAAAAAATAGGAGAGAAATTTATCGGTCGATATTTAGATTTAAAACCCTGTACCAATATGGTATGAGTTTTGATCACTGTTTTCTTGTGTGTTTCTTCGGTTTTCTTCTTTTGCAGGGAATTAACGTTATGGAAGAAAGGGTTTTGCATAGATAATTCTTGCATCTTGTACTCTTTTCTTCTGTTTTTGGCATAGGAAATAAACTTTTATTACTATAAGTGAGTGAGGGTTAGAGGAAAAAAGGGCATTTCATGAATTGCTTTTGATGCCATATCTTCTCTCTTCAGTTCCATAGTTGAAATCTGGCTGGTTGATGAGCTGCTCTTTTGCTTCCACAGGTCCCTAAAGATTCCAATCAAGGAGAGACCAGAAGGGTCTCGGAGCATATATATTTTTTTATTTGCTCAAGTAGATGATTCAACATCGGACATGTTACTATGAATCGTATTCATCCATCTTTTTTACTAAAATTATTCTTCAAAATAAGGAAAAATTTGAAAAATCCATATACATCAAATTTAGATTTAGTGGTTTCATTGCATTTTGCCTGCAAGTAAAATATTTTATTTACTTTATATATGTGAAAAATGTTCCAAAAATTCAAAGAAAAAAGAATAAAAACATTCATGGCAAAATATTTCACATGTATTTTGCTATATTTGAATGGCATTATCTTTATTCCATCAGTTGAACTACAAAATTTGAATGGCGAAATTTTTGGCAAAATTTTAGATCATTTAAAATATGATGGAGATTACTTTATGTTGACTTACCGATGGTGATAATTTGTAAAGAAATAAAAGATAGTGATGAAGATTTTAGGATTATATTAGGTGAGTTGGATCGATCATAATCATATTTTTGTCATTAATAATTAGAAAAACCTAAATTTGTGTAACAATAGCTGGAATTTAAAAATGCATTTAAGATCAGAGTTGGTTACTTGGAAAGATCTAGTGGTCTTAACCCAAAAAAAATAAGAAAAACATGTGAAAAAAATTTAAAAGTAAAAAAAGACTATAATAAATCTGATAAGTTGGAAGAATTTTGCTCCTTCTAATTACATCAACAACAATTTTCTAAAAAAAAATTACATCAACAATTAAAAAAAGGAAAATTTG
Organism: Chimonanthus salicifolius; assembly: GCA_013350335.1. Taxonomy (NCBI): domain Eukaryota; kingdom Viridiplantae; phylum Streptophyta; class Magnoliopsida; order Laurales; family Calycanthaceae; genus Chimonanthus; species Chimonanthus salicifolius. Next base: position 32,373,789 of record CM023539.1, read on the forward strand.
TGTAAAAAGCATAAGAATAGAAAAATGGTTTTAAGATTGGGTTTGGTGAATGGGAGAGATTCAGCCCACCTTTGTCATGTCAACGTCTAAAAATGCAAAAGTTTTAATGAAAATGGTCTTAGAAAAATATTTTATGAATCAGTTTAGTGAAGTAGCTTTGGTAGATGTATTAGCTGATCCTTTTATTGGGCATGTTCATCAGCTCAATGGGAGGTGGAAATCGTGGACTTGATGCATGTTTGTTGCGGTTTAAGCCTTTTTTTTTTTTTAAGCTAAACTTAAAAAGAGATGTTGAGAATTTTGAGGAGTTAATTTGATGGTCAATTTCTACTCTTCTTTGTGGGAGGTTTTGAGATCAAATCACTCTCAACACAAAAAGAGTTACTCTTTTTAGTTTTGTACCTAGTGTGTGCGGAATGGAAGGTTTACACATGTCTTAAGAATTAGTCAGGTAAACACTTAGATACTTCGATCTTAAAAAAAATAGAGATGTTGAGATTACTATATAGAACGATGTTCCAATCAAAATATTAAGAATTTCAATCCATTTCAAATAATATTTTCAGCCCATTCCAGAATTTATGGTTCTATGACCAAAATACCAGTTGACCTTTTTCTTTCTTTTGAAAAGCAAAACTCGCATGTTTACAATATCTTATTTTCAGCTACCGTGGTTCCTCTAAGAAAGATATTTTAATGGAACTTCTTTAATTCAATCCAGGTTTTTTTTTTTTTTCTTTCAGCGATTAGTTTTCGCATGGACTCGTCACCTAAGGCTAAAAGCGGAATCCTCAAATTTTTAGAATTAAAAAATAGTTTAAAGTCATATCTGATATTCATACATAGTCTTTCTCAATCAATCTATTTTGTTTCTATCAATAGCGATTATTTGGGTGATTCTGATGATAAAAAAACACATCAGGTTATATTTTATGTTGGGCTCAGATGCAATCTCGTGGTAAAAAAAAAGCAACAAATTTAGTCTATTGTGATAAGAGTTCAACTACCAAGTTGTCCAAAAATCATGTTCTTCACAGGAGAAGTAAACACATTGATGTTCGGTATCATTTTTTACTGTGATCTTGTAAAAAATGGAACCATAGATCTGATTTATTATAAGAGTGAGGATCAAGTTGCTGATATACTGACAAAACCCTCAAATTGCACATGTTTGTGAAACCACATAGATTAGTTGGTGTCTCTTTCATAGAGAATAGAGTTTGAGGGATGGTGTTTCAAGGTTACTCGACATCACATTTCATGAGAGAGATGTGTTGCCGGAGGGTTTGGGCCGATGATTTATCTTTCTAAATTGAATATTAGCATGAACATTCAGTTTAAGAGAGGGTGTTAGAGTTCAGAATTAGTCTAAGCTGACCAAGTCCTTAGGAAGAGTGTTAGTTGACCTTTAGGAGATTTGTTAGTAAAGACTATCTGTTAGTAAGGATTGCTAAGTGACCTTTGGGAGATTTGTTAGTAGCTCCTACTTAGTAATATGTAAGTTGTTAGGTTAGCAGGTTTTGTAGATGCTTAGTTGTATATTTAAGTAGTTAAAACATTGGAATAAAATAGTTTTTTCAGCCTCTATTTTTTGTTCTTCTCGTACTGTGTTCTAGTTAACAAATGGTATCAGAGTTCGATTCAACTTTCAAACCACATAGGGAAGATGAGAGTGGTAGAGCCGAGGACGACTTTTGTCCAAAGTGGGTGGGATTGAAATGGCCCGCACCAGTGGAGAGTACGTGAGAGAGAGTTGGGCCATAGAGAGTCTGCGCCAGAGAGTGGAGCACAAAGTCTCACATTGCCTATGACAAGGAGTGGAAAGGAGTATATAAGCCTAACTTCTCCTCCCCTCTATCAAAACGCGGTTTGGGGTTAAGTGTAACATTTTGGTCCAATGTAAAGTCGTGAGGGTGTATTGCCCCAAAGCGGACGATTCGTTTACGAATGGTATCAGAGTTATGTCTCAGGATACCTCTTATTAAGACTGGCTATCCATCCTAAAAGAACATGGGCCAAGTAGACCCACTAAGAAGGTGAAAAGTTTAGTGATGAGAGAATAATTTTGTTAGTGCTCCGATTTGCCGAGTCACCTATTTGTCAATTTCATGACTTAGGTGAAGCATTGTCTCGGAAGGTTGAAGCCAATAAAATAAGACTTAAGTGATGAAGATTGAATCAAGAGCTTTAAAAATAGAAGATCAAGTGCAAGATTCATCACCACCAAGTGTGTAGTAATAACAAAAGGTAATTGGCCATGTTTGTACAAAACTGGACTTATTTCACCTCATTCCTCTTCCAAATAGCATACCATTCTTCCTTAACAACAAACCCTTGCTTCTTCTACCTTCCCTCTATTGATTTTCACCTACTAAAGACGTTGGATTCGGATTTCCTACGCTTGGAACGCCCTTTTGCACGGTTCCTTCTTCTCCAAATGTAAGATTTATGATACTTCTTTTTCCCTTTCTTCTTACTTGATGAGATCTTAATGGGATTGTTGAGAATGAAGTATGTGATGACTTTTAGGCCTTCTTTGGAGAGGAATCAATGGAAGTAATAAGGGAAAATGGTATATGTTAATTTTTGGAGATGAGTCATGGGAGGAGATTTGAGAGTTTCCCTTATATTGAAGGAATTAAACCAGATTAGGGGTAAATCTAGGATCTAAATTTGGGAGTTTTGCTTCTAAATTGTGTTTAGGCCTAATCCATAAACTAATAATGGTATATTGTGTTCTTTTTTATTGATTAGAGCCTTTGAACCTCGAACCTATCGAGGTACGACCCGAAAATCAACCCGAAACATCGTGACTTTGAGGTGAGGATTGCTACATACATATTGTATGAATGCATGTATGCTATTTCATTGATTTAGATAATGTAATGTGTTATTGATGTGTTTAATGCATGATAAATAGGATGGATGTGTCCTATGCTATGCATGAGATGTTATTAATTCCCTATTGTGTGATTTGTAGCATGTCTATTATCTTGCTATGATAGAAAATTTGTATTAATTATTGGAGATCTTTGTGAAGGGCCAAGGTGATTTATTAATGAATTTAATTGGGTTTATACTGTAAAAAGGGAGTTATTGGACTTAAGATGTTAAACCACCATGAGACGGGTTGAATAAATTGCAAGGACTAAGAATATGTGTAAATAAACCCGTGTGTGTATCTCAAGGTTGGTATGGAGTCCATGTCTCTAAAATAATCAAATGTGATAATTATATTAAATGTATGAAACGTAATTAGAATGTGTTATGCTGTTATTATTGTAAAATTATGGTCATTTTGTGACTATGATATATATGTTACCTATGTAATTGTGAATATGATCATTTTGCATTACTCACTAATATATGCCTAGGAGGTTATCTAGGACATGAGTATAAGATATTGTGTTAATAGGCATGATAATATTGAGAATTACTAGTGTTGGGATGAGATCCAAAGAGTTTATACAATTTGATGATGTACCTTCTCTTGTTTGAGCCCCACTAGTACGATTCTCCACTCCCTAGAGGAGGTTGGTGTGACAGGATAATGATTTTGTTTGAGGAGCCCTATTGGAACGGTGTTGTAGGGTTGCCATCGAGGAGTATAGCTCCTATCATGCTTCACTCTGTAGGTCGTTCTTACGATTATTGTAGTTGTCGTTGAGGAGTATAGCCCCTCATATGCTTCACGTTGTAGGTCACTCTCACGACTATTTTATACACTTGGTGTGCAATTACGTAGAGTCAGATACTCGTGAGCCTAAGCGGACGGTACTAACTTAGTAAGACACATTGCGCAAGGTTAGATACTCGTGAGCTTATGCGGGCGGTACCAACTTAGTAAGACGTATTGTGCATGGTTAGATACTTGTGAGCCTATGCGGGCGGTACTGAGTTAGTAAGACAGATTACGCTGTGTTAGATACTTGTGAGCCCTATTTGGGTAGTATTAACTTGGTAAGTCGTATATTGATTACCTTAGAGTTGACTTAATCACTAGAGTGGTGAAGGGACGTATGGTGAGCTAGATTATCTATGTTGTATGGAGATCTTCCATTTATAAGTCATGGCCTATGTCCCTTAAGGGATGATGATGATTGACAACCCATTCCATAGAGGTATCCTTGGGTGGACATTGTGTTCGTAGTGATGATGTTAATTGCATAACAGTGTTGCATAACATAATTTATGTTTCATTTCATACATTATTATTATGAGGGTGCGTGAGTGTGTAACATGCATATTTTCTCACTGAGTATTGTTTGTACTCAAGTCTTTACAATTTCAAGTAATATTGCACCAGATGGATCCGAGGGACCACGAGGAAGAGCTTAGTTATTATGTTGCTTAGGACGCCCAACATATTTGAGTTGATTATTTTATTTATTTGATTTGAGTTGGTGATGTTGCTTTTACCATTTTATTTTTTGAGGATTTGTTGTAATAAATTCTACAATGTTTGATAACTTTTATGGTAGAGAATTTATATCCCATTTGAGATATTAATGGTATTTAAGATCATTTATGGATTTTGAGTTTGAATGTGAGCACATATGTGTTTCCCACATGTGATATCCGAGAAAGTAAAAATTATTTCACGTCACGTGCCTATGTTTTGGGTCAGGGCGTGACATAACCTATTAGATTTTTTTTTTTTTTTTTATAAACAAACTCTTTACTTATAAGCTTTTGATTTTTCATATGACATCTCAAAAAGCAATATGATTGGATGAAGAGCTTTTTTAAAAAAAAATTATGTAATCTGTGGAATCTTCTATCCACTCCACTCAACTATGTGTGGGCTAGCCCATGATCAATATACAATGCCTCCAAAAAATAATTAATTAAAATACACGTGTGATGTAGAGAAGAGAAATTGAGAGATTAGATTTTGAGTATAGAATTTAATGTGGGCATTTTTGTTTATTTATCATGGAATGCCTCTAAGTATAAATGTGAAGAGATGGTTTATCATTTACTAGAATTTTAATAAATTAGTTTTTAGCATCAAATTCATATATAAAATATATTAAGAAACTCATCTATAAATTAAAATGAGCCCATATGTGATGTACACAAAACTCATCAAATATCAAATGAAGGGTATTTTTAGTTGGAGTCGGAGAAGAAGAGCATCAACGCTTTCAATTTGTGGTTCTACTGCTAGCATAGTATGGAAATCAAATAACCTCCTCAGCCCTACCCAGCCTTGTCTAGCTTTTCGAATTCAATACTACAAATAGATGGTACTAATCTTTTAGCCTTCTCCGCCTTTTCCGTTTTTCTTTTTTGAAGACTTTAGAGTATCTGACTAATTCTTGGGGCATATGCAAATTTCTCTCTCCACACATACATGGTAACAATATGAGAAGTGACCCTTTTGTGTTGAGAGTGCTTGAACTCAAGACCTCTTGCATCTTAGGCGAGTTCTTGACCGCTTTCTACCCTTCTCTTCTTTGACAAAAAATGAGGGCCTTTCTTCCTAGCAGAGCTCTATGTAACTATAATTATAATACCCTGCCCCAGATTAGGCGTGTTTTAACTCGTTAAGTTTGTTTAACCGGTTAATCTCAAGGATTTCGGTAAGGGCTTTGAGGAAAGCCCAAGTTTGGCCCAATCTGAGCCCGAAAACTCAGTGATTCAGCTCGTCGAGCTGGAAGGGCATTTTGGTAATTTACCACTTTTAGTTATTATTTTATAAATATTGTTGATATGCGTATATTATTGGTAAATAATGTTCTCCTAAATAAAGGATTTGCATTTCTGATTTTAAAATGAATTTATTTTCAGAAAATAGTATTTAAATCCCGCCCGTCAAAACCCCGAAAGGGAGTATTAATTATTTTAAAGGGTTTTGAAAATGAAATAAAATTTGAAATTTGTATTATATGGTAGACCATTTTAAGAATGGTCTAGTTATTTCATTTCACCTCAAAATGATGTCTTTAAATTATTTATTTTAACAATTCTTTATTTAAGTAAATAGTGTAAATTTATGGTTTTTATTTAAATAAATGGTTTTTAATAAGAGTTAAATTCCAAAATTTTTATGGTAGCTAAGATTTTCAAAACCCAACCTATCTGTCAGGTTAGATTAGATTTTTTGAGTTTTTAAATTATTACTTTTAGTTTAAAAATCAATTTTTATCAAAATGGGGCCCTTTCTGCAATTTAGAAAAACTTGGAGGGCTGATTTGCAAACAGCAGTAAACCTGTAGCACCATTAGCCGCATGAAGCGTGCGGCGTGCCCTGCTGCCCGATTTTCGTGCGATTTGCCGTCGTCCCATCCCATCGCCCGTGCGCTGGATTTCCCAGCCAAAAAACCTATAAAAACCGGCGCAATCTTCAGTTTTAACTCCCAGCTTCTCTTCTCCCTTCTCTCTTCTCTCTCTTGCAGCCGAGAATTCCATTTTCAGTAACAGTAGCTTAGGGAAAGATTTTCAAAAAAATCTGGATTTCAGCCCAGAAATTCAATCTAAGGTAACCACTGCATTCCCCTTTCAATTTCGATCGGTTTTGAATAAAAAAAATTTTGAATTTGGCTCTGTTTTTAATGAGAAAAATGATTTCAAAATTTAGGGAAAATTTTAGGGTTCCTCGTATCAGTGAGCTTCCGGTGTTAAGATCGGATGGCTCACTGAGTTTCAAAGCTCCAAACCTCTCCCTATGGAAAGAGGACTCCCGGAGGAATCCATCGGACCGGTCAGATGTAAAAACCGAGTCCATAAAATCACCCTTTTTCCATTTTCAGTTTTACTGTTCACGACCGCCGTTCACTGTCTGTTGCAGACAGTGAACGGGGAAGAAGAAGAAGAAGAAGAAGAAAAAAAAAAAATTATTTTTATTTGAGATTATAGTTGTTTATGCTTTTAAATGTCGGTTCCCATTGAAAAAATTAATAAATAATTAAATATTATTATTTTATTCAAAAAAAATATTTTTATTTGAGATTATATTTGCTTATGATTTTAAATGTTGGTTCCCCCTTGAAGAAAAAAAAATTGAATAAATAATTAAATAAATAAATATTATTATTTTATTAAAAAAAATATTATTTTGTTAGATTATGTGATGTGATGGATTAGTACCCCTTTTTGTTAATTAAAATTGTACTAACCCTCTTCTCTTATTACTTATAGTGTAAATACTATTATATCTGCTTCCAGTCCGACCCTGTTGGTCGGGAACTGAGTGATTCACTTTCAGACCGGTATTATAGTCGGGCACTGGGTGACCTCGAGGCTTACTCAAAATATCAGCTCTGGTCCTATCCAGAAGACAACCGAGAAGTGACCCGAAGATCTAGACCTAACTCAATAAGTCAATCTGCTCCATGCCCAGAAGACAATATGAGTTTGGACTGAGCCCCTTTTTACTATATTATTATCTTGTGGATGATTTAAAAAGGATAGAAACCAAGTAGGAGACTCAATTCCATATACCTCGGATATTTTGTAGGAAAACGTGAGATTTCAAAATACTACTCGTGTGTATGTATTTGATCTGTATATTGATTGTGCACTTGTGTGTTGTTTGAACAGAGACCGCATAAACCACACATAACGGTGAGAGAACTTAACTCTGCAGATCTTGTAAATAGGTATTATATTGAGCAATGAGTAGGTTTCGGTTTTGATGAACCCACTCATGTGCCTATACATGATGCACTATGGTAAGAGTGCTGTGATGATTTGATATTACGGTGTTGATCGTATGTGTATGTAAGACTGCTTCCACGTACCTAGGCTATTGAACCAATATCGGCCATATGAGAGATGGTTTATGTCTACTGGACCATGGGAGGACCATGCTGTCGTCAGTTGCTGACTTGAGGGTGTCAGTATCAGCTAAGTTAGAGCTGGAGATATGTATTTTGACCGTGTCGGGACTTAATACTGGTCTCAGTGTAGTCGGCAGGCGTTACAGGTGGATAATGGCAGTGGTTTAATGATATTGATATATTACTTGGAATTATGCTTATTTTTATCAAGCATGTGATATTATTGAACTGTTGCTAACCTATTTTATATTTACTTAATTTGCATTGTTAATTATCCTTCACTGGGCTAGTTAGCTCACACCACTCACCTTTCAGGCGATGAACCCGAGGAGGAGGACCCTCTCTTTAGGCTTAGGGCGATTAAGCTGCGATGGTGGTTTGGGATTCCCCTGAAGGGGGAATACCCTTATTTGTGCTTTCGGGTTCGTGGAACCTTGGCTTTTGTAAAGTACCGGATGTGGTGCTTAGTTCCTTGAAAAACTTTATGTATCGAGACTATGACGTTGCTGTAGTCTGTTTGTTGTGACTTTGAATGATGAATCAATGGATGATTTTGTGTGATGATATTATGTGTTGATGTTGTTATATTTTTTGGGGCAGGCATATGGTACATGTTTGAGTCCACATGATGGGGTTATGTGTGACTTCTGGGCCCAACTGTTGATCCGACCAATGAGAATGCATGTTGTTTAGTTTATCTTTCAAAAAAAAAAAAAACCAGTCGCGTTCCGGGCCCACCGGTCGGGTCGGAGTGTGACAATAATACACCCAGTAGTATATTGCCAAACTTAGCCAATATATATCCAGAGATACATACTATCATATTGGTCAATATTTAAAACTTTAACTTGTCATTACCATCAATAGACCATAGATCTATAAGAAGAAAGAAACACATAAACATTCAAACCCATTTGTAATTCAACAACTTCTGTCTTCTGAGGATATAGTCCTTATATCCTTCTATTAGGACTAGTTATTTAGCTCAAAAGACTAGCTTGTTAGATAGAGTGACCCAAATCCCAACAAGTGGTATCAGAGTTAGGACGAGATGGCCAACGACGTTTTATCCACCGGAGAGACTCATTCGAATGGGTATTGTTGGATGAGCGAGTCCCACATTGGTTGTGAAGGGAGAGATCTAAAACGGACTTGAATCACTTATTAGGACTTGAGTCACTTGTTAGGACTTGAGTCACTCTACCTAATATGTTAATCTTTTGGGCTAGATAGTCTATCCTAACATCATGCAATCGTGAAATCATTTTTTCATCTTACAGAATTATGTTTAAGTTTCTCTCGAATAATTGTATTTGTAGTTTTAACATACACTTTTCATCCTTCTCAATTGCATCTTACTTTAATTTTTTTACATGTTATATATTTTGTAGTAACACTAAATCAAATGTAAATTAATTTGTGAATAGTGATATAAAAACTATTCTTTTAATTTTTTTGAAGACTAAGGTGTCCAAGCCTCTTAGAGCACCTAGTTAATCTTTTGAGCATATATGTAAACCTCTTATCTATACACTGGGTAAAACCAGGGAGGGTGGCCTTTTGAGAGAGTGAGAATTGAATTCAAGATCTCCCACTTGAAGAGGTAAATTATTGGTCATTACTCCAACACATTGAGTTTATAAAAACTAAAATTTAAATAAATAGAAGCGTGACACAAACTAAAATCTTAGGAGAGAGCTTGTGACTTTAAGATTTTACAATATGATAGAAAATAAATTAAAACAAATCAGACGTGATAATAACGTCTCTTAGAATCAAATGAAAGACCTTTAGAATGTTAGACTGACTTGGGTATGTAAAATTTTAAGAGATAGTTTGTGACTTTATGAAATTATAAAACAAATTAAATTAAACTAAATTATGAAGTTAGTTAAAAATAAAATAAAAATGGAAAATTAAATTAGGAAGTTAGTTAAAAATAAAATAAAAAAAGGAAAATTAAATTAAATTAGGAAGTTAGTTAAAAATCAAAATTGATGCCAGAGACGAGAGTTAAATAATTGGCGTCGTCCGGACTTGAACCGGAGACCTTCAGTGTGTTAGACTGACGTGATACCCAACTACAACACGACACCACTTGATATATTGCTTAAGAATAAATATATTTTAAAATTTAACAACAGCCCAGCTAAACTGTTCCTCGCCGCTGCTGCTTCGCCCACTTGTTTTTTTCTCCCAAAGCGATTTGCGAGATAAACCTCCTCCTTTCATTTTACAGTAATCACCCAGAACCCTAGAATCGATTTTTCTCTCTCTGAGTAAAATGTCGAATGCGTTGGACATGTCTCTAGATGATCTCATTAAAAGCAACGGGCGAACCACTGCTGCACCCTCCAATTTCAGGGCTCGGCTCAGAGGCGCCGGCCCTGACCGCCGCTTCCCCAACCGTTCCACAAACCGGTCCAACCCCTATGCCATGGCCCGGGTATCTATGCTTAGTTAATGCAATGTTTTGTTGGTTTCATCCTTAGCCAAATTTTTTCTTTTCTTATTTTTTCCCCTAAAATTCATGTTGGAGCTTTTCCCTCTTCACCTTAATTCTTCAAACAATGCCATTTTTTTTTTTTGGGACTTTTATTTCTCTCTTCTTGGACGAAGAGCAGCCAGCTCCAGCTCCAGAGACAGGATGGCAGCACGACATGTTCATCGATCAGTCGTCTGCGAGTGAGACAGGGACGAAGCTGTATGTTTCAAATTTGGATTATGGTGTCTCCAATGAGGATATTAAGGTAATTTTCCATTGTACTGTTGATTTAGTTCTTCAAATTTGTTATTTTTTTGTGGTTCAGCTGTCTGATTAGGTTTTGGAGGTTTGGATTTTGCATTTAGAATTACCTTCTTTCATAATTCCTGTTAGGGAGTTTTTACAAGTGTCCCATTTGGAATGCTTTTGATGATGGGTGTTGTTATTGTTGTCATTCATCTATCTAAAGTCTACTCATCATCATTATTGTGTGATGGACTACAACCCAACTATTCTCTTGTACAGCTTATCGAACTATCTTTGAACTGGTCCAAGATCTAGTAATTTCGGCAGTATTTAAGGAAACCATGGCCATTTCTACAAAATGGCAATTTAACTCAATGAAGCAACCTTTCTGTGGCAACAGTGCGTACTTACCAACAGTGCTATCAGCTCTTTAAGGCCCTTCGCTTGGTGGATATGCATGAGTTGTGAACTTATTAATAGTTGATTTATGTTTGCATTTTGGGTATTAATAACTAGGATTCATTATTATTTTAGCTATTTTATTTATGTTGGAGTCCTGCGTGGAAACTTGGTTGTAATTCTACTCTAAGTTGTATCACGCCTTTGAAAGTGCTAGTTTGAAAGTGATGAGTTGGAACTCTTTAAAGATCAGAAATTGCATTTCTTGTTATGATGTGATATAAATATGGATCGCCCAATAATAATGAATACTCTTTTTTATAATTTTCTTTACTTTTAATTTTTATACTCCTTTCGACATTAAGTGATTGCTACATGTGAAAGATGGGCTTTTCTACATGCATGGATATCTATTAAAGATGGCCCTTCGCTTGGTGGGTATGCATGAGTTGTGAACTTATTAATAGTTGATTTATGTTTGCATTTTGGGTATTAATAATTAGGATTCGTTATTATTTTAGCTATTTTATTTATGTTGGAGTCCTGTTCAGAAACTTGGTTGTAATTCTACTTTAAGTTGTATCACGCCTTTGAAAGTGCTAGTTTGAAAGTGATGAGTTGGAACTCTTTAAAGATCAGAAATTGCATTTCTTGTTATGATGTGATATAAATATGGATCTCCCAATAATAATGAATACTCTTTTTTATAATTTTCTTTACTTTTAATTTTTATACTCCTTTCGACATTAAGTGATTGCTACATGTGAAAGATGGGCTTTTCTACATGCATGGATATCTATTAAAGATGGCCCTTCGCTTGGTGGGTATGCATGAGTTGTGAACTTATTAATAGTTGATTTATGTTTGCATTTTGGGTATTAATAATTAGGATTCGTTATTATTTTAGCTATTTTATTTATGTTGTCCTGCTTGGAAACTTGGTTGTAATTCTACTCTAAGTTGTATCACGCCTTTGAAAGTGCTAGTTTGAAAGTGATGAGTTGGAACTCTTTAAAGATCAGAAATTGCATTTCTTGTTATGATGTGATATAAATATGGATCGCCCAATAATAATGAATACTCTTTTTCATAATTTTCTTTACTTTTAATTTTTATACTCCTTTCTACATTAAGTGATTGCTACATGTGAAAGATGGGCTTTTCCTACATGCATGGATATCTAATTACCTCTTTGACTACATAAATGGAAGAGGGATGGATTATCTCTCAAATACAGATGTGGGAAGAATTAAGAGGAGCAACAAGGAAATGGTAAATGCCTTGGGTTGTCGGTGATATTTCCACACTTAGGCATACATTAAAAAGGGAAAAAAAAATCAATTGGAATAGAATCACAAGAAGCATGAGGGCTTTGGAATTTGTCTCTGATTGTCAACTAAACAACCCACATGTGCAAGTTATTATATTGACATGGTCAATTGGTCTCATCAACTTCCATCATATCAAAGCCAGGTATATTTTTACTTTTAGATACATGGGACAACCATAGTCTTTGCAAATTGGTGTTGAATTTCCTAGGTTATTTTCTGATCACATTGTAGTTTTGTTACATACATGTGAGATTGAGAGGGAACCATCACCATTTAAATGAGAGTGGTTAGTTATAATGGCTATAATTGTCATACCTAGTTGATTTTTAGCGGAAAGAGTGTAACATGGAAGGGCTCGAGTTGTCTTTAAATTTAAGAAAAAAGAGGGCATTATGGAAAGTTGAAAATTTCAAAAAATAAAAAGAGAGAGAGAGAAGCTTGGTACTAATATGGACAAGTTGATGAATGTGTGTCATGCCTTGGAAATCATGGGGGATGTTTCCCAGTAACTATAGAGGAGATACAAGAGATTTAGCTTTGGAACCTCTAGAAATGAATAGAGGATCGAGAGCCATATGATTGAACCAAGGAAGCAAGAACTATGATTTCTTTTACCAACTCACTAGTTCAAGGAGAAAGCACAAATAAATTACAAAATTTAGAATTAGTGGAGAGAGAATCGAGGGGAAAGCCCTCTTAAAAAGGAGGGAAAAAAAGGAAAAACGAAAAGAAACGAACAGAAGGAAGGAAAATGAAAAGGAGAAAGGCATAATCTGTAGGAACGTAGTGGACTACTTTAGTACTTTATACTCAAATAATCATCAAACAAGACCACAAATAGCTGATGTGGATTTCTTTGGCTTGCCTCAGAACATGTTTTTTTTTTTTTCATTTGAGAGGTAATTCAATGAAGGAATGTGGGGTTTTTATTTGTGTGGATGTCCACAAATAAGGCTTCGAGTTTGGGTGGATTCAGGTATAGCTTTCTTTTGACATTACAATTCTTAAAAAAAAAAAAACAAAAAAAAGAAAAAAAGCTTTCTCCTAACATTGTTCAAATAAATAAAAATGACACTATGAAGGTTTTTGTTGTGTTCTATGAACATGATAATGTTTTACAAAAGGATGAATTCCTCTTTGCTACCTTAATACTGAAAGGAGAGTGAGCATTGCATACTCTGTGAGTGTGTAGGGAATGGCAACTGGTTGAGCTCAGGTTGAGTTTAAGTTGTGCTGAGCTCAACCCTGATTTACAAGTGACAAGCCCGAATCCGAGTTTGATCCCGACATTGGCTTGAAATGCATGCTCAAGCTCTATCTTGACAAGCCCGAAGTAGACAAAAAGCCCAAGATCTTATTAATATTTACAAAACTAAAAATAAAATATTTTCATATAGAGGAGTGAGAAAAAATTACAAAATTTTAGAACAATAAGAGAGAAAATCTCATTGTCACAACCTAGAGGTTGTGGGTTCAAGTACCATGGGCGTTAGATGGGTAGTCAGTCCATAGAAATAATCTTCCAAATCTAAAAAATAAAGAAATAAATTATAAAAAAAGAACGAAATGATATTTAAAAGGCGAAAACCTAAACAAAGTTTATAATAAAGGAAAACTCAGATTTTAAAAAAGAATTAGAAAAAGAAAAGACGAAGAAGCTAACCTCTGAAATAGAGAAAATAAAAAGAAGATAGAAAAGGAAAAGAAAGAGATCACCAAAATTTAGATGATGTATCTTATAAAAAATATGAAAAAAGAAAAGAAAAAGAGGCTTACCTCTATTTTGAATCTTGTTTTGGGGTGAGCTTTCCTTAGACTATAAAATGGAAAAGGAAAAAATAAATGAAATGAGATGAGATTGAAGAAATCAATTTGAAAAAAATAAAAAATAAGAGAGAGAGAGCGATGTTGGGGAGGGAGGGAGGGAGGGAGGGAGGGAGATGAAGAGTGGGAGAGAGAGACATTGGTGTTGAGATATATTAGGATTTATTGATGTATTTCCTGAGGAGTTCAATATTTGCAAGACCTAGATGATGGCCATTGTGATAGGTGGGGTTGCGTGTTTGAAATCCACAAAACTTACTATGTTGCTCCTTCGATCATTAGCTCAATACTGCTCCAATGCTTGCTTGCATGCGAGGTATCACAGTTCATAACAACTGCTTGGAGAAACCTGCACTATAGACGGATCCACCTATGTACCGTCTGTAGAGACAAAATAGTCCAACAATTTACACTGTTAGTGCAATAATGTATTTCTTGGTGTTTAGAATCAATATCATCGACATGTGCAATGCAGTGCCAGCCTGGTGGCATTCAAGACGCTATCATTCCTGTGACGCCGCCGCATAGTCAGCCTGATGACTAATGACATCACACCTGCGATAACGAACAATGTCATCTCTACATCAAACTACATAAATGTGGTGTAGATGCTTTGTCATATTCGCGCCCTCCTGAAGAAAAGCTGCGGCTACCGCATGTTATCACCGTGCACTAGGTCTACAGTAAGTCCCCCTGAAGGTTCAAACTTTGACACGATATCTTGTGTCCTAGGAAACTGCATGTGAAGGTTGCATGACCAATTTGACAGCGATCCTGTGGCAACCCTAAAAATGAGGACTTAGGGCTCATAGGTTTGCCGCACACTAATGGGTTGATGTTGTGGAGATATCCCTTACAATGAAATACCCCAGATACAATGAAATACCCAAGATATAATGAAATACAAATTATAATTCCAACCCAAACAAAAACAAAAACATCACCAAATACCCCTAAAGGCCCTAGCAAGATGACCTTCATGTGGTATTGTCCTCTCTGGTGTCTTCTTCTTGTCTTCTTCTTGTCGATTGTATGTCAGAGTGTTTAGGTTGTTGTCTGCTGAATGAGCCATTAGATTCATCTGTGGAATGAGATGATCCGACGGAAAGAGATGTGTGCCTCTCATGTGCGAAGTGCTGCCACTGCTTCACTAACCCTGCAATGATGCTGGGAGGAGGCTACATAACTCCTGAGAAAGGTCCTCCTGACGTACATCACCACACGGCCTCGTCCCTACTGGCTTGTGTTTTTTTGGAGTGACATCTGTCCTTGCCTAAACTGCTCCGAGTGTTATCCTTTCAACAATCGAAAGGGGTGGTTGGAACAAGGCAAGATAGAGCATTGGTGAACCTGGAGAACGAATCCTGGTGTGCTGCGAAAATGATAACTCACAAAGCAATAAATCCAGTCAAACCATGCAAATAAATCTAGAGAATCCTCGGTATCAATAACCAGTAAATGATGAGAGTCCCACTGCGAAAACACTGCCAACAGCTGGAAAAAATTCTACAGCACTGCCTTCCTAGTTGTGTATTATGCCAATAACCAGTTTGTTGCCCAGAAAAATCTGCACACTGTATGAGAAAATTCTTAACTGGAGGTTACAGAAGTCCAAAAATTGCATTCTGCACGCTGGAAAGGTCACTAGAAGATATACCAACTGTATTCAGATTTTTTCTGAACCGAATGATATATCAAATCTGCTCTGCAATACAGTGAAAAATCAGTATCCTGCACTCTTAGATTCTGATCAATCTAGTTCTACGCACCGTTACGAAAAAATTCATAACTGGAGCTACAGACCTCAGATTTAAGCATGCTTTATATTTCAGAAAGTAGATAGAGATCTAGTTATGCTCAAAATTTCAGAATTTTTTGAGCAGGATTAATAAATCAAAACTGACTGTAAACCGAAGATCAATTCTCACACTGTAATCTGATGCACAGTTCTGTATCAGTCCACTAATACTGCAATATATCAGGTTAGGAATCTCGGAGTGAAGCAAATAAATTATTTCCGTACACAGAGAGATCTATCCTCCATAAATTTTTTAGATTTTTTGAATCTGCTTTGATGGACCAAACACTGTCTGCAATCCAAAGATAAATCCCAGTCTGCTCTCTGAAAGACAGTTTGAACAGTTCGATAAAACAACAATATCTCGAGCTAGGAAACTCGGATTGAGGAAAATAAAATATTTCTGGAATCTTCTCAGAAAGATCTATCTGCTGTAAAAATTTCAGATTTTTTGAAGTTCCTACTGTTCCCAGAAAATTTTGCAGTACGACGTCTACCGTAGGGACTGTACTGGATTCTCAATCAATCTGAATTAAATACACCGGTTCATAGAAGTAATGTTCGGAAAATCAGATCAAGTCCAAAATTGAAAATAGAATGCAACAAAGGACTTGAAATCAAATATGCGTGGTTGAACAAAAATCAGAAATATTTGCAAAATGAAGACCGAATTCCCAAGAATCTCATTTTGATTGTAACTGAAGGCAATCCGAAGCTCTAGTGACCAACTGATGGTCAATATCAGATAATGAAAACAGTGGTATTCACAAAACGAACACTGAGTTCCCAAGAACTGAGGCTCTGACATCCACCCAATGCAATCAGTGGTCTTTGCGAGCAAACACTGAATTCCCAAGAACTCAAGCTCTGATATCCACCTGATGCAGGCCTGGGTCGAATTTGGTGAAAATCCAACCCAGACGCGCAATGTTTAGAGTATGGTCTCTGAGGACCTGCGCATCCAATCATTGTTAATGAAAGGATTCTGCGTGATTACGAGCTTGGTGACCAAAACTCGAATCAACAAGGTTTGTAGGAATTCAATTACGCTTGTGGAGATTAGATTAAGGTCTCTCTTAATTTTATCAGATTGGAATTGCGGAAGCGAAATAAATAGAGCTATATGAGATTCGAAATTCACAGTTTTAATCTAAAAACCATAAAGCACAATCGAATTAAAAACACTGGTACTTACTTGCACAAAGAAAATGGACCAACGTCCGATAGACGGCCGAAGCTTGAGTCCTTCGACTCTTAAAACGGCAACTCATATTGACTCTCCAAATTTCCCAAAGGAATTTGTAAAAATTGCATTAATCAGAAAATTGGGTCATGGAAGCCAAGTCAATTTCAACCATTGTGATCAAGGTCCACAGAAGAGTCTGCCAATGTGAAATACTGGACCATTAGCCCTGATGCCTCCATCAGGCATCTAGGTGGTATGATGAAAAAAATGTAAAAATGATCTTATCTAGGTTGAAAAGAATGGCCTCAATTGAGGTAAGATTTGGGCTTTTGGCTATAAAGAAAGGAATAATGTAGTTGAAAAATGTATTCTCTCTAGCTGGTTGCGAGTTGAATGAGTTAAAGTGGATTGTTTTAGGTCTGAATGCAGGTCCAAACTGCAGTGAGAACATGGTTTTATGGCCAGCTCCTTGCTGATATGTGGATATCTATAACTATTTTTTTCTATAATAATACTATGTTACAAATATAGAAGATAAACTAAAAGAGGAAAACCTTAAAGTTGGTAAGTACAATATTTTGGTAAGCACCAATAAAGGAAAAGACTAAATTGGAAAATACAATAATAGTAACAGATAAATTAAAGAAACTGCTAATAATGATAATGGTAATGATGATAATAATAACAGTAGTAATAATGAAGTAATATACATACCAGGCCTGGCCAGTGCATACACACCAAAGAAAAAAATCTATAAATTTTCACAGCTATTACAGTTGTCAAGTCTAGAGGCTGTTAGTTTCTCTGATCTGATCAGTCTACTTAATTGGTTAGTTCCGTGTTTTTTGTTTCACATCCAAGAGAAAAGAGTTGGATTTTATTGTGACAACTTAAATATATTATTTTCCATTTCAGAGAAGGTGTATATTATTTTATTCTTTGTGATATTGTTTTCTGACATTTGCTATTAAAGAAAAGCAGTAAGCATTGTGAGATTCAGTGGCTCACGAGTTTAGCTTTGTCCAGGAGCTCTTTTTGGAAGTTGGTCCTTTGAAACGATATTCAATCCACTATGATAGAAGTGGAAGATCTAAGGTATCTCATGAAGTTCAGTTTGTCTGGCTTTGCCTTCAAAAACAAAGTTTGGGTTTACCTTTTGGAAAAAAAAAGTTTTGAGTTTTCTGCTTCTCTTGTTCATCCAGTCTGAAGCTTTTGCGCTCCACCTTAATGAAGATCCTTTCTTATAGGGAACAGCAGAAATTGTCTTTGCAGAAGAGGCAGATGCTGCAGCAGCTGTTATAAGATACAACAATGTGCAACTTGATGGGAAACCTATGAAAATCGAGATTGTAGGAACAAATATTGTAACTCCTGTTGCGATGCCTATGAATGGCATATTGGGAAATCCTTATGGAGCTCCCCGAAGGTATACATTGTTTTTTATGTATTTTAGACGAAATTCAATGTTGAATTCTATTGAAGAATCGATTGCATATTACAACTGTGGTTTTGTTCACACACACATATCAATGTGAAGGGTTTAGTTGATTGCACGCTTGATGCAGGACAAGGGATAGGATAACCCAAAATGCCTAAATGTGGTTCTCTAAGAATTAAGAGGGATAAAAATAATGCACCCTAAATCTAAAATGAGCTGAAATTAATCAATCAATTAATAAATGCAATTAATTAATATAAAATTTATCACAGATAATCACGCAAGACATCCCTAGAATTTGATGTAAACAAATACATGCAAGATTTAATAAAATGGTGAAATAGCTTTGAATGAACTGAACACATATATGACTTTAATTGAAAAGACATGGTTTTAAATAACATGTGCTTTAAATGAGGGAATAGAAAAGAAGGAAGACGATGGGTAAGGAAAAAGGAGAATATGGGGTTACGGTGAATAAATGGGATCATACAAAATGTGACGGGGAATAAGGAGGGGAATAGGGATTACGGCAGCAGTATACAGGAAGGGGAGAGGGTGACAGAAGCATCTTTGGTGAGATTTGGAGGTGGCGGAAATAGGAAAGGGCCTAGCAGGGTTGGGCAATGTTGTAGGAGGGGCTACAAGAGGGTGCAGAAGCAAGGGGATACTCAACAAGGGGTGGTGAAAGCTGTTTAACAGATCTGGGGTAGTTTTGTGCAGCCGGGAAAAGGAAAAAGAGAAAGGGAAAAGAGAGAGAAGATATGTACTTGGATTGAGGAAGATACTTCTCGCCTATTTCGTGGCTTCTCGCTGTCTTCGGATTCTCTCCAAAGATTCATTGATTTCTCACCAACTTCCGTGGATTCTCACGATGGCCTTGTGCACGAGGCAAAGAAAATTCTTTTCATTTCGTTAATTGATTGCCCTAATGAGGCTTACAATGTATTTATAATAAACACACCAACAAAATGATGAAAATACTCTTAAGTGTAAAATAAAATAAAATACCCTCAAATAAAAATAGAAAATTACATCAAAAGACAACTAAATAAAATAAAACCAAAATAAATCACTGTCGATCCAATGTTCCGCATCAACGCTTGTATGTGGGACCCACCAATGATGATCCAACATGGGTTTGTTTCACATGTCTATGCTTGAATTTTTGAAATACCTAAAAATTGCCTCACTTGGATAGATCAAGATTTAGGGTTACCGTATCCCTGGTGCCATTGACTTACCCGGTGTGTACGAATAGGGGGATTTTCACACACCCCGGATGACTAGTCGGGTGCAACGTCTGGACACCTCCGGGCCTCAAAAAAATTGGATAGATGAAGACATTTTTTAAAAGGGTGCAAAGTTCAGGGATTGAAAAATAGTTTGAAGTGATCATATTTTTAGGGCTTAAAAAATTGACTTCAAGAAACATAGGATTACTACTTCATAAATGTCATGCAATGTCGATCTCCTCCTCCACTTTGACATCCTCCACAACCCCATCCCTGCCGGGGCCATCGTCCTTCCCCACATTGAGCAGTGTCGCACGTGTCAGACAACTAAGTCGAGGAGATAGAATGTAGGGTTGTAAACTTGTCCCATTTTGCACCATGGCAGGATTTTAACATGGATTTTGTTTTGGGCCTTCCTAGGACTTCTCATGGTCATGATTCTATTTTTATGGTGGTTGATAGATTTTTCAAAAATTTGGATCATTTTTTTCCCTTGTTCTAAATGTTTGACGCTATAGAAGTGGCAAAACTGTTCTTTTACAGAAATTGTGAAGACTTCTTGGACTCCCTAAAATCATTGTTTCTGATAAGGATGTCAAATTTATGAGCTATTTTTGGAAAACCTTGTGGACAATATATCTCAACAAATGATGGGGACAAAGATGCAATTTTCTTCTGCCTATCATCCCAAATTGATGGCTAAACTGAGGTGGTCCGTTGAAGTCTAGGCAATCTGTCAACGTGTCTTGTTGGGGATAATGAGAAAAATTGGAATTCTATTCTTTCTATGGCTAAATTTGCTTACTATAGCTCGCTCAACTGATCAACTGGTTTGAGTCCTTTTGAAACAGGTTATAAACCTAAGTGACCTATAGATCTGTTTCTCGTTTAACCTACATCTGATGCTCTACAAAGGACCACCAATTACACATGATCCTACTCCTTTGTGATCACAAAGCCTCATCAACTCATCTTACTTCATCGCGTACCGTTCTCCCCAGTGCCCCATTTGAAACTTCCATTTTCTACCCCTACCCCTCTTATGCCTGCATCTGAAAAATATTTATCTTTTTTTTTTTTTTCCTTCTTTTTCCTCTTCTTCTCCTTTTCCCTCCATTTTTTGAACCTGAACTAGGGCCAACCAAGGCCAGAATCATGATCTTCAAGCTGCTAGCCGCCAAAATCTGGCCGACCGTATGGACATGGTTCATTTGGACTGTTTTTGCCCCCTTTAGTCCCCCATGAAGTTTCCCCGCCCTACTGCTAATTTTGTGCAAAAATCCCCAAACAGTCTCCATTCAAGACCTATTTTGGGTGTGATTTCGAGTGGGGCCTAGTTTTGTAGAACTGTACTATTTCTCTTGTGAGGGGAATCTTTTGAACGTGTTGGTTCTGACCTTAGGAGATTTGGAGGGTTTGAACTCTACTTGTGATGCTTTTTAGGGATTAATGTGCTCTAATGCTGTAGAACTCTTTAGATCTCTATATTGATGCTATTTGCTTAGATCTTGTAATTTAATTCATTGATTGCAAACTTTAAACTTCTGAGTCAATATTTAAAATATGTTTCGCATGCATATAGCAGTAGATATCATTTTGAGTTATGAATTTTTATCATTGCATGCTTAGATCTAGGGTTGTAGGGTACTTCAATCTCATTTTAGGGTATACCACACTATTGTCCTGCATCACATGTCTAGACTGTTGTTGTTTGAAGAATGGATTAGCAGCTATTACAATTTCATTATATGATCTTTGTTTGATCAGTCTAAACATATCTAAAAGGATCTTAATATCCCCTAACAGTGGGTGGTCATGACTCATGAGTCCCTTATCTCTTGTATATAAAATCTTGATGGGACCTGCCCTTTTTTATCTTAAATTGAAGAAAATAATTATATTGTCTGTAAATAAAAAGTGGTTATGATCCATTAGCCTCTCCCCAACAACACGTACTTAATGGATGCCTATGATTCCACCCGAATGAGTTGGCCAATTTATGATCCATTTTCAATCTAAAAGGGCCCTTTTCTTTGGATTTATTTAAACAAGCTCTACGCTTACCATTATTTAAAAAGGTCACATAAGTGTTGGTAATATTTCTAAAGAAATGCCCCGCACGAGGTAGCTCAACTGGTAGAGACTCTATCTTAGGAACCAGAGGTCCCAGGTTCAAGTCCCGTAGTAACCCGATGCAAGTGGCTTGCGGGGCGTTTGTGTGCATCCATAGTTGTACCCAACACCCTCGTACTTGGGGAGAGCTGGGGCTTTTGGGGTTCCTCTCATAAAAAAAATAAAGAAATACCATGACCATGTGAGCTAATCATCAATCGGTGTTTGCTGTGACTATACACCCATTTGAAGGTTAACATCACTGAATAGAGTAAGTTGGTTAAAAAATATTTTTTATGGAATTGTAATATCTGAAAAATCTACTAGGTTAGATGACCGTATATTTGGATTTTAAGTCTCAAGAATTAATGATGACAAGAGCACTTAGTTTCAATCCAACAAGTGTAACTTTGATCATGATCAAATTGGAGGGCATAGCAAGTGAACGACATGTATTGGGTGTAAGGGGAAGAAGATGGTTCGTAAAAAAAGGGCCTCATTTGGTGCAAATTGTCATCAACAAGCACAGATAATTTTCAATGAGAAGTTGACCTTCAGCTAATATGAAGTTTTATCAAAAGATAGGGACTTTTTTAGAATTATAGAAATCATAGAGGCTTCATTTAAATAAATTCAAATGACAGAGGCATTGTTTAAGAAAAAAACCCCTTTTTTAGTTGGTTGA
Source organism: Chimonanthus salicifolius (assembly GCA_013350335.1). NCBI lineage: Eukaryota > Viridiplantae > Streptophyta > Magnoliopsida > Laurales > Calycanthaceae > Chimonanthus > Chimonanthus salicifolius. The sequence goes on from CM023539.1 coordinate 32,396,312, forward strand.
CCATTAGCCATTTTTTTTTCAAATGGTATTGGCCATTACCATTTTTTTTTAAATGGTATTGACCATTATCCATTTAGTATCTTCTATCTTAGTTTGTGACCATTTTCAAGTTAAAATAAACTCTGGGATTTACCTTTTTTTTTTTTTCATTCGGAGAAAATGATTAGGGCATTTAGTTATTGTTTTTCCAAGCCAATAGAAGCAACTAAGAAAGCTAAATTTACAGTTATTTTCTAGGCTTAAAATTTATGGGCGTTAGGCAATCGGCCAATAAAATAATTTGCCAAATCCAAATATAAAGGCCAACTCCGGATTGATGGGATGAATGGCTTAGATGATGATGATGATGTATGGGCCCCAAGTTTGAAGGAGTTATTGGAATGAAATTTTAGTATCTTGGAAGGGAATGGTGAATGCTTTAGCAGTATGGACATGGCTCTTTGGATGATAGAAGTAAAACCAGGGAGTCCTTTGAGCTGCTTCCCTTCAGGCAAATGTTAAAGTCAGTCTCTCTTGTGGTCCACCATCTTTGGATAAAACAAGGGATGGGAGCTTAAAAGTTTGAAATGGAGAGGGAACAATGAGTGTTTCCTTGCATGCCCAACTTGGTTTCTATCTCCCCCACTTTTTGGGAAAGGTAGTGCATTGAATAGTGTTCCTCTCGAATACGTTTTTTTAAAGACCAAGTTGTCCAGGCCTCTTAGAGCATCCGACTAATCCTTGGGGCATGTGCAAACCTCCCTATCCACACACACAGGGTTACGCTATGGGGAATGACCCTTTTGTGCTTAGAGTAATGTGAACCCAAGACCTCCTGTATCTCAAGCGAGTTCTTGACCGTCAAGCCAACCCTCACGAGTTTTCTCTGTTACAAATTGGGAGAATTTTTTTGGAAATTCTAAAGATCCCCTAAGTTTTCTCATAATATCAGAAAACCCCTTGAGTTTTCATTAGAATCTCAAAACCCCCCTTGATTAAAAGTCAAACCTAAATTCACTATTACTTGCCATGTAAAATGTTTAAAATGACGGCTTGAGCTTCTAAGAATAGACTGGAGGTCTTAGGTTCGATTCTCCATGAAGTTACCTGACACATAAGGCTTGCAAGTGGTTTCATACATCCATGGGACTAGTTTCATCTCTAATGTGGGACAGGGATACTGATGTAGCACGTGTGAGGAGCTTCAATCAGTGAGACTCTTGCCTTTTTTGGAAATACAGCAATACAAATTTGAAAATAGCCAAAAAAAAAAAAAAAAAAAGAGATGAGGATGGAAACCGATGAAAGTGGAAACCCTCCGACAAAGCTCGAGATTTTCTCTTCTTTCTTTTCTTTCTTTATTTATTTATTTGATTTCTTTCTTTTATTTTCTATTTTTGTTTAGGATGGAATATGTATAAAAGGCCCTCTTTGAGTTGTAAAAAGAACATAGATTATTGAATATGAATTAATTGGGATTTTCCCTAGATATCTTCTCCTCCCCCGGCGGATTCCTATTCTCCTTTCTCTTCTCTCTCTGCTCGTGGATTCGAGTATTCCTTCCAGTTTGACAGAGCTCTCTTCTCTTCCTCTTTCGGCTCTGCTGCAACAACGATTGGGCACCCCCTCAGTCTCGCTCCTACTGCCAGAAGAGGACCAAGGCCCCTTTCGCATCCTCTCTGCATGTTGGAGCAGAAGGACAATCATGCCAGACCCTCCTTTCCTTTCTACAACCATCCCCTGCTTCTTCTTTCCCAAATCCAATTTTCCTCTCTGCTGCCCTTCACGCTGCTCAGCCTTCCATGCCGTTTCCTTCTTTATTCTTCCAACCTAAGAATCGTCCATTCATAAACCCATCTTCTTGCCACCCAGAAACCCAGCCAATCTCTTTATGATTTCTTTTCCACTTAGCCTTTCTTTCATTTAGAGCTTTAATACCCACCACCTTCAGCCCACTTTCACCATCGTCAATGCCTTGTCCCATTTATTTATTTATTTTTATTCCTCCACTTTGACCCATTATATCTATCATTTTAACCCATTTAACGATCATTACCCCATTTAATCCAATATTAAGTTATACTTTAACCGAGTCACCCATCTATAAATTCAACCCAATCCTACCCGCTGCGTCAGATACCCATGATATTAAGAGAGAGAGAGAGAGAGAGAGAGAGAGAGAGAGAGAGAGTCTAGTCAAAATGACAAAAATGTGAGGAAAAAAATCTTTGCTTATCCCTCACTTTTTCGTGAAATGCCCATTTATGTTTGAACAAGTAGCACACCATATTTTTATTAATTTTATTTCCTTTGAATTATATTTTTATGGATGCTTTGATATTCTCTAAAAATTCATGAATTTTTTAATATTTTCATGGTAATCTCTCACTTTTTTCTTGTTAGTCTCATCCTTTATTATTTTCTTATTATTTTTCATGTAATATTTTTATTATTTTATCAAAGATTTGTAACTGAGGTCTCCCCTCCCCCCTTCTAGCCTCATCCACTTTGAGTTAATGTTCCCCAAGGAAGCTGCCCTTTTTCCACCCCAAGGTTTCTTTGTTCACACACATTTTTCTATGCTATCAATATTTGTATTAGTGTTATATAGCATCGATTGTTATAATCTTCTTGTGGAGCAAGATATTATCTTCATTGAGAAAGTATAAGAAAATTCCCATACATCATATGGCTCAAAAAGCCAACATTTTATTTCAGTATGAAAAATCCCTTAAACTTTTACACATTTTGAGAAAGCTCTGTTTTAAGGGATTTTGCAAGATGTTGAAGATTTCACTCTCGCTTGCTCTCTCTAGTTATGTGATGGGATTGTAAAGAAAAGAAGAGATTTAATGAAAAGAATTGGAGACGCAATGATGATGGAGAAAGGAGAAAACGGAATAGTTGTTGTGATCGATTTTTATGATAGAGCTTGAGCAAAGAGGTAAAGAGAGGACAAGATCCAGGAGCTAGAGTTCCAGTTTGGAAAGGAGTGATTTTATTTTTCAGAAAACTGGACCTTTCAGACTTAAAAGTGATTGGCACTTCTTTTCCAGATTAGCATAATAGTTTACTCTGTATTCATCACATGGTTCTGTTGAAGTACTGTAATAAATTTGAGTCTTTTTTTCTTTCTGAATTTCCTCTTGAGATGAACTAATACTATTTTACTTATTGCTTTAGGACATCTGATGCATTTGTGGCATTATTTGAGAATTTTTATAAGGATATCTTTTGGATTTTTGTCAAGATCCATGTATAATACCGTTTACATGCTTTTTTTTTTTTGCCTTTGATGGTAGTTTCTCGAAATGTGTATCTTGCATGCGAAAATTCTCTCATTTGTCATAGTTATGTTTTGTTACAGTGGAAGGGACATGGGATACTCCATGGCACGGTCTCGAGGCAGTGGCAGAGGTGGCCGTGGATGGAGAGGAAGGGGCCGTGGACGAGGGAGGGGCCGTGTTGAACAGATATCTGCAGAAGATCTTGACGCCGATTTGGATAAGTACCATGCAGAAGCAATGGAAACTAACTGAAGTGATGCCTTTCCTGCCCGTTTCGCTTCGGTCTTCCACATGTTAGTATGCATGGTGGATGAGAAACATCCGAAAATGTTTGCCTCACCTAAGCAGTGTAGTTTTTAGGGGAAGGCAATGCATTAGAGAACTGTTACTAGTTGAAGAGGCCTGGCCTTTGATTATCACTATCACGATTATTATCTTGAATGTGGTTTCAACATTGTACTTTGTTTCATAGTAGCTGGTCAGTTTCCTTTCTATGTGGTGAGATGGAGCAGAAACTCATGCTTTGGTGGTCCAAAGCAGATGCGGTGCGTCATTTACATGTAAGAATTGATGATGGTGCAGCAATGTTACCCATTGGAGGGTAGTGACTGTTTTGATCAGTTGAAGGTATTTTCACATCTTTTTCTGCTTTTCCCCCCTCTGAGACTGTAATATTCTCTTCAATCATGTGCCTATGCATTTTCCTGGATGCGCTGTAAATGCTGCGACAGACAGTTGCTCAATTCCCTTATGTCCCATCCCCCTCTTGCGAGTGAGATGAAGTCCCATTGAATGTGTACTATCACTTTTATTTAAGGGAATTGACAGGTACACTTGTGTTTTTGATTACTAGGGATGTGCTTATCTTTTTTAAGTGGTGGAAAAGTATATCAGTGTCCTTCATTATTAAAAACACCAATCTCTGTATCCCTTACCTTCTTCAATTTGGGTTTCTTATTTCGTTTTCCTTTTTTTTTTTTTTTAATTCCTGAGAATGATGTTGTATCAGAGCTGATTGAGCTTAATCCCACGAGGGTTTGTCAATGAAGAAGATCCTGGGTTGCTCCTGACCTGAATCTGTAGGATTCAAGCCAGGATATGATATGGTACGTCATATAACCCAAATCCCAGTGTTCAACTGTGGGATCTTATTCAGATCCAAAACAGACTGTTAATAAGTGTGCACGTTACATTAATAGCATTGATTAATGGCATTTCCATGGATCTAGAATTCAGTCAGAGCTGCAGCAAAAAGGACATGTAGGGTTTTTTAATAATGTTGGTATGCTAATATATTTTGATATTATATTTATTAATTAATGATAAATTAATATTTTGAAAAAGGGATTCATGTGAACACTCCCAAGTTTTATAAGGGAACACTTCCTTACTACTTAGATTAAAATGACTAAAATGCTCTTTGATTATTTTTTTAGTGTAAGAGATGAGTATCATTTCAGCAGGACATTTTATGATTTTACTTAAAAGTATAGTAGGATGTGTTTCCCCACAAATAATGGAGGTGTCCCATCAATACTCTCTCAAAAATATTTGTTATATTTTAATCAGGGAAATAGCATTAGGTGAACCTTGGTATGACTACTGGAACCAATGCTTTAAAATTCATCCTGATGTATTGTGTTGACCAATGGGGTATTTAAGGGTGTAATTTAGTCATGGGTGAGTGATTCAGATTTCAGAGGCTTGATTTGGGGCAGACTTGGCCTCATGTGGAACTCTTAATTCCATTGTGTTATAGCTGTTTATTTTGTGCCATTTTGAGTTCTCAATTATTCAAGAGAATTATAAGAGGCATCTCTAATTTTGGTAGTAGAATATGGCTACATGTTTAGCTACTTTGTGAGAGTTTTTCAAAATTAAATTCATTAAGATGTGCTAATTTTAAAGATCTTGAATGGATTATAGTGCGAAGCTAATCTGGATGAGAACCTTAGAACTGCTTTTAATGATGGAAATATGAAATTGTCAAGTTTTTTTGTTGAAAGCTATCGCTACATGCCCCATTTTGTCAATGGTGATGCCAATCGTTGATGTATCTGTTTTGTGCTTGGAAAAGATTTTCCTTTTTACTAAAAAAAAAAAAAAAAAAAAAAAACAGTTCTATAACTTGATCTAAAACTTTTGAAAATGTAAAGGGAGAGAACAGAGTTAGAAACCCAGTGAAATTAGTAATCTGGCAGCAGGTGTGTACACCAAAAGGCTAGGGAGGATTGGGAATTAGGGATAAACAGAGGTAAACAGTGAATGTCTATCAAAATTGATCTTAAAAAAGCCTTTGATAGTGTTAGCTGGGATGCTGGTATTACCATGCTCAAAAGGATGAACTTTGATAGTGTTAACTGTATTAGGGACCCTTCCGTCTCTATTCTAATCAATGGTACCCTAATGGTTTCTTTCCAAGCTTGTGTGGCCTTTGTGAGGGTGACCATTTGTCTCCCATTCTCCACTTTGATATGGAAACCTTCTCTGATCTTCAACTGCTGGTGGACTACGTTGTTATTAGAACTCCCATCCACAGAAGGCATACGGCTGTTAGATATCAAGATTCTGCGACATGAATAGCCCTTGGGTTCCTTGGAATGATTTATCTAACGGTCTTCATCTCCTAATTGGCAGATTCAATGAGAAGATATGGAAGCTGTTGGTTTCTCTTTTCTTTCCAGCTCTTATCTAGCATGTTTGGAGGAAAAGAAACTAACGGATTTCTTTGGGCTAGTCATTGTTGCTAGGGATTTATTTTTATTTACCGCTCTCACATCCAATATCCTTTTTGTGTTGTAATGGAGACGGATTTTGACAGTGCATGGCTTCACTCCGGATGCAGTTAAGAGGTCAGAGTCCAATCCTCGTGTTACTTTGCATGGGTTTAAGCTCCTAGTTTCCTCCTCCTCCATTGGTCACTATTGCTAACAAAACGGGTAGGATTCTAGACTCCGTTTGTTACTCATGGACTGGATCCTAAGTGTTCAATAATTTTCGGACGGGCTGCTGACGAGTTTAAAAATGGACATTGGTCTTGATAAAATAAACATTTAGGTTAAAAAAATGAGCTAACATAAAATTTTAGGTTAATATGGGTATTGGGCTCGTTAGCAAAAATTTTAAGTTAAAAATAGATATCGGGTCCAGTAACATAAAATTTAAGGTTAAAAAGTTTGATATTGGGCCTGATAGCATCTAAATTTACCTATAAATTCGATATTGGACCTGACAACAACAACTAGGGTCATTAAACGAGTCAAATGGACAATCAGACCTTTAATGGGCTGAAGAGAGTCTGTTAAGTTTATTGGGCTGGGCCGGATCTAAATTTTAATCAATCTTGTGTTACTGGGGCAGACTGGATCCTAACCATTTTCTTATCGGATCTGGACTTGGATCCTGCCGGTGGGGGCAGATCCAAGTCCCTTTACAAGCCTACTGGTGCCTCTCTCTTCAATTCCTTTGGGACTTGAATGGACGATTTTATGCCTTCTTCCTATCCAACGGATCTTGTCAAATGGGAGCGGAGTACTCTCAACCCAATTCTACTTATGCCTATTTTTGCCTGTAATGACCGCTTCCCCAACTGATTTCTTTGATGCATAATGAGGCTTTTTGATGCTTTCGTAAATAATATTGTTCTTAACATTTGGTGAAAGTATTTCATGGTTTTTTATACATAAATTAAAAAAAAAAAAAATTTATTATTTCCTAACCTGATGTTAAGTGTCGGCTTTTGGTTGTTTTTTATTTTTCCCCTATTAAGCTGTGATTTTACTCTCTTTAATGAAATTCTAACTTTCCTTCAAAATTTTAAAATAATTAATTGTAACATTTTGATAATTTTATGTTATTTTTCGTCTTTTTCATATTTTTTATTTTTTATATTTTAGTTTTTTTCCAAAACAATGAAAGTGGGAATGCCAAAATGTTTTGATACTAAGACAACTGGAATCGATTTCAAAACAAATCTAACAACAATGTTTGAAGTTATATTTTAAGCAATCGAATCAAGTTTCTTGTCAACTCAACACCCAATCACAAAACTTGGTTACTAGGTCAAATAAACCGGTCATCAGGTGGGCTTAAACTAGATCAAAATGCGCTTTAGTCTAATTAAACTGAGTAACTATTAGACTTAAAACATACGACTTTGGTCAAGTTGAACAAGTTAAGTGTGATTGAATTGCTTTGTATAAGACTTGAAGGAAATGGGTCTATAAATAAAATAATTAATTGATATGTATTAGAACTTCAAAGTTATGTAACTGAAAATTAATAATTGTTATGAATGACATATAACTCATGCTCATATTTATTTCGATAATTTCACATCTTTTATCATCAATGGCTTCATTTTAGTGATTTAGTAGTTATATTTTTTATAATTTATATTTTGTTAGATAAATTTGTACAAATTTAATAAAATTAATTCTATAAATTGAATCAAATAATTTGATTAGCCTGTCAAATCACCTAGTTGACCTAATTTTGCAATTGACCAAATTCTAATAAAAATATAAAAATATAAAAATATGAACTGAACTGTTGATTGATTCTCTCTTGATTAAACCCATTGATTCTCTTGATTAAACCGAGGGCTTAAATATCGTTGTTGCCAATATATCGGCTGATATATATGTAGATATTCAAATATCGGCCGATATCAGTGACATTATTCTCTTTACTCCTTTTTTTTTCAAATATTGGTCAATTTATTTTTTAATTTTTTTTGAATAAAAAATAGGCTATAATTAGACTTTAAAAAAAAAAATTAATTGTGGTACAATATCGATTGATATTTCACCGATATGCTAAGCGCCCCATCGATATATGGCTGATATTTGGTGGGGCCCATGACCGATATATTTTTTTTGAAAAAAAAAACTTTCTTCAGAGACGATATCATATACGTACGGCCATATGTATCCTATCAAACAATACATATCGGCCCTCAAAATCTCGATATCGGACGATATCATTACTAATGACCCAAACTACTAATTAATTGTGTCCTAATAGTGATTCTAATTTTAACAAAACTTGGTTACTAGGTCAAATAAACCTGGTCATCAGGTGGGCTTAAACTAGATCAAAATGCGCTTTAGTCTAATTAAACTGAGTAACTATTAGACTTAAAACATACGACTTTGGTCAAGTTGAACAAGTTAAGTGTGATTGAATTGCTTTGTATAAGACTTGAAGGAAATGGGTCTATAAATAAAATAATTAATTGATATGTATTAGAACTTCAAAGTTATGTAACTGAAAATTAATAATTGTTATGAATGATATATAACTCATGCTCATATTTATTTCGATAATTTCACATCTTTTATCATCAATGGTTTCATTTTAGTGATTTAGTAGTTATTTTTTTATAATTTATATTTTGTTAGATAAATTTGTACAAATTTAATAAAATTAATTCTATAAATTGAATCAAATAATTTGATTAGCCTATCAAATCACCTAGTTGACCTAATTTTGCAATTGACCAAATTCTAATAAAAATACAAAAATATGAACTGAACTGTTGATTGATTCTCTTGATTAAACCCATTGATTCTCTTGATTAAACCAAGGCTTAAATATCGTTGTTGCCAATATATCGGCTGATATATATATGTAGATATTCAAATATCGGCCGATATCAGTGATATTATTCTCTTTACTCCTTTTTTTTCAAATATTGGTCAATTTATTTTTTAATTTTTTTGAATAAAAAATAGGCTATAATTAGACTTTAAAAAAAAAATTTAATTGTGGTACAATATCGATTGATATTTCACCGATATGCTAAGCGCCCCATCGATATATGGCTTATATTTGGTGGGGCCCATGACCGATATATCTTTTTTTTAAAAAAAAAACTTTCTTCAGAGACGATATCATATACGTACGGCCATATGTATCCTATCACACAATACATATCGGCCCTCAAAATCTCGATATCGGACGATATCATTACTAATGACCCAAACTACTAATTAATAGTGTCCTAATAGTGATTCTAATTTTAAAAACTATATTTTATATAAAAATAGTGCAATTTAGACGCTGTCTCCTATATGTAGAGCTTCACCTCATTTTTTAATGTTGATTAGATGGGTGTAATAATCAGAATCACATTCCACCCTACCATTTAAGGTTCAATATAAGATGATAATCAACTTTATTAATTGCATGCTTGTACGCATAAATTGTTTCAGTATATATAGTTTAGAAAAAAGAAAATTTTCTATTTTTAATTTTACCAAAAAAAAATAATTATGAATTAAGATTTTATGACTTTCTAAGAAAACTTAAAACTTTAAAAAAATAATTTTTATGAAAATTTACAAAATACACCTTGAAGAGACTTGGCCAAATAAATAATAAAAACCTTAACCACACATATTATACTTAGATCCATTTACTAGGACCTAATTAAGTTTAAATGAATTGAGCTAACTCAATCTTTTTATTAAATGGGTTAATTTCGTATAGAGTTAAATGGATCAACCTAGCCTAACCCATTTACAAAATGGATGGTCCAATGGCACTTGTACCACTTATTACATGAGTCAATTTGATTAAAGACGATCAAGTTTAAATGGATCAACCCAATTTAGGCCCCTTACTAAAAGCTTAAAATTGGAATCATACCAAATTTGACCTATTTATTAAATGGGTTGATCCAGTCAATATATGACCTAAATATTGATTAAACAAGTTGTACCTAATTTTAAGTACCTGATCAAGTTTAAATGGGTAGGACCAACCTTCAATCCATTTATTAAATGATTGACCAAACCATTATTAAGCGTGTTGACCTACTTAAAATGACTCATTTATAAAACACATTTGGCTAACTTGAATAACCTTAAATGGGTCAATTTGATGCATAACTAAGTCATTTATTAAATTTATTGATCCCATTAGGATATTAAAATAAACTTAAGTGGGTTGAACCACTTGATCCAATGGTGGACCCAACCCAATATTTACCAGTCTCAACCCAATCTCAACCAATTCTTTATTTTGTCAGTATTTTTTAGTGTCCACAAAATCAATTACAAAGAAAGACAATGCAATTTAAAAGTAGCAGAGGGTAGAAAACGTTATACTGCAAAACGCTAATAAAAGAGTTTAAGAATTATGCCAAACATAAGGTACGTAACATGAAAACCTTAACCTAGATAAAGAGAAGTTGTTACTGCTTAAACAAAACATTAAAGATCTACTTGAATGGAATCCCATAAAAATCCATTTTCTGTTCTTAGATTGACTGAGAGTTGATGCAGTACTTCAATTTCACAAAACTTGTAGATCTTATTAATGAGGAAATTTAAGTTTACATCCTTCTTTATCAAGTGTTACTCTCTACTCTAAGAGCACACTCCAAAACAGAACTCTGAAATAATGACCACCAACAAACAGAACTGGAAATAACTTAACAAACGGATGAAATAATGATTGGACTACTCAGTAACAGGCGTTGAGGAACACCCAGCTCAGATCTAATGCACACAACACAGTGTAGCCTGGAGTAACTTCTCTTAACAGGCAGTAGTGGGAAGGTAGACCTTGTGTATGCTGTTAATTATTAAACTGTGTCTGCAGGTGGGGCATTTGCTCTGTACTCTGATGGCAGTGGCGATGCATTCATTACAGAAAATGTGGCCGCACAACGTTGATGTCTCCTCCACCAAAGGGCCCAGGCAAATGGAGCAAGTGAAGGCTGGTTCCTTCGTTGTATTAATCTGTGGTTCCCTTCAGGGGCCGGCCTTGAGATTTGAGAGGCCCTAGGCGAACTCTTAAATGGGCCTTTTATGTACTCACAAAAAATAAAATTATATAAGTTTTTAAAAAAAATGTGAAACATCAAAATAAAATATCATAATCAAATTTATAACAAATTATATTTAAAATTTATTCTTCTTGGATTTTAAGATACAAAATTACTAACTAATTACTATATTCAAGTTTTTTTTGCATATCTTTTTCAATAGATAAAATAGTTAATCCATTCAATCTTTCTTGTGACAAATTTAATTTCCACTTTTGTCATGTATGTTATTTTTTAATTTTTATTACTATTTTATTGTATTTAAAAAGAGTATTAACATGCTAAAATATATTTAAAAATTATCACTCAGTTATAAACTATAAAGCACAAAACAATCATTCAAATTTAAACCCATTTTATTTCCATTCAACTATTTATATTACAATGAACACTAAGTTTCCTCATTTAAAGACTTCTTTAGGTCACATTTTTATTAAAATTTCTAAAAAGATGATAAGAATAATGATTAGTTAAAATATAATCATTATATAATCATTTTAATCTTGTAATAGAGTCAATTAATCATCTCAATTTTTAATTTTTAAAAGAAAAATAAAACTACATGATAAATGCTTTTTATCATTATGTTTAATTTTTTTATTAGAATTTTAGATTTAAAATTTGAAAAAAAATTGGCCAAATCAATCTGAATTGACTAAGCTAGATAGGAATTCGAGTCAAGCGAGTTAACGAGTCTTGTCAAGTTGATTTTAAATACTCTCCAAGTTATTTTACTTAAAGAAAAATTATGTCTAAATTTATAAGAAATTGCAAAAAGTTTAACAACATGGAGGGGTTAGCTTAACCGTAATATAAGAAGTTGAAAAAGTGAACCCGACGTGAATCGAAAGTCAAGTTGATTTTAAATACTCCCCAAGTTTTTTTACTTAAAGAAAAATTATGTTTAAACTTATAAGAATTTGTTGCAAAAAGTTTAATAACATGGAAGGGTTGGCTTAACAGTATATAAAAAATTGAAAAAATGAACGTCACATGTTTTGAACACGGGACCTTTGGATTTAAAAAAAAAAAAAAAAGTTACCATTGCACCACAAATCTATTTGTCAATAAAATTAACATTAAAATAATTTTATAACATAAACTAATGTGTGGGAAGTTAAAAATTGAACCCGACTTGGGGGCCTATCTATTTGGAGGCCCTAGGCGGCAGCCTAGTTCGCCTAAGGCCAGGGCCGGGCCTGACTCAGTTGATACCAGAATGGTGCTACCTAGTGATACTAATTAGGCCTCGACCATTTTCACTTGATTCTTAATTGATTAGCTGATTCCAATCCAACTTAGCTAACATGACTCCAACTCTATTTGGATTTGATCCCTATCTTGTTTGAGACTAAACTTGATATTTAAAACCTTGGGCATCTTAGATGGAACATAAGTATCTTAGATGCATCGTATGCTTGTCAAGTTAGATACTGACAAAGTTAACAAAATTAAAAGCTAAAATAAATTAATTAAAGATGCTCAAAAAGGGAAAATTGGTTCTTCCATAATATCCATTATTAGAGAAAAACCAAGTAATGTTGAGAATGGTCTAAGCGTAATACTTCATCATAATATAAGAGTTTATTGATTCAAAATCAATCATACAATCATCATTAAAATTCATATTTGAAAAACCCGAACAATATAACCACATGATCTGGATTGATTAATGCTTGAAACATAGATTAATCTTAATGTTGAAATCATAAACATCATAATAATAAGACATACTCGGATCCATTGATGAAGAAGAGTGAGCTGTAATCTTCCCTTTGATATGCCAATGCTTCCTGAAGTCCAAAAATAAGAGAAAACACACACCTTGGAGTTTCTACCTCTTTTCTCCTTAATCTCCTCTCCCAATTTCTTGAATAGTATTTTGGGAACACTGAGTTGTCTTAAGTTGATGGATAATTATGGAGAGAGATACTTTTATAGGCAAAGGGAGGACCCCTAAGGTAATTAGAACTTTCATTTCTACTTCCCATCAAAATAGAAAACTAACCTTCTTTAAAACTCTCTTAAAATAGACCTTCCTTATTTAAACACATTTTTCCTAATTTAAGATCCTCAATGTGGAGCCCTATATTTAATGCGGGTCATGTTTAGTCTTACATTCTCCCACTTGGCCCACAATTACACTTCATGGGATTTAAAACAGGTATATCATAAGGTGTACATATAAACTATATTTAACAACATAATGCAGTCAACATCATAATGCTAATACTAAACAAACCACTTATCCCGACATGGTCCCTTCCATCACAACAACACAAGTGACCTATCTATCATAAGTCTTAAATGAGAGATTTTTCATAATGGTTCACATAAGTTTCATAACATAATGACTATTCCTGTTAGTGTCAAAATAAACACACATAATATATATACATAACCATAATAAACAGGAACATTAATCAGAAGTACTCAAATGTCAAATAACGCACATTTATTCATGATGCAGTCCAAAAATACATAATTACATCATAATAGTTTACGTTCAATACCTATTCTATTAGCATGTTCCTTAAAGGTCTTTATATGCAATCCTTTCGTCAACGGATCTGCCACCATAAGTAAAGTACTAACTGTGATCAATAGACACCGTCTGTTTCTGAACTTCTTCTTTCATAACAAAGTACTTCAATTCATGTGTTTTGATCTATTTGAACACTTGTCGTTCTTAGAGAAGAATACTGCTGTAGAATTATCACAGTAAATTCTTAGCGATTTTACAATGCTGTCGACAATTTCAAGTCCTGAGATAAAGTTCTGCATCCACATTCCTTGAACAGTAGCCTCATAACATGCCACAAATTCTGCTTCCATGGTTGATGTTGCAGTTATAGACTTTTTGGCTCTTTTCCATGATATTCCTTGTTCTGAGTCAAGTCAAGTCTACTTACCCACATCTGTGAGTGAAGTCAAGTCTACTTGAGCACATCTTTGTGTGTGTGGACCCAACCGGTCTCACCAAGTGGGACCCACCTAGGAAGCCACTTGCCATGAAAAGATCAAAGTGAGAACAAGGAAAAGATCAAAGTGAGAACATGGAACATTCAATGGAGTAGAATATGGTGGCCCCTCTATCAAAGAAATTTCCACAAAAGAATGGTCAAACCATTGGACTGATCCTTGTTGTTTGTTGAAATGGTCAAACCATTGGACTGATCCTTGTTGTTGGTTGAGTGGTGGAATTCAATGTAAAATGATTCAATGGTTGAGGACAGTTGAAGGGTCTATTTATAATAAATGTGAAACGTACATGTAACATGGAATTAAATGTAAAATGATTTGTTGGTTGAGTGGTGGAAAATGGGTAAAACACACTAGTTAATTAATTATTTCAATTTGCAAACACTTAGGCTTAGGAATCAAGACTCATGTGTTCGAACCATGTATTCTCGTGGTTTGAAAGAGGTATAATGCATTCAAAGTTTTACTGTAACGACCCGACCCATCTCCCCTAGCACAATATTATCCCTTTGGACTAAAAAAACCCCATGGCTTTGTATGGGGCCTAAGCCTCATTCTTAGAATCAAAATACGTTGTGCTAGGTGGAGGGGTGCTCCCTATTATATGCCCCCACTTTTTTCAAGTCCCTCGACTATGTGGGACTTTTCTTTCCTCCCACACGTCCATGCTCTCTCTCTTCAAATAGAATCAATAAGTACTATGACCTATAAAAAAAAAATAAAAAAAAAATCACTTAAAATATCTTATAGTAAGAATCATTCTTACTAATATATTTCTACGTTGCCTCGTGTCTTAGACACACTTGCAAGTGGAAAGAAAATTTTGTTTGAGAAATTGATTGCTATCCTTTTCAATTTCCATCATCTATTCTAGACCCTCTAAAGCCGTCAATAAAGTCTTTGTTTTAAAACCATCTATTACAAGTTGTATACCAGAACCATCTATTGAAAATTCACTAAATCATATATAGTAATATGTCAAATAGTTAAGGAATGAAGGTAATATGAAAATGTCCTCATACTCAGGGAGACGTGGAGTTCTCCACCATAGAAAATGTCCAAACTAATTGAAAATTGATTAAAAATTTCAGAAAATAGAAAATCAATAAGAAGAAATACATTATATGAATTCATGTTCTATACTGACCCAAAATGAAATGTATCTTCTATTCCTAATCATTGTTTAAAAAAAAAAAATGAATTTCATGAAACTCTTTTAATACTAGGAAAATCACACAAACACTCTACAAACTATGTCAATCACATTGAGGAGTCTTCATTTAATTTTATAAATATTTGAAAACAATATGAGAAACTATCTTATATGAAATTCATGCTCTCTAGTGCCCCAAAATAAAATCTATTTTCTATTAATATTCATTAGATTTTCATAAAAAAATTGAATTTTATAAAAATGTTGGAATATAAGGAAAATCACATAAACACCCTAAAAACTATATCAATCATGTAGAGGGTTCTTCATTTAATTCCTAAAATAATTGAGTACTATTTCCTAAATTTTTTTCACAAGAAACCCCAAAATGATAATTATCTTAGAAGATCGAGATTTCGTGACTTTTTGGGAAAAAAAATAAAAAATAAACCCATACACCCTAAGAAGTATATCAATCACATTAATGTATTTGCATATAATTCCATAAGCATTTCCATATCATTTTATTATATTATTTTCATATAAATTCTAAAATCAGGATCATCTTAAAGTAATTTAAAAAAAATACTCAAAATAACTCAAAATGAGACCTACGGACCCGTTCATCTTCTTTTCTCTCTGCCTTTTTTTTTTACTATGTAAGTCACAAAAATCTTAATCTTTGTCCTGCCAATTCTAAGAAAAGGGTTAGCCCTCCTCATGTTATGTGATTGATTGGTTGATTTTATAAATGAAAACTTTAAAATTTTTAATTGTTTCAAAATCATATTAAGTCAAGTAATTCAGAAAAAGATTATATACTTAATTTTAAAATATTAAATCAGTAAAATTAATTAATCTATTCAATTCAAAATTTTAATTAAGCCAAATCAACTCAAATTTACTATTTTTAATTAGCCATTTAGACACCCGACTTTTCTGTTAGGAGACACCCTTTTTCGAAATTTATGGTGAAATTACCATTTTTTCCCTTTGATGTGCGTTCAGGACGATGAAAGATCTTTCAAAATCGGAAGGACAAAATGATAATTTCACCCTAATTTCAAAAAAGGGTATCTCCTAAAAAAAGTCGGGTGTCTAAATGGCCACCCTTTTTTTTTCTCATACTCAAAAACATTTTATCTAAATCGAAATCCACACACAGAAAAGTCTTTTGTGCATCAAAAGAGCCAACTAATCCTTTGGAACCATCTAAACCATGGCCCCACCATGAAAAGATCAAAGTGAGAACAAGGTAGATTCAATGAATTGAGGTGCTAAGGTATTATGTGCCACAAAAGAATTGCCAAACTATTGGAGTGACTCTTCCTTCTTTCCTTTTCATTTCTGTCAATTAGAATTATCAAACTCTAACAAGAATAGACTTTAGAAAATGTAACCCTCAAACCAATCAATTAATTGAGACATCAATTTTTAGTTGAAACATTTCAAGTCACCCACTTTGTTCAATGTTGAAAAGAGACTAATCCAAATTGTGGAATTCAATATTGACATAATTGTTGGTTGAGTGGTGGAAAATGGGTAAACAACAGTGGTTAATTAGTTATGTCAATTGACAAATACTTTGGTTTAGGAATAAGAAATCATGTGTCCGAACCCTCTATTCTCGTAGTTTCAAGGAGGTCGTATGCATTCGAAGTTTTAATGTAACGACCCGACCCATCTCCCCTAGCACAATATTATCCCTTTGGACTAAAAAAACCCCACGGCTTTGTATGGGGCCCAAGTCTCATTCTTAGACCCAAAATGCATTGTGCTAGATGGAGGGGTGCTCCCTCTTATAAGCCCCCACTTTTTCAAGTCCCTGGACCATGTGGGACTTTTCTTTCCTCCCACACATCCATGCTCTCTCTCTTAAAATAGAATCAATTATATAAGTACTATGAACTATAAAATAAAAAATATTTTTAAAAAATCACTTAAAATATCTTACAGTAAGAATCATTCTTACTAATATAGTTCTACGTTACCTCGTGTCTTAGACACATTTGCAAGTGGAAAGAAAATTTTGTTTGAGAAATTGATTGCTATCCTTTTCAATTTCCATCATCTATTCTAGACCCTCTAAAGCCGTCAGTAAAGTATTTATTTTAAAACCATCTATTACAAGTTGTATACCAGAACCATCTATTGAAAATTCACTAAATCATGTACAGTAATATGTCAAATAGTTAAGGAATGAAGGTAATATGAAAATGTTCGGGAAATGGGCCCATCCAATTGGAATTGTGCCCACTAATAGTAAATAGGCAGTTGTAAAAATCACTTTCAAAGGAAAGTCTATGCCTATCATGAAACATACGTCCTTTTGACATCACAGTCAACATCTATTGATACAAATAATCTTATCTAAATCCATTTCCACAAGGCCTTTTTCATTGACGAAGAGAACTCTCTTATCTCTACTTTGTCGAGTTGAATGGAAGAGAGGGAGTCCTCTCTACAAATGAAAAACAAGACTCTTCAACTATGATAGAATTATACTTTCTGACTATTCAAACCGCTAAGCATGTAATACCCTGACCCAGATTAGGAGTGTTTTAGCGTAATAATCTTGTTTGGACCGGTTAATCTCGAAGATTACAGTTAGCGCTTTAAGAGAAGCCAAGGTGTGACCCAATCCGAGCTCGAAAGCTCAGTGATCCAACTCGTTCAGCTGGAGGGGCAATTTGGTAATTTACCGCTTATTGTTATTATTTTATAAATTATGTTATTATGTGATTATTATTGGATGATATTATTCTCCTTAATCAAGGAATTGTATTTCTGATTTTAAAATAATTTTATTTTCAGAAAATGGTATTTAAAACCGCCCGTCAAAACCCTGAAAGGGAGAAATAAATATTTTAATAGTTTTGGAAGTGAAATAAATTTTGAAACAAGTATAGTATGTTAGACCATTTTAAGTATGGTCTAGTTATTCTTTCAAACCCCAAAATGAGGTCTCTAAGTTGTTTTATTTAACATTTGTTTAATTAAGTAAATAGTATTAAATTGTGATTTTTATTTAAATCAATGGCTTTTAGTGAGTTTTAAATCCCAAAATTTTTATGGTGATCAAAGTTTTTAAAATCCAATCTATCTATAACGTTGGATTAAGATTTTGAGTTCTTAAAATCATGTTTTTAGCTAAAAATTAAGTTTTTATTAAAACAGGGACTTATGTGCAAAACTGAAAATCGTAGAGGGCTGATCTGCAACCAACCCAAACTTATGGTTACTGTTGCGGACATAAGCCGTACCTGCATGCAGGGCTCAATGGCCACTTCTTCCGGCCAAATCTCTATAAATTTGGCCCTCCATCAGCAGATCAACTCCCAGCAAATGTATCTCTTCTCCCTCCCTCAGTCTCTTTCTCTGCTGCTGTTTGAAAACCAAAACTAGCCAACCCTTAGTGTCTGTTCTTCCCAGTTTTAGCTACTGTAAGCTTAGAGGGAAAGCTTTTCAAAAATCAGATTTTCAACCCAGGAACTTCAGTGAAGTTAACCACTGTGTTCCTCTTTCGATTCCTAGTCGGTTTAGAATCAAGAAAAATCAGGTTTTGGCCCTGTTTGAGTGAGTAAAACCAGCTTGAAGTTTAAGAAAAACCATGGGTTCTCTTGTACCCGTGAGCTTTCAGTGTTAAAATCCAGTGGCCTGTTGAGCTTCAAAGCTCCAAACCTCTCCCTTTGGAAAGAGGACTCCCAGAGGAGTCCATCGGACTGGCTAGATGTGGAAACTGAATCCGGAAAAACCCACTGTTTCTGGATTCGTATTTCATACAGTGTCTGCAGTCACTGTCTGCTGGTGCAGACAGTGAGGAAGACGACTCTCGGACGGTCCGAGAGTCGATCTTCAGACGGTCCGAGGGTCACACCCTTCGGACGGTCCGAGAGGACCCCTCGGACGTTCCGAGCTTCACCCGAAGCCCAGAAGTGCCCGAGGCTAGCTTGACTCACTCGGATGTTCCGAGATCCGATCTTCGGACGATCAGAAGTCAGACCTCAGTCCGAGGTCAGTACCTAGTTTAAACAGTGGTTAGGATGATTCGAAGCCACAGTACCTGATTCCGAGGCTTGTTCCGAGAGACCCAGTTTTTGAATGTCTAATCTTATTTGATTGTTATTGATTGCATGTGATGTTAGTACCCCATTGTTAATCTAAAAATGTACTAACCCTTATCTCTTATTACTATAGTATATCTACTATTGTATTCACTTCCAAGCCGACTCTATTGGTCGGGCACTGAGTGATCTTACTTCCAGGCCGACGTTATATTTATCGGGCATAGAGTGACCTCGAGACCTTACTCAAAATGTCAGATCTGGTCCTATCTAGAAAACAACCGAGAAGTGACCTGAGAATCTAGACCTAACTCAATAAGTCAATCTGGTCAATGCCCAGAAGACAATATGAGTTTTGGACTGAGCACCTTATTATTATATCTTGTGGATTATTATAAAGGATAGAAACCAAGTAGGAGACTCAATTCCATGTGCCTTTGATATTTTTTGGGAAACAAGTATGATTTCGAAATACTACTTGTGTGTATGTATTTGATGATATGTATGATGATTCGTGATTGATTGTGCACTTGTTTGTTTGTTTGAACAAAAACCGCGATACCACACATACGGTGAGGGAACTTAACTTTGCAGTAAGATGTGAACAGGTTTTATTTTGAAATGGATCTTGAGCAATGAGTGGTTTCAGATTTTGATGAACCCACTCATGTGCCTAGATATAATGCACTGTTGTAAGAGGTGTTGATGATGCTTATGAATACTATGATGTTGATCGTATGAAATGTGTAAGACTGGTTCTACGTACCCTTGACTATTGACCCAATATCGGCCATGTGTGTGAGATGGTTTACGTCTACTGAACTATGGGTGTCGACAATTGCTGACTTGAGGGTGTCAGTATCGGCTATGGGAGAACCGGAGATGTACTTACAATGATGTATTTTGACTGTGTCGGGACTTAATACAATGGTCTCAGCGTAATCGGTAAGCGTTACGTTAGATGACAGCAGTATTGGAAAAGATGATGGAAATAATGATGAGACTTTACTTGATATTGTGAATTTATTATCAAGCATGAGATATTATATTGCAACTGTTGATTATATACTAACATGTTGTTTACTTAAACTGCACTGTTATATTTCCTTCACTAGGCTAGTTAACTCACCCCACTCACCTTTCAGAAGATGAACCCGAAGAGGAAAACCCTCTATTTGAAGCTTAGAGTGGATAAGTTGCGGCGTTGTTTTGGGATTCCCTCTGAGGGGAATGTCCTTATATTTGCTTTCTGGTTCTTGGAACCATTTTCCTTTGTAAAGTACCGGGTATGGTACTTGATTTGTTTAAATGTGATGTATTAAAACTACCATGCTACTGTAGTTACTCTAATTATGTTTTAATGATAATTCGATGTTTGGAATTATGTGTATTGATGTTTGTGTTTGTGTCTCTTGGGAGGGACTTATGGTATATGTTTGAGTCCACATGTTGGGATCATGTGTGACCTTTGGGCCCAACTGTTGATCCGACCCAGTTAGAATGCTTGAGTGTTGTTTTAGCTTTCAAAAAAAAAAAAAATCAATCACGTTCCGGGCCCCCCCTTCGGGTCGGGGAGTGACAAAGCATGGGCCACATGCGGCCTACATCTCTCACTCATGATCCATCACATATCTCCATGGGTGGAATTGTTGCATGCACTATACAAACTTGTCCTCTCTTGTTGAAAATTCTCCAAAAAGACTAATATGGGCCCACCATAGAAGACTTGTGGTGAACTCTAAGCCTTCTCATTAAGGTAGAGTTGGAAATAAAAGGGTTATATTAAATGGATGGTAGAAAGATGTTTGAGTTGTCTTTCTCTCGAGTGGGACTTGTTTACTGCATTTCCATTCCATGGAGAGACCAGACTCTTGGCATCAATGTATCTCAAACTCTCAAGGTCTCTTCACTTGGGGAGACTTTTATATCTGAACTTGTATTTTAATTTTAATTTTTGAAAAGGAAAATATTCAGATTTAAAAAAGAAATAAATAATAATTATTTGAAAAAAATGGGTTATCCTCTAAATGATAATATCAAGGGATTTTTTGGTGAAAATACCTGGAAAGTTGTGTATTTAGGTAAACATGTCTATAAATTTGAAAAATTGGTCAGAGTACTTTGTACAAGTAGTCAGATTTCTGGACAAAATTGCCCATGGTACTTTTTAAAAATAAAAAAGTTACCTTTTTTTTTTCTATGTACTCTGTTTCCAGCATCCATCTTTTATTTCTCAAAATGTGTCCGTATTTTGAACAAAGTATATCGTATTTAATTGTAACCTCATTCGCTAGTTCAATTAACAAACACTTTGGTTCAGGAACTACGAGATCCTATATTCGAGCCCTGTATTCACTCAATGCCGGTGGTTTGCATGGGGCAATGTGCATTGAGAGTTATTACCCAATGGCCTCATACTCAGGGAGACGTGGGGTTCTCCACCATAGAAAATGTCCAAACTAATTGAAAATTGATTAAAAAATTTAGAAAATAGAAAATCAATAAGAAGAAATACATTATATGAATTCATGTTCTGTACTGACCCAAAATGAAATGTATCTTCTATTCCTAATCATTGTTTAAAAAAAAATGAATTTCATGAAACTCTTGGAATACTAGGAAAGTCACACAAACACTCTACAAACTATATCAATCACATTGATGACTCTTCATTTAATTTTATAAATATTTGAAAACAATATGAGAATCTATCTTATATGAAATTCATGCTCTCTAGTGTCCCAAAATAAAATCTATTTTCTATTAATATTCATTAGATTTTCATAAAAAAATAGAATTTTATAAAATTGTTGGAATATAAAGAAAATCACATAAACACCCTAAAAACTATATCAATCACAGTCGAGGGTTCTTCATTAATTCCTTAAACAATTGAATACTACTTTAAATTTTTTCACAAGAAACCCCAAAATGATAATTATCTTAGAAGATCAAAATTTCATGACTTTTTGGAAAAAAAAATTAAAAAATAAACCCATACACCCTAAGAAGTATATCAATCACATTAATGTATTTGCATTTAATTCCATAAGCATTTCAATATCATTTTATTAAATTATTTTCATATAAATTCTAAAATCAGGATCTTCTTAACTAAGTTAAAAAATGAGACCTACGGACCCGTATCATCTTCTTTTCTCTCTTCTTTTTCTTTTTCTTTTTACTATGTAAGTCACAAAAGTCTTAATCTTTGTCCTGCCAATTCTAAGAAAAGGGTTAGCCCTCCTCATGTTATCTAGTTGATTTGTTGATTTTATAAATGAAAACTTTAAAATTTTTAATTGTTTCAAAATCCTATTAAGTCAAGTAATTCAGAAAAAGATTATATATTTAATTTTAAAATATTAAATCAGTAAAATTAATTAATCTATTCAATTCAAATTTTTAATTAAACCAAATCAACTCAAATTTACTATTCTTAATTAGCCATTTAGACACCCGACTTTTCTGCTAGGAGACACCGTTTTTTCGAAATTTAGGGTGAAATTACCATTTTGTCCTTTTGATGTTGAAAGATTTTTCGAAATCGAAGGGCAAAATGCTAATTTCACCCTAATTTCGAAAAAGGGTGTCTCCTAAAAAAAGTCGGGTGTCTAAAAGGCCACCCTTTTTTTTCTCATACTCAAAAACATTTTATCTAAATCGAAGTTCACACACAGAAAAGTCTTTTGTGCATCAAAAGAGCCAACTAATCCTTTGGAGCCATCTAAATCATGGCCCCTACCATTAAAAGATCAAAGTGAGAACAAGGAAGATTCAATGAATTGAGGTGCTAAGGTATTATGTGCCACAAAAGAATTGCCAAACCATGAAGTGACCCTTTCTTCTTTCCTTTTCATTTCTGTCAATTAGAATTATCAAACTCTAACAAGAATAGACTTTAGAAAATGTAACCCTCAAACCAATCAATTAATTGAGACATCAATTTTTAGTTGTAATATTTCATGTCACCCATTTTGTTCAATGTTGAAAAGAGACTAATCCAAATTGTGGAATTCAATATTGACATAATTGTTGGTTGAGTGGTGGAAAATGGGTAAACAACATTGGTTAATTAGTTATTTCAATTGACAAACACTTTGCTTTAGGAATCAGAAGTCATGTGTTTGAACCCTCTATTCTAGTAGTTTCAAAGAGGTCGTATGCATTCGGAGTTTTAATGTAACAACCCGACCCATCTCTCCTAGCACAATATTATCCCTTTGGACTAAAAAAACCCCACGGCTTTGTATGGGGCCCAAGTCTCATTCTTAGACCCAAAATGTGTTGTGTTAGATGGAGGGGTGCTCCCTCTTATAGCCCCCTCTTTTTCAAGTCCCTGGACCATGTGGGACTTTTCTTTCCTCCCACACATCCATGCTCTCTCTCTTAAAATAGAATCAATTATATAAGTACTATGAACTATAAAATAAAAAACATTTTAAAAAAATTACTTAAAATATCTTAAAGTAAGAATCATTCTTATTAATATAGTTCTACGTTACCTCGTGTCTTAGACACATTTGCAAGTGGAAACTAAATTTTGTTTGAGAGATTGATTGCTATCCTTTTCAATTTCCATCATCTGTTCTAGACCCTCTAAAGCCATCAGTAAAGTCTTTATTTTAAAACCATCTATTACAAGTTGTATACCAGAACCGTCACTTACAAATTCACTAAATCATATACAGTAATATGAGAAATAGTTAAGGAATGAAGGTAATATGAAAATGTCCAGGAAACGGGCCCATCCAATAACATCTATTGATACAAATAATCTTCTCTAAATTCATTTCCACAAGGCCTCATTTTTCATTGGTAAAGAGCACTCTTATATCTCTACTTTGTCGAGTTGAATGAAAGACAGAGAATCCTCTCTACAAATGAGAAACAAGACTCTTCAACTATGATAGAATTATACTTTCTGACTATTCAAACCGCTAAACGCACGAGGAAAAATCATATCTCAATTTTTTGGCCAGACAACTTTAAAATTAAAACCGAAGGAATACAAATGTTTGGTGAGATTGATATTGCCACTTATTATTTTTAGTCCAGAGGGTTATCAACGTCAGAAATTGAGTTCAATCCTCTCAATTAATCTCTAATAGATTGGATAATTTGAAGTGTGCTTCGGTACACCTAAGCATTGATCATACAAGAATCCACCGCAACAATGATCACATTCGAAGGTGAGACTAAATCAATAAATACACCACTTTTAAAAGAAAATTACAATTTTATTTTTTCTATTGGAAAGTGTGAAGAGAGAGAAGAAGAGTGGTAATGGTAAAATTGTCTCTCTGTTTAAAGTGGTGTACCATGAGAAAAACTCATGGTGTGCAAATCACTACCCTTAAAAAAGGCTAAAGATGTATTAATGCTTGAGCATATGATTAAATTATGTGGTTATAATTTTTAAAATCGACGAAAATAAATTATTTTTATTTCTTAGAATATTAGTTATGATTGATATTGCTTTTTGAATAAATTTTTTATTTTAAACTTAAACTGCATCATAAATTTGTTTTCTGGTCAAATTTTAATTTTTTTATCTAAAATGTTTAATGAGATTGAAAATAAATATATTTTCTTTTAATTTTATTTCACGTAAAAAGGAAGCAAACCAAACTTTAACTTAGGTCGACTCATAAACCAAAACAGGAATCAAAATTCAAAAGTGTGTTTCAAAAGCTTGAGACGAGATCTGAGAGAGGTTCTATTGTTGTGACGAGGCAACCCATGAGGCGAAAACTCTAATCTAAATATAATTACGTCACGTATATAAAAAAAAATTATTAAAATAAATTTGAGATAGTCAATTTGATAATTATGAAAAATAATTATATTTAAACTTTTTCGTTATTATTATCAATATAAGTCCATCTATATAGATTCAACTTTATAACTTCTTTTCCTCTAGTTAACTCTATCATATATCATAACAGCAGTCACTCTATATCTACATATTATTTTTTTAATCTTTTCTTCATATTTTCAAACTTCATCCTCTCCTCCCACTTCTTCTTCCATGTTTTAATCTATTTAATTTAAGTAAATGAAGTTAGACAGGTTGACAAACAGTTTTATTTTACCTGGTTATTTTATCTAATTTAAATTTAGTGATTATACAAGTTTTGCTTACTTCATCTTTTTTATGAGACTTATTTTATCGTTAAATGTTCTTTTCGTCCAACCTAGTCACAAGAGTTTCTTAACTCGCTATCCTATTGGGTCTTAGAGCTTATACAGTTAGGTGTGTTGTAAAGAGAACAATATAATTAAGTTATGTATGTAGTTTCATTTTCATTTGATCATTCTATCATTCGATTTTAAACTTTTAAAAATCAATTCCCTTATACTCATCAAAATTTAAAGGACCAAAATTATATAGCTTGAATTATCAATTGATAGGGAAACTTAAATACTTCATATTCATATAATCATCTATGAAATGAAATCAATTATGTGAAACTCATCATTCATTTCATAGCATGTCTTGTTAGAGAGTCTCACTTAGTGTGTCTCACTAGCCTAACTCTTTTCATTTGATCATGCTTGCTTCGACTTTCACAAACAGTAGCAAGGGCCAGTCACAAAAGTTGAAGGGCAACATTCAATTATCAAGTGAAATGAATATATTTAATGAAATTTACAAGGTTCATTTAAAAGAATAAGTCATTTGCCAATCTTTATTTATGTATTTAGATAAGTGTCTTTAATTAAATTCTGCCAAACATGAATTCTTTTTTGGATAATTAAAAGAGAGGAGTTTGATGAACTTCACGAAAAAAAATTAATTATTTTTTTGTATGACATCCTATTTGTCATCAAATGGATCATTCTAAATATTGCAATTCATTTTCATGCATTTTTTGGGTACAATGTTGGAGACAAAAGTTAATTAAAATAACATTACTAATAAAATCAAAATTTTCACCAAAATAAATATTCTTATACAACAAATAGAGAAA
Organism: Chimonanthus salicifolius; assembly: GCA_013350335.1. Lineage (NCBI taxonomy): Eukaryota > Viridiplantae > Streptophyta > Magnoliopsida > Laurales > Calycanthaceae > Chimonanthus > Chimonanthus salicifolius. Next base: position 32,422,585 of record CM023539.1, read on the forward strand.
AAAAAAGACTAGATAATTAAACATTACCTTTTTTTTAAATGATCATTATATTGGAAAGAGAGGCACCGTAGGTGCAAGTACAAGAGGAAAAAGAAAACAACAAAACAAAAAAAACCCTGGCCCAATACAACCATCCCCAAGAGCAACTGAAAAGATAACACTACACTATGCTAGATCAATGCATTCTTTCTAGACATGCAAGATTTCAAACACCGGGATGTTCCCGAATTTAGTAAGAGTTAGTGCCCAAGATGCACATTTGGCGAAAATACAGCTTGACATTTACTGAGGAGATTTTTTCGTGATTCTAATCACACAATTATTCTGCTCCAATAAAAGACTCCAATGAAATACTTAAACATTACTTGATCTCAATGAAATACCATTCCTAGCATCTTGTGAACCAATTTCATGTATTCTCTACTAACTTTCTTCGAGAGGGCCAGAACCCAAAAGAATGTACCGAGTCCAATTCCATACCCTAATCCAAATCCAATCCACATGAATTTCCCATCAATCTCTCGTTTGCTTGTCATTGGCCTGTGCAAAGGATGAAGGTGATGCAGTTTCATTTGATCCACACTTTCTTGACAATGGAGGTCCGCATAGCCTAGGATTCTCTAAGAATGAATCATTATTGAATGTGGAGAATTGATTACTCTGTGGTATGCTCCCCTCAAGAAGGTTATACGAAAGGTTTAAAACCTCAAGGACTGTAAGCCTCATCCACTGCCAAGGGATCTCACCTGAAAGATTATTCTTTGATAGATCTAATGATTCAAGATGTATCAAGTTTGCCAATGATCTTGGAATGTGGCCACTGAATCCACTTCGTGAGAAATTTAGCACATAAATGAATTTAAGATCCCCTATTGATTCTGGAATTTCTCCATCAAATTTATTATTTGAAAAATCAATCGAGATGAAAAGAGACAAAATTCTCTCTAGTATCATGTCAAGCCCTTTAATGGTTACCAAGACTGTATCTTGATAATAACCACTAGTATTGGCAAAATAATATCTTAAGACCTTGGCTTTGAGACATCAATTGTGAATCTTGTACACCCCTCATCGCCTTCAAACTTTGAAAGAATTCTGATTGAAGAATGTCGGTAAAGCCATTTGATGAGAGATCAATGATTTGTAACATTGGGAACATGCTTTGATTAGTTTGAGGATGAACAATGGGACCTTGAAATTTATTGGATTGCAAAATAAGAACATGAAATTCGGACAAAATCCCCAACCAATGAGGGAATGCATCATTTATCAGATTGTTTCCAAGGTCTAAAACTTCCAAAGATTTACAATTGGCTAATGATCGAGGTAATGGTCATTCTATTCGATTTCCATTAAGATTGAGCATCCTTAGGCTACAGTTTTTTGTAAAAGCTAGTGACAAAGCTCCTTGAAATGAATTTCCCTGCAAACTGATTATCACAAGGGAGTTGCTAAGTTCCTCAACACATTTTGGAATGGTGCCAGACATGCTGATTGTTAGAAAGATCAAGGACCTTAAGGTTGTTTGCATTGCAAATTGAAGGGGGTATGTGACCACTGAAATTATTGTTTGAAAAAAAAAAGGTTGATAGTGTAGGTTAGGTCTATGTTAGCTGGAATGGTTGATGTGAAATGGTTGTTGGAGAAATCTAGCTGATAGAATGAAGTTGGGAGTATTGGAAGTGACCCTTGCAGATTGTTGGAATGAAGGTCAAGTACATAAAAAAAACCAATATCAAGGAAGTGGACCTTCTAAACTCTCAAGAAAGTTGTTTGAAAGGTTGAGACTGACTCAATGTCCCATTTCCTAACGTCCATATCCATTTGGGTACTTCACTGTAGATTTTATTGTTGGAAAGGTCTAGAGATTGCAAATTTCTTAGACATTTGAGGATATTCGGGAATTCAGCAATGTTGCATGAACGTAATGACAAGGTTACAATTAGATATGAAAAGATATAACTTGAAGAATTGTCATTGCTAATGGGGAAATTGAGGCTATTAAAGGAGATGTTCTTTAGGCTTTGGAAGAGGTCTTGGAGCTCTTGAATGCCACTGAAGTTGTTGAATTCTATTAGTTTTGGTAGTTGAAACAACACCCTAGGAACTTACCCATGAAACTTGTTGTTGGACAAATCGATCTGTGCCAACACTGAGGAAGATCCATTGGAGAACTTGTCTTGAAACCCATTAAGTTTGTTATATCCATTGGAATGAATGAGAAAATGATGAAGATGTTGAAGCTGCGAAGAATTGTAGAAGTAATGAGAGGATCGTTGAAGGGTGTATTTATAATAAATTTGAAACGTAAATCTAACAGGGAATGGGAATTCCATTATGGACTATTGAGTCATCACAAATGCAATGCAAAGATCTTTCAACGTGTTCTTTTGTGAGTGGAAATGAGCAATACATTAAAATAATAATAACGAGTCAGATTTTAAATAAGCTTTCAAACTATTTTAATACAAAGCAATGAAATCCAAAGGTTGTTTAGTGGAATATATTATAGACCGGCTTTAAGCTTAGTAAAGAATAATTTTCCTTTTTTTTTAAATATTTTTAATTTCATTAATAGTATTTTTGTCCTTTAATTAAAGCTGTACTAAAAGCGTCTTTTATGGTAATAATTTTATAGCTGCAAATTTTTTATTTGACATGATTTATTTAAGTTAATTTAGACAGATACTTTAATTTTTGTATGCAAATGTAAACCTTCTAAACAAACTCATTAGCATCGTTTAAAATAGTCTCTATAAAAATATTTTCAACTCTCCTCTTTGTTATGGTACTCACTCTCGACCTAATGTACATGGTCGTTAGTCTAGTTAGACAATTTCATAATGTTATATATTTATTTTGTGAGAGAGACATGGACAATTGTATTGAGAATCGTCTCATCTTTGTTTTTAGCCTTTGAGCTTACTGAAAGACGTAAATCCATGGACATACGGAAAGAGAACGAAGAATCTTTGTGTTGTGGTTTGCTTATCCTTCTTGGTTTCTCTTTTATTTTTATTTTTAATATTGTCGTGTATGTAGTCGAGAAGACAATTTCTCCCAATACTCCTCTTATTCTCTTTTATTTTTATTAAAAGTTTAAGCATAGTCCATTTTGTTCTAGACTTGTTTTTGGAAAATTGTTGTGGACACTTGATACTCTTTTGAAAGAGCACCGAAGGATATAAAATAAGATCCGATTTTTCTAAGATTCACTAAAAAAATATTAGTAGCTAATTCAATTTATATATATATTTTTTATTACATTTGTTGTAGCCATTGGTCACTAGTAGTTTAATATTTATTTGTATTAATTTCTTCATTTTAATTCTTAATATTGTTTTTTCGTCAAATCAATCATTGGCCAAATACTCCTTTAAACTCATTTTCTCCTGCATTGGATGCTTCAAATCATGAAACTTTTTATTGTTCTTTATTTAACAATAAAATTTGATATTCACAATAAGATTTGACATACTATTTTAAACAAGTCAAATACAATCTTAACATGTAAAACAATCTATTATTAATTATGTTATAAGCTCTTCTTATGTATTAATTAAATTTTTTCCTTAATAATTTTGATTGATTGAATGATAAGATAGGTGTGAGACCCATGGCATGTAAATTACATTAATAAAGTTTTAATTATTTTCAACTCTTAACTATTTTTAGTTCTTAATCTTTTGTAATAACCTTTTATTTGAACAGAGGCATGCGAGCTAGATTTTTTTTTTTAACATGAGTATCCACATCTCATATTAGAAGTGAGAGTAATCTCACGAGCATGTGTAAACCTCTCAATTCATACACACTGATAAGTTGAGAGAAGTAATCCTATGAGAAATAGTCCAGAACAGTTTAAGGGCGAATCAAATCCAAAACTTTCATTCGTGATGATAGAATATGAGAGGGGAAGCGGTGATGAATTGTACAAATAAGGATAGGTGAAAGGGTCTATTTGTAATAAATTTGACACGTACATCCAACAGGGAATTCTTTTATGGAATTGAAGATTCTCATTTGTTGGTGGAATGGTTGATAGAAGACTCTCATAAGAATGGGGTATAAATATCGGCCGATACGATATATATCGATTTTAAAACCTTTATATAGTGGCCGATATTGATGGGATTTTGTAAAAAAAAAATAGGAGAGAGAAATATATCGGCCAAGATATCGGTTGATATCCGAATATCGGTCGATACCGATATTTATACCCCTAGGTCATAAGTTGCTCTATTCACTTGTCTTGGCTGAATGAATTTCATAAAGAGCCATTGAGTCACGCAACTCAATGAATTTCTGAGTGAAGTGAAGTCACATTTCTCTCTTTCAATACTAGATTTTTTATAGAATTTGTTCACATTTGTTATTAAGGGCTCTCAAGTATAGAAGATTTCTTTAATCATTGTGCTCATTTTTGCCATAAAATCAATTGTTTGGGGTCAACTTGGGAAGCCAATAGGCTAACTTTTCTTTAATTAATCTTTTGAGATAGGTGCACACTTCTCTCTACACGTATGGACTCACTTGGGAAGCCAATAGACTAACTTTTCTTTTGATATGATGGTAAAATGACAAAAGATATTCGTGAGTGGAAATGACAATTTCAATTCACTACTATAAAATAATAATATAGTGGTTGCACGTAGAAATTCTTAGAAAATTTTGATAATTAAATTAGGATATTGATTTTGAGTTTCGACAAAATCTTTGTCATGATGAAGGGACACTCTGGAATCTAACATCACATGAACCCAATTAATGGGTCAAATACAAGAGCATCTTTTAAAATAAAAAAAAAATTATTGAACTTGTTCATATGTCTCGTTCGACTAATCTTTTGGAATATGTGCACGCTTCCTTACATACATATGCCGGGTTCAAATGGTGGGAACTTACTCTGTACGTATCTCACGGATAGTGGTCCTTCATTGGAGTTATCAGAGATTGAACCAAGACCTCATCCTTTATATTTTTGTCTTGAATCTTTTTGTACGATGTATTTAAAGTTTCACTATTACTTAATATTTTTATTTTTTGATTTAAAAAAATCCATTATATTCATCAAAATTAAACAAAAAAACCTAAAATAACATTAACTTAGATCATCCATTGATAGCAAAACTTTAAAACATACTTTATATCATACATAGTTATTTATCAAATGAATTTATATATGCAGATCTCTTATCTATCTTGTAGAAGTCTCATGGAGTCACTAGACTATTTAAAAGTATAATGAGATTTTTCTTATTCAAATCTAGGGATTAAGTCTTATATGAGTTGGTGATATAAAAAAAGTATATAGTTAGAGGATATATGAAGTTTTATTACAATCCAATCATCTTATCTTTTGATTTTTGAATTTTGAATTTTTTTAAAATTAATTACTTATATGTTTTAAAGTTAAGAAATTTAAATAATTAATTAGTATTAAAATTTTATATTTTATATTTATATGTTCATCTATCTAACTTACTGGAATATATCTCACGTCGATAGAAAATCTCTTTTAAAAGTTTCATCCAAAACAATCTCACCAGTCTACTTGTTTAAAACCTTAAAACAGAAGTCAGCTCGATCAAGTTAAATAAAAATGTATAACTCGACAAATTCGAGTTCAGTGCCGAATTTTATTAATTCATAGAATTATTGTGTAATTAGCATCACTCAATCGAGAAACACATGATAACTGAGAAAATGGTGGAAATCACACGCAACCCTGACTTTTTCATGGAAATTTCCACTTCTTTTCAGCCTTCAACATGGAAAATTATATATATTGCCTATTGACTTGTCTTGGATGAATGTTGATTTACATGAATTCCACTGACCCTTGAGATAAATTTCATAAAGAGCCACTTAGTTATGCAACTCAATGGAATTCTGAGTCAAAGTCAAGTCTACTAGGGCACATCTGTGAGTCAAGTCTAAGTCTACTTGGGTAAATCTTTGAGTCAAGTCATATTATCCTAGTCCAACACGTTCTTTGTGTGTGGGTCCAATCGGTCCCACCAAGTGGGACCCACTTAGGAAGCCAACAAGCGAACTTTTCTTTTGATATAATGGCAGAATGCCAAAGGATGTTTCGGATCAAGTGAGTGGGTCTGTGTCTGTCGTCATTGAAACCGAAAGGTTGTTCAGTGGAATATATTACACGGGTTTCATGCTTATAAAAGCATAATTTACCTTCTTCTTAAAATATTCTTAATTTAAATAAAAATGTCTTTTTAATATATAACTTTCTATTCAAATTTCATTTAGAGTATTTTTGTCCTTTAATTAAAATAGTGCCAAGAGTGTCCCTTCATGACAAAGAATTTGTCAAAATTCAAAATCAATATCTTAATTTAAATATCAAAATTTAAGAATTTCTATGTGCAGACACTATTATTATTTTGTTTATCATCTATTTTATAATCGTCAATTGAAATTGTCTTTTTAGTGAAACTTTTCTAGATGAGATATCCATTTATGAGCTCATTTGGTTAATATTCAAATCTCACATTTTTTTTTTATTTTATAGCTGCAAAAACGTTATTCAACATAATTTATTTAAGTTAATTAAGTTATTCAACATAATTTATTTAAGTTAATTGAGACAGATTCTTTATTTTTTTATGCAAATATAAATCTTCTAAATAAACTCATTGGCATCGTTTAAAATAGTTTTTATAAAAATAATTTCACTTTACCATAAAAGTAATTCTTAAATGATAATTTCTTCTAAGGTGGCAAATTACATGCTTTTAACTTTTACAAATTATTTTCTCATTAAGGGAGACTTTGAAATAAGACACTTAGACAATTAATTATTTAGACAAATGATTTTCTGTAAAATGATTCAATGGTTGAGGACAGTTGAAGGGTCTATTTATGGGTCTATTTATAATAAATGTGAAACGTACATGTAACATGGAATTAAATGTAAAATGATTTGTTGGTTGAGTGGTGGAAAATGGGTAAACAACACTAGTTAATTAGTTATTTCAGTTTACAAACACTTAGGCTTAGGAATCAAGACTCATGTGTTCGAACTATGTATTCTCGTGGTTTGGAGGAGGTAGTATGAATTCAGAGTTTTACTGTAACGACCCGACCCATCTCCCCTACCACAATATTATCCCTTTGGACTAAAAAAACCCCATGGCTTTGTATGGGGCCTAAGCCTCATTCTTAGAATCAAAATGCGTTGTGCTAGGTGGAGGGGTGCTCCCTATTATATGCCCCCACTTTTTCAAGTCCCTCGCTATGTGGGACTTTTCTTTCCTCCCACACGTCCATGCTCTCTCTCTTCAAATAGAATCAATTATATAAGTACTATGACCTATAAAAAAAAAAATCACTTAAAATATCTTATAGTAAGAATCATTCTTACTAATATATTCCTACGTTGCCTCGTGTCTTAGACACACTTGCAAGTGGAAAGAAAATTTTGTTTGAGAAATTGATTACTATCCTTTTAAATTTCCATCATCTATTCTAGACCCTCTAAAGACGTCAGTAAAGTCTTTATTTTAAAACCATCCATTACAAGTTATATACCAGAACCATCTCTTACAAATTCACTAAATCAAATACAGTAATATGTCAAATAGTTACAGAATGAAGGTAATATGAAAATGTCCGGGAAACGGTCCCATTCAATTGGAATTGGGCCCACTAATAGTAAATAGGCAGTTGTAAAAATCACTTTCAAAGGAAAGTCTATGCCTATCATGAAACATACGCCCTTTTGACATCACAGTCAACATCTATTGATACAAATAATCTTATCTAAATCCATTTCCACAAGGCCTCCTTTTTCATTGACGAAGAGAACTCTCTTATCTCTACTTTGTCGAGTTGAATGGAAGAGAGAGAGTCCTCTCTACAAATGAGAAACAAGACTCTTCAACTATGATAGAATTATACTTTCTGACTATTCAAACCGCTAAGCATGGGCCCTCATGCGGCCTACATCTCTCACTCATGATCCATCACATATCTCCATGGGTGGAATTGTTGCATGCACTAGACAAACTTGTCCTCTCTTGTTGAAAATTCTCCAAAAAGACTAATATGGGCCCACCATAGAAGACTTTTGGTGAAGCCAAGTCTTCTCATTAAGGTAGAGTTGGAAATAGAAGGGTTACATTAAATGGATGGTAGAAAGATGTTTGAGTTGTCTTTCTCTTGAGTGGGACTTGTTTACTGCATTTCCATTCCATGGAGAGAGACCAGACTCTTGACATCAATGTATCTAAAACTCTCAAGGTCTCTTCACTTGGGGAGACTTTTATATCTGAAATTGTATTTTAATTTTTATTTTTGAAAAGGAAAATATTCAGATTTAAAAAAAAAAAATAAACAATAATTACTTGAATAAAATGGGTTATCCTCTGAAGGATAATATCAAGGGATTTTTCAGTGAAAATACCTGGAAAGTTGTGCATTTAGGTAAACATGTCTATAAATTTGAAAAATTGGTCAAAGTACTTTGTACAAGTAAGTAGTCAGATTTTTTTGGACAAAATTGCCCATGGTACTTTTTAAAAATAAAAAAGTTACCTTATTTTTTTTTCTATGTTCTCTATTTCCAGCATCCATCTTTTATTTCTCAAAACGTGTCCGTATTTTGAACAAAGTATATCATATTTAATTGTAACCTCTTTCGCTAGTTCAATTGACAAACACTTTGGTTCAGGAACTAGAGATCCTATATTCGAGCCCCGTATTCACTCAATGCTGGTGGTTTGCAGGGGGCAATGTGCATTGAGAGTTATTACCCACTGGCCTCATACTCAAGGAGACGTGGGGTTCTCCACCATAGAAAATGTCCAAACTAATTGAAAATTGATTAAAAAATTTAGAAAATACAAAATCAATAAGAAGAAATATATTATATGAATTCATGTTCTGTACTGACCCAAAATGAAATGTATCTTCTATTCCTAATCATTGTTTAAAAAAAAAATTAATTTCATGAAAATGTTGGAATACTAGGAAAATCACACAAATACTCTAAAAACTATGTCAATCACATTGAGGACTCTTCATTTAATTTTATAAATATTTGAAAACAATATGAGAAACTTCATAAAAAATAGAATTTTATAAAAACGTTGGAATATTAGGAAAACCACATAAGCACCTTAAAAACTATATCAATCACGTTGAGGGTTATTCATTTAATTCCATAAACAATTGAATACTATTTCTTTAAATTTTTTCACAAGAAACCCCGAAATGGTAATTATCTTAGAAGATCCAGATTTCATGACTTTTTGGAAAAAAACCCATACACCCTAAGAAGTATATCAATCACATTAATTTTTTTGCATATAATCCCGTAAGCATTTCAATATCATTTTATTTAAAATATTTGAAAGTGTCAAAATAGTTTTGAAATTTAGAGGTGTTTTTATTAGTTAAATTATTTGACTCGATTGAAAATTTTGAGATTTTACAAAATAATATTAAGTTTTGGAATTTTGATATTTAAATGACTTTGTTTAAATTTTAATGCATTTTCCGCTCTAGATATTTTAGTATTTAAATGTTTAAATTATCTAACTTGTTGAGATTTGGTTTGGAGAGATTTGGAAATACACAGTTTATGAAAAAAAAAAATTGAAATCTAAATGGGGCTTATATTATTTTTCAAACTATAGAAGTTATATAGTTTTAAGTTATTTAAAAGAAGATAAGATCAAGGCTAATATGTTACTATGTAGCTAGACCATCGTGGAAGAGAGAGGAAAAGCCACCGACTTACTGTGGTTTTGTTTAAGAAAAGAGAGAGAGAGGCAAATGAAGAAAGGGAAAAGAAAAAAAAAAAATCAAAAGGGGTCTCTCATCCCACTCTCCATTGGTCCTTCTCCTTCTTTTTTTTCTTTCCATTTCATCTTTTCCTCTTTTAGCTGTCCCTTTCTTCCCTTTGTTTCTTTTTCTTCTTCTTCCCTCCAACGCTCAAGCAGCAGCAACCCTTGTGTTGTTCCCGCGTCGGCTTGGAATTTTCAAAACAAGTCATTTCTCAATTAATTTCGACTATCAAGGTATCAAAATCCATCTATTCAAAATTTCATGAACTTCGTGACTGTTCTCTTTGAAAAATAGTTTGATTTTAACCTTCAAAGTTGGATTTCTAAGGTTTAGAGAAAATAACCCACTTCTTTTGATTTTTTGAGTTTCATCTTCCAAATTGGGTTTCGATGATGTCAAAACCTTGATTTTGTAATCTTAAGCTAAAAGAGGGGAAAATTTAGCCCCCAACTAAGTCTTGGATGTTATATTTTAAGATATTATTTTTAGTGTTTTTGAGTTGAAGTAAGTATTTATGAAAAATTAATATGTTTTACAGATTTGTGGTGAAAACAAGGCTGGAAAAGGTGAGGAGACTTAACTGTGAATGTGTACATGTGCTATGTAAAAATCATATATACATGATATATGTTGAAGTATGCATGTAATTATTTGTATATACTTGTGAATATGCCTGTGCTAACGTGGTTATGCAGGTGTTGTGAATATGAAGATTCTAGGTTGGTAAACCTGAATCTAATGTCAGTGGATGGTAATTGTAAATTTTTCCATGTTTATGGAATTTTGTTTATTGTGTATGTTAAATATTTACACACACTTGTGAAGTCGGTCGAGCTCTTACAAGATGTTGCATTCTGTCTGCCTTGACTTAATGCATTCGAGGATGAGTGGGATTCCTGGACAGGGTTGAGTGGGATGCTCTAGACTATACAGTTGATGTTGAGTGGGATACCCCAGTGAGTCAAAGAACCAACGATACACATTAAGAATTGAAAGAAAAGAATAATTGTCACATGTTCCGTTATTTATTTTAACTGCATTGTAGACTTTAATTCTCTATCACGTGCTATATCTATGATATTTTGAGTTCTCTTCACTGGGCTAGAAGCTCACGTGTACCTCAATGCAGGATAAGGTCTGGAGGTAGTGGGGGACCCCCCTGCAATGGCCTAAGTTGTGGAATATCTGAATTCCAATATTGTCTATGTGACACCCTGCCCACCGATGTGGGACTCCCACATCGGTGGAGGAGGAGAAATTTGAAGGGATTTTAAGAGACCAACCCCTCTTGACTAAGCATGACGCGTTTTGGGTCGGGCCATGTGGGCTTGAGCCCAAAGGCAAAACAGTGCGGGTTCGAGCTGTGTACGAGGCCGAAAGAGGACAATTTCTTACTGAGTCAAACCCTAAGTCCTGTGTTCGGGTCGGGTCTTTACAAATATAGTATTAGAGCCGAGGTTCTACACTCGGACTGTGTGGACCTTCCTTCTTCCCTCGAGTTGTTGAGCTAGACCAAGTCGAGCAGGGGACGGCTCGAGGCTTTAGGAGAGGTGATTGTGACATCCTACCCACCGATGTGGGAGTTCCACATCGGTGGAGGAGGAGAAATTTGAAGGGGCTTTAAGAGGCTAGCCCCTCTTAACTAAGCATGACGAGTTTTGGACCAGGCCATGTGGGCCTAGGCCCAAAGGCAAAACCATGCAGGTTCGAGCTATGTGCGAGGCCAAAAGCGAACAATTTCTTTCTGAGTTAAGCCCTAAGCCCTTTATTCGGGTCGGGTCAGGTCGTTACAGTCTAAGTTTACTAGTTGTAGCATCCAGACTTGTATGTGTATAATTATGGTGTGAACTGTTATATGAATATCAATACCTTATGTGATAGTTTAGGTTTTATGGACACGTGTGGTCTCTTCATGGGCTTAGACAGACCTGAGGCCATGGACATGTTGAGTTTGGGATTAGTTTTAATTTTAATTTTTTTTTTAAGAAAAATTTAGTCTCGTTCTGGGCCCACATATCGGGTCGGGGTGTGACAGTTTCCTTTCAAATTCATTATGCGAACATTGATTTAAGCTAAATTTATCTTCCTTTTGAATAGAAACATCTTGATAGGAACAATTTTGCATACTAAATCTCTCCAAGATTCTTTTATATAACTTTTCTGAGACAACCCTAACATACCAGGTGTTCTGTCACGGAATATTTCTATTCCAATCATGAAGGTTGCCTCTCCCATATCTTTTATTTCAAAATTATTGGAGAGATATTCTTGGTCTCGAACGTCATACCAAGATCATTAGTGGCAAGAAAAATATCATCAACATATAATATCAAAAGAATAAACTTACTCCCACTAACCTTCATGTATATACATCGATCAACAGTGTGTTCCTTAAAACCGAAGGAGGTAATGATATCATTGGACTTAAAGTACCACTGCTTTAAGGCTTCTTTAAGGCCATAAATTATTTTGTTTAATTTGCATGACATATGTTCCTTGCTTTTTATGGAGAACCCTTTAGGTTATTCCATATACACATCCTCATCTAAATTACCTTTTAAAAATGCAGTTTTAACATCCATTTGGTGAAGCTCCAAATCATAATGAACCACCAAAGCCATAATGATTCTGAAAGAATCCTTTCTAGATACATGAGAGAGTGTCTCTTTATAATCAATGACATCTTTCTGAGTAAACCCTTTGGCGACAAGTCTTGATTTATATCGTTCGATATTTGCCCTTAGAGTCTCGTTTGGTATTAAAGATCCAACTTGCTTGTATCTCTGAGGCAATTCTACTAGATCCCAGACTTCATTTTGTGCCATGGACTTTAACTCATCTTTCATGGCGTCTAACCACTTACTAGAATCATTACATTTTATGGATTCTTCATGAGTGACTGGATCCTTAATAACCCCTAAATCATAATCTAATTCTTTTAAATATACCATATAATCATCCGAAATAGCAGGTCTCATTTGTCTTTCATACCTTCTTAATATTATTTCTTGTCATTGCTCCACAATTAGTTCATTATTGGTGATGGTTTCATCATGGAGTGATTCATCATTCAATTGTTGTTCATCAAGTTATTCAGTGACATTAGGAACAACTACTTATGAAATTACGGGTATAAGGACTTGTATCCTTACTTCTTACACACCGACGTTTCCATTATATCATTCCCACTAACCTAACCATTCTCAATAAAACTTGCATTATCAGTTTCTACGATTCTCATACTATGGTTTGGACAATAGAACCTGTACACTTTAGACTTCTCAGGGTAACCTATGAAGTAACCACTGATTGTCCGTTCATCAAGTTTTATTTCATGTGGGTTATAAATTATTACTTCTGCAGGACAACCACATACATGCAGGTGTCTCAAACTGGGTTTCATTCCCTCAATAGTTCAAAAAGAGTCTGAGGAACTGACTCACTAGGAACCTGATTAAGCAAATACATTGCGGTTCTTAATACATACATCCACAACATAATGGGTATAGTGCTATTACATAACATAATCCTAACCATGTCCATAAGTGTATGGTTATGTCTTTCAGCAACACCATTTTGGTGAGGTGTACCAGGCATCGTGTATTGTGAAATTATACCGTGACTTTCTAGTAGTCTACCAAAAGGCCCCAGGTGTTGACTCGTTTCATCATACATATCATAATATTCACCACCTCTATCTGACCTTATGACTTTCACCTTTCTATCTAGTCGTTTTTCAAATTCAGTGATAAATATCTTTATAGTGTTAACTGCTTGAGATTTATCATGCAATATAAAAATATAAGCATAGCGCGAAAAGTCATCAATAAATGTGATAAAATAGGTCTCTCCACCAAAAGATGGAACATCAAATGAGCCACAAATATCAGTATGGATCAAATCAAGTAGTCATTTAGATCTTGTGGCTCCTTTCTTGGTGTGTTTGGTCTACTTACCCTTAATGCATTCCACACACACAGCTAAATCAGTAAAGTCAAGATTCGAGAGAATCCAATCTTTTACCAATTTTCCAATTCTTTCACGGGATATATATCACAAACATTTATGCCATAAGATAGAGGAATTTTCATTAATTAACCCAAGTTTAATACCAACATTATGATATAGGGTTAGGACAGAATTATCAAAGGAATCGTCAAGCTTTAAACGGTAAAAGTTATCAATCAATAATCTAGATCCAATAAAAGAATAACCTTTAAATAAACTGAAGACATTATTTTCAAATTTACAATAATAACCATTAACATCAAGTTTGGAAATTGAAATAAGGTTTCTGTTAACAGAAGGAACATAAAGACAATCAAATAAGTGTAAGTGCTAGCCAATGTCGAGGAAAAAACGGTAGTCTCGATGACTTCAACTGTCACCTTTTGTCGGTTTCCCATGTAAATGAATGTTTTAGTTGGGCCGATGGTTTGGGTCGTGAGATATACCTACATCGTATTAGAAACATGAGTTGTAACTCCAGAATCAAGCCATCAAGTATTAGAGGAAACTTCAGTGAGATTAGATTCGAAACATACAGAAATGGAATGGGTACCTTTCTTTTTTAACAAGGCTCTTTTTTTTTATAGTCTTTTTGGAAGTGCCCTTTTTTCTTTCAGAGATGGTACCTCACACTACCTGCCTCTTGATTCTCTTGATTTTGAGTCTCGGAAGACGTACTAGGCACAAATGATTTATTTCCGACTTTTTTAAAATTTCTTGGGCTTCCATCCTCTTTTCTTACTGGGTCCTTAATTTATTAGATGGAGTTAGTAATGTCCAATCTGCTTAAGTCTGCTCTCATCTTGAATCAACATACTTGACAGTTCATTTACTTGCCATTTATCTTTCATAGTATTGAAATTTATTTGAAATGCCCCATACTAAGGAGGCAGAGAATTCAGAATGAATTGGACAAGAAAAGTATCATCAACACTCATCCCTATATTCTTCAACTGAACAGCAATATTTGTCATCTCCGTTAAGTACTCATATATGCCACGACTTCCATCAAACTTAATGGCGGTTAGCCCATAAATGTCCCTACTAAGGACTTGTTTGCTGTTTTGAATTTATTTTAAACATTTTGGAGGTATTCCTTAGCACTTTCAGTTTTGGATAGTGAAGTTTTGATATTATTTGCTACTGTTATGCGCATGAACATAAGACTGAGTCTATTTGACTTAATTCACACTTCATAGAACTTTTTCTCAGACTTTGAACTTGTGTAAGTAATAAGAGGCTTAACAGAAATTAATGTTTTATCAAAATCGAGCGCACCAAGGTGAAACTCGACTTATTCATTCCGTTCAGAGAAATTAAGTCCAGTCAAGATTGGGACAGCCGAAGCTTGCGCATTCAGTCTAATAAAGAGGGATGCTGCAAAATTACATAATTTCATAATTTCATACTCACTTACATTATGCTATGAGTTAAACTTAATTGAAACACACAAACAATCAAAATTAGTAAACGATACTACTGGATTTACTTTTGAGTAATCTTACGGCATACTATTTCATTATGGTGATTCCCAGTTACTGATAGAATTGACCAACAAAGTACAAGCGATCAAATACCGCCGACACCTTTGGGTGTCCGGACAAATACCAACCATAAGTACACGCCAATCATCCTATCCCAATCCGTTAACTACTCGAAATGGTGCACCTTTTGGCCAACCTAATATCTTTGTGCTTAGGGATCACGATTAGCAAAGTCATTATTATCCAACACTTGGGAAGAGTATTGGATCACAGTTATATGACCTGATGTCCAAACACACTCCGATTGGGCCACTTTGGTGACTAACCAAATCATATCATAATATGGTTTTAAGTCAAGAATAATGGTTTTGCTCATTATTGATTTTCCAAAAACATAAGAGGAAAAATCCCCATAATTTTCGTAATCCATAAATCATAATCTTAAGGTCCATAAAATTTTAAAACTCTATAAATCATTAAGATTTGCCAAAAACATAAGAGGAAAATCCATAATTTTAAAATCCATAATCATCCAAATCTTAAAAAACATAAACTTTAAGGTCTATAAAGGATTCAAGCCATTATGACTCTGGCCAATCGATCGGCGGCACCGATCGGTCAGTGATGGAACAAGGTCGTCTTCTTCTTTGAGATCCAAAAAAAATCTTTTTTTAATTCTTCTTTATTTCAAACATAAATTGTTCCTATGAATCAGGCTCTTGATGTCATATGTAATACTTCTTCATAATATCAGAGTTTATTGATTCAAAATCAATCATAGAATCAATCATCATTGAAGTTCATGTTCGACAAACCCGAACAATATAACCTCAAGATCTGAATTGATTAATGCTTGAAACATGGATTAATCTTAATGCGGAGATCATAAACATCATAATAATAAGACATACCCAGATCCATTAATGAAGAAGAGTGATCTTTGATCTTCCCTTTGATATGTTAATGCTTCCTAAAGTCCAATAACAAAAGAAAACACACACCTTTGACTTTCTGCCTCTTTCCTCCTTAATGCCCTCTCCCAATTTCGTGAATAGTATTTTGAGAACACTGAGTTGTCTTAAATTGATCAATAATTATGAAAAAGAGACCCTTTTACAGGCAGAGGGAGGACCCCTAAGTTAATTATAACTTTCATTTCTTACTTCCCATAAAAATAGGAAACTAATCTCCTTTAGAACTCTCCTAAAATAGACATTCCTTAGTTAAACACAGTTTTCCTGATTTAAGATCCTCTATGTGGAGCCACAGATTTAATGTGGGTCATGTTTAGTCTTACACTGAGCTCATGCTTATTGCCGCACAGATACTCCCTGGGAGGTTTTAGTTTGGCAAATGATAGAGAGTAAGGGTTATAGGGCTATATATAGCACAAAAGCACCCCGATTTAGAGAGTAGAGACCAAGGGTGAAATCAACTCTTAGCCTGTTGGACCCAAATTGGTTGGCTTGGCTCAAGTGAAACCTAACATGGTCAAGTTTTGACCCCCACCAGTGTTCAACTTTGATTAGGCCAGGTTGGAGATGAACTCACCCATAATGAGTGCCATTATTTTTCTTCGTATTTTAGTGTAACACATTACAAATAACTATTAAGTATACCAGCCTGCTAGGCGAGTTCTGAGTTAACGAGTCATGATTAAATCTACGCCCTAACGGCATCTAATATTCATTTGACAAACACGTTGAAAAACATTTCTTTTTTTATATAAAGAAAAACATAAAAAGAATGGTCTTCTACATATGGAGTGCAAGTGCCTATTTAAGAATGATCCTCCTCCATTGCAAGCCTCCTGCAAACTCTTTTATAGTGATAAGATGGATTGATTGACAAAGCTTATATTTTGAAGAAAAGAATACAAAAATCAACTCAAGTATATAATTCTGAATATGGCTTCAAAGGTTACAAAACCCATCAACCCCAAGTTTAATTCAATGGTAAGGCTCACTTTGATGGATGAATTAGTTAAAGGTCATAGGAAGGAGGGGAAGGAGGGTATTGTACCCAAACTTGGTTCTCGCCATTTTGTACTATGTTATGGTTTACAGTAGATTATTCTAAAAAAACATTTTTTTTATTTTTTTATTCGACTCTATCATAAACTTTATTGCCTGTCACCCCACTGACATCCTTTTATCCTATCGACAATTTTCGATGGCCTACCTCTCATTATACTTGTAACTTATATACTCTCAACCAATGTCACAAATATCGGCGGTATTTTCAAATTTACCGCGTTTTTATCGGCAAAATACCATTACCGCGTTAAAAACGCGTTTTTATCGCCAAACGAGAAATTTCCGGTAAATTCCTGATAAAATCGCATTAAAAACGCGATAAACGTTAATAACGCGATAATATCCCGGTAAATTTCTGGTAAATTCCCGAGAAATTCCCTATACCATTTTTATTTCATTAATTTTTTTATTTATTCTATTTTTTTATTTTTTAAATATTATAATTTCAGCGAGATTTTTCCGTTAAATTCCCGATAAAAATTCGAGAATTTAAAAATATCCCGTTATTACTAATTGCCGTTAATATCCCGAGAACGGTATTTGTCACTATGCTCTCAACTGTAAGTACTGAGATCAACTCTTGTCTTCTAATAACAAGCTCAAACTACCTCAAAAGAATCTTTCAATTTGTCATCTATTAGAGCTACTTTTATATTATTTCCAACATGGTCATTATAACTCAATACCTGTCACGCCTCGACCCGACTGGTGGGTCCGGAACGCGACTGATTTTTTTTTTTTTGAAAGATAAACTGAACTACAAGCATTCTTACTGAGCCGGATCAACAGTTAGGCCTAGTGGTTACACATTAGCCCGTTAAGTGGACTCAAACATGTACCTATATGCTTCCCAAAAACCAAGATATAACAATATCAGTACATAACATGCTCAAATCAAATCCAACATTGATTAATACAGAGCAAAATAAAATCACTCATTGATTCATCATTCAAAAGCATTGTCTCCAAAGGCAACATAGCCTATTACATCATTTTAACATAAATTAAGTACCACATCCGGTACTTAATGAAAATCAACAGTTCCAAGAACCAACAGAAAGATCAGGGCATTCCTCTCCGGGGGAATCCCAAAACACTGCTTTACCTTAATCGCCCTAAGCCTGAAAGAGAGGGTCCTCCTCCTCGGGTTCATCACCTGAAAGGTGAGTGGTGTGAGCTAACTAGCCCAGTGAAGGATAATTAACAATGCACATTAAGTAAATAATAAAACAGGTTAGCAACAGTTCAAAATCATATACTTGATAATGATAAGCATAATCCCAAAATAATATGTCAACATCATTAAACCACTGTCATTATCCACCGTAACGCCTGTCGACTACACTGAGACCAGTATTAAGTCCCGACACGGTTAAAATACATCCTTGCAAGTACATCTCCGGCTCTTTAACGTAGCTGATACTGACACCCTCAAGTCCGCAACTTACGACAGCATGGTCCGCCCATGGTCCAGTAGACATAAACCATCTCTCATATGGTCGATATTGGTTCAATAGCCCAGGTACGTGGAAGCAGTCTTGCATACACATACAATCAACATCGTAATACCAGAATCATCACAGCACTCTTACCATAGTGCATCATATACAGGCACATGAGTGGGTCATCAAAACTGAAACCACTCATTGCTCAGTACACATATCATCATAACACCTGTTTACAAAATCTGCAGAGTTAAGTTCCCTCACCGTTCTATATGGTTTACGCGGTCTCTGTTCAAACAACATACAAGTGCACAATCAATATACATAACAAATACGTACATATACGTAGAATTTGGAAATCATGCATTTTCCCACAAAATATCCGGGGTTAATGGAAATGAGTCTCCTACTTGGTTTCTAGCCTTTTTAAGTCATCCACAAGATAATAATATAATAATAAAAGGGGCTCAGTCCAAACTCATATTGTCTTCTGGGCATTGACCAGAGTGACTTATTGAGTGAGGTCTAGATCCTCGGGTCACTTCTCAGTTGTCTTCTGGATAGGACCAGAGCTGACATTTTGAGTAGGCCTCGAGGTCACTCAGTGCCCGACTATAGTGTCGTCCTGAAAGTGAATCACTCAGTTCCCGACTAGTGTCGGACTGAAAGCGGATACAATAGTATTTACACTATAAATAATAAGAGAAAGGGGTTAGTACATTTTTAATTAATAAGGGGGGTATAAATCATCACAGATAATCAAACACAATAAATAATAATCAGTATTTAGACAAAACAGTAATCAAGCAATATTTTAACATTTTAAAAACGGGTCCCTCGGAACATCACCTCGGAACTGGGTGCAGTGGCTTCGGATCATCCGAACCACTCTAAACTGAGTCACTGGCCTCGGAACTTGGGGCCTGACTTCGGATCGTCCGAAGACTCGGTCTCGGACTGTCCGAAGTCCATCCGAACAGGAAAATCTGAAAACACCAAGTTTCGGTGGGTCTGCAAGGCTCAGAACGTCCGAAGGCATGTCTCGGACCTTCCGAAGGGGTTCGGTCCTTCCGAGCTGGGCTCGGTCCTTCCGGGCTTGGCTTGGTCCTTCCGAGCTGGGTTCGGTGCATCCGAAAGAGGTCTGGCTCGCCTCGGTCGGACTGGGCTTCGGGTGAAGCTCGGAACGTCTGAGAGTCACGGCTTGGACCGTCCGAAGGTTCGGACCGTCCGAAGATCGGCTCTCGGACCTTCCGAGAGTCATCTTCTCCAACTGTTTGCAACAGCAGACAGTCACGGCGAATGCACAGTAAAATACGATTCCAGAAAGAGAGGGCTTCCCAGATTCGTTTTTCACATCCGTCTGGTCTGATGGACTCCTCTGGGAGCCCTCTTTTCATAGGGAAAGGTTTGGAGCCTTGAAGCTCACTGGGCCATCCGATTTAAACAGTAAATCCTCACGGATACATGAAACCCATGGTTTTCCTTAGATTTTAAAACTGGTTTTTCTCATTGAAAACATGGTCAAAATCGGTTTTGTTTGATTCTAAACAGATTAAAATCGAAAGGGGATTGCAAAGGATACCTTTGCTTGGGCTCTTGGGCTGAAATTCGAGTTTTTGAAATCCTTCCTAAGCTGCGGTTTGCAAAAACAGTCGGCCGGTTAAACAGAGAGCAGAGAGAGAAGAAATGCAGAAATCTGCTGGGAGTTTCAAACGTTTGAAGAAGACCTGGATTTATAGGCTTCTTGGCCGGAAAAATTGGATGAGACGGGACGACGGAGATCTCATCATTGCCGGATTTCCGACCGAACAGCCAGAGCACGCTGCATGGTGTGTGCAGGAAATTCTCCACTGTTGCGGATCAGCCCCTCAAGAGTTCCAAATTGCAGATAAGTCCCATTTTGATAAGAAATCGATTTTAAAACTAAAAGTACTGATTTAAAAACTTAAAACTTGATCTAACCTTACAGATGGGTTGGATTTTGAAAACCTAGGTCACCATAAAAATTTCAGATTTTATCTCTTATTAAAAACCCTTGATTTAAATGAAAATCATATTTTTCCCATAATTACTTATTTAAACAAATGTAAAAATAACTATTTTGTAAATCTTGTTTTGAAGTGAAATAAAATATCTAGATCATTCTTAAAATGGTCTATCATTACATACCATTTTCAAAATTTCTCTCTTTCCCGAAATTATTTAAAATAATTAAAACTCCCTCTCGGGGTTTTGACGGGCGATATTTAAATATCATTTTCTGAAAATTAAATCATTTTAAGACAATTAATGCAAATCCTTCATTAAGGAGAATATTATCCACCAATAATATACACACATCAATATAATTTATAAAATCACATCTAAAAGCGGTAAATTACCAAAATACCCCTCCAGCTGAACGGGCTGGATCACTGACCTCACGAGCTCGGATTGGGTCAAACTTGGGCTTCCCTTGAAGCCTTAGCCGAAATCCTCGAGATTAACCGGCTAAACAGGAAAATTAAGTTAAACCTCGCCTAATCTGGAACAGGGTATTACAATACCTCGATCCACTCATCCAACTAACATGCACATCATCCCTGTAACTTTAGAAGAGTCTCTAAAGAGGGTTACTTATTTAGTGTTGTCATATATTAGGCACATATACCTTACAAGTAGCTTCTTTATATAACTTGTCAAAGAGAAACTCTTAAAAGAGAACACGAGGCAACCAATGTCTTCGTCTAGCATTAGCCGAAACCCATATGGTTAGATGAAAAGTGTTAATAACTACTTGGATAGAAGGATTTTAGTGAAATGAACTTCTTGTGTTCGTGCAAAATATATCAAATCAATGTAAACTTGTGTCGATTGAATGTCAAAAGAAGTATTTAATTGGCACCTTCGATAAAAAAAATGCTAGGGAAAGTTGAAATTTGTAAACCATGATGTATGGTAGAATCCCTCTTTAGAGACTCTTCTATCTGATTATTGTAGCTTTAAGATAGTCGATTTTTTAATGATTTATTACAATCAAATGTTCAAAGTCAAAAATGAAAAAAGCTATAATGATTTGAATGAGAAAGAAATTATCTCCCCTCATTGTTCCCACATTTCACCCAAACACACGAGGCCCACTTATGAAATCAATGAAAAGTCTACCCAATTAGGGAGAGGCTTAGGCAGCCTCCTAAGAGCTGCTGATGAACAAATGCTTTCACAATAATGATGATTTTACCCATATCTATTTGAATGGAGAGAGCAAGAGAAAGTAAAGAACTCGTTTCCCCTATTTATATTTACTAGAAAGGGTAAAATAAGCCCAAATTCCCCATGTTCTCTCCTAAGTTATGTCCCCAAGTGAAAATCTGTTATCCCTGGAGAGAGGAGAAACAATGGTTTTCACACCTTTCTTGGTCCTTTCTTTCCTTCTTTTCTCCTCACACCTTTTATGGTTAAGCCCATATCAAACTGCACACAAGTTAGCATCCTAATTTAGACGAGCAACAAATCATTGATACAAATTCAACAAGCAAATGGCGACGAAATCAGAGATCAGGATTAGACCACTCGAAATATCATTTGGGAATCAACAAGTCAAGGGGCTCCCACCACATGTATGCCACATGTAGAGTGCATTAGTTCAAGCTCTCGCAGAGCATCGTCAAGATTTTATGTATCAGAAACACCAACCTCCCCACTTAATGTCGCTATCACAAGGACGAAGCTTCCTATGAAGGCATCAACAGGAAATTACAAAGACATGGTTGCTTTAGATGTCAACAAGTAGACATCAGATGATGCAGACAGGTATGGAATGCTTTTCACTGGGAAGTGACGATCAAATCCAAACAGTAAAAACATTTACAAAGATTGGAGTTAAATCAGATGTGAACCAGGAACAATCAGCAGCAGTTGATAAAGGAGACATTTGATACAGGGAACTCATCTACAATTACAACATTAAAAGGGAATTTTTAACCCATATATATTTAGACGTCTTGCTTGTGAAAAACCCCAATAACCACCCCAAAATTCATATCACATGCATTTAACCATCATTAAAGGAAAACGAACTGTACATATAGGTGTAGATCATTGTAGCCACAAATGCTCGTAGGGGATATCTTTTCTTGTAATACATGGAAACTCAGAAGTATCAGGTCAGTAGCTCACCAACCCATCAGTGTTCTTCTAACTCGGTCTACAATCTGCATTCTAGTGTGATCATTTGCCAGTGGAAACTCACCAGTTTCCTCCAACAGGAACCTGTAAACCTCCCATTGGCGATTGGCCGCTGAGTACCTCCCGATCTCAGCCTGCAATACCAAACAGAAGCGAGTCAAAACACAACCATGCTGTATAAAGTGAGAGAGCAACAAAGGATTGATTTGCAAGATAGAAAATCCAAATATTGGAGGTTTCCTTATATCTTACCGAGAAAACTGCAGATTCCTAGCAATTTTAAAGCAAGTGTAACATCATAAAAAACGCGAGGTCTGCCTTTCCCAGACAATTCAACTGGATTTGCAACTAGGAGTTCCGTATCTGGGCCCCGATTGACGATGGTAACTCGCAGTGGATGGAGCATCTCCATCCTCAAACGTGAAGATAGAGCACTCTGCTTCTCAGGATCAACAATCTTTTTCCCATCAATTTGAATAAATAGATCAACTTCACGATACCCTTTCATATTTGACGAAAACCGCCCATATGCTATCTAAACGAGAAGCAACAAAATTGCTTATCAGAAAGTGACAATATATAGCGTGTTGCATGTATAGCAAGAATGCTGTTACACATATATGTTTTTATATAATTTTTGTTTGGTATAATTAGCAGTTCTCATTGATGGTCTTGAAATGAATTAATAGTTGCATCATTTGCTGGTATAAATGTCATAAGCAGTTACGATCTTTTTGTCATAGGTTGACCATACTTTCCTTCTGCAGTCAGTACATTATGCAGCAGAACATATGCACCTAGAATTGTTCATGTCTCCTAGTTTTGAAGTCCCAAGTATGATATATACAGAAATGATAAATCTTTTTTTTTTTTTTTGAAAGTTACACAAATGATGAATCATAGAAAAAAGGAAGATAAGAATTAGAAAGAAGTATCAGTTACCTGAATGCTGCAATCTTTTAAAGGTCTCATGATATCATAAAGGAGACCTTTCTGATCAACGCAGTGTATTTGAAGCAAGGTGTGACCAGGGCTCAAGGAGTTGTCCATCGTTATGCTAGCCTTCTTCAGCTTTGATAAATCTGGAGTTAGTGCCTGTGAGCGGCATTCATTCTCTGATAGCTCAGAGCTAAACAACTCTTCAGCAGCTTGCGGAGGTAGAGAAGATAATCCTTGTTGAAAATTTTCAAACTCCGGTCCTACCAATTGAAGCTCACAAACAATACATGATTCTCCCAGAACAGCATTTAGCCGCTCCAGAGTTTCGTCCCGTCTCTTTATTGTATGCAAAAGCTCCCTAAAATGAAATATAGTATAAGTTAGAGAACTCTATCATGTCTTAACATGTGGAAAGATAACATGCACTTTATCTTTTTTAATGGTTCATATTTTTTTTTTTTTTGATAAAGAGGCACCAGAGCTGCATATATAGATAGAGAAAGCAGATAAAAAACAAGCAAAAATAACAGGAAAAGAAGTCGCCCAGAGAAATAGCCAACACTCTGGCCATCGTACAAATAATATAAGCTTATGTAAGATCAACACATTCTTTCTAAGCACACAAAATGCCTGACATAACATGCACACTTATAAGTACACATTTTGTGCATTGGATAAATCTGAAGAAAACTTGGGAACAATCCTGCCTGAATGCAATGTCAATATGTGGGGCTCAACAATTTGTCAATCCATACCACTTTATACCACCACACTATCCTCAAGATTCAAATCTGGCTATGTGCCAGCATCCATCCAACTCATTCTCACCATTGCATTGAGGAGAAAATCCTAAATATTCATCCAACAGTTGAAATTTAATTTTCAAAATCAAGGGTTAAGATGATCTAGTGGGGACCACTATTTCCTGTCAGGAAGCCTCCATGATTCCACATCCATGCATCCATTTGACACATGGTGTTAAAGGTGGACCAAACTTAAAAGCTCAATCATTTACTAGACCTCCCTTTCTTATTAGGCATCACCACTTATTTCTAAGCATAAGTAATACCATATATGTATTTGAATCAAACATTAGAAGTTATTCAATAGAAGAGGAGCAAGATATAGTAATCAAGCATTATAGGTCTGGAAGAAAGAAAACAAAATCCTAAATAGAATCTTCTGGATTAAGATTCAATGAAAAATCCAAGTTTTACCCAGAATCTGAACTCACCATAAAACCTGTTGCATAATAAATAGTCACCCTTCCTAATAAAATTATTGGTTCACGGTTATTTGCTTGAAGTCACTAGATTCCTTTCAAGGGAAAAGAGCAGAAAGAAAAAGAACGCACGGTCAAACCTTGCAAACTATGGCTGTGTTTGGATGAGGAGTCGAGGGGTGAAAACAAGGGTAACACTCATTTACCCCCGAATGGTAATAAAGGGAAGGGACGAGAAAATCCCAAGTTCCCCCTCCCCAGCACAAATCAGAAAACCCCTTCATTGCAAGAGGGTAAGTTTTTTTTTCCTTTTATACATTTACCATTGTAATTATCAAACAATATAAGGGAAACCCATGTTCAAGGGAAACTCTTGTTCAAGAGAACCCTTGCATAAGGAAAATCCCTGTAAAGTTTACCTCTCATCCAAACACAGCCATATATGTTCCTGCAAAAATAGATTAAAGAAATATAGAGAGGAAACCATAATCTCTCAAATTTTGTATAAGGCTAAAACAAATTTGAGAACAAAACTTAAGTGCAGCATTCATCAAAGATCCAACGTGGAAAAGTCAAATTCATAGCAAAACTAAAAGCAACTATGGAACAGAGATGCATCCACACTGATAATGACCAAAATTAATGAAGATAAATAAGAAAACCTATCGAAATATCCAAATCCAAAACCTTACGTGCCATCTGTGATAAAGAAAAGATCCATGACCCGTTCATCAGGAGTTGTAGAAACTTTCACTCGATGAATAGTAAGCTCCAGCTCGGAAAGAACCTCAGTAACATCTAGAGATCCAAAAACTCAATCACAATTCTAACCACAAAATCACACCACAAGAAGCAAAGAAGAGAATTGTGAAATTACCATGTAACAGTCCCCTCCTGTTGAGGGAAAAGACCGTCAACAGGTACACTTGTGAAGGGCTGGGTGCCCGCTGGTAGTAAAAGGAAGCTGAACAGGAAGGACAGACTGAAAGAAGTCGATTTTTCAACCTTGCCCACCTCACCGCCGTCCAGCCAGGGAGTGGAATCACCCAAAATACAACGTAGCACCATTTCCCGTCGGTCGAAACATCTGCAATCCAATCCAAACATAAGTAAATATCACACAAAGACACGTAAAAAGCCCAAATCAACCAATTAGAATCAGATTAGCGTGTGACATCAAATTGCAATATCAGGAAGGAAAAAAAAAAAGGGATTCTCTGGAACCTCATACTGCAAATGGTGGTAAAAATTCTCAAAATCAAAACATGACAATTGCGATAAGAAATTAAATCAAACTTTAATCTATACAATAATCCTTTCGAAAATATACACAGAAAAAGTCCCCAATGAAGAAAAAGAAAAAAAAAGGAATTCCCTTAAGTGTTAGTGGCCAGATTTTCACCAAAATGAAACCTGGTCAATTGAAAGTAAAATTATGTGATAAGGAAAAACAATTTCAATCTATAAAATAAACTATAATTTGATCATTGAAAAAGTATAGTAATACTAATAATTAGTAACATTGAGTTCTAGAAACAACATAAGACCTAAAACCAACGGAAAAAAAAGTAAAAAATAATAATCATATAGTGCATAAAGAGCCAAATTTCCTAGGCCAGCCATAAAGTGCATTTAAAACTAAAATCCACAACATAATTGCAAAGTATTAAAAGAAAGTTGCGTATATATAAAAAAAAAAAAAGTAGACCAAATTTTGCAAGAGCAGCCTCTAGTACCGAATCAAATTCGAAATCTTGAAGGGATGGAAAAGTAGGCTCGGCTTGGAAAGAACTTCTTTGGAAAATAACAAACATTTTCAACTAAAATTGCAAATGAATTTAACCATTTTTCCGTATGAAGTGGCAATTTTCAGGTGAAGTACTTTTCTTTTTTTCTTGGATCCATAGAAAGGAAATTAGTTTCCAGGAAAATGGTTAATCTTTTATCCAAAATGGTTAAAATGGTTGTTTTGATTAAAAAGAAAGTAGATTTCTCCGGAAATGCTTTCATAGAAGAGCAAAATACTCAGCTAGATTAGAAAAGGGGGTTGAATAGGAATTACCCACTTCATAAAAGACTTTTTTTTGGTCGAAAAAAGTTAAAACTTCATATTTTGGGTTAAAACAATTTTCTTTTCCGTGAATCCATCAAAAGAAAATGAAAATGAAAAAGGAAATAAAAAAGGGCAGGAGAAGTATGAGGGAAGATGAGGACCTCCACGGGTAATGCAGAGACCGAATTCGAGAATGATTCTGCAGAGATCGCAACCGAGGCCTGTCTTGTCTGGGCAGTTCACGGTTATCATGCAGGGCTCTCCCGCCTTCCTTTCCCCTTGTATAAGCACCAAGTCCTCGTCGTTCGCTATTCCCATGCCCGGCAACTGCGTCAGACTCTGACCAACTGATTTCAGTTCTTCGGCCACCAGATCATCTGGGAGCGCTGGGCCAGAAGAAATATCCCGGGGGCGATCTGGATGTCGGACAGATCACGTGATCTTCTTCTCCTCCTCCTCCGGCTTCTCTCTTCGTCTTTCCGTCCTGCTCACAGTATCTGATGAGTATAAAGTGAGAGATGAGTGGGCGAGAGAGGTAGTCTCCTTACTTCGTCTTATTTTAGTTGAAGGTGCATTTGGTAGATGGACAGGACGACCTCTTCCATGACGACCTAACGACCTCTTAAAGTAGCAATCTGGTTTGGCATGTGGGCCCACTCGTAGCCGATCTGATACGAGAAACGTTCCCACCTCCCAGTTTGATAAATTAACCTAGAAGGGTTAGCTACTTGGCTCCATAGTCAAGACGTTTGCCCTATTAAATGAGCAATCTAATAAATATCGATGATATTTTAAAATTAATCATATTTTTATCCGCAAAATATTAATCATCATTAATATCTTGAGATTTAACGACACTGTATTAAAAATGTGATAAATAGTAATATCACGATAATATTCAGATAAATTCTCAGTAAATTACAAGTAAAATCATTATTAACATTTTCATTTTTTATTTTTTTATTATTTTAAAGATTATATTTTCCCGAGATTTTCCATTAATTTCCGATAAAAATATGAAAATTTTAAATATCCTAATATTACCAATCATTATTGATATTTCGAGAACGGTATTTGTGACCAGGGGTTTATAATATCGGTCGACCGACGTTTATCGACAGATACAATATGTATCGGCTATACATATATACTATCGGCCAATATGACTGATATATCGGCGATATATATATATATATATATATATATATATATATATATATATATATATATATATATATATATATATATATATATATCAGTCGATATTATTAATATCGGTCTTTTTTAAAAAAAAAAATCAAATCGGTGGTGGGCCCGAGCCGATATCTCGGCCATTATCAGCCGATATTTACATTTTCAATTTAACCAGCTTCTTTTTTGGTTTTTTTTTTTTAATTCAGAAAAAATAAAATATATAAAAATACTGATATTTAAAAAAAAAAAGAGGAGAGAAAGCTTGGTTTTAAACCCCCGTTTGTGACGATGAAAGGGAGGTCTTAAGTTCGATTCACACTTAATCCCTCGAGGCCATTCCTCATGGGCTTATTCCCCATCGACTAAATCGAGATTAATACATGCTCGTAAAATTAGTCTCACCTCCAAGTAGAGTAGAGATACTCATCTTACACAAAGTGCTAACACTAGTCTTGCAGGGGCCACTCCTTTACCTCCATGTGGCGGTGGCTCCACTATTGTCATATTGTATTATCAATTAAAAATCATATTTTAGCTGCCATCAACGATTTAAATAGTATGATATAATTTTTATCCAGTTATAATATCTACAAGTTTCTTTTCTTATTGATAATGTTGCCATTAAACTTAATTATAAAACTATCAAAATACAATGGCCAGCCATATAGACACCTGACCAATTTTCTTTCTCTACATATCCGATTTCAAAAAAACAGTTGAAATTACCCTTTTGCCCTTCATTTTTTAAGAAAAAGATTCCTCCGCATCATTCGAACGAATGGCGGAACATTTTTAGTTTGCTAGAACGAACTTTGCCATGTAAATTCTATCCAACCAAGGAACTCTATGTGGGTTGTGGAGTGGGATTTTCAAACGAGGTCGTTTCTCGACCAATTTTTACAAATAAGGCATCAAAATTCATTTACTTTAAATTTTATAAACTCCGAAACTGATTTTAAGTGAAAAAAGTATAGTTTTAAGATTCAAAAATTGTACCCAAAGAATTAAAGAAAAATGACATTCCCTCTTAATTATTTGGGTACAATTTTTGAAGCCAAAAAATATACCATTTTCACTTAAAACCAGTTTCGGAGTTCATAAAATTCAGAATAGATGAATTTTGGTACATTGTTTGTAGAAATAGGTCGAGAAACCACCTCCCTGTCAACTTGTGACCTTTGTGTGTTTGGCTCAGGTTTTCAAAAGAGTTGGTTTCTCGACCTATTTCTACAAAAAAAAGGTATCAAAATTCATCTATTCTGAATTTTATGAACTCCAAGACTGATTTTAAGTAAAAAATGTATAGTTTTGGGTTTCAATAATCGTACCCAAAGAATTAAGAGGGAAAACCATTTTTCCTTAACTCTTTGAGTACAAATTTTTAAGCCCAAAACTACCCTTTTACTTAAAATCAGTCCCGGAGTTTATAAAATTCAGAGTAGATGAAATTTTAATTTTATGAAAATTGACCGATATAACTTTTGAATACTTTAATACTTTTAAAATTTGAAATTTTACCGGTCTCTTTATTTGCATTATAAAATCATTAAATAGCATATTAATTAATTCTTTAATATTATATTAAAATTATATTATTTTGTAGAATATATTAAATAAAGTAAATAACCACATTCAAACAATAATCAATATTAAAAAGTTAGGGGCAACTTACAACTTTACATGCTATTTCTTGATAATAGATATTAAAAATTGTTCAAAACTTTCCTAGTTTTTTAAGAATTTCGAAAAACAATCATTTATTTCACATTTTATACTATCTAAACTAAATTTTGAAATATAATTCATAGTTAATAGTTTTAATAATCCAAACATTATCTTTATTTGATAGTTAATAGTTCAATTTTCATCAATGTAAACTAAAAACCTAACATCATTATGAATGGCCCTCCAGAGATACTTAGAACGCAAGTCAAAAGCTAAGATATTATTAGTGTATCGGTAGATTGAGTGCTCTAATAGAGCTTGAGACATTGATCATAAAAAACAAAAAAATAAAGATATATGAATTTAATTTTGATGTTTTGATTTTTCTCCTAATATTTGATGGCTGAAAAGTAATAAATGAGTTGGTTTTTAGACAGTAGATAGATTTGAAAATTATCTTTGATCTATTAAAGTTCATAGGTAGCATAAACATGGCAAATGATCATTTACAAAATGTCAATTTAATTTTTTTTGAAATATGAATTATCCAAAATCATATAAAACAAACCATGAGAATGAATATCGGTTACTATTTTTAGATCTCCAACTTTATTAGATTTTTTTATGATCCAGGTGTTCAGGACTCCAACTTTTTGAGACAGATTCCTGACCAACACACCAATCCTTTGAGATTTCCCTGTCTTTATTAGATAAGTGGAGCAAACAAGTAATTTTATGGTCATACTTCTTTCTATTATTGATAAGATTAAGATTTAATTATATCCGTAAGAA
Source organism: Chimonanthus salicifolius (assembly GCA_013350335.1). Classification (NCBI taxonomy): domain Eukaryota; kingdom Viridiplantae; phylum Streptophyta; class Magnoliopsida; order Laurales; family Calycanthaceae; genus Chimonanthus; species Chimonanthus salicifolius. Next base: position 32,453,400 of record CM023539.1, read on the forward strand.
ATTAATTTGCCTTTAGATTTTAAATATACCTATAATAACCACTTGAATTATGTAATTCACTCCTTACACCATCTTGAATCCTAAACAATAAATTTCAAGAAAATATCCTCCATAAGAAAAAGATATTAATATAAAGGACCCTCTGAATTTTTTAAGTGAGACCATTAATACTGGAAGTCCCGCCACACATACACACTTGTCCTACCTGGCTTGTTGGTCCGTCCGGTATCGTCCGCTACTTCTTTCGTCAATCTCATCTTCTGCTTTTTTTTTCAGTCCGCAGGTTTTGTGTGCTCCCGCGTCCTCCTAACCTATTGCCACGTCGGTCAATCTTATCCACGTGTTGGAAACTGGTTCGTTAGGTTGGGTTCTTCATTGGATTAGGTTTCTTAAGGAGCAAAGATTATCTTGCGCCCGGCCTTGGGTACAGGCCAAATAATGGGACGATTCATGATCCAAATTTATACTCCTCTCTCTCATTTTAATTATCTTATTTTAATTGTTTTATTTTAAAATTTAAATTTTTTAAAGAATAACTCTCAAAAACTTATAAACTTCTCTCTAAAAATAAATAGAAAGATAATAAAAATGGAATATGAGCCCAAAATATTAAGACACAGGGAGTAGAATATACCTTTAGCAAATTAATTTAAATTAAATCAAATAATATCTTACTTTAAATGAAAATAAACGAGTATCTCAATTGGTATAAGTTTCTAAAATTAAATAGAAATCTTGAGTTCAACTCTTTTCAAGTTTACGTCTAACATCTTATATCAAAAAAAGAAAAATAAAAGAGAGAGGTTCTATTTAAATATTTATTTTATCAATTTAAAGTTATATAATTATACAAATTAAATAAGATTGATTTATTTTTATTTTCATATTAGTATTTTTTCATTTAATGAATTATTAAACACCAACTTATATATCATTTAATTTAAAATTAAATTATAAAAACAAAACTATCAAGAGTGGTTGATTCATGAACATATATATTTTTTTTGTCATTTTAACAAACATAATTCGTATGTATTTGATACTTTTAACTGATATTAACATCTCAAATGTCTTTCTTTGATTTCTTTAGCTTCGGTGAATTTAGTTTTTATAGCTAATTTGATCAAGTTTTAAGTCATTTTCAACACAAAATGGTTATTCTCCATAATGTTACCCCTAGTGTAGAACTGTAGATAGGGAGATTTACACATGTCCTAAGAATTAATAACATGTTCTAAGAGGCCTGCACACTTTGGTCTTAAAAAAAACTAATTTAATCAAGCTATCGAGAAGTATGCGACTCTGAGTGATATAGGTAAATTAAATATTTTTATATCTAGATTGAGTAAATTATTACACATCACCACATTAAATTTTAAAATTATTTTTTATTTTCATGAAAAAAGTGTCATACATCAAACAAACGTACCAAATCTAAGTATTAAATCACTTTTCTAATTTTTTTCATTTTCATAAATTTTCTCTATTTTAAGTTAAAAAAATTCTTTCATTTTTAGCTAATCTTTTGCATAAATTTTCTTTCTTTTAAATATTCACAAAATATTTCAATCAGAAATCCAATAAATAATCAAGATTCATTCCACAATTACATGAAAACTGTCTTTTTATATTAATAGAAGTAAAAATTACTTTATCTATCTATTTATGATTTATTATTGTTTGATATAAAAGAGATAGTTTTGAGTGACTATCAAATAAATCTTGACTATTTATTTATAGAATAGTTGTGATTTGCTTCAATATTAGTACAGAATGTAGGAAAAAATTTGTCTAAAAAAATAAGAATAGAAAACAAATTAAAAATTGATTTGGCCAATTTGAAGGATTTTATACATCTTTATCATATTAGTATTATAAAAATAAAATAAATTCATAAAAAACTAAAAAATAGGAAAATGAATTTTATGATTAGATTTGGTGATATAAAACATAAAAGCAACATTTATAGGTAGCCATCAAATAAATCTTGATCATTCCTTTATCAATAGTTGTGATTTGCTTCACCATTAGAAAAAAAAAAAAAGGAAAAATTATCCAAAAAAACTAATTTTTTTTTTAAAGATTTTATTTCATGAGTTCAAAGAATTTGACAGACCGTTATTATATTAATACAGAAAAAATAGAGAAAATTCATGAAAAATCTAAAAAATAAGAAAAGGGATTTTATTATCAAATTTGACGATTTAGAAGGATTTGATCAACTCTAATCATACCATTATCTAAAAATGTGAAATTTTTGATATAAAGAGGATTATATGAAAAATAATTAAAAGTGGCTACAAATAGAAAAAGAGAATTTTAAAGTTTAATACGATGAGTTTGAATGATTTGACCTAAATGTTAACAGTTCATTATTGATAATTTTTTCTTATATTAGCAAGGAAAGAAAAGGAAAAAATCATACAAAAATTAGTAATTATAGAAAAATAGATTTTAAGATTTGATTTCACAAGTTTTAGACTTATCCTTACCATATTAGTATAGTATAATAAAAATGAAAAAATTATGAAAAAAGACTAAAAATACAGAAATAGATTTTAAGATTAGATTTTAACCAACAAGGTTAAAGATATGGAGTTAGAAACCTATTCATGATTGTCAAATTAGTTAATGTAATATATTTTTAAGATCATATACATAGATTCAATACTTCAAATGTGCTTAAATATGCTTAAATATTGTTCTACAATATTATTAACGAGTCATTATATGTTTTGTTTATTCTTAATTTTGTTTATTACTGTAGCACCCCCACCCAAAGATCCCACATCGGTTGGGAGCTTGGGTGGTGGGGGCTTTATTTGAGAGGGGGCAACCCTCCCCATTGTGAGGCCTTTTGGGCCTGGCCATGTGGGCCAGGGCTCAAAGAAAAAACAGTGCGGGTTAGGTAGGGCCCAAAGCGGACAATATTACGATGGGGTAATGTCGGGTCGTCACAAGTGGTATCAGAGTACGGTTCAACACTCGGACGGTAAGGGCTCTCTACTTGTGTAACTTGCTTGCCTGTGTGTAGACCCCTGTCAGTGTGACGAGATAGAGCCAGGGACGGCTCTGGTCTTAATTGGGGTGGATTGTTGCACCCCCACCCAAAGGTCCCACATCGGTTGGGAGCTTGGGTGGTGGGGGCTTTATTTGAGAGGGGGTAACCCTCCCCATTGTGAGGCCTTTTGGGCCTGGCCATGTGGGCCAGGGTTCAAAGCAAAAATCGTGCGGGTCGGGTACGGCCCAAAGTGGACAATATTATGATGGAGTAGGTCGGGTCGTGGCAATTACTCCTGTAACATTAAGCAACAAGATTAAATATGCAGAATTAAAAATCTACTTGTAGTTGTCAAGTCAATTAAAATAGCACCCATATCAAATTTTATACATAGGTTTCAATGCTTTGAATATGCTTTTATTTAAATTTTCCATATTAATTATGATTTGTTATGTATTATTATTAATTTGTACTTTTTTTTAACATTTTATCTTTTTTATTAATATATATATATATATATATATATCAAATTTAAATACATCAAACTTGCAAAGTGCAATTTTCAATTAGTCCATTTATATATACAAGAGATAGTTTAAGATAACCATCAAATAAATCTCGACTATTTGTTCATTAAATACTTAAATTTTTTCTTCCATTGTACTAAACAAAGGAATAGAAAAAAATTTGACCTGAAAATGGCTAAAATAGAAAAATTAGGATTTCATGTCTTTATGATATCAGTATTAAAAATAAGAAAATTTATGTAAAAAATTCTATAAGTATTTGAAGAATTTAATTTTTTATGTTAATATCTAAAATAAAAAAATTTGTAAAATAAATTACAATGTAGAAAAGGATTGACCTACCACCAACTTTATCCAATTTCACTTGTATAAAAGACATTATTTTTCATTATAATTAAAAAAAAACCTTGGATAAAAACACTCAATTCGGAAGTCAATCACATTTAACCTAAATCCTCAATAACTTAATTACATTATATAAGTCGAGTCAAAATCTGAAACTTAAAATTAAAATAATTCAGTTGACTAACCTTGTAAAATTATACTGATTCTAATCAATTTTATCCTAATACATGAGAATACGTAAATTAGGCTTAACTTGAAATACTTATGATTAAAATTTAAAACAATAGGGTTTTACACCTATTAGGCCTCTTAAGAGGCCGACCTGTAATGCAGCCCAGTTGCAAGCATTCCGGATCCAGCATCCAGGTTAAGAAATAGGGGTGAAAGAAAACTCGATTTAAATGACTCGTCTTAAAAATCAAGGAATTTAGATTATAACTTTTTTTATTTAAGATTGAAAAAAAAATAAATTCACATAAAATTCGAATCAAATTGAATTGAATAAGCTCATGTCACTAATTCAAATCGAATCCAAATTCAATACAATTTTACAAAAATTAAATTAAATTTATTAAAATTCAATTCAACTAGACTCGATTTTCAACCCGGAGAAAAACTTCTCCATGAGCTTCTACATTAGTAGTTCTTCCACGCCGTCCATGCGTCATGCCACGTGTACGACGAATTTAAAATGGCCCTTGGCATTAAAGAAAAGCTAAACGACAGTCCACGTGGCTATCCCCTATAGTAGGACACGTGATAAAAACTTCGACCACGGAAGACTCGGGTCGTTGGGCCCACCAAACAGATTGAAATCAAGCCGGCGGAAAAGTAGAGCTTCTAGGGTTTTCAAATAGCCTGGCCAACATAGACAACAGCCCTTTTAAAAAAATCTAAAATAAAAATCGCCCCACTTGCTAAAGAACAGGTTAAAAGTTAAATATCAAGATTCCTGAATCTGAATGGAATTCAATCCCACGAAAGCAGATTTTAATTTAGTTTTTTTTTTAACCTTATAATCTTGTCGCCTGTGCACTAATCTCTATGAGGTTGACTTTAATTCATATAAATAATATAGAATTATAAAAAATCACAATAATTATATTAATTAAACAATATTTTTTAAATTAAAAACTAGTTTAAGCTAATAAAAAAATAAAGATGATACTTTACTTATTGCCTTTTAAGCAAATGATGTTTATTGGTCGATAGATATTGTTGTGGCTTAAGCCATGTTTATTTTTAATTTAAAAAGTAGTTTTGATTGTTTTACGAGTTAAATCATCTCTTAGGTGTAATTTTAAGAAGATTTAAAATTAACTTATTCAACTTTGAATGGATTTTTTTAATTTCAAACATTTTCCCCTAAAATTTAACATTTTGAGTCATTTTCATCAATTTTTTCAAATTTTAACATTTAACATAATCTCAAATTAAAGATTTTTTAATGAAAATAATTAAATAAAATATTATTCAGGACTTATGAAATTCAATGGAGATGTGTTAATGTTACTAACATAATTTGTAGAGATTTTGTGAGATAATTTAAGATTTTTATGAAAATTTGATAGAAGTTGAGTTTCCTACTATAAAAGTCATTTTCGAGTTTCATGTAAAAAAAATGAATGAAATGATATAAAATGATCTACAATTAAATGAAAATCCCATGAAGTGATTAATATGGTTTGTGGAGTGTCTGTATAACTTTTCTAATATTCCAATATTTTTATGAAAATAGAAAAAAATTTACAATAATTTTTTTACAAATTGTGATAGAAGATACTCTTGAGAATATGAATTTCATATTAAGTGTTTTTTCATCTTGATTTCCTACTTTATAAATTTTTTAAACATTTTCTAGAACATTTTTTAAAACTGTTCAAGACATTCTTAATTTATATCAATATTTTAACTTTTAAGAGTTCAAAACTTCATAAAAATAACTATTGTTTAAAACAATGATCATATTAAGTTTTTCATTTTTTCCTATTTTTACTTTATCGGAGAGAGGAGCATATCATTGACGCTTACTGCCGATCCGCAATTTAGACCCGTGGTTCCGCTGGGCCCTTTTAATAAGATCTCCAAGTTGTATCCTTTCATTGTTTCAATGAGATCTTCAAGTTGTCCAGCAATGTGGATTAAGTTTATGGAATCTTTAAATTGAATTTTATATCAGAGAATTTCTATTTTACTGATTTTAATATATTAGGGTTGACCTTGTTTTAATTAGTCAAGATAAGATAAAAAGTTGTGTGTTTTATTTAATGAAAATATGAGGTTCGGTGTTATAAAAATGGATATAATAACCTTAATCACAATGTAATGATTTGAAAGTGCTAAATCAATTTTGCACTTAAATGAATGAAAGATCTATGTCTTAATAGATGATAGATTATGTGATAAGTAACTCACAAGGCTTAATTATTGTTAAATTGAGACTTGAGACTCAGTTTGGATCTTTCCATTTCATATAATCCTGAGGGGTCGGTTTGGTTGTCAAAACCCGCTATATTCGTATAAAGTCTTGATATCAAATGCCCTCAACTCAAAAAAGCCACTCTCCATTTTTCTATATCTTATATGTGCGGATTGAGAGATTTACACGTCCTAAGGATTAATCAGATGAGACGCCTGAATACCTTAATCTTAAAAAAATCTCCATTCCATATGGTATATATACGATTTTATGATAAATAAATTTTATAATTAATTGATGACGAAGCTAGATAAGAAATATTTAGATTTAAGAATTTTCTTTGATTAAAAAACACTTATATTATACATGTAAAACTAATATTTTGGATTGAGTCACTTGAATTTGAGTTGACGAAACCCTAAATTGCATCCCTATTTAATACATTGACGATCAATATTAATTTAATGGACACCTGATTGTGTCTTTCACATGTTAAGAGTGTTAAACAAGTTTAGCCCCTAAAAATCCTCCCTTGCAAAAAATTATAGGATTATAAATATTTTGTTTGATTGAAAAGTACATAAATGCCATTATATATTTATAAATTTTTCTTTCACTGCACTCAGGATGACTCTATAGATTTGATCACTATTTAATTTTAGCTTATTTTGTATTACACTTAATTTGGGATTAAGCCCAAGTCATGCATTTAATTTCAATCACTGTGGTGTTTAACATGATACATAGATTTTATTTGTTTAACTAATTTTTGTGATGTAACCTAGCCTTACAAAAGGTTAGAAGTTTCAGCCACAATTGGATTTTAGATTCTAAAACTAAGGTAAACATTTCGGCTTATACTGTGTATAGAAATAGGGTTTTGTAAATCTGTATTTTTAAAATAGAGCTATGAAGGTCAAGAACTCTATTTATGAAGGGAGGTTTTGGATTCGATTCACGCTCAAATTCATTTGGGCTACTCCCCAATGAGTTACTCCTCATTGACTTACTAGTGGAGTTTACACATGGTCGTAAGATTAGTCTCACCTCCAATATAGAGTAGGGATACCCAAATTAAAAAATAAAATAAAATAGTGCTATGACCCATATGCCTAGCTATTTTGCCACTTATTTAGAAGATTTTGAACCGAAAATACTCATAAGTAGGTCCTATTTCCCCTAAAAAGCTAAATATATTTTTTTTAAAATTTCATTAATTCTGTCTTCAAATTTATTCATAGTGGTGCCCTCTTCATTTTGGCAAACTCCTATTCTAATATAGGATTCTAAGTTACTTCATCATATAAGATTCTAAGGTGGACTTTATAAAGCCATACTCATGTTTCACAGCCACTTAATTCTTTAGACATTTAAAATAAAGAAACTGACATATATGTAAAAGCATGGAATTACAAGAGGAAGGAATGGGCTTTCTTATTAGTTAATAAAACTTGATGATAATCTAATGTTTAGGCATTGAATATATGATTGTGTAATTGACAGTGACTTAGAAATCATAGTTCAAACTTCAATTATCATTCTCAAATTTTGTATCAAATGAATAGAAAATTTTAATAGTGTAAACTTTATTTTTCCTAACTTTTGTCAAAGTCAATTTTTTATGTGTGTAGCCACCTAGCCTACAAGGAAGGTGGGTCCCACTATCACCAAATATATCTGCATTTTATAAAGAGATGATTGTTTTTATTATGTCTTGTTTGGTCCTAATTACACATTTCAATTATGCAATGAGTCCATTTAATGGTTGTTAGTTCAAATGAATACTTTAAAAGTTGTGACCTCATATGGATAATTGTGGTGTTTGAGGACTATAATTTTCAATACTCCTAGATGCTTAGAGATGGCTCACTCTGTGCATCAGGGGTACAAAAATTGCCCTTACCGAGATATCAGCGTTTCGGCTGATATCTCGGTATCTCAAATCTTTGTTGATATATCGGTCAATTTCGGCCGATGTCTCTCTCTCCTAATTTTTTGGGACAAATATTAGCTGTATAAATGTGTATTGGCCGATATCAGGCGAGATCTCGTTAGTAATGACCGATACTGTGCATATCAGCCAAGATATCTCGCCGTAAAAAATCGTGCATATCAACAAAGATTTATACCCCTGGTGCATATGCAACCTATAATATATAGCTTTGACAGAGTCCCATGAATGAGTGCTCCCCTAGAAATGACTAGAGTTACCTATAATTTCATCTCCTATTAAATTTTGTATCTTGATTGTGTATTGATCAGCTAAGAGATTAAAAGAATATTATAGATTGTAAGATATGTAATTTGTAAAGTTTAGTTGGGGTACAAACAATTTAATGAGATGAATATATACCAAAGGGTATTATAAAATAATCATTTTGATTTAGCTACTTTTAACTGATGATGGCACACAATCAAAATGGTTCAACATAGTGAAGTCTACATTTTTTTTCATTATCAAGGTGTTTAGACTTCTTAACGCATTCGACTAATCTTTAAGGTATGTAGAAGCCTCTCTATCCACACACACCGGATAACTTTACGAGAAGTGACTTATTGGGTTGAAGTGGAAATTGAATTCAGGACTCCCACTTTTTTAAATGATTTTCTAGCATCACTCCAGCCTCTTTGGCTTCAGTGAAGACTACATTAGATAGGAATTTTATTAATAGATTTATATTTTAAATTATCAAATTATTATTTTCTTTATAGTCATATAAGTCAGTCTTCCATTAAAATAGTGAGCTGCAGCTCATGTACCAATGGTTCTTATGGTTATATTATACAATGTTGGATGACAATCAAATTTCCACTAAAAATATTACCATCTCTCGTCATTTTACTGTAAATGTCACCAATATTGAAATGTCAAGGGCAGAACCTACTATTATAATGGTCATGAAAATAATTTTCATGAGAGATGCAATCTAGCAAATGGGAGAAAGCCTACGACACGTAAATATTAAAAAATGGTACAATAGACTTATAATATAACAAATGTGCTCTTTGCATGGATCTATTTTAAAAGTTTAATTGATTGGGTGAATATGTTTATAGTGTTACTCTACCCCATTTGATGCAAAAGTATGACCATCTCGTGTAAATATTTTTTTTGGGTCCACTATAAACATTATAAATAAATAACAGTTTGCATGAAAGATTTATGAGAATTACTCTTAAGAAATATTGTTATATACATAATCATTATCTCAGTTCCATATTTTTTTTTTATAGACACTTGCAAGAATATGTTTCTTCCAAAATTCAAACTCTATATTATTTTTTTCTTATTTTTCAAATAAAAACAAAGAGTAACTTATAGAAATCTTATTTTTTTATTATTAAAATACAAGTTAAAAAAAATTATAGATCTAAAACCTCAAAGTGAAGCACTATCATTGATTCAATCTTGATCCTCCTACTTAAATATAAATATATTTAAGATCAAAATAAAAAAGAGAAGAAGACAAAGAAAAAGAAAAATATGAATACAGTAAGAAAAGAGAAGGGTAGAAATGAGAAATTAGTGAAAAGTAACAAATGAGAGGGAAGAGATTGAGCCAAGAAGCAATCTTTAGATGAAGAAATCTATTTACATCTTCAAACTGATAGTTTATTTTTGATTTTCATTTTTCTAATTAAAAAACTAATAATACAAATTGAATATGACTTCGTAAGCTACAACGGGCATTAAATTTCAACCTAATATAAAATTTTAGCTACTTAACCATTATGGTCAAAATGACTAGACATCTTTAAATTTTTAAAGATTGAACCCTTAAAAAGGCTTTTCATCATTTGGTAATTAGTGCCTGCATCCTCTACCGACCCGTCGATTTTGAGACATCATTGTTTCGAGTTGAGCACTTTGCTACTTGAGGTAGGTTTCATCACATTTCAGCATGCCAGCTAGACATTCATCAGAGATGCAAAGAGTGGACGGCAGTGTGAGCACTTCAACGCCAATCTCATTTTTCTTTGAAAAACGTATAGGCCATGGACCTATTTTTGATTGGTCTAAACCTCCAAGGTTTGAAGAAGAATCAGTCGTCAATGATGAAGTTTTGAGTTCTCCAGCAGATTGATGTATAACTGGATACTTTGACACAGATATATGGTGATTATGGAGATACTGATGAGTTCGTAGATGTGTTTTCATTATTAGAACAGGTGGAGGAAGCAACAGTTGATGGCAGTTAGAGGAACAAACAGTTGAGCCAGCAACTCAGTTGACAGTCTATGAATTTCCTATTAGAATATAGGATTGAAATTTGGGCATGAAGTTAACGTTTGAACATCGATATTTTGTGTTCTTAATGTGACCAATCCAATCATCATTCAATCTATGATTCGTCAGTGCCTCAGGATTGTGAATCAATGATACTCTCAATGAATCATACATTCATTGTGTTGAAAATCATTATATGTGATACCCACCCCTCCCAACCGATGTAGGAAGGGTGAAAAAGTCCCACATCAGTTGGGAAGATGGAGAATGTGGGGGATTTAAGTGGCCACCCCCTTGAACTCAAGTGAGACGCGTTTTGGGACCGGGCCACGTGGGCCCGGGCCCAAATGCAAAATCGTACGGGTTTGAGCTGTGTGCGAGGCCCAAAGCGGACAATATCTTACTGAGTCAAGCCCTCAGCCCTGTATTTTGGGTCGGGTCATTACATTATAACATCAAGCTTACCTGAATCCATGCTTTCCAACAGACGTGCGTCGCTTCCTTGCTCTGTTTTCGTCTTCCTCCTACAAAACTCGTGTGCACTAGAGTTTCTTCTCCTTTCCATCTTTATTTCCTCTCTCAGTTTCGTACGGTGATGGCTTTCAGAATAAGGGATCAGTTATGGGCAGAGAGATGGACTCTAGGCTGTGTTTCATTCCTTAAATACCTCTTTCCATCAAAGTAGGCAACAAATCCTAAAAGATATCCGTAAAAACCGTGTGGCATATTGCATGTGGGTCCCACTTGAATCCAAGTTCGTGTAAACCTCTTATGTAGGTTATAAAGTCGGTTTACATTCTCCACTTAACCCACATTACATCGACATTGAATTCAAATCAGGATAACAAAACATTCAAATAATCATAATACGGTCATCATCATAATGCTAATATTAAATGACCTACAAATGCGAGCAATGGCAGTTGCACATCATCTTATTCTACACGTTTCCTTCCATCAGCCACAAGACAAGTGACCCACTTAATACAGCTCTTAAGCGAGAGATCTTTTCATAATGTCCAACATAAATGTCTTAATACAAAGACTATTTTGTTAGTAATAAAACATGTATAATGTGTACACATATAAATTCAGAAACTCATGCATGAGTACTCAAGTGTCAAGATCATATATAAATGCATAAAGTAGGCCAAAATACATCAATAACACAAAATACATCAATTTGAGTTACGTCCAAGACCCATTCTATTGGCTTGTTCTTTAAGGGTCTTTATAGGTAACCCCTTTGTCAACGGATCTGCTAGCGTAAGCTGAGTGCTTATGTGCTCAATTGACACATGTCTGTTTCTGAACTTCTTCTTTTACGACAAAGTATTTCAGCTCTATGTGTTTCGATCCATTAGAATACTTGTCGTTCTTCGAGAAGAAAACTACTGCGATATTATCACAATAAATTCTCAGCGGCCTTGGCAATACTATCAACAATCCCAAGTCTTGAGATAAAGTTCCGCAGCCACTCCCCTGAACAGTGGTCTCATAGCAAGCCACAAATTCTGTTTCCATGGTAGACATCGCAGTGATAGTCTATTTGGTGCTTTTCCAAGATATTACTCCATCAGCCATAAGGAACAAATAGTCAAACATCGACCACTTTTCAACGCATCCACCAATGTCTGAATCCGAGTAGACAATGATCTCAAGATTCTCAGATCTCCTATATGTAAGCTTGAAGTCTTTCGTATCCTGTAAATACCTCATAACTTTCTTTATAGCTTTCCAGTGGTCCATCTCTACATTACTTTGATATCTCCCCAACATACTGACGGAGAAGATGATGTCTGGTATGGTGCAAGTCTGTGCATACATCAGACTACCCACTGCAGAAGCATAAGGTATTTCCTCCATTTGTTTTCTTTCCAGTTCGTTCTGTGGACATTGCATTAGACTGAACTTATCCCCTTTCTATATAGGGGCATATTGAGAGGAACAATTTTGCATTCCAAATCTCTCCAAAACTCTTTCTATATAGGTTTTCTGATGCAGTTCCAAAATCCCATGTGTTCTGTCACAGAATATTTCTATTTCAATTACGTAGGCTGCCTCTCCCATATCTTTTATTTCAAAATGACTGGAGAGAAATTCTTGGTTTCAAATATCATACCAAGATTGTTGGTGGCAAGCAAAATATCGTCAACATATAATATCAGAAAGATATATTTACTCCCATTGACCTTCAGATATATACACCTATTAAAGGTGTTTTCCTTAAATCTGAAGGAGATAATTGTATCATTGAACTTAAGGATACCATTCCTTGGAAGTTTGCTTACATTCCATATGTTCCTTGCCTTCTATTGAGAAACCCTTAGGTTGATCCATGTATACATCCTCATCTAGTCTACCGTTCAGAAATGTTGTTTTGACATCCATCTGATGCAACTCTAAATCATAATGAGCCACCAAAGCCATAATAATTCTTAAAGAGTCCTTATTGATACAGGGGAGAATGACTCTTTATAATCTATGACATCTCTTTGAGTGAACCGCTTGGCCACAAGTCTGGCTTTATACCATTCGATACTGTCCTTTTGAGTCACGTTTATACTTAAAGACCCATTTACACCCAACTTTCTTAAACCCCTAGGGCAATTCTACTAAATCTTAGACTTCATTCTGGCTCATGGATTCTAATTGATCTTTAATGGCATCTATCCATTTATAAGAATTTTCACATCTTAAGGACTTTTTCATAAGTGACCGGGTCCTTAATAGTCTCTATATCATAATCCGATTATTGTATGTAAACCACATAATCATTCGAAATTGCATGTTTTCTTTGTATTTGAGGCCTTCTTAAGGCAACTTCCTATGGTTGTTCTACAATCGGTTCATTGGAGGTGATGACATCTTCATGAAGTGATTGATCATTCAAGTGTAGTTTAGTTTCATTAGATTATTCAATTGTGTCAGGAACAACAACACTGTTTGAAGTTGAGGACATAGGGACTTGCACCTTCACTTCCTATATACTCACAATTCTCATCATATCACTCTCAGTAATGTCACAATTCCCAATAAACTTTGCATTTCCGTTCTCCACAATTCTCGTACTATGATTTGGACAATAAAACATGTACCCTTTGGATTTCTCAGGGTAACTTATGAAGTAACCACTAATTGTTCTCTCATCAATCTTCTTTTCATGTGGATTATAAATTCTACCTTCCGCAGGAAACCTCACACATATAGGTGTCTCAGAATGTGTTTCCTTCCTATCCACAGTTCATAAGGAATCTTAGGAACTGACTTATTAGGAACCCGGTTAAGTATGTACGTTGCGGTTCTTAAGGCATACATCCACAACATAATAGGTATAATACTATTGCATAACATGCACCTAACCATATATATAAGTGTATGGTTATGCCTTTCAGGAACACCATTCTGCTGAGGTGTACCTGGCATCGTGTATTGTACCACTATGCTACGACTTTCTAGTAATCTAGCAAAGGTCCCGAGTGTTGACTTGTCTCATCGAACCTACCGTAATATTCACCACCTCTATCAGATCTAATAACTTTCACTTTCCTATCTAATTGCTTTTCTACCTCAGTGATAAATATCTCTACGAAATTAACCGCTTGAGATTTTTCATGTAATAGAAATATGTAACCATAACGTGAATAGTCATCTTTAAAATGATAAAATAGGTTTCTCCACCGAACGATGGAACATCAAAAGGACTGAATATGTCAGTATGAATCAGTTCAAGTAACCCTTTACTTCTTATGGAGCCTTTCTTGGTATGTTCAGTTTGCTTACCCTTAATGCATTCTATACACATATCTAAGTCAGTAAAGTCGAGACTCGGTAGAATCCCTTCCTTCACTAACCTTTCTATTCTTTCACGGGATGTGTTCCAATATTTTAGGCCACAAAATTGAAGAATTCTCATTAATTAACCCACGTTTAATACTAATATTATGATGTAGAGTAAAGATAGAATTAACAAAATCATCATCAAGTTTCAAATGATAAAGGCCATCAATAAGACATCCAAATCCAATGAAAGAATAAGACTTGAATAAATTAAAAGAATTATGTCTAAATTTGCAATAATATCAATGAAGGTCTAAATTAGAAACTGAAATAAGGTTTCTAGTAACTGAAAGAACAAATAAACAATTTAATAAATCTAAATGATAACCAGTATCAAGAAAAAGACGATAGGTTCCAATAGCTTCAACATGTTCTTTTTCCCGGTTGCCTTAGTAAAGGGAGACTTTAGTTGGGTCAATGTTCCGGATTGTAAGGTATCCCTACATCGTATTAGGAACGTGAGTTGTTGCCCCAAAATTAAGCGACCAAGTGTTAGAGGAAACTTCAATTAAATTATATTCGAAACATACAGAAATACAATGTGTACCTTTTTTTTCGATCCAGGCCTTTCTCTTATGACAGTCTTTCTAAAAGTGCCCTTACTTCTTACAGAAGTGACACCTCACCTTGCCAGCCTTCCCCTTATCATTAGCTTGGGAACTTGAACCAGCCTCATAAGTTTTGGATTTGGCTTTCTTAAACTTTTTGGGCTTGAATCCCTTTTTCTTCACAGGCTCTTGACTAGTGGAATGGATTGTGTGGTCACCCATTTGCTTAAGTCTGGTCTTTCTTGGATCAACATGATGGTCAGTTCAGTAATTTGTTATTTATCTTTCATGGTGTTATAATTGATTTGAAATGACCCATATTGCTGAGGTCATGAGTTCAGAATGAATTGGACCAGAAATGTGTCATCCACAGTCATCCCTAGGTTTCTCAGTTGAGTAGTGATGTTGGTCATCTTAGTCACATGATCATACATGCCACGATTCTCATCGAATTTCATGGTGGTGAGCTAGGCCATAAGTGTCCCGGCTAGGGACTTGTTAGCAGATTTGAACTTGTCTTATATGCTTTTGAGGAATTTCTTAGCATTCTCATTAGCGGGTAGGGAGGATCTTATGTTATTGGTCATTGTCATGCGCATGAATTTAAAGCTTCGTTTTTTTTTTATCTAACTAAGCTTCATGGTTTGACTTCTCTGCAGACATACTTTCATTAGTAATGGTAGGTTTGTCATCTGTTAATGCCTTACCAAGATTGAGGACACCAAGGCGATACTCAACTTGTTATTTCCAGTCAGAGAAGTTCAGCCCATTAAGCATGGGAACTGAAGAGGGTTGTGCATGCAATGGGACATGAAGCTGGAAAATATTCATAATTTCATGATTACTGCATAATGCTATGAATTTTAAACATAGTATGAAACACAAATAATTTTATTTGACTTTAGCGAACAGTGTTATCGGATCTACCTTTGGGTAATCTTATGAGACACTCTTCAAACGTTATGGTGATTCCCAGTCACCGATAGGACTAACCAACTAAGTATGAGTGACTAAATACCATAGTCATCTTTAGGTGTTCGTAATAATACTGACCAGAAGGACCCGTCAATTATCCTATCCCAATCCGTTAACCACTCAGAATGGTGCACCTTTGGGCCAACCTAATATCTCTGTGAGTTAGGGATTGCGATTTGCAAAGCCATTATTAATTAACACTTGAGAATAGTATTAAAACATGGTTATATGACTCGATGTTCAACACATTTCGGTTAGGCCACTTTGGTGACTAACAAGCCGTATCAGAATTTGAATTCAAGTCAAAGATAATGGTCTCACATCTTAATAAAGTCTTACAAAATCTATAAACGACTCAGTGAACATAAGGATATCATCAGGTGTTCAAGTGTTCCTACAATTTGTTTAAAAATGCTATAATCAGTAGTGTATACATAAGACCCAACGACTAATCGACACCACCGATTGATCGGACCTGTACTAGCCGACAGATCGCCTGTTGGTGATCGATCAATCAGAGACCAATAAAAGTTACAGTCTCTTTTACAAAATTCTGATAGCCTTTAGCGACAGATCGATGTAGCGATCGATCGGTTAGAGTGAAGAAGAAAATATTTCAAAATAGAACACCATATTTATCATTAAGGACGAGCGATCAAAACTGCCAATCGGTCAGTGATAGTCGACTATAACTTAAAACAAAGAACTGATTTGAGATTTGAGCAGTACTACCGATCGATCAGTGACAGTCGACTGAAATAGAAATCCGAAAACAGAAAGAAGATTTCCTCTGCTTGATTTATCATTAGGTTTTTCAAAACATCATAAAAATCATCTCATCATTGAAAGCATTAATGATTCATCGAAAACCATAGCTCTTGATACCAGTTGTTAGAATATTTTCAATATAGGATTGAAACTTGGGCATGAAGTTAACGTTTGAACATCGATATTTCGTGTTCTTAATGTGCCCATTCCAATCATCATTCAATCCATGATTTGTCAGTGCCTCAGGATCGTGAATCAATGATACTCTCAATGAATCATACATTCATTGTGTGGAAAATCATTATAACATTAAGCTTACCTGAATCCATGCTTTCCAACAGACGTGCGTCGCGTCCTTGCTCTGTTTTCATCTTCCTCCTGCAAAACTCGTGTGCACTAGAGTTTCTTATCTTTTCCCTCTTTATTTCCTCTCTCGATTTCGTACGGTGATGGCTTTGAGAAGAGGGGATAGGCTATGGGTAACAAGATGGACTCTAGGGCTATGTTTTATTTTGTAAATATCTTTTTTCCATCAAAGTAGGCAACAAATCCTAGAAGATCTCCCTAAAACCGTGTGGCATATTGAACGTGGGTTCCACTTGAATCCAAGTTCGTGTAAACCTCTTATGTGAGTTATAAAGTCAATTTACATTTCCAGCTCAAAACTCAACAGAAACTGCATATTAGCATAAACCAATGCAGATGTCTAATCCACCACAGACAAAAATGGTTCAATCCATTGAACCATATGTGGACTCCATCTGAGAAGAATTTATGCAGAGGACTGATGAAAAATCTTCTTTGATTAATTTTGTGTTTGACAGGAATAATGACATCCACAAAGAAGGTTCATTGTCCGATCAAAGATTGTCAACAAATTCTTAAACCATCTCTCCAGCACCAGCCGAAGCGACAACAAAGAAATTGGTGGCCGAAAGCGTGACTTGACAGCTCCCTCAAAATCCAACTAAACTCGAGATCGAGTTTCTTCCAATCAATAAGGACTCATGCAGGCATCGGATCTGTCGAACCCAACTTGGTCCTGATCAAAGACGTGTCGGCCCAATTAGATGAACTTGATGAGTTTTTTCTCCTAATTTAGCGAGGGCGAAAAGAGATTTCTAACGGGCCCGTTTACACCCAATTTGGAGCCCATATGAGCAATGTAACAAATACCGCCGGTATTTTCATTTATACTGCGATAATAAAATACCGGTACCGCGTTAATATCGCGTTTTTAACGCCTCAGCCGATAATATCGGGAATTTAACGATAAAAATGCGTTTTTAACGCGATAAACGTTAAAAACGAGTTTAGTTTTTCTCTGCTGCCGCACGCCCGGCCACCCGCACGCTCACCTCCCGCACGAGAGCACGGCACGACCAAGATAAAAATCCCTCTTTTAGACTTTTCGTTCTTGCCTTTTCAGTTTTCACTCCCGATTATTTCCTTTTCACTCCCGAGTTCCCTAATCGAAAATCCAGAGCAAAAAAAATCCCAAATCGAAACCCAATCGAAAACCCAATCTCGCTGGTGGCTGTTCTTTCCTTTTCACTCCCGAGTTCCCTAATCGAAATCGAAAATCTCGATCGAAGAAATCCCAAATCGAAACCCAATCGAAAAATCCCCAAATCGAAAACCCAATCGCTCGCCGGTGGCTGTTCTGTTGCTGCTTTCTGATCCTCTTGCCTGCGGCTGGTCTCTCACCGGTCTCTCACTAGTTCTCTCTGGATCTCTGGATCTCTCGAGTTGCTCAACCCAATCTCTCGCCGGTGGTTATTCTTTGCTGCTCTCTGGTCTCTCGATCCTCTGTCGCATGAGGTTGCCTCTCTCACTGTCACTGCTAGTTTTCTCTCGCCAGCGGCTTCTCTATTGCTGCTCTCTCCACCTCTCGCCTGTTGCCTGCGGCTGGTCTCTCACTCTCTCGAGCCTCTCTCACTTCACTGCTCCTTCTCAGTTCTCACTGGTTGCCGACTTGCCGGCACCCGGCAGCTGCTGGTCTCTCACTCTCTCTCGCCTCTCTCACTTCACTGCTCCTTCTCAGTTCTCACTGGTTGCCGACTTGCTGACACCCGACAGTTGCTGGTCTCTCACTCTCTTGAGCCTTTTACAGTAACTCGGAAGTAAGTTGTCTCCAAATCCATGTCTAATTGTGTTAACTGTTAAGCTCCTTTCACTTAAAAAGAATTATTGCTGCCTGCCAGCTTGTTAGCTAGTAATTGTCTGTGCTTGGACTAATCCCATTACGAAGCATGAGACTATCACATAGTATATATTTTCATCTTTCTATCTATGTAGAATGGTAGATTGGTATGTGGCCATGTTCACTAGTTTTCCATGTGTGCTCGTTGCAGACTTGCAGGAAGGTGCTACCTTGATGCATTATGATGTCCTGGCTGCATCAAGTCAGGCAATCAAGATTCTTCTACCATACAATGTTGACATTAACCTTGCTGATGATGTATGTTGTGATTATTTTTGTGCCTTAATATTTCTCTTCTGCTTAAAATTGTATCTTATGGAAGGTTACTTGCATGGTTCTTTATACTTTATAGGATGGATGGACTCCATTACATCTTGCTGTGCAAACCCAACGAACTGATGTGATTAGGCTTTTATTAATTAAAGGAGCTGACGAGACGTTGAAGAATCAGGTACTAACCTAATGCTGCCTTGTTTTATAACAAATTAAATGTGATACACATGTATGTATATACACCCATGCCATTTTAGCACATTAATAAACACCCCTGCCTATTGGGTGATTATATTATGCTCATACCTTTTGATCAATGGGAATCGAGTAAATTGTCTATGTTATTATAGCTTTATATGCTTTCTTTTTTTTTATTCAAGAAGTGTAAGATGAGAATTAATTATTTATTATATTTATTTTTATTATTTTTTAAATATTTATATTTTCTGCGAGGTTTTTCCGTTAAATTCCCGTTAAAAACCCGAGAAATTGAAAATATCCCGTTATTAACAGTTGCCGTTATTATCCCGAGAACGGTATTTGTTACTATGCATATGAGTGTAATATGGGTCAAGGCCCATTATTTCATATTATGGACTATGATTTGAGGTCAATTTTCTACAAGGAATCCATTTGGACAAAAATTGGAGAGGAATTTTAGTTTGTTCTTCTTAGGAGACTAGAGGATGGGATTTATTTCAATTTTGAATTTAGGAGTTATTTTTGCATAGGACGCTAGAGTTTAGGTGTTTGCAAATCTAGGACTATAGATGTTTGATTTTCATTGGTTTTTGTAATGCTATCCAAATCCAAATGAGAGTTTGGATTGCAACGACAACTAGGACTAGTGTTTATAATTTAGGTTCGCCAAGCATTGTATTTACACAATCAGAATTTTATTAATGTTATTGAAGCTTTTATACTTTGTTTGGACGTCCCTATTGTGGTGAGTCTAATTTCTTTTGAATTTAATTTGTTTTATGTGTTTTATTAATTTTAATTTAAGTATTGATATTTTTTGCATGGTGAAAGTGTATTATTCATGTCTTGCATTTATCAAATGCTTAATTAAATTTGAATTCCACATTCAAATTATTTCATGAGAAGGTGGATTAGAGTTCATATGTATTTAGATTTTATTGCATTAAATTTAATTAATTAAGTGCATTAGAATTTTATATTCGGGCTTCTAGTTCCCTGTTCGAATTGATTTCGAGAACGCTTAATTTATTTGGTGAGGTTGATTCCGCCAACTCTCCTATTGAGATTGGCCCAATCTTCATTTTTCTTGAGAGTGATTTATTGACTTGAGAGTGGTCTTTCGGATTTCTATCATTGAGATCCTGATTCGGCTTAAAATTCTGGATTTAAACCCTATCTTTGCAAAACCCTTAAAATGGTTTTCATCAATTGATTTTTAAATGTCAAGAAAAATATATGTATCTTTTAAATTTTGTAAAACTATTGGATTTATTTATTGATGGATCAAATGAAAAGTAGTTGATTGAAAAATCTATAAAATCTATTGCACCCCTCTCATTTGATCTATTTAACAATAGATCTAATAGTTTCACAAAATATAACGAGATACATATATATGTATCTTTGTATTTAAAGTTTTTAAAATCATTTAAATTTTTAAATATAAATCTTACATATTTCAAAAAAGAATATTTAAAATCATTCTATCTATATAAATAAATGACAACATAAAAATCATTTGTCCCTGCATATTACTTTGCATCTATCATCTTATGATAGTTTTGTCTGTCATTTTCACAAGAGCACAACTTTATGTTTATATTCTCAATCTTAGAAATTGAAATGGAAAGCTAAATGTTTTCTTAAATATGTGATTGTGACCCCTTTAGGTGTGTATAAATGACCATATGTTGAACTCTAAGTAGCAAAGAACCATTCTCAAGGCGTCACTCATGCTGTTCACAGCCATTCTTAATGTCAATATTTTATAATTATTTTATTATAATTATTATTTTAACCCTGATTATTCTGGAGATGTATTTTGAGATTGTCTAACTCAAAATAAATTACTTTGAAAATAATGAGAAATTAATATGAATCTTATAGATATATAAGTAAATATGTTGTAGCTGTAAAATGCTTTTGTAAAACATCAACAAAATTACACATCATATTTCACGACAGATCTATCAAACTAACTCATTTTTACCATAAAAAATTAATCCAGTTCACAATGTAAAATTAATCATCCAGTTCACAATGTATTGATTCACAGCTGGTAATTTCTCCTCCCTCAACCTACGCGACATTTGTCTCCTCTTTACGTTTTTACACATGCATCCCCAACAAAAATTGTTAATAATATTTTAAATAATCTAATAAATCAATAATTTTTTTATAATAAATGTTCTAATAGTTTCACTAAGTCTATTTACAAAATTATTAGCTTTTAATGTATGAATAATTCCTGGTATAATGCCAATTAAAAAGTTAACATATTTATTTGTAAAAAATAAGTTAGTTTGTTAAAAAAATATTCTAATAATTTCACTGACATTATTGGTACCCGATTACTGGTGCCTCATTTTAGAAGATTAAAGAAAAAACAGATTGAACCCGTTGGATAAATAATACGAAGACTGTGTGAGTCTTATCAAATTATTTTTATTTTCAATATAAAATGAAATTATTAAATAAATATTTATGCATTTGATATTCATTTTACTGATTAGAAAGTATCAAACAGACATCAAGGAAAAAATATTTTGAGAAGAGATTATCAACTGAACTCTTATGTGCACGCTATTATCCTACACAAATAGATACAAGTATGGAATTCACCAAGTGAAGTGACAATAAATTCATTGAGTAGTTCTATATTTGAGATTTTGAGTATAAACTCTATCAAAAAGTAAATTGATTGCATCAATCAAGTAATATTTTTCTAAAATTACAAAGTGTAGAAATTAAAAAGTAATTTAAATTGATTAAATTTTTGAAAAATAATTTAATTAAGATAATTTTTGATAGACTATGTTCAATAGAAAAAATTCGATGGGCTATTATTGTTATATTAATAGGTCTAATGCTTAGACATAAAAATTAATATTGTATACATCAATGATAGAGCGATCATTTCACTATTTAAAGTAATTTAAATTTTAAGTTTTCCCACTCATGGCGAATATCCCACCTAGATATTTTATAGATTCTACCGATTATTTTAATTTTCTAATCAAATGTGAGATATATATATTTTTAAAATGGTTATGTCATTAGAATTATCTCCTTTGTCACATTGTTGATGTGGACCTCTTGATAAACAAATATCCTATGTGGCCCTCCTAGGTCCATTCAGGGTGTTAAAAGATCAAGAAATGAGCAAAACAATTTTTAATAAATGAATTTAATGTAAAATTTAATTATTTAAGCTTTAAATTTAAATTCACATTTGAAACTAATTTCTACATTTTAGACTTTCATTGAAATTTAATCAGATGAAAACCTGCAAATCTTTTGGTAGAGAATGCAAATAAAATATTAAAAGGTTAATAGGTGTGTTGTATGTTAAACTTAGCGAGGAGGAAGCTTAATTACTTACTGTCATATCTCTTTATTATATTATTTATCAAATTTGAAATTAAAAGATAATCTTATATTGGTTTCGACAATCGAATAAGAAAATTTTATACAATTGTTTGACATATTTTGTCTTTCCTTTTGCACTATTTTCGTTATCATATTTTTTTTTAGATTCTTTCTTTGGAATTTCTCCCTTCTAGTATTCACAAATTATATACATATAAGATTTATATTATTTTATTTAAAACAAAAATGAGACAATTTAATTAATTTGATTTTTCTTTCATTGAATTTTTTTTATATGGGTATAGATATTCTCAAAATAATAATAATAATAAGTAAAAATAATAATATATATATCATTAGAGAAATAAATATTATGGCAATTTCTTTTAGTTTTAAGTATAGGCATAATCAATATTTTATCCATAAGTGAAACTAATTTCTTCAGTGAAAGTATCAGTTGAAACAAAACTCAATATTTATCTAATTTTACAAATACTTTCATCTTAAGTATCACCTCATAGGGAAATAAGTAGTAAAATTATAGACAAGTAAAATTGCACAATTATAAATAATTAAATTTATTTATTTTTAGTAAATTAAACAAGATAATTTTTTTTAACAGGGACCTAAATTTTGTTAATATTAATTGTAATGACCCGTCCCGAATTTTCTAATTTTCGAAGAGATTTTCGGATCTCTGAGTTACTTTAGGGACCTTGGTAACAGTGTAGAGAGTGTGAGCGCCATAGTGGACCCAGTTTACCAGTTTTCGAGTTCGGGAACTCGAAGGGCATTCTGATAATTTTTATAATCATTGCATATTTGTCATGAAAATTTATTTAAAAGTCACACGTTTTCTCACCCGAGATCTTTTGGATTCTTTCTCCGAGTTTTTCTTTTTCTTCTGAAAAGATTTTAAAAAAAAAGAGGCTAAAACCCTAAACCCTAACCCTTTTAAACTTCCCCTTTTCCGCGACACTGTAGCCGCTCATGCTATAGTGCCGCCGCTCCCCCAAAACCGCAGTCCCCTTCTTCTTCTTCTCCCTCCCGACGTGCGGTTCCCCTTTTTCTTCTTCTTCTCCCGACGTCCTCGGTAAGCTCTCCTCCTTCTCCTTCTCTCTCTCTCTCTCTCTCTCTCTCTCTCTCTCTCTCTCTCTCTCTCTCTCTCTCTCTCTCTCAGTTTTCTCCTTCTCCTCCTTCTCTACCTCGATCGGTTCCACCTCCGTTTTCCCCTATTTTCTCTTTCCCTTTTCTTCGATTTTTTTTTTCGGGATTTCTCCCAGTTTTTCCCTATTCTTCCTTTCCCTTTCTCGGATTTCTCTGCTTTTCCGTGATTTTCCTTTCTTTTCCCTCTTTTCCCTTTGTCTTGGATTTTTCCTAGATTTACCTGGATTTTCTCCCTTCCCTCCGACTCAGCTGAGTTACTGAGTCGCTCGGCTGAGTCGACTCAATCGGGTTTTTTTTTTTTTGTGTTCTGAGTCAACCCGGCCCTTCGGTTGGAGTGGAGACCCAGCTGCTTGGCCCACTGGCCCAGACCCTACCTGACCCAGGCTTGGTCCGGCCCGACCAGGCCCAGACCCGATCCAGCCCAACCAGGTCCAGACCTGGTCCGGCCCACGTCTGGCAGGCCCAATCCACCTTGGCCCAGTTTCCAGACCCAGCCCATTTTCAAGCCCGACCCGTTTTCAGACCCGGCCCAGTTTGGCCCATTTTGGGCCCGGCCCAGTTTTAGGCTCGTTTTCTCCTCGGCCTCTTTTTGAACTGTTTTGTCTTAATTACTCATCCGTTTTTCCTTGTTTCTATAGATTAAACTCCCTTCAACCCAACAAGTCGCTTACTCGTTTTGGACTTTCTACTTCACACACACGGTGAAGGGACTTATCACAGTTTTAGCATGCATTGCATATATCAATTATGTATTACCGGACACGAAGTGATCCGAATGGAGCCTCCCTATTTATTAAGCCACTAGGTAAGGGTTAACCATTAAGAATGACTATGTGGCAAGGGGTTTGTTCTGATGCACTCCTGTCTACTATATATTGTTGTGAAGAATTTTAATTAGATAAATTAATATTGAATAAGATGCTTGGAATATATTGATGATACTTTGAGTGTTTATCGATAAGAGGCAAAAACAATTATGTCGGACATAGAGATGTGTGTTTAAGTAACTCGTTATACACTCTCGACTCACATGGTGAGCAGGACACTGATTTTTGGTTAATTATGTTAGAACATGAATATGTTGTTATACATGCTTATGTTATTATACACGAGCATGAAATCATGTGCATGCATGAGAGGTAACCCACAACGGACGGTGTATCGTTGGATATTGAGATGGATGACTTTTTATGTGTACTTGTTTATGATGACGTGATGATGTTGGTTGTTGGGAGGACTTCTCCGTTACACTCCGGCGGTCGAGACCCTCATAGGGGATGTGGGTCTCCCCGTTGTGTTCCGGTGGTCTAGGATGCCTGCCCTAGAGTTTGGTCCCGTCGGGCGTGGTCGAGGTGGTTTTCCGACACGACTCGTGTGGGTGAGGCAGTTGTGTATTCTTTAGTCTCCTGATGGTATTGATAGGGAGACCGGGGTTCGTTGGAGGACCCGATTGTGGGTTATGGAGATGATTTCTTGGATTTGGTTAATGGAGCATCGGTTAATAGAGTATTTGAGTATCGTAGGTATAGGATGTTTTTTTTTCACTGGTGATGTTTACTGCCCCTTTCATATGTGATCTATCACTACTTGTTAATATGTGATATGTTATTTCGCTGGGCTGTTTTGTTCACCCCTTACCTTTCAGGTGCCCCGACCGCAGAGGGCCCAGACGGGCCCCTTGAGCAAGTACCAGGAGAGGAGTAGTAGAGAATAAAAGCTTATGTTTATGCTATGTTTGATATTTGAGAACTTTAGTCACATAGACTCAATCACATGTTTGTTTGGATGACTGTATAACTTGTTGATTAGTTTACATTTTGTAGTTCGTTGTGTTTTTCTAGTTTTGAACTTGTGGGCTGTTAGACGGGAAGTAGTTACCCCATTTTGGAAAAAATAAAAAATTTGCTACTACTTTTGTACCCGATATCTATCTTTGTGACTTCCTGAAGTTTTTCAGAGATAACGCGCCCATCACGGGACGGGGCGTTACAAAAATCTATTTTAAAGTGATTGAATGTTGACTAAATTTAATATTTGATTGCTTAAATTTAATATTTGATTGCTTAAATTTAATATTTTCCCCGTTAAAATGAGTGCATGATTCTTGTACATTGGATAATTTGAAATTATGAAACAATGCACAAGTACCCTTTCATATTGAAGCGGGTCCTCTCCACATTACATGTCTATTTTGACACCATTAAACCGATATCTATTACTCGTCTCTCTCAATTTAGTTGTTTTATATGGATTTTGGAATTGTCCCAACATAGTTGTATCATTTATATTGGATTAGCATTGAAAATGGATGAGATTACATAGAGTGCTAATCTTATTTAGTGAGTTCCTTAAAAAATACAAATATATTCAAATGTGACAACTAAAATGGGACGGAGGGATTATTAAACTAAAATTCATTTCAAAATTTGTAATAGTAAATATAATTAGAAATCATGGAGTCAAAAAATTAGTTTAATTGAATTAATGTGAGATCTATCTTTAAAATCATT
Organism: Chimonanthus salicifolius; assembly: GCA_013350335.1. Classification (NCBI taxonomy): domain Eukaryota; kingdom Viridiplantae; phylum Streptophyta; class Magnoliopsida; order Laurales; family Calycanthaceae; genus Chimonanthus; species Chimonanthus salicifolius. The sequence goes on from CM023539.1 coordinate 32,479,774, forward strand.
AAATAATTCTTAGTATATGTAATTCAATTTTTTTATCAAAACTATATAAGCTAAGTATAAACTAGATTAGTTAAAATTGACTTCGCGTGCAATATTTCCATCTTGAGACTCATATGGGTCTTAATAGATTTTGTATCACCAAACCTCAATTCGTTATTTATTTGTTTATTTGGTTTGGGACTATTTCGTATTCGATTCAGATTGAGTCAGATTTTGGGTTGCCCATTTATTTGACATAAACATATAGAGATATTTAACTTATTTTAGAAATTAAACAATAAAATGCCTATAGATCTAATATACATATATAATGTTCAATTACTAGACATTTTACATATAAGAATTTAAAAACTAAAATATCTACATAAGAATTAAAAATTCATGATTGATAATCTTGACATATAAACAATAGTTCAATCTTGCCATGAAATGAAAAAAATATATGTAAGGAAGCATTAAATCTTACCTCTAATGGTGATGGAGAAGGCACTGAATGGGAAGGGAAGGGCACCAAATGGGAAGGTATGGGCAGCAGACAATGTCTCGTTCATAGGGACAACCAAAAGCGATGGCAGATACAACAATCGACTTAGGCGTCAACCACGAGAGACACAGACGAGAGAACATTGTTGAATGAGAGAGACTATAGAGAGCATATTGGAAGGGTGAGGAATTCAAATGAGGTGAAACTCTTTAACTCTTTAGCATTAGTAGCAGGTTCAGCTCTGGTCTTAGGTGAACTACGCCACCGCTTAGGGCCTTCAAGTAGATAGAGCCCCTAAGTCTAAGGAACTAGGCCACCGCCTAGGGCCTTTAAGTAGATAGAGCCCCTAAGTCGGATTCAATTTTTAAATTTTCGCATCTTATTTTATGTTATAATATATATTAATGTTTACTTTATCAGCAAACGGATTGGTGGTGCAATGGCTGCAGGTATGACTTGCAATTCAAAGGTTGCAAGGGTCACTGCCAATTTTTTTTTTTCCCTCCATGTTAAACTTTTTGCAATTTAAGATTGATTTGGTCAATTTTTTTTCCTAAATTTTAAATCTATAACTCTAATAAAATAAATTAAACATTATGATAAAAAACATTTATCCTGTAGTTTTATTTTTCATTTAAAAATTAAGAATTGAGATGATTAATTGACTCTATTATAAGATTAAAATGATTATATAAATGTCAGATTTTAACTAATCATTATTCTTAGTGCTCTTTTCAGAAATTTTAATAAAAGTGTGACCTAAAGAAGTTCCTAAATGAGAAAACTTAGTGTTCACTGTAATATAGATGGCTGAATGGAAAGAAAATGGATTTACATTTGAATGACTATTTTGTGCTTTATAGTTTATAATTAAGTGTTTTTTTAATATAATTTTACTTTATAAGTTGTTTTAAATGCATTATATACTTTAGCATGTCAACTACTTTTTTTAAATACAATAAAATAGTAATAAAGAAATAAAAAATCAATATACATGACACAAGTTGAAATTAAATTTGTCATAAGAAAGATTGAATGGATTAACTATCTTATCTATTAAAAAATATGTTAAAAAACTTGAAAATAGTAATTTAATTAATAACGTTGCATCTCAAAATCTTCGAAAAGAATAAATTTTGAATAATACTTTATTATAAATTTGATTATGATATTTTATTTGGATATTTCACACTTTGTAAAAAAAAATATATGATTTTATTTTTTGTAAGTGTATAAAAGGCCCTATCTTAAGAGTTCGCATAGGGCCCCTGAAATCTCAGGGCCAGCCCTGATTAGGAGAGCTTTGACCTATTGGAAAGTCCATGGTCACCGACCACTTGTTATTGAAAAGGACTTGCAAGCGCTATCAAGTTGACCTAGGGTCTTAAACGACCTCACCAGAGGATGATCACCATTGCAAAGGAAATTAATGGACTAACCATGGGAATGGATGTCTCTTTTGTTCATGTCAGCCACTTTACAAAAGGCGTAGCATGTTTCCTTCGGAAAAATGGGATCAATAAAGGCTTCAGGCGTCTTTTGTATTTGAGACTGGGGCTAGGGTTTTTTTTCTTTTTTTCTCTTTGTTGACTTTTATTTTCTGAGCTCTGGTGTTGGTCTAACCCTTTTAGACCACTGTTGTTTACTTATTTCTTTTATTTTCTGGTGCCTTGTACTCTTTCCCTTTCTTGATGAAATTCTTTTGTTGCCTCTCCAAAAAAAGTATCGACTTCTATTTTTATCACAGATTGCAATAGTGCCTTTTGTTGTAGATAACAGCGGTAGACTCGTGTCGTAAATCACAGCGTCACCTCGTATCACACTCGCATTGCCTTGTGCCGCAGATAGCACCGTCACCCAGGGCCGTCTAGAAACAAGTTCAGGCCTAAGACAAAAAAATTTAAATGGACCTTCTTAGAGTTCATGCATAAATTCCAATCGTCCATACGGTCTACATATGCATAGTGCATTAGTTAAAAAAAACTATATCATTCGTATAGTTTTGAATAATAAAATCACCTTTAAAATTTTAAAATTATTTTTAAGCACTATATATTTTCAAAATTTCTCAAATTGAATATCCGGACTAATTACGATAACCTGATAAAAATACTTTTTAAGACTTTAAGGTCTTTTGACACTCTCAAATACTTAAAACACAGTATGTTACAAATAAAGGGTATTCCTCGGCTGTGCCGAAAATACACTTCCGAAAGTCCAAACGACTAACCGTGAAACCCATTGAACTCCAAATTCAAAACTAAACAAATATATGAAATTTGAAAACTTAGATCTTTTAAATGATTGTTTAACTGGATTTTTTTTTTTTTTGAAGAAAAGACAGGATTTGAGATGGAAAAAGATCACATATTTTTGGTAAACAATCATTTGAAAGATTTAAGATTTTAAATATCACATATTTGTTCAGCTTTGAATTTGGAGTTCAACGGTTTTTACGATTTTTATTTGGACTTTCGAAAGTGTGTTTTCGACACAGCTGAGGGATACCCTTATTTATAAAAGACTGTGTTTTAAGCATTTGGGAGTGCCAAAAGAACTTAAAGTTTTAAAGTATTTTTATCAAGTTATCGTAATTAGTCCGAATATTCAATTTGAGAAATTTTAGAAATACATAGTGTGCCACGGCGAGAGAGACCTTCATTCATCTGGGGGCCTAAGGCGACTGTCTTTCTTGGCTAATGGTCAAGGCGGCCCTGCCGTCACCCCACCTTGTGTCGCAGATCATAACGTCGCCTTGTCTTGTGTTCAGATTCAGAACTTCACCTTGAGAGGGGTGTGGGAACTGGGATTCTAGGAAGTGGGATTTAGGGTTGCGAACAATGCATTAATGAGTTCGAACTGAAGTATGTTTTATATATAAGGAAGTAATAAATGGGTAAATCGAGTAACCCAATTAACCGGTCAGGTAAACGCGACCCAAACCAATTTTAAATGGGTTTGGCTAGACCCGACCCATTTATTAATCGAGTTAAAAAATCTAGACTCATACACCTTTAAATCGGTTTGGGTTAGATTTGGCCAGGTCGTCTCTCTCTGTAATAAATTGGATATCTATCCAATTTTAACCTATTATGAATTGCTCTCAACATTAGATTGAAATTTTATATAAAATTGACTCTATTTTGACCGTTAAAATGCAATTATATTAATAGCCATCTCACCATTGATTTTAATGGGTTTAAATCCAATGACCAAAGATGGTTTTTCTTCCACGTTTTGATTTTAAGATATTCCACAGTAACATTCATAATATGATTTAGTTCACTTACCCACAAAATATGTTATACTAAAAATATTTTCTATTTAATTAAAATAGTAGAAGGATTTTGATGCAATATGGAGAAGACAAACCACTGTTCCTTACGTACGGCAGGAAATTGAGGATTTCAAAGTTATTACAAATTTGAGAGTCTAGGCTGACTAAGTTTTAATAATCGAACATCTACTCTTAGTGCGTTTAATAATCCATCTATTAGGCCCAATTTCCATGAAAATCAATATTTAGGGTTGAGTTAAGATTTAAATCAATTATTTTAATACGATTTCAACAATTTAATCAAACAAAGAGAAATATGAAATTCAATGCAAAACTGAAACTTAAGCCTAAACAAAGAATAAAAATAATTTCATGGTACTAACTTGGGTTTGATCTAAAGATCGAGGGGGTGATCCGAAGATCTGGTTAACGACCGAAGCCCTCAAGCTAATCTTGAATAAATTCTTCACAAAATTCACAAATTTGAATTTGGAGGGAAGAAAGTAATTTTCCAAAAATTATTTTATTCAACTGAATAAAATTCGAAAATTACTACTGAATTTATAGGAAAAATAATGGCAAAAGACTATTCTACCCTTCTCTAAAAATACCCTATGAAAAAAAAGAAATAAAATACATTCCTAAGTGGTCATTACATGTGGACCAATTAAAATAATTTAAATTGATACTGGACTAACATGTGTACGGTCCTTATTTAATTGCTATTTCTCTAAGATAAGACCCAAAAATACTTTCCAACCTTCCCAAAATTCCCACACGATTTTAGCTCTCAAGATAATCTCCCAACCGTGCACACACGCAAATTTGGAGAGGATTAAAACTCGATTTTGGAGAGAAAAGGTAGGAGAAGATGGTCAAAATTGTTTAGAATGTTGACTTTGGTAATTGGGTAGGCTTGGGAGTCAATTGGATTATTTAATTGGGTCATTTGGATTTGGATTTTGGGTCATTCAAGGGATAGGGTCCACCACTAAATCCTAGTGATCCAAAGGCAACAAAATGATGAGCTAATTAGACGGAGGTGTCCACAATTAAGTTTGTCCATGAAGTCCAACCGATCAAGTCTATTCCATGATGTGATTGCATGATCTCCTCCTATCTGAGAAAATCTCGACCTCAAGTTTTCTCAGTCTCATCCAGAATAAATGCCTGACCTTCGAACACTTGCTCTCCCGATGTGAGATTAATGTCTACCACGAAAGACTTTTCAAGGATACTGGCAAGCTTGAGCCACTCTCCACCGCTTGGGTATTCGACTTGCAAGCCCCTTATCATTATCAGTCACCTTAAGAACAGAGATGTCGTCGATGGTGCATCTGCTTCTGTTTTTTGAGTTGCTACATCGCTATCACTGTGCACTAGGTCGACTTTGTCGGTCCGAACTCTTCGAAACCGTATGTCCTAACAAACTGCTTGCATGAAGGTTGGGTAGCTGTATTGTTCTTCAACTGCCCGTGGAAGCTATGGAAGACCGTCGAATGAAAGGCTCCATAGGTAATCTCCACGCCGCTGAAGTCATCTCCACTTTGTCGAGCCTCCATATCACTTCTTCATGGGCCAGGTTCACAAAATGTGACTCAGTCCGTAACACCGGAAACACTTCAACTTGGACTTTTCAGGCTGATTGATAGTCGTAGCTTTAGGAGCTGCTTTGGAGTTAGGTTGTGATGATGAACCCCCTAAAGAGGTACTTGGATCCACAGGCCAGTTGATGTTGAATACAGAAACAACCCTAAACCCTTACATGGTTACAATCAGGTACATTCCCATATTTAAGTACATCTTACACATTCCCAACCCTACAAAATACACACACTACGAGATAAACAACTGGAAACTCAAGAAATATTAAGTCCGAGGGAAGCATGTCCTTTTCTTTTGCGATAGGCTGAATCGGCCAAAGATGATGATATATAAGCAGCCATCTTTCATATCTACCTGGAGAGTCATTGCCGAAAGGCTCACGAGACACTGCAGGAGATCCTCGAAAGGAGGATGGTGATGAGTGAACACTCCAAGGTGGGATCTTTGTTGCATGCATGGTTGTCATCTAGGTCACCAACCAACAGCTACACCGTCCTCGTCAGTTCATCCATCCGAGTAACCAAGGCATCGAAGCGATCATTACCATTGGACTGCAGTGCCATCCAAGTTAAGATACGGTTAAGCGCCGTCATCATTTCTTCCTAGGTTGTTCTTGGTGTTGTACACAACGAGGAAAGAAAAGCAAGCCAAGGCAAATACTATTGCTTCATGGACAACAAGTCTAAACACACAGTTTGTATTCAAATCAACCTGTCAATCAATCATTCTTTAGAAACAAGGCGTGGCTATGTTAGCAAGGAAGGTCAAATAGGACAAAGAAAGCATTGTCGGATACTCTGCTGAGCTGAAATACCAACAGTTAGGAACAAACTGTCCCACTAATGTGCTTGCAGAATGTGCCAATCTCTCATCAGTCAAATTCTGCTCGAAACCCTTCTACTCACTCTTAGAAAAAAAATATTGACGGGAGCTACAAATGTTAGAATTTGATGATCAAGATATCACTGGAAGATGTATCACCATTGAAAATTTCAGAATTTTTTCGGATTGATAGATTAGTCAAAATAGAACCATAACAGAGCACTCAGATCCATCATTGCAGAAATCTAACAGTTTTGCCACTGTCTGATGAAACCATTGTATCTCACTCTTTGGAACTCAGATCAATATGATATTTTTTCAGTTGGTAGTTAACTGACTGTACTAACATCACAAAAAAAATAAAAAAATTAAGCACTTCTGAGTCCAACTGATACATCGAAAAAATCCTATAAACTGTTGTCGTAATCTGTACTGCAGAAAAATCAGTGTCCTGCACATGTCCAATGTTTCTGCTTTACCCACGGTTCTATAACTCAAAATCAACTGATTTTTTTTGTAAGACAGAAAACTGATGAATCTATCCTCAAGAATTTTTTAAGAATTTTTTCAAATCATATGATACTATGAAAACTTCAACAACTCTCCGTTCAGTTCCTTTCTATTGAAATTACCAAAAAATGTATACGGTTGCCAGGCCAGGCTAGATACAAGCGGAGGCCTAAAGCAAAAAATTTAAACGGGACCTTCTTTTCTATTTAACATATTATTATAAGCAGTATTTAATTAAAATTTTAATATATTATTATAGGGTAATTATTTAGACACGAGTATTTTTTTTTTGCAAACACAGGGTTTTCAGTTTTTTGAAGGAAATTACCACGTTGCCCTTCCGTGTCAGCGTGGTTTGAACAGTGAGATAAGAACATTTTTCCGATGTTTTGACCATTATTCGTGCCTAAATTCCATTGCATACGCTACACTAATGCACAATGCATTTTGAATAATAAAATCTTCTTTAAAATTTAAAGTTATTTTTTAAGCACTGTGTATTTCCAAAATTTCTCAAATTGAATATCCGGACTAATTACGATAACCTGATAAAAATACTTTAAAACTTAAAGGTCTTTTGACACTCCCAAATGCTTAAAACACAGTGTTTTACAAATAAGGGTATCTCTCGGTTGTGCCGAAAATAAATTTGGGAGTGTCAAAAGACCTTGAAGTCTTAAATTATTTTTATTAGGTTATCGTAATTAGTCCTGATATTCAATTTGAGAAATTTTGGAAATACACATTGTTTAAAAAATAACTTTAAAATTTTAAAGGATATTTTATTATTTAACTAATGCACTGTGAATTAATGTAGGAATCTGCACCGTTATTTTTTGTAAGCACTGTGTATTTTCAAAATTTCTCAAATTGAATATTCGGACTAATTACGATAACTTAATAAAAATACTTCTAAGACTTTAAGGTCTTTTGACACTTCCAAATATGTTTCGGCACAGCCAAGGGATACCCTTATTTGTAAAATACTGTATTTTAAGCATTTGAGAGTGTCAAAAGACTTTAAGTTTTAAAGTATTTTTATTAGTTAATCGTAATTAGTCTAGATATTCAATTTGAGAAATTTTAAAAATACACAGTGCTTAAAAAATAACGTCTGTAACTTATCAAAGGCCTTTTAATACTTCGGGTCTTAAGCGGTTGCTTTTCTTGCTTAATGGTAGAGCTGGCCCTGACTGTTGCCAAAACGATCACAACTAGAGTTCTGAAACTTTGATCAGGTTGATTATTTTTTTTACTAGAAAGCTCTTTGACATGTCCATCCACACAAGAAATTTCATAATTTTTGGAGTTCAATTGATATGACTTTGAGGCTCTGCAAGTTACGGGATTCTGGACACCGTTTTGAAAACTAGTGCATTCTTTTAAACAACTTCTCAAAATAATTTTCAACCGGGTGTTTTCGAGCAGCAGTGATGCTGGTTTTAACACAAAGTCTTGAGTTTTAAATACCAACAAAAATGCTTGATTCAACAAAAAAATCCGTCAGCCACACACTACTATTCAAAGAACTAGTTTGAGCACAATTCTCTTGGACAAACATTAATCATGGAGATGGAAACACCAATCAGAAAAATTTAGAACCACCTCATAACATAAATGTCAGGAAAACTTATAAAATTTCAAATCGATGAATGAAATAAAATTATAGTCCAATTACATCAACATGAAAAGTTCAAAATGCAAATTGCAACAATAAAAATTCAAATTTGTCATGGAAATCGTAAATACGCAGAAACACAAGATTTTCAAGGAACTCTCGCTCTGATGACCAACTGATGCAATACGTGGAAGACAAACCGTAGTTCCTCACATATGCTAAGAAATTGAGGGTTTCAAATTTTTTAAAAATCTGAAAGCCTAGGCCGACTGTGTTTCAATCAATCGAACCTCTTCTCTTAGTGTGATTAATAATACATCTAAGAGGCACAATACCCATGAAAATCAATATTTAAGTTTGAGTTAAGCAATTCTCTCAATCCGATTTCAACAATTTAATCAAACAAAGAGAAATATGAACTTCAATGCAAAATTGAAACTCAAGCCTAAACAAAGAATTAAAATCGATTAAGGTACTAACCTGGGTTTGATCCGAAGATCGAGGGTTGGATCTGAAGATCCGGATAATGATCAAAGCCCCCAAGCAAAGCTTGAATAAATTCTTCACAAAGTTCACAGATATGAATTTGGAGAGAAGTAATTAATTTTCCAAAACTGATTTTATTCAACTAAATAAAATCCAAAAGTTACAAGTGAATTTATAGGAAAAATAGTTGCAAAAGACTATTCTACCCTTTCCAAAAAATATCCTATGTAAAATAGAAATAAAACCTATAAAATACTTTCCTAAGTGGTAATTACATGTGGACCAATTAGAATACCCTAAATTGACAATGGACTGACATATGTATAGTACTTATTTAAGGCCAGCCATATAGACACCCTGAAATTTGCCTCTATGCACCCGTTTTCAAATTTTGAATGAAGTTATCATTCTACCCCCGCGTATAAATTCATTTGAATGAACCTTCAGTTCATTCTCAGTTTGTTAGAATGAATATACTCATCCGAACGAACACCTTAATGTAATTTCGTTCGTTCGAATGAACAGTTTGGTTCATTTGAATGAATTACAATCGTTCCCTCGAACGTCATTCACTCAAATAAACCAAACTGTTTATTCGAACGAATGAACGTATATGTGTCAATCTTTCACCAAATTCGACTCATTTCCCTTAGTTTTCCACACGTAAATTTAAAAAGAAAAAGACTATCTCACCTCATAGCTTTCATATCAAATTAATAGTTTTGACACTGAAATTTAAAATGATTAAATAGGGGTACAATTTCATAAACTTCTTTTTTACGTGATTCTCAGTAAATTTCATCCAATCATGTGACCATTTTATCATTTTTTAACGCCATTCTCTTTAACTCATTCTCCATAGAAATTCTTGTAATTTTAATATAAAGAATGGTTAGTCTAAAACAAATAAAGAGAAATAAAGATTTTAGAGCTCTTTGTTGTTTTCAGTTATTCATTGAAAATTGTACTCAAGTCAATAAATAAAATCTGTCTCATCAATATCTATATATTTAAAAAATATAAAATTAAACACAATTATTTTAATAGATTCCAACTTAATTAAGATCAAATTTATCCACTCTATTTTACCTTATCTTTTTCACTCTGCTATTGAAATCTGGGGTAAAAATATTGGGATTGGAAAATATCGGCTGTATCGGTTGTTTATGAAATTATACCCCTATTTAATCATTTTAAATTTTAGTGTCAAAACTGCTAATTGATAAGAGCGCTATGAGGTGAGATAGTTTTTTTTTAAAAAAAATTTACGTGTGAGAAACTAAGGGAAATGAGTCGAATTTTGTGAAGAATTGACATATATATGTTCATTCGAATGAATAAATACTCATTCGAAGGAACGAAAATTACATTAAGGTGTTTTTTCGAATGAGTATATTCATTCAAACGAATTGAGAATGAACTGAAAGTTCATTTGAATGAATTTATACACGAGGGTAGAATGATAACTTCACCCAAAATTCAAAAACGGATGTTTAGAGGCAGATTTTTCAGATGTTTATATGGCTCTCCCTTATTTAATTGCTAATTTTGTAAGATAAGACTCCACAATACTTTCCAACCTTCCAAAAAGGGCAGACAATCTTAGCTTTCAAGATAATCTCCCAACCATCCACACACGCCAATTTGGAGAAAAATAGGATGAAAACGACGGAAGGTTTTGGAAGAGGACTTAAACTCGTTTTTGGAGAGAAAAGTAGGAGAAGATGGTCAAAATTGCTTGAAATGTTGACTTAATAATTGGATAGGCTGGGAAGTCTATTGGACAATTTAGTTGGGTCATTTGGAGGTAGATTTTGGGTCATTCAGGGTATATGGTCCACCACTAAATACTAGTGATCCAAAGGCAATAAAATTATATAGTGTCCATGATCAAGTCTGTCTATAATGTCCAACCAATCAAGTTTATTTCACGACGTGATTGCATCACTATGCACCTATGGAACTTCAACTCAAAACCTTTAGATTATAACAATAATTCTTTTCTAATTGTGTTAAAAGGTTTTTATCAACAATTTAATTTATCTAAATTAAATAATAATAATAATAATAATAAATATATCAGTTCTCCTCAGCAGAAAAAAAAAACTAGAAGCAGTGTGGTGTGAGTGGCTGACCCTACACAAAACTTTCACTGTATACTTGTATCGTAAAGAATATTCAACCCGAATGTCTGACACCTAATTATAAATGTCTTGTCTAATGATCGGGGAGTCTGGTATCAATCTCCTTCCATCGTCCTGCCAATGACTACGACAGGTTGCAAATCGAAGACAGATTTTTTAAGATTTTTTTGGTATGTTTTATATAATTTTTTATGATTCTATTTTCAGAAAGTGAAATTTATAGATATTATTTTCGTGGATATTAGTTTCTTTAGGATATATTTGTGCACAACTATTTTTTATGAAAATATTTTTTTCTTATATTTTTATAAAAAAATGAAATTCATGAATTTTGTTTTCAATATTAATTTCTTTAGTTTGGTACTTTTAAAGGTTTCTACAATAATTTATAAATAAATTATTTATATTGTTAAGTAAAAAAGATGCAGATATAGTTAATTCTAAATAATCTTGAATTTCTTACAAACTTTTGTGTTTGAGAGGTTAAAAATTGTTCTCGAATCTTCTAGACGAGTACATCCATTTACTTTGATTATTATTTTTTCTACTCACGTTCTTCATAATTTATCATATCTTCCTTTTATCTTTACTTGTTAATAACTAATGTATGTTCTATTGATTTTGCCGTGTAAACATAGAATTTATTCATTATTTCAAATATTAAAGATTTTATATTGTCACACCAATCCCGATGCTTTTAAAAAATAAGAATTTTCAATTTTATATTTCAGAATTCTGCCTTTGCACAGACATGCACTCCAATTTTATGGGCTTGAAAACAAGTTCAACGAACCATACAACTTATCAAAGCATTAACGAATGATATATAGAAAGTGGAATATTCATAAACTTGTGATATATGATTCGTTAAAAACTCTCAAATATAATTAAGGTACTAGAAATTATAATTTTGATGTTTGGTGTGAAGCGAGTGGGTTCAGCCTCCTTGGAACTATATTTGTGACGTATGTTAAAATTACAAATTGAGAGTAAGAGTTATTTCTAGCTATCAAATGCGAATGGATTGAAATTTGAAAATAATCAACATCTCATCATTGATATTTACTTATCTAAATTTCATAGCTATAAATATACACTAAAACAGTAAAACCTCTATAATGTAATATGGTGGGAACCATTATACATATACAATAAACTTTCTGTAATATAGTCAGGCCCGACTCAACACTAAGGCGAGTTAGGCGACGGCCTTAGGCCCCTGGTTAAAAAGGCCTAGATTTCTCCTAGGAAGGCCCCAACTTTTGGGTAATAAGGGAAGGGATAAGGAAGATGAGTGTGATTTTGCCGTTGAGAGAGAGCATTTGGGCGAAGAAGATAGAAATGGTTGAGATTTTTTTTAGATTCGGGTGTGGAGACATTTACCTCTCTTCTCTATTATCCTTTCTTTCTTATTTTCTTTCTCTTGAGTCGCAGCGTTTGGGCGAGAATGAGATAGGTTTCCACTTTCCACTTTGCCGTTCCTGTGCACATTTTTAGGGTTTTTTTAAAACCCACGTGACCACTTGTTAAACATACCTACGTGAGCTTTATTATAGACTTAGAGAAATTATAGGAAGCACTAAATGAATTTCCAACTCACACAAGCATTTTTTAAATTCAATTGTATTTACCAAAAAGTTTGTTAAAAAGTTAAATAAGAATAAGAAATTTAAACATTCAATTAATTGAATTTAAAAGATTTAATCTATCTTTTTCATATTAATATTAATAATAGATAAATTTGTGTAAAAAAATTATAATTTTTTTTTGAAGATAAGACTTGATGAATTTAAAGATAATGTTATCGTATTATTGTAAAACATCAGAATTTCATAAAAAATAATAAAACTAGAAAATAATTCTATTATTATATAATGGATTGTAAAGTTTTAACTCAACCTCTTGTGCTAGTATATAAAAATTAAAAAAAAAAACTTATACAATTTTTTTGGAAGTGAGTAGATCAAAATTTAAAACTAAAATTCAATTTTAGTCACTTGATTTTACTAGTAAAATTCATATTTTAATTTTTCAAAAAAACTATTTTATGCTTAAAATTTTATTTCTAACTCATCAATTAAATCTTAATTAATTATTTAATATTATTTATAATATAATATTTATGGCACGAGTTTTATCACTATTGAATTCTGTTGAACCTTATTTAACCCAACCTTCCATCGGGACGGTTCGTGTCACAATTTCATTTTGATAACATTGGGAGAGACAGTTTTTCTCTCCCACCCCCTTTTTATCCATGTGCACGAGGGAGAGTGGGACGAGTGGGGCCCACTGAAATTGGGATTTATTTATTTATTCCCTTTTTTTTATATATATATTTATTTATTTATAACTCACAAAAATAGGGGTCTACTGAAATCCCCGGTAGAATTTAATTATGTAATTTGAAACATAACATGCAGTGTTAAAATGTTTTTCAAAACTAAAATTGATAAATCTTACCTACGATAAACAATGTCACAAGAAAGATTAAGTGAATTAGATATATTATCAATTGAAAATGATATTTTAGCAAAACTTGACTACAAAAATTTAATTAGTAATTTTGTAGCTCTAAAAGCAAGAAAAATAGATTTTAGATAAATTCTTTTTATTATATAATTAAATATTACTTATAATAATATCTTAAATACCATGAAGGTCCCATTTAGAATTTTTGCCTTAGGCCTCAACTTGTGATGAGACGACTCTGAATGTAGTACTCTATAAAGTTATAACCTGTCTAAAATAATATCGGCAACTGGTTTAGACCTCGAGCCCATACAAAATGTAATAAATTTGTGATATCCTGACTCATGAGCCAGAGGCCAGGCCCTAGAGAGGCTGATCAAAGTGAAACTGTGCCTTGTCGGTCGGACCAGCAGTGTGGGTCGGTCGGATCTGACAAGCCCAGCAAGTGGGAATTTTGGAGAGCCCCACATCGGAAGTTGAGAACTTCCGGATGGGGTTTATAAGTAGTTGCCCATCGTTAACTCATGAGACGCATTTTGGGCCTATCGGGTTGGGCCAGGCCCAAAGACAAAACCGTGAGGACTCATTTTTGGGCCTAGAGCGGACAATTTCTCATTGAGTTGGACTCCAAGGCCTGTTCACGGGTCGGATCGTTACAAATTTGGTATCAGAGCTCCGGGTTCTACACTCAGACTGTGTGGGTTTAATGCCTTCCACTGGGTTTGTTGGGTCGACCCGAGGGCGGCTCTAGGCTCTAGGGGGGTGGATTGTGATATCCTGACCCATGAGCCAGAGGCCAGGCCCTAGAGAGGCTGATCAAAGTGAAACTGGGCTCTGTCGGTCGGACCAGCAGTGTGCGCCGGTGGGATTCGATAAGCCCAACAAGTGGGAGTGCATGTGGGAATTTTGGAGAGCCCCACATCGAAAGTTGAGAACTTCCGGATGGGGTTTATAAGTAGTTGCCCCTCCTTAACTCATGAGATGCGTTTTGGGCCTACCGGGTTGGGCCAGGCCCAAAGGAAAAAACCGTGAGGGCTCATTTTTGGGCCTAGAGCGGACAATTTCTCATTGAGTTGGACCCTAACCCCTGTTCACGGGTCGGGTCGTTACAAAATCTCTTTAATTCAGTACTCAATACATTCAGAATATTACATTTTGTATGAGCCCAAGGTCGGGACCAGCTACGTATATTATTTTAGACAGGTTATAGCTTTATAGAGTAATAACTTTATAGAGATTTTACTGTAGACGCTAGTCTTAAATTTTGTTTCGATAATATTTTAAACTTTTATATTAGATACGATAAAGGCTGATTAATCATATAAATGAATAAATTCTTGTAGTATTTCCCACTTAAACAGATGAGTGTAGAATTTTTTTAACGATCAAGGTGTTCATGTCTCTTAGAGTAGTCAGACTACTATTCGGAACATGTACAAGTCTCTCTAACAATATGCATCGAGTAACTTTACGAGGAGTGACCCTCACTCCAATTCCTCTTGGTTGATGAGCATACTTTACTATCAAATTAAATTTTTTAAGAAAATTAGAGCCTACTAAATATATTTTATTGAAAGATTGAATAATGTTTATAATTTACAACGGCTTAAATTGATGGTTACATTAAAATTAATGTGAAATTAGGGTTGAAACTCAGGTGGGTCAGGCTAGGTTTTAATAAACCCCACCCAACAACCCCTATTAAAAATTATTGAATCTGACTCGTATTGCTGACCCAAATTGCTTAATCCAATTCGACCTAAATTGTTGACGTGATTCAACATGAGTATTATATAATTTTTTTTGAGTAGGTCAATTAGAATCGAATCAGGTCGATGTTAAAAAACTTTGGTCGATGTTAAAAAACTTTGATCTAATCCAACTGGAATTTAATGCGGATTTTTTTTGCAACTTAATTCGAACCTAATTTTTAAAAATGTCTTAATTTTTTGAATTAAAATATATGAGTCAAATTAAAACCTGACCAAGTTTCATCCTTGTCCTATATCTTAACTTGTCAAAAATCAGACATGAGAGAGAAGAAGAAGAAAAACAAGTCAACATAAAACAGACGTGAGGAATTATTACGTGGTTCATGTACAAGGTCGAGTGGGAGTGGGAGTTGCTAGCCGCCCACTACATTCGCTGGTATGAACGTCTACGTGGACACCACCAACTCATTGACGGCGACATGGCTGGCCGGTCAAGTTTCCACAATAATTTAGTATTAAATAAATCTTTCTGATCCCTTCGCTTCGAAGTTTGCTATCAACGCTGGAATCTTCATTTGGCGGCTTCCATCAGTAATTCTCACTCTTATTGCGACTATTTGGTGAAAATTTAACTCACATTCTAAATCACGGTAACTTACACTTTTACTCCATATTACAGTATCTGCGAATAATGGATAAAATTGTAATAAAATTTAAAAAATTGAACAAGAAAATTAACTAGAATCAAACTAGAAAAATTAAAGAAAAACACTCACCATAAAAGAGATACTCAAAGCTTTAAGCTTTCATTATATAAAAATGGCGGTTCATATCTCCAATTTATAAAGAGGTTCATAGTTCAAAAGATAGACAGATTTCTGAAAAATATAGCTTACATTCATTTACTTACATCTAATTACAAAAACTGTCATAACTTCGTCTACATATATCATAATTGTACAAATTTGATTTTGTTAACAAGCTAATTGAATAAGATTTCAACGAATCTAATTTTATGAAAATCCAATATCATCCGGTACCTCATATCTATCTGCAAAGTCAGACCATATTTTTGTGAATGATTCTTTTTTCAAATCCAAAGTTTCCATAGTTGTACATGTGATCCATGAGCTTCATAGTGCCCAACTACTTTCTTTTTGAAAGATTACATGCCATATCATCGTCCATGTAGAATCTATGTGTGCAATGAGGTGGCTGATGTTGAAATTGTCCATGTTTCTGCCACATAAACAATGAGTTCCAATTGATGTTCTTTGGAAGCCCTAAATACTAGGTGATAGTTAGGGATGGCCAGACACAAATTGAAGCCTAAAGCAAAAAATCTAAACGGGACTTATTTTTATTTAACATATTGTTATAAGTAATATTTAATTAAAATTTTAATTATATATAATAAAACAGAATCTGAAAAATTTTCAGGCCTTTCTTTTAACAATCCTGCGGCTGAAATTTGAGCCTCCCTAATATGATTTTGCGGTAAGGTTATCAATAATTTCAGGACCTTCTAATATTTGAGGCCTTAAACGACTGCTTTTGTTGTCCTTTGGATAAAGCCGGCACTGGTGATTGTCTAAGGCCCCTATCCTTTCATCTGGACTCAGAAATGCATGAAACTTTATCCGTTAGAAAGCTTGTGAGGCTCTTTTAACCTCCATCAATTCTTTGATGTATTTAGAGTGGAAATTCAGCAAATAATCTGTCATAGGCACATCCTTCTCAAATGAGTCTTCATCAATCACACTTCGCTTGATTTAACTTCCGAGGGCCGCATCATACAAGGAGTTATAAAATTTTGGTTTCAACTAGTCAACATACCCACTAATTTTTGGATAAATGGGCTAAACCAGTTGCTCGAGATAGGGCCTTTGGTAAGGAGGCATAATGCCTATCGATGAAGAAATAAGTGTAACATAGAAGTATTGATATAGGCATGAATTTTCAGACCGAAGAGGGGGTTGGTCTGACGGTCAAGAAGTTCCCCTCAGGAAGGGAGGTCTTGAGTTCGATTTATGCTCAACACCCTTCTGGACCACTCCTCGTAGTTGCTGACTCGGTATCCTCTGTCCAAATATAGGTGAGACCTCTAAACACCTTAGTAAAAAATATTGATCTTTGTAAAAAAGCTAAAGAGGCAATGTTTTATGGCTTACTCAACAATTGCAACGTTATTCGGTGATGGGTTCAATAGAAACTAGCTATACAATTGCAACAGTTGAGAGCACTTGAAATACAAGACCAATAGCAGTAATTGAAAATTAAATAAAAGTCAAAATTATTTTATAAGAATTTTTTTTAAAACTAAAATATCTAAATATTTCATCTGATTAATCTTTGAAATATGTGTAAATCTCTCTATTATTTTGAAAGTAAAAGTGAAGAGCACACTTTCATTAAAGAAGGAAGAATGAGGGCGACATTTGTCTACATCTATTATTGGGACTTGCTTCTTTTGTTGCTTGAGATGCCAGGTTTGAATAAAAAATAATTTAGGCTGCATTTGAATAAGGAAACGTCTAATCGTTCGTCTCTCTTAATTCTCTTTCATATTTATTGTTCTTAAATCTTGCATTTACTGTGTAGCAACGTGAGTAAGAAACACTTAAGAGAACAACCCACTTTCCCGTTTACTGTGTATCTTCGTTTATTTTTATGAGCGATCAATTCCTTTCATCTCTATCTTTCATTCACTCCATTTATTCTTCGAATCATTATGGTTTGGAGTTGAAAATTCCCTTTCTCAAGAATATTTATGATTTAGTTCAATTGTTACGTTAATTTAAAAAGATTGGAGTGATATTGAGGGATTTGTTTTAAAAAATGGGAGTTCTGAGTTCGATTCATACTCTATTCTATAGAACCACTCAACGTAAAATTATCCGGTGTATAAATAGGAAGGCTTACATATGTCTTGAAAATTAATCGAGTGTAATAAGAGGCCCTACACATTTTAGTCATAAAAAAAAAAAATCAATTTTATATAGGGCCTCTTATTACACTTGATGAATCTTCAAGGCATATGCAAGCTTCCTATTTATACACTGGATAATTCTACGTTGAGTGGTTCTATAGAATAGAGTATGAATCGAACTCAGAACTCTCACTTTTTAAAACAAAACCCTGGATATCACTCCAATCTCTTTAAATTAATGTAACAATTGAACTAAATCACAAATATTCTTTTAAAAAGAAATTTTAAACTAAAATTTTAGTCGAGTGCAATAGATTTCTTTTAAACTAATCTTTAGCTTTCTTTGGACAGACATATAATAATAATAATATTATTACAATCAACTGAAATTAAACTCAAATAAAATGACTTATGAATTGGAGTTCTCCTTATGTATCCTCTCTTTCATTATTTAGCTTTCTTGAGATCGTTTGTCGAAATCACAAACCTCAAACATCTCACTCCCTCCACCATAAACCAAATTTATCCCCCTCTTCACCTGCAATTCACATACAAAACAAGAGATAAAGAAACCAACATGAATTTTCATATTACTTCATATAATAAATACACAATCTCTCCTTAATAAATAAGTGAATTCCCATACATCATAAGAAACCAACTGCTGTAATGTCACACCCCGACTTGAAGGATGGGCCCAGAGCACGACTGATTTTTTTTTTGAAACTAAACCAACTCAAGCATTCTAACTGGGCTGGATCAACAGTTAGGCCCAAAGGTCACACATGATCCCAACATGTGGACTCAAACATATACCATAAGTCTACTCAACAAAGACACAATAATAACACATAGCATGAACACATAATTCCAACCATTGAATTATCATTTCAAAATCATCATCAGAGTCACTACAGAAGCATAGTAGTTTTTAATACATCATATTAAAACAAATCAAGTACCGCACCCGATACTTTACAAAGGAAAATGGTTCCAAGAAGCAGAAAGCAAAGATAAGGGTATTCCCCTTAGCGGGAATCCCAAAACAGCACCGCAGCTTATCCACTTTAAGCTTCATATAGAGGGTTCTCCTCCTCGAGTTCATCTCTTGAAAGGTGAGTGGGGTGAGCTAACTAGCACAGTGAAGGAAATATAACAGTGCAGTTTTAAGTAAAAAACAGGTTAGTATATAATCAACAGTTGTAATATAACATCTCATGCTTGATAATAAATTCACCATATCAAGTAAAGTCTCATCATTATTTCCATCATCTCATTATCATCTTTCCATTCTGCTGTCATCTAACGTAACCCCCAGATACTATACTGACACCAATAGTATTAAGTCCCGACACGGTCAAAATACATCCTTACAAGTACATCTCCAGTATACACCTTAAAACCGGTACTGACACACCTTGCCAGTCATTGTCGACCCACCTGGTCTAGTAGACGTAACCGACACCCTCGGCGATAGTTCAATAGTAAAAGATACGTGGAAGCAGTATTTCACAATTCATATGATCAACATCATAACATTCATAAGCATCATAAGCACCTCTTATAACAGTGCATCGTATCTAGGCACATGAGTGGGTTTATCAAATCTGAAACCACTCATTGCTCCACGTCCATCTCAAATAAAACTTGTTTACATCTACTGCAAAAGTTAAGTTTCCTCACCGTATATGTGTGGTATCGCGGTCTTTGTTCAAACAAATAAACAAGTGCATAATCAATTATAAGTCACATACATGGCATCAAATACATACACACAGTAGTATTTTCAAAATCATACTTGTTTTCCCAAAAAATATCCAAGGTACATGGAATTGAGTCTCCTACTTGGTTTCTAACCATTTTAAGTTACAATAATCCACAAGATATAATAATAAGGTGCTCATTCCAAAACTCATATTGTTTTTTGGGCATTGATCAGATTGACTTATTGAGTTAGGTCTAGATTCTCAGGTCACTTCTCGGTTGTCTTCTGGATAGGACCAGATCTGACATTTTGAGTAAAGCCTAGAGGTCACTCAGTGCCCGACAAATATAACATTGGCGTGGAAGTGAAGTCACTCAGTGGCCGATCAATAGAGTCGGCCTGGAAGTGAATACAATAGTATATACCCTATAGTAATAAGAGAAGAAGGTTAGTAAATTTTTAGATTGACAAGGGGGTACTAACATCACATGCAATTAATAACAATCAAATAAGATTAGACATTCAAAAACTGAGTCCCTCAGAACATGCCTCGGAACTAGGTACTGTGGTTTCGGATCATCCGAACCACGGCCTGCACTAGTCACTGACCTCAGATCTTGGGTCTGACGTTGGATCGTCCGAAGATCGGGTCTCAGATCATTCGAAATCCTTCCGAACCGATAAAATCTGAAAAAGGGTCTCGGTGGGTCTGTGAGCCTCGGAACATCCAAAGTGCGGCTCGGATCGTCCGAGTGGGATTCGGTCCTTCCGAACTCTGCTCGGAACATCCGGGCCAGTCAAGCTAGCCTCGGGCGCTTCTGGGCTTCGGGTGAAGCTCAGAACGTCCGAGGGGTCCTCTCGGACCGTCTGAAGATCGACTCTCAGACCTTCCGAGAGTCGTTTTCCTCACTGTCTGCACCAGCAGACAGTGACGATAGTCCGTCCGAGGGGTCCTCTCGGACCGTCTGAAGATCGACTCTCAGACCTTCCGAGAGTCGTCTTCCTCACTGTCTGCACCAGCAGACAGTGACGATAGTCACTGTATGAAATATGAATCTGAAAATAGTGGGTTTTCCGGATTCGGTTTCCACATATAGTCGGTCCGATGGACTCCTCTGAGAGTCCTCTTTCCATAGGGAATGGTTTGGAGCTTTGAAGCTTGGCAGGCCACTGGATTTTAAAACCAAAACCTCACGAGTACAAGAGAACCCATGGTTTTTTCTTAGACTTTGAAACCATCTTTCTTACTCAAAACTCTGTCAAAATCAGTTTTTCTTGATTCTAAACTGACTGGAATTGAAAGAGGAACACGGTGATTACGTTCACTCGAGTTCCTGGTTTGAAAATCTGATTTTTGAAAATAACTCCTTCTTAAGCTACGGGTGATAAAACTGGGATGAACAGAGAAGCAGAGAGGGTCGGCAGGGTTGGGTTTCAGCTGAGAGATAGACTGAGAGGGAGAGATGAAGATTTGAAGGGAGTTAATCCACCAGAACTGAGGCCAATTTATAGAAATTTGGCCAGAAGAAGGGGGCCATTAGCCACTGTATGCGATTGCATTCAGCTGCTGCCGACGTCCGCTACAGTGTAACCACTGTTCGGGTGTTGGTTGCAAAATTGCCCTTCCAAACTTTCCCATTTTGCAAAAAGGTCCCTGTTTTTTAACTAAAAACATAATTTTAAAACTCAAAGACTTAATCCAACCTTACAGATAAGTTGGGTTTTGAAAACCTTAATCACCATAAAAATTTGGAGATTTAAAACTCAATAAAAACCATTGATTTAAATAAAAATCACAATTTAACATTATTTACTTAATTAAACAAATGTTAAATAAAACAATTTAGAGTCCTCATTTTTGGGTTTCAAAGAATAACTAGACCATAATTAAAATAGTCTAACATAAAATACTTGTTTCGAAATTTATTTCATTTCCAAAATCATTTAAAATAATTATAACTTCCTTTCGGGGTTTTGACGAGCGGTTTTAAATACTATTTTCTGAAAATAAAATTATTTTAAAATCATAAATACAAATCCTTGACTAAGGAGAATTATCATCCAATAAAAATCACATGACAACATAGATTATAAAATAATAACTATAAGCGGTAAATTACCAAATTGCCCCTCCAGTTGGACGAGCTGGATCACTGAGCATTCGAGCTCAGATTGGGCCACACCTGGGCTTTCCTCAAAGTCCTAACCGTAATCTTCCAGATTAACCGGTCTAAGCAAGATTATTAAGTAAACTACGCCTAATCTGGGTCAGGGTATTACATGTAAAATGGCCCGAGTTTGTCCAAATTCAAAACAGAGCTCTTTTGTATCGAATGATGATGAGATTACCTCTACAAGATAACATAAACTTGTCAGTTGTGGGTATTAAATTTGGAGTGGCCTACATCCACACCAAGCATAAAAAAATTGGAAAGAGATTGACAATGAGACCAAGGCTGTGTCTTAATATCTAGGTGGAGGCCATAAATATGTTGATAGAATTTCATAATTCGATTAAGTCGGAAACATATGAGTAGATCTTGTAATGGGTCAGGTTGGGTCAGATTTTGTTTGAATTTATTTTAGGTTTGAGTTTATTTGGATCTTGTTAAACGGTTTAAGTTGGCTTGAGTCTATTTCAAGTTCGATTTATGTTGAATTTGAATTGAGTTTATTGATTTTAACTGACTAATAAGACCTTTTTAGTGAGACAAACACCACGACTACCCCTTAAATTAGTGTAGACCTCATACAGTTGAAAGTGTTGCATATAAACGTGGCACTAATCAGGTCAGTCAGGTCTACCAATTTACTTCAAGTTTGGGTTGCATCTACTCAACTGAAAACGGGCTCAGTTTAGGTTGGGTCAAATTTTGTTAGGTCTATATACGAGGGTGTAGGTGGGTTCTTTAAGGTCATTGGACAAATCAAGGATAAAGAATTTGGTACGCCGATAGGTAACGACCATTACTGGCCGATATGCATTATCTCTCCTTTGAATTTAATTATTTTCCAAAAAAAAAACTGAAAAATTGGCAAAAAATAAGAAAATTGTAGGCTTCATTTCTATGTAATTTTATCATTATTTCGTGGTCATTTAGATATTTAAATGTGATTTTGACTTTACAAAATTGAGAATTTCAAAATATTTTGAAAAAAATGTGGAAAAATCAGAAAAATTCCAAAAACATGGAAAATAAAGTCTAGTAATTTTATACTAAGTTTCTCCTAATGAATGACCATTTTGATTTATTTTTATCATTATCTTTTTCGAATTTTGATCTCAAATTCAATAATAAAATATGGAAAACATTTCTTGTTCAATCCCTATTCATTTATCTCTCCAAGTCCTCTTTCCAACGCCTCTAAAATCATCTCTGATGTGTTGTGGCTGCAACATATCAGTTGTAAATTTTCCGATATAATTTGGCCGATACGCTACGTATCAACTGAATTTGCAACAGAAGGTACAGATAATGAATATGTTCTTCAACCATTGGAGTGGAGGATAGTAGTTTAGACATCCCTTCAAAGAAAATCAATAGGTATACCAATAATTTTTACAATAAAAGGCAGTGTTTATCTTTTTGTCCACATGTGATTATATAAGTGGTGAAAAGATAAACTAAGTATTCCCTATTATAAAAAAAACTGATTTCATATTACTTTCATTTAGGTCTGTATGCTCTTCGACTCTTCTTGTATCTAGTCATCCTTTGTGCATTGAATCTTTCAATAATTTAATTTGTTTTTTTAAAATCTCTCTAATGAACTAAATTTCTTTTTCAGTTGGATTAAAAATATTTAGAATGATTTAAATTCTAAAACTTTTAAAATTATCACTTTAAATAATACAATTCAGTATAAAAAATGTCAATCAACTCACATCCATAATTTTAAATGGAACACACAGGTAATAACACAATATGAATCGATTTACTGAACTTAATATGAGCTTCTGTTTAAATTTATATTTTGAAGTGAGAGTCTACAACATAAGACCTGAGCTAATCAAATGCAACTCGTGAACACAAGAAACCCAATTTGAAAAAAAAAAATGTCAAAATAAGTAATACTTCATCTGTCTCAATTTAGTTGTCTTATATGAATTTTGGAAATGTCCCAAAATAGTTGTCTCATTTAGATTGGAGTAGCATACATTATGTTGAAAATGGATGAGATCACATGGAGTGCTAGTCTTATACAGCGAGTTCTTTTAAAAATACAAATGATTCAAATGAGACAACTAAAATAAGACGGAGGGAGTAGTAAGTTGGTGTGGATTCAAGAGCACTAACTTATCATTTTGCTTCGAAGTTTCCGACCTCAGTTATAAATTTATGTAGCACCCCCACCCAAAGGTCCCACATCGGTTGGGAGCTTGGGTGGTGGGGGCTTTATCTGAGAGGGGACAACCCTCCCCATTGTGAGGCATTTTGGGCCTGGCCCTGTGAGCTACGGCCCAAAGCAAAATCGTGCGGGTCGGGTAGGGCCCAAAGCGGACAATATCACTATGGGGTAGGGTCGGGTCGTCACAAGTGATATCAGAGCCAAGTTCAACACTCGGACCCTGAGGGCTCTCTACTTGTCTAACTTGCTTACCTGTGTGTGGATCCATGTCAGTGTGACGAGACAGAGCCAGGAATGGCTCTGGTCTTAAGGGGGGTGGATTGTAGCACCCCATCCAAAGGTCCCACATCGGTTGAGAGCTTGAGTGGTGGGGGCTTTATTTGAGAGGGGGCAACCCTCCCCATTGTGAGGCCTTTTGGGCCTTGCCCTATGAGCCAAGGCCCAAAGCAAAATCGTGCGGGTTGGGATTGGGTCCAAAGCGGACAATATCTCGATGGGGTAGGGTCGGGTCGTCACATTTATGTCAAATTTTAAATTCATGCCAAGATATGTACTTTATAAAATATCACTTGATATTTTTGAAGAATCGTCCATATTTTCAAATTTCGATAGAAAACCTTTATGCCTTGCAAAAATTCGAAAGAGGTTGTGTTTCATTTTCAATAGAAAATAGAGAGAATGAAAAATGAGACTTCTCTTCTTTTAAAAAAAAAAAATGATGTTTGTCGTAATACAAAAATGAGAACTTTCCGTTTACTTTCAAGGAATCTATTTTTTACACAGAGAGAAGAAAATTTAATAAAGAGAAAAGTTTTCTTCACTTGTCAAAACAACATTTTGTTTATTTTTAATAAAAATAAATATTTTGATAAATAAAATAAAATTTTCATGACCCGACGTAAGGTAGAATTTCATAACAATTGTCGAATGACGTAAATCAAATTCAAACATAATTTTCTCTGCAGAATTAATTAAAAAAAAAAAAAAAAAACAGACAAACAAACACTATAAGTGTGGTCACAACCTTCCCTACCTAATTTTTTCTAATTTTCTAGATGAGAACATACATTTCATCATTACATTGTAGAAGAACTGTCCAGAATATTTGGACTCTGGATGAAGCATGTTTAGGTGGCTGCCATTAACGTGGAAGAAAATCAGTGGGCACAGTGATTGTTTTTTTTTCTAACGTTGTCAACAATCCATCGAAGAATGTTTGGACTTAGACCCAGTTACTGGTCTGTATTGTGCGAATGAATAGAAATATCCGAATAATTTAGCCTTCTCTATTATTTTTAGTGTCACAAGGTACTGTTTTCTCATGTAATTTTGTCTCATTCCACTTTAGATTCAAATGGCACTGATTGCATCTCTAATGACTTAGTTATGAACACATGGCTAAGCAAAAAGAAATACAAGCTTCATTCCTAGTTAATCATTCACTATCATCTCGATTCTCGTCTATTGACTGCTCAAATTAAATGTAAAAACCAACTTTAAATTAATGAGATAAATGATTTAGATAATTATGACGAAAATGATGAACTAACATTAATAAAAGTAAATATAATAACAAAAATAATAAAAGTTTCTTGATTTCTTAGAAGCTGTATTGTATATATGAAGAAGGATGCATAAAATAGAAAGGAGTTGAAATTACAAAGACAATAAAAACCAAAAGTCAAAATGATTTCTCAACATAAGTCTTAATTACAAAAAATTACATAAAATCTCTCATAAAATAAAAATAAATCTCTTCTTGTTATTTTTCTCATAATTTTTTTTCTTCTCCAGTGGCTCTATATGCCTAGCCAGACATGTATGCAAAGTCTTTGTTTAGCAAGAAATCCTATAAATATTCGGACTCTGGATTCAGATTCGGGTTTAGAACAAGACTCACCACAATACTGGGTCAGCTAAAAAAAAAAAAAAACTTATGTGCCTGCCAATAGTGCAAGAATTCTACAAATCGCCGGTCTGGACCTCGTTTTCTACGAAACTAGAAAAAAGGTAGTTCAATTGCAATGAGAAGAAGGGAAAGGAAACCTCCATTTTAGATCCGGAATGCCCAAATACAACTCAGTAGATCGAGAATGCTCATGATTGTTAGAATGTCCCACATCGGTAGTGTTAGTGTTGTCAGCGGAAATAACAAGAAATCGAACGGGAAAATAAGCACAATCCAACACAAGAGAGTTTAAGTGATTCGACCCCACCTGGCCTACGTCCATGGAGAGTGCGAATATTTTATTAAAAGAGAATAAGAAAATACACATGCAAAGAGAGATTCAATGAGAAACCTTGCACCCTTTGCTTCTGCAATCTAAGAAGCTCAGAGAAGAACAGATCTAGCACAGTTCTGTTCCACGAGTCACCACCTAACAAACCTTCTCACTTTCTCTCTATTTGCTACTGGGATTTAATTCACCTCTGCTAAATAAAATCCCCAATCAGCACCTCCAATGTGTCTTCAAATAGCTGTGCTAAGAACCCAAGAACTGGCTGCTCAACCCAACGCAGATCAGAAAAAATACCACTCCTTGCTTCCACGTACACACAATTGTGTGTACACCTCACGCCTAGCTCTCTGAATGGTTCTCTTCCTTCTGCTTATGTGTTGTCAGCATTACACATCAACCTCTGACTTGCTGACTTTTTCTCTAGCAGCAGAGAAAAAAGAGGTTCGTGCCTCAAGCTTCTCTATCTATTGTTCACACATCTCTTGTCGGTGTATTGCTTCTCTGTATTACACGATGCTCTCCCCTTTGGCCAACGCATCTTTATATAAGCTTGCCCATACGGTCGGTCCTCCTTCTCAGGCAATTGTCCTGTTACACACATACAACAATTGTTATTCTTGCCAACTGTCGTGTCCCAACTTGAATGGGAGTCCCGGTTAGAAATTGTTGCCCTTGGGAAACCCAGTTGTCTTGGGATTGAGCCACCGCCCAACAAACTCTACCTTAGCAAAAATCCCAATAACCTTCGAGATCACTGCAACAATGTCCTCCACTTCCACCTATACTGCATATCTAACTTTGCACCTCTGTACACGCTGGCCGGTCCCGGCCTCGCTCCACCTACAATTGTAGCCCATCTGCAACTTTGTGTGAGATGCTCGCATCCCCACGCTCAGGGATGCTCCACCTGTCTTCTTTAATTAGAAGAATTGTCCAAGCCCATATCTCGCTTAAACTTGACGCCCGTCACCGGCTTTGTTGGACCAGCCACTGGTGATGTCAGACCAGTTGCCTTTTTATCTATGCGATTTCTCGTCCCCTTCGCTTTTCCATCTCCACTAGCACCATGGAACTCGGATGGACCATCACAACCTGCAAAAGAAACTTTGCTTTTCAAGTCATACATGTCACCTGACTTTTTGTTTCTTCTCTTCCTCCTTTTTGGGGTCCAACTAGTAAGATCCCTCTGTCGGTCAATTACTGTACTCCCCACCAGTATGTATAGATTATTTTCCTTCTTTCCCTTCATGACAATCATGGCTTCTTTAGTCACTGTAAGAGCCTCATCCTTCGCCTTGAAGGTAAACCCATCAGTGTCCAGTGTCCCCAAAGAAATCAAATTTTTCTTTAACTCAGGAACATGCCGCACATTCTCCAATGTTCTCACCATGCCATCGAACATCCTAATTTTGACTGTCCCAACACTAATGGTTTTGCAACTCACACCATTGGCCACATAGACAGATCCCTCATCACATGGTTTGTATGTGTCAAACGACTCTCTGCGTGGACACATGTGGTAAGAGCACCCAGAATCTAGAATCCACTGATCAGTTGAATTATCCATACTTGTGGTGACTGTGCACACGACAACACTTACATCATTGTTTGTGTCACTTTGTACGACATTTGATTGATCCGAACTTTGCGATCTGGCCTCCAGATCACGCTTCTTTTGGTTGCAATCCATCATCTTATGCCCCTCTTTCTCACAGCAGAAACATCTAAGCTTTCCTCCACCTCTCCCTTTGGATTTTGACCTTGACCCTCTGAGTTTGTCTTGGTCTTGAGGTTTTCTATTGTTGTTTCTCCCTTTGTTCTCTATAAAGAGAGCCTGTGTATGAGACTGTGTCTGAGATGAACCCACCAAAGACTTTTTTCTTGTCTCATTGTTCAGCAAACTGCTTGTCACAGACGTCATAGTGACAGTACCATCTGGCGATGAATTGCTGAGTGACACAACGAAGGTCTCCCAATTGTTAGGTAGAGAACTGAGAAGTAGTAGGGCCTGCAACTCACCATCAAGAACCATCTTCATGGATGAGAGTTGATTGACTATACTTTGCATTTCATTCAGATGCTATGCAATCGAAGTACTTTCATTGTACTTCAGATTCACTAATTTTATGATTAGGAATGTCTTGTTGCCCACAGTCTTTCTCACATATAATCCCTCTAATTTCTTCCAGAGAGATTGCGTCGTCGTCTCAGTGGATACCAGATGAAACACACTGTCATCCATCTACTGTAGAATAAAACCGAGGTACTTCCAATCAAAATCGTTCCATTCATCATCAAACATCTCGACCTTCAATTTTGTCTTCCCTTTTTCATCGGAAGACACTGTCACTGGCACCTTCGGTCTCCCTTCGATCGGTTGTAGAGATCTCTACAGTACAGAAGATCTTCTATCTTTGCCTTCCACAATAAGTAATTTGCTCCATTGAGATTAATCATTTGGGCGGTGTTGATCTCCATCACCTCTAACAACCCAAATCCTCTTACTGTGCTGTGTCCCGTTCACCCACGAGTCCCTGGTCTCCAACCAAAGCTACTGATACCACTTGTTAGCGTTGTCAGTGGAAATAAGAAGAAATCGAACCGGAAAATAAGCACAATCCAACACAAGAGAATTTACGTGGTTCGACCCCACCTGGCCTACATCCATGGAACGTGTGAATATTTTATTAAGAGAGAATAAGAAAATACACATACAAAGAGAGATTCAATGAGAAACCTTGCACCCTTTGCTTCTACAATCTAAAAAGCCCTGAGAAGAACAGATCTAACACAGTTTTGTTCCACGAGTCACCACCTAACAAACCTTCTCATTTTCTCTTTGTTTGCTGCTGGGATTTAATTCACCTCTGCTGAATAAAATCCCCAATCAGCACCTCCAATGTCTCTTCAAACAGCTGTGCTAAAAACCCAAGAACTGGCTGCTCAACCCAACGCAGATCAGAAAAAATACCACTCCTTGCTACCACGCGCACACAATTGTGTGTACACCTTACGCCTAGCTCTTTGAATGGTTCTCTTCCTTCTGCGATATGTGCTGCTAGCGTTACACAGTAACACCTCTTACTTGCTTCCTTTTCTCTAGCAGCAGAGAAAAAAGAGGTTCGTGCCTCAAGCTTATCTATCTATTGTTTACACGTCTCTTCTCGGTGTATTGCTTCTCTGTATTACACGATACTCTCCCCTTTGGCCACCGCATCTTTATATAAGCTTGCCCATACGGTCGGTCCTCCTTCTTAGGCAATTGTCATGTTACACACATACGACAATTGCTATTCTTGCCAACTGCTGTGTCCTAACTTGAATGGGAGTCCCGATTAAAAATTGTTGCCTTCAGGAAACCCAGTTGCCGTGGGATTGAGCCACCGCCCAACACGTAGTGGGTTTGTGAATATTGGATTTATAAATGCACGGACACTCTCTTCTTAAAAGCCCGTTGTTAATGATGGAAAAATGGAGAGAACTGAGAAGATCACATTGATTTGTAGATGAAAAATATTTTTTTCTTAACTTTTATTTCAACCATACTTTTATACTAATTTATAGAAAATGAACCAACATAGTGGGCATCCCCACTTTCTTTGAATAACTACCCATAAACACAACTCATCCACAAACTCAACTAATTACATCTACATCATAGCACCATTAACACACAACATGGAACACCTAAACTAACAAACATAGGACACCTCACTAACAAACATAGGATACCTAATCCCACATTCATGAGACTGATAACCCACAGCCTAAATGATGGGGTAGTGGAATGACTCACAAAACAAACCATGACTCAACATGAGACTAAGTCAATGTATGTATGGTGGAGAGAGACAAATCAAGGGCTAGATTTGCATCATCAAATTTCATCACTCCCCCTTGATGCAAAACTGGAAACATTGAGAGAAGATCAGAATTTCACAAACTTCGGATATGAGAGTGCCTTGGTGAACCCATTTGCACCTCGATCATTAGTTCAACAATACTTCATCACGATCATGCCTTCTGCAACAACATTTCGAATGAAGTGGTGACAAATCTCAATATGCTTTTTTCTTCCATGGAAAACTGGATTCTTTGTTATTGAGATTGTAACCTTGTTATCACAATAGATCTCTGTCGCCTCTCTTTCAACATGGTGCAAGTCTTCCAAAAATCCTTCGCATCCATATGGCTTGACAAGCAGCTGACAAAGCCTCAGTGTATTCAGCTTCAGAAGATGATAATGTAACTATCGCTTGCTACTTAGAGATCCATGAAATAGCTTCTGAACCAAGACTGAAAACAAATCCGTGCTTTTCCTGTCATCTACAAAACCAACTCAATCACTGTTAGTAAAACCAAGCAATTTAAAATGACCAATTGGTTTATACAAAATCCCATAATTGCTTGTTGCTCGGATATAACGAAGAATCTGCTTTGCTGCTCCAAGATGGTGCACAAAAGGGTTATGCATAAATCTTAAGACCAAAAACATAATATCTGGACGAGAGTAAGTCAAATACAATAAACCGTCAACCATCCCTCTAAAAAGCTTTTCATCAACTTTTGCAGTCCCATCATTCACAGTCAATTTCTCACTTGTGTTCATGGAAGTAGAAGATGTCTTATAATTCAACATATTATATTTCTTAAGCAAATCTAATGTGTATTTTTCTTGAGAAATAAAAATACCATCATTAGTTTGCTGAACTTGAAGACCAAGAAAATAATGCAATAATCCCAAATCAGACATATCAAACTCATGCATCATGTTCTCCTTGAATTCTTTTATTAGAATGCTAGACGATCCAGTCTATATGATATCATCCACATAAACACACACAATGAGAATATCGCCATTATCTTTCACCTTCACATATAAAGTGGACTCACTATCACTTCCATGGAACCCATTTTGACGAAGAAAAGAGTCAAGTCTACTATACCATGCTCTTGGGGCTTGCTTCAATCCATATAAAGTCTTCTTCAATTTGTAGACTTTCTCCTCTATTCCTTCAATGACAAATCCCTGTGGTTGTTCAACATACACATCTTCTTCCAAACAACCATTTAAAAATGCTGATTTAACATCAAACTGAAAGACATTGCATTTCATTTGAGCTACTAAACCCAAAATAATTCTATTAGTGTCAAAGAAATCTATTCCATGCTTTTGAAGATACCCCTTTGCAACGAGCCTTGCTTTGAACTTTTACATGGTTCCATTTGCATTGTACTTCACCTTGTAAATCCATTTCAGGTGGCAAGTCTACTAGCTCCCATGCATTATTTTTTTTTCAATTGCAGCCATTTCTTCTTACATAGAGTTCTCCCATTTTTCTTTTCGTTGTGCATCCTCATAACTCACAGGTTCTGTAATCATAAGAGCAAAAGTGCATCATTCATAAACCTCTTTCAAAGATCGAAACTTACGTGGAGGTATCAGTAACGAGAGTAGGATCAATGTTGTTGATGCCCTCACTACTTCGATCCATTGGAGAAACCCTCCCTAAAGAGCTTGGAGATGGAGAAGCTTGAGGTGACACTATTTTCTCCATTGACTGTGTCGGCTCAACTCCATCTTTTGCAAATGGCACATGCCTCCTTTTCAATTCCAGAAACTGTTTTCATCAAATATAACATCTTGACGAATAATTAGTTTTTCTGTTTCTGTATTATATAACCGATAACCCTTGGTTCCATCACTATATCCAGCAACATACATTTTTCAT
This sequence comes from Chimonanthus salicifolius, assembly GCA_013350335.1. Classification (NCBI taxonomy): domain Eukaryota; kingdom Viridiplantae; phylum Streptophyta; class Magnoliopsida; order Laurales; family Calycanthaceae; genus Chimonanthus; species Chimonanthus salicifolius. Next base: position 32,511,860 of record CM023539.1, read on the forward strand.
TTTTCTTATCAAGCTTGGTACGATCACTAGAATCAAACAAAAAATAAGCAATGCTACCAAAAAAACTTAAACAACTCACATCAGGCTTTCTTTTCCACCAAGTTTCATATGGAGTTTTGTTGTGCATTGCCTTTGTTGAAGATATATTTAGGAGGAAGATGGATGTTGCCACAACTTCTGCCCAAAAATCATTTGGAAGTCGCTTTTCATTCAACATGCTTCTAGCCATTTCAATGATTGTTCTGTTTTTCCTTTCAGCAACCCCATTATGTTCGAGAGTTCTCATTACTATCAACTGCTTGCGAATAACATTTAGCTTGCAAAAGGAACCAAATTCATTAGATAAGAATTCTCCCCCTCTATCAGATTGAAGTGTTTATATGACATGCCCACTTTCCTTTTCAACAAAAGTTTTAAATTCTTGAAACTTTTCAAATGCCTCTGATTTGTAAGCAAGAAAGTAAATCCAACTCGTGCGACTCTAATCATCAGTAAATAGTAAAAAATACTTATTCTTATTTAAAGATAATGTTCGTTGGACCACATATATTTGCATGTACAAGTTCTAGAGGAATCTTGGCTCTCCAAGATTTTCCAATTGGAAATGGTAAACGATGCTGCTTCCCATAAATACACCCTTCACAAACACCATCTTTTTTCTGACTTAACAATTTCAATTCATTAAAATGCAAGTTCCCATAACGTAAATGCCAAAGCCTTGTGATGAACACCGTAAAATTACAATTTTTCCCCTTAATATTAGGTTAATTAGTCCTTATTTTATAAATATTAGATATCTTTAAATGTTATTTTTAGTTTTACAGTTTATAAAAAAAAGAAAAAAAAAATGATAAAAAAATGGCTAAGTAAAACATACGGTCGACGTCACCTTCAGAATGGTCAGGTCAAGTTGGTTAAACCAATGGGGTCTCAGAACCTGCAACCTTCTACACTCAGATTAATATTTAAATTTTATTGTCCAATTTTGAGTGAAAGTCGAGTCTCATTTACCAACCCTTCTCATTTACTGTCGATCGGGGTGCCCGGCAGATGAAAGAAAGCCTAAATAAACTATTACCATTTCTTTCCATTTCTTTTCTATGTTTTGTTTTCTTTATTTGGTTACAGGACTTATAGAAGAAAGCCAGATCTGATGATGATGGATCTGCAGCGGCGGCTGCAGAGGGGAAGACAACAGCAACAAGCAGAGAAGGCGAAGTTGAGCCCATAACAGAGCACTGCAACCAGCAGCGAGCAGAGATGAGATGAACATAGCAGCGATCGATGATAGCAAGCAGAGCAGCCAGTTGAGAAGAAGCAGGCAGCAGCCAGGAGAGCAGTCAGCTGAGAAGGACAGATGCAAAGCAGCAGTCTGAGCAGAAGGAAAGACAGTAGAAGTCCGAGCAGATTCGGGTGGACGTCGGAATCCATAAACGACATAGGGGATTTGATGGATCTACAGCAGTGACCGAACCGGAACAGTGAAAGAAGAGATGAGAACAGATGACAGTAGCAGCAACACAGATCCTGAGCTAGAGATATCGGCAGTTGCAGAGATTGAAAGCAGAAGATCTTCTCATCGGTCATGGGTTCTATCTCTCAGCAAGGAAGGAATGCATCCAGCTGAATGTGGAGGAAAGTCTGAAACAAAAATCCAAAGCCAGCGACGGTGGATAAGATGAGGATAAGAAACAGCAAACCAATCTGGGCAGATAAGGATAAGAAACAGGATAAGTTGCCAGCTGAAAGAGAAATAATCGGAAGAGATCAGAGAGTTGAGTTTCCACTGTTTTTGAAACTCAGCAGAAGATAGAAAAGAAAACTGGGAACTGCCGTGTAGCAGCTGGGTTTCAAGATACTATAGAAAAGAAAGGGAAAAAGAAGATAGAGATAAGGAAGAAGATTGAGCTGTCGATAAGATTTGGATGAGAAGGCAGCTGAACCGATAGCAGAAGGCAACTGAGAAGGGAGATAATGCAGCTGCCGTGTAGCAGCTGGGATAAAGTAGCAGCTGGGTTTTCAAAAATATGAGGAGGGATAAGATTAACCGATGGCAGCTGGGTTTCAAAAATAAAGAAGAGATAAGAGTTAAGAGAAGAAAAAAAAAGGGGATAATTATCTACCGATGAAGAGATAATCTACAGATGAAGAGATAAGGCGAGAGAACAGATACTTGAAACATGCTCAGCTCAATAAACCAGAGAAAGATAAGAAGAAAAGGCTTACGATTACATTTGAATGGTCTTATCCCGGCTGAGTTTGAAGGGTATCTTATCTCATCCCTCCTCCTATAAATTCAAGGCTTTGGGTCTATTGAAGGTTGAACCGGGCAAGATATTGAAGGCTGAAATTGGACGATAAAAGACAAGAGAAAAATAAATAATTTCTTGTAAGTTATTTTATTTTTTTATTTTATTTAAAGTCCAAAAGAATTGTAATTCATTTCTGAATTTTTAAATAAAATTAATGGCGGTTTGTTTAGATGTATGATATTCCCAATTATTAAATATTTAATAATGATAGTTTCCAATTTTATTTTAATTCTTTTTAAGAACTTTATGAAGCAAATTAATTTTAGGATTTTTCAAAGAAAAGTGGAACCTCTTTTAGGATCAGTGGGACTTGCCGTCTCTCCAGTCTAAGGTTCTTATCAAGAACGGTTGTTTTAGATTTGGGGAAACACAAGTTTAAAACCCGCTCAAGCCTAAGGCTTGATTTGAAAAATTCTGATTTATTAATTATTTTAATTAGAATTTTAGTAAATAAGAAACTTGAATTATATTTAATAATTCCAGAATATTTCATAGTCTAGGCCATGTTTTTGTTTTTAAATCGGATAATATACCACTTCGATGTTTGACCCGATTCCATTGTAGATTATGTAAAAAATTTATTTATTCTTGATTTATTTTTCTTTTTCTCAAAAATTCATTAAAACAATTTATTGTTCTAAATTAAGATGATAACTAAATGTTTTAGAAAACTATTTCCTTAAATCACATTATTTTTAATAGTGCCATTTTCTATTTCATACATATATTTTGTCGGTTTTCCTTGGGTACGACCTCGCACTCATACTTTATACTATAAACTGGTTCTTACGCTTGCGAGTAATTTAAAATTCACATCACCTTGAATCATCATTAGCACTAGCAACCAATGCACAATCATCAAAACATAAGAGAGGAAACATCTTGTTCTTAGTCATGTGGATATTAGTAAGAGGTATATTCGATTTTCTTTTTTTAATCTCACACATATCACTGTGAAGTGATATTGAATATCCTCTTTGAATCAATTGACCAACACTTAACAAGTTATGAGCTAAACCAGTAATATAGTAAACATCATAAATCAGTCTTTCAATACCTGACTTAGCCTTAACTGCAATAGTCCCCATGTCTTCAATTTGAACTTGCTTATCATCACCAAGCCGAACTTGCAATTTCACAGATTCATCAATGTTACGAAAAATGCTTCTTTCTCCTGTCGTATGGTTACTACAACCACTATCTAGAAACCATATATAGGCATTACTTTCTTTGTGACTTAGATAAGTAAGGAACAAATTACCTTCATCTTTTTTTTTCTTCTGTGAAATTGGTTTGTCGCTTAGCTTTTTTCCAACAGTTTGCCTCAATATGGCCGTACTGCTTGCAAAAATAACATTGTTTGCCTTTATAATTATGTTTTTGGTTGCCTTTATGATCCCAAACAGATCTTCCTCGTCCTCTTACATGTCCACGATAGCCACCTCTTCCTCGGCCTTGTCCTGCATGTTTATGATCAGAAACATCTTTGACATTTTTGTCTTTCTTGGAAATCTCCACCTTGGATTGAAATGCATGCTCAATATTTTTTCTATTGATTTGTTCAACCTTTCTTCATGAGCTAATAACGAACACATTAGTTCATTAAGAGAATAATTAGATAAATCCTTAGACTCTTCAATAGCAGTAACTACATGATCAAACTTTGAAGGAAAACTCCTTAAAACTTTTTCTATAACTTTCTGGTCTGAGATTACGTCACCAAAAGTTCTCATTTGATTTACAATAACAGAAAGTCTAGAGAAAAAATCTTGCATAGATTCACTACCTTTCATGAGAAGAGTCTCAAATTCCATATGAAAAGTCCGAAGTCTCACAGTGGTTACATTACTGTCCCCATGAAATTCTTGCCTTAAATAGTCCAAGCTTCTTTTAATTTGGTGGCATTTGCAATTTGAGGACAAATTGATTCTGACACAGCCTGCTACAAAACAAGAAGAGCCTTTGCATCCTTCTTATGAAACTCCTTCAAATCAGGTGACTTCTCCGCTGCCTTATCAGTTGACTTCTCCGCTGCCTTAGAGCTCCCAGTATCTGTATAACCATTCTCAACTAGATCCCAAAGATCTTGTGAAATAAAGAAGGTCATTATCTTAATGCTCCAAAATCCACAATTTTCTCCATTAAAAATAGGCACTAAAGATTGTGAGAGGTTAAGAGTGTTCACACCATTCGACATGATGAATCACCCAAAGCAAGAAAAATAAACAAACAAATACCTCTCTTTGATTCAACGAAGATCTGCTATTGCAACCGATCTTACAATCTAATACACCCAATATGAAAGAACTTGGCTCTGGATTCCAAAAATTGTTGGAGAAAGGGAGAGACTTGAGAAGATCACACTGGTTTTTAGATGCAAAATAAAATTTTCTTAACTTTTATTTCAACCATACTTACATACTAATTTATAGAAAATGAACCAAGATAGTGGGCATCCCCACTTACTTTGAATAACTAACCATTAACACAACTCATCCACAAACTCAACTAACTACATCTACATCATAGCACCACTAACACACAACATGGGACACCCCACTAACAAACATAGGACACGTAATCCCACATTCATGAGACTAACAACCCACATCCCAAATGATGGGGTAGTGGCATGACTGACAAAACAAACCATGACTCAACATGAGACTAAGTCAATTTATGTGTGGTGGAGAAACAAATCAAGGGCTAGATTTGCATTATCAAATTTCATCAGTTAAGGATGAGCTCTACCCATGATGTTGGTTTTTTCTATTAAGTCTCTAATTTTGGTGTGGCAGGCTGTAGAAACACATATTACATAGAACAACTATCCATAAACATCATAACACAAGAGATTTACGTGCAAAACCCAAAAAAGAAAAAACTACGGGAAAAGAGAGAGATATTATTGAGTTATGTATGTGGAGTACATCAGGCACATCTATATATAGTTTCAAAATCCTAGAAGAGTTCCAAGAACAATGGGAGACTAAAACACATTAGGAGTCCCAGTTCATGTCAAACTCTCTCTTCTCAATCAATACTCCGACTCACGTTGGTGTGAAAATGTCGATAGATCCCAACTTGGAGAATATCTCCTTAAAGTTGGCAGCATGAAGACTTTTAGGCAAGATATTTTTTAATTGTTGGCCATGCGAACAAATGGAGTACAAATAACATTGGCTCGTATATTTTCTCGAACGAAGTGATAATTCACATCAATATGTTTTGTCCGTGTTGATGTGCAAATTTTAAATTTATAAATCTCGCAAGCGCATAAACCATTTATAGTACAGGGTCATGAATGCGAGGTTGATCCTACGCTTGGAGCGCTTCTTTGCATGGTTCCTTCTCCTTCAAAGGTAAGATCTATGATCATTCTCTTTTCCTTTCTTCTTATTTGATGAGATCTTAATGGGATGTATTGAGAATGGAGTATATGATGGCTTTTAGGACTTATTTGGAAAGGAATCTATGGAAATATTTGGGGATTTTTGTTATGGAACCTTGTTTGTGTGTAGATCAGAATTGAAATTAAGTTTTGAACCCATGGAAAGGGAAGTAAATTGGGGAAAATGGTATATGCTAATTTTTGGAGATCATTCACGGGAAGAGATTTGGGGATTTCCCTTAGATTGAATGGATTAAAACATATTAAGGGTAAATCTTGGGTCTAGATTTTGGATTTTGCCTTTAAGCTTTGATTTGGCCTAATCGATTAACTAATAGGGATGTATTATGTTCTTTCTGATTGATTAGAGCCTTTGAACTCCGAACCCGTTAAGGTATGACCTGAAGATCAACCCGAGACATCGTGATTTTGAGGTGAGGATTGCTACACACATATTGTATGAATGTATGTATGCTATTTCAATGATTTAGGAAATATATTGTGTTATTGATGTGTTTAACGCATGATCAATAAGATGGATGTGCCATATGCTATGCATGAGATGTTATAGATTTCCTATTATATGATTTGTAGCATGCATATTATATTTTTATGATGATAAAGAATTGTGATTTTTGTTGGAGACCCTTGTGGAAGGCTGATATGATTTATTGATAAATTTAATTGGGTTTATGCTGTGAAAAGGGAGTGATTGGACTTAGGATGTTAGACCATCATGAGACGGGTTGAATAAATTGTAAGGACTAAGAATATGTGTAAATAAACCCGATGTGTGTATCTCAAGGTTGATATGTAGTCCGTATCCATGAGATAACCCAATGTGATAATGATGTTAAATGTATGAAACATAATGGAATGTGTTATGCTGCCATCATTGTGAAATTATGACCATGATGTGATTATGCCATATATGGTGCCCTTATAGTTGTGATTATGGTCCCTTGTGTTACTCACTAATGTATGTCTAAGAGGTTATTTAAGATGTGAGTATGGGATTTTGTATTTATGGGCATAGTGAAATTGAGAATACTAGTGTTGGGTATTAGACCCAAAGAGTATATAGGACTTGGGGATGTACATTTCTTTGGTTTGGGCCCCACTAGTAGTAGTCCCAACTCCCTAGAGGAGATTGGTGTGATAGGATGATGGTTTTAGTTCAAGGTACTCTATTGGAACGGTGGCGTTGGCTATGGGACTTGGTCCTATTTGTAGTTGTCGTTGAGGAGTATAGCCCCTCACATGCTTCGCACTGTAGGTCGTTCTCAAGACTATTTCGTACACTTGGTGTACAGTTTGAGCAGGGTCAGATACTCGTGAGCATATGCAAGCGGTACTAACTTAGTAAGACACATTGTGCATGGTTAAATACTCGTGAGCCTATACGGGTGGTACTGACTTAGTAAAACGTGTTGGACGTAGGGTTGGGTACCATTTATTAATTGGGTAATGGAGCCAACTTGGTAAGGCTTTCATGTTTATGCATAGGGCTAGATACGTGGACACTCCATGAGGGTGGCACTAGCTTAATAAGACGTGATAGTTGGACGATATCAAACTAGTCAACACATCTTAATGGAGTTGTTTGTATACATAAAATAAATGCAAGAGTATTAAAATACATGATAAACAAATTGAAGAATTTAAAATAATTAAAATACAACATACAAGCAAAAGATCTAACATAACTAAACACGGGAAATAAAATTGACATAAGTTAAATGATAGTGTTAGTGCCTCGTCTTGTCGAGTAACCCATTTGTCAATTCCATTACTTAGGTGAATCATTGACTCGGAAGTTTAAGCAATGATCAAGACTTAAGTGATGAAGGTTGAATCAAGAACTCAAGCATTGGATGATCAAGTGCGGATGCATCATCACTATGAATGGCAATCATAAAGGTAATTTGGTCATAGATGACTTTAGGGGGAACCCAACACCTTAGGATGACCTTTCCTAAGATTAGTTGAATATATTGGTAATGGACATAAACAAGCCTAGAGGTTGGTTGATAGTGAATTGGATCCCAACTTGAAAATATGTATTTGGTTTCACTGTCAGCGTGACCAGTCATTCTCACCGATCACTCGATGGAGACAAGATTGACCCATCGTGGTCATAGACTGGTCGGCTAGATTGACAGAGGTTCTGGATCATAGAACTGTCATTTTGGGTATGCCTCTGATCGAGAGTCTCGTATGCACCGACCCCTCGGTGATGAGCTTATCGACTCGTCATGGTCATCGAATCCTCGATCTGAACAAGGTGAGTTCTGGGTCTTAGAATTCAAAGGAGTGTTGTCGGGAACACAGACCCGTCGGTAGACAAACTGGTCAAGAGTACCAGGACCGACCCCTCGGTGGGGACGACAGGTTGTTCTGGGCAAGACAAGTTTTGGGACTTAAAACTCTGTCTGCAAAGTGTTGTCCCAAACCGAGACTCTTGTATGGATCGACCCCTTGTGTCATGGCTGTCAACTCTTCGGTGATAGAGACCCTCCCTAGGCTTAGAACACTCATTGGAAAATCATAAGCATGCCTATAGGAAATGGACCAAAGACTTGGAGCATCCATGAAAAAATCTTAGGAAAAATGTTTAGTGTGAGATTTTCATGACTTGGGAGAATATTTCAACCAACCAAATGTAAACCACCATGGTTGGATAGAGCATTGAAATAGCTTTTCATCGAGCCCAAGAACACTCAAAACGGAGTTCGGGAACCCAAGATATGACAATTATAGTTGAGAGTGTTTTTGTTGGAAACAGCCAGAACGACCAATGGTGAGATCGAACCATTGCATGTGACCATTTTTTTACCGTTTTCTTCTTGTTAGAGCACAACGATCACATTTCTCAACGATCATATGCACGACCCATCGCCCGTGTTTTACCCGAGATTCATTTGTATGCCTATATATACTGCAAACTCCTTTGAGTTGGGTTGGAGCATTGAATCTAAAAATACTCTAGGCATTCCTAGAGGTTCATACACTCCCAAGCATCTCCCCACCTCATCTCCATGCACTACACTTGGTGAATCAAATATCCAATCTTCTTGATTGTGATTAAGAGAGAGAGAGAGAGAAAGAAATATAAATCTAGGAATCCTTTGACACATCTAAATCCTAAAGACCTCCCATAGATTATGATTAAACATACACAAGGCACATCTTCGACATCGTCGACATCACATTGGAAGCATACATATACAAGTGATCTCATATAGAGGCAAGTGCTTCTTAGTGGTTTTATTTTATAAATCATCTTGTAAAGTGGATTAAGGCAAGGAAGCCTGAAACATTATAAAAAATAGAGGGATAAGGAAGTAGACCTTGGGTTGGTCGAATCTTTCAAAATCTAAGACAAGTGGATTTAAGGAGGCTTGGCTCCGGAACCACTATAAAAAATCTCGAGCGTTGTCTTTGGCACATGTGGTGGGTGGAATTCCCAAACAATTAAGTGTAGTGGAAGTCCTACTCTATTTGTGAGGATGTAAGGCCCCACATAGTGAATTTGGGATAACACAAGGTTGGGTGAGTCCTTAGATTGGATGTAGGTTGTTTAACTGAACCACTACAAATTGGTCTTGTGGGTGTTATTTTTACTTGTGTGATTGTTCTTATAATTGTGCACACTTTTGATCACACAACCCATCTCTCTTGATTAACATCATTAATCCATTGCAAATTTGTTAATTAATCAAGAAATTTGTGAAGACCATAAAAATTGAAGATTGTCCTATTCACACCTCCCCCCCGCCGCCCCCACAGCCCCCCCCCCCCCCCCCCCCCCCAACACACAACCTACTCCACTCTAGGGACAATCTCGGTCCTTGCTCTAGCACCCAAGGGAACTTTCAGATAGGATATAAAAATACATAATTTAAAGGTGGTTATGGAATTCTTCTCTCATCGCCCAAAATAAATAAATAAATAAGAGTTCTAGATCTGAAATTCATGCTTAGAATTGAAAATCAATTTACACCATTTAATAAAAATCCATAATCTTTATTCTAATTACAGTCTAGTTTTTAGATTTGACACTTATAACCTAAGTACTTTAATTAAACAAAGAATACAAATTAAAATAAAAATAGAGTATAAAAAGAAATTTGAATAATCGGACTTTCAAGGATTCTAACGGCACATCTCTTATTTATTTCATGGAAAAATTCAAGTACAAGCATTCATTAATTGAGAACAAGAAAACAAAATGGAGACGTAAATTTACAACTCTCACTTGTAAAATTGTGTGGGACCTCCTGTCTTCTTGTCTCTTGATCTTTTCTCCTCAACCTTTGGTCCTCTTGAGGTCCAGGTCAAATTCGATTTTTGTAATGGTTTAATGGGGTATTTATAGGCTCAAGGAAAGGATGGATGGCTTGGATTAAATTTGGGTTTAAGTTGATGAATGAAAGAATGTGATTAAATCTAATGGAATATGGGTAGTTGGGATTTTAAGTTGCAAAACTAGGGTTGCACTATGGTGTACACGAATTGGGGTGTGTGGTGGCTTGGGATGCAAGGTAACTTCATGAGAAAGAAAAAGGAATTGGAAAGAAATTTGGGATTTGGATTGGAAATTGGGCATGGTCGAATTTGGCTTGTGGACTTAGGGTTTTGGGTTGTGCAATGCATGAATGGTTGGGATTAAAAGATAGAATGCATGGATGGATGAGATGATGTGGAAAGTTGACCTAGTTAAATTCGAATTTAGGTGGATAGATTTGTGCAAAAATCGTGTGGGGTGTTGGTGATGAGGTGTTGGTGATTTTAGGAGTGTATTTGGATGGAATTTTGTCTAAGTACATGGAGGGCTTTTAGTGCTAAAATCGTGTATGGCTATGTTTGGACTGGATTTGGAGATAAGGTAGGATCTAGGTGAAAATTTAGGGATTTTCCATTGTGTTATGCATATGGAGTGCTTCCAAAATTGTGTGATTTTTGTGTGGAGTGGATTTGGATTGTCTTGGAAGGCAAGTAAACTAATCCTATGGTTTTATTAAATGGATGAGTAAAATGGAGGGCTATGATTAATTTGTTAAGATCTAATGGCTATGATGAGTGATGGGTGATCTAAATGGATGGATGAATAGGTGATGCATGGATGATCATAATCCTAAGGTTAATCTATATGACGGATGGATTAGATGGCCTAGATCTAATCATGATGAATGAATGATTGAGATTGGATGGGAGACTCTAGGGTTTACCTAATTCAATGAATGCAAATGGATGACTTGGATGAGATGCATGAAATGAATGGTTTGGATTACCTGGTAGGGCTAATGGATGATATGGATTAATTATTGAAAATTGGATGGTTAAGATTGAATGGATAAGGGATTGGGTTTTGGATATGGGCTTTGGTGGATTTGGACTTAGGGTAGCAAAATTCAATTATGAACCTGGAGCATTGGATCTTGAATTGGGCTTGGACCTCTTGGACTGGAGTATGAGGACTTGGACTTGCTAGACTTGGATTCACTTAGACCTGGCTCACATTGGAGAATGTGCATGGAGTGCTTAGACTAGCCCAGTGTTTGGCATTTGGAACAAAACTTGGCCCAACTGCAGTGGATCTCTGGTCCATGGATCTTGATTTCAAAGTTTTGGCTTCTTTGCAGACTCTCTTGTATTAAATAATTAATCAACAACTTAAAATCTAAAATATTGACTTAATCTAGACTATCATAAGCGGATCCAAATTAATCAATTTACATTTGAAACTCTAAAAGTGGCATGATTTAATTATAAAATTTCAAATCTTCCATTTTAAGTTCTCTTCCGGCAATTATCCACTGATTTATGATGATTTCCTGTACTTACTCGGAATTTACATACAAAGCTAAAATAAACCATTAAATGCATCTTATATACACAAAACGAAGGCTAACTGATCTAAATATCATGGATAAAAATGTAATATTTCAGTGCTCAACAGTCCGCTCGTGATAAACATAATTAGAAACAATATATATAGCTGCCTGATTATGACAAAACATTTGTGTCGATTGAATAGAACCAAAACCCAAATCCTGCAATAAAAACGAAGCCAAATAATTTTACTAGTGGTTGTGGCCATTGCACAATATTCTACTTCTGCACTTGATCTTGCAACAACATTTGTATATGTCAAATAATCCTGTATAGGGTAGCATACAACATGGCAAGTGAAAAATCATTTATTCTTTCTGGAGGACGAATCTGTTTCCATGATCTCCTTAGAGGTAGAGAAGGTGCTGATATTTTAACTGTAGAAATTAACTCATTTTTTGGAGATAATATAGTCTCAATAGGTTTTGTGTGAGTGACATCATCAGTTGCAGTAGAAAACGGTACCAAATCAAAAACATTCTCCCTCTAGGACTAAATCCCAAAATCACCTTGTGTTTCGAAAAAAATATTCAGATTCAACAAAGTGTACATCACGAAAGATGATAATCTTACCAGATGTCGGGTTGTAACATATGTACCCTTTCTTTGTGGAAGAATATCCAAAAAATATACATTTAGCATACAGGTATCCAACTTATCACTATGCATAGATTGTTGATGCACATAGCAAACACACTCAAACATGTGCAAATGAGAGAGGTCAAGGTTTCTATTTTTCAAAATTTACAATGGAGACTTAAATAGTAGTATTCGACTATGAAGGCAATTAATCAAATAAACCGCGGTCAAAACTCTATGGGACCAATACCTCTTTGGAACATGCATCTGAAACAGAAGAACTCTATCAACTTCTAAGAAATATAGAGTTTTTCTCTCTGCCACACCATTCTGTTGGGGCGTTCCCACACAACTAGTTTGATGAATAATTCATTTGCTACGAAGATTTTCTAAGGAGGAGTCATTGGTATATTCTGTGCCATTGTCTGACCTGAAAACCTTAATCTTGGCATTGAATTGAGTGGCTACCATTTTTATGAGAATCTTTAAAAATAGATAACACCTCAGTTGAATAATTATAACTAAGTAGCACGTGAACAATCATCAATAAATAACACAAAGTATTTGTATCCATCATATGAATTAGTTGGAGCACTCCATAGATAAGAATGAATAAGTTCAAAAAATCAATTGATGTCGACACAAAACAAACAAAAGGTAAACGAGTTTGTTTAGAAACTTGACAAACATCACGCACACACTAGAGTCAAGTGAAATAGAAGGAAAAAGACTTGACAATACACAACCATATGACCCGTTTTATCAGTGGAATTTAGCAGGTATAATCCATGTGAATAAGTGCCTTCACCAATCATTTTTACTTTCGATCTTGAAAGATAACAGAAGTAGGAGAAAAAATAACATCACAGTCCAAGGTATTAATAATTTTTCCAAAAGAAAGAAGTTGGTTGAAAAAGATGGAACAACAAAAACAACAAAAGGGAAACTACAATGCGAGAAGAAATCAATTTTTCCACTCCTTAATACAGGAATTGTAGTTCCATTACCAACAAAAACATCATGCATATGATACTTAAAAATAAAATCATATACAAATGAAAGATTATTGGCCATATGATAAGTAGCTCTAGAATCAATAATCCAAGAATTAACTATAGGGGACGAAGTAATATAAGCATGTAGATTACTTGAAGCATGAGTAGACGCAAACTGACTTAGTTGAGAAGACATGGACTTGCTGATTTAAGAAAGGAGATGAATCAATTAATTCATAGATATTGATGTATCAATAGTAGTAGCATGCACGCTCTTCTTCTTTGCACATTTGGATTTGAGGTGAGGGTATAGCTCCCTACAACTATTCTTCTTTGCACATATGGATTTGAGGTGAGGGTATAGCTCCCTGCAACTATTCTTGGTGTGTCCGTTTTTACCACAATGACCAAAATGAAAGAACATTGTTTTGCCAGTATTACAATAAACCAATAGTTTGGTCATCATCAAAATCCCTTTTGACATTTGGGCAAACATAAGCATCAGTACCATATGCCATGAAACTTAGATATGTAAAGGAATTCCAAAAATAACCAGGTTAGTAAAACCTCCATTTTTTTTACTTTTAATCTACTTTTTATTAAATGCATAGATTGAAATCTCTACTTTATGAGTATCGAAAATTCTAACCTCTAAAGATAGTTTACCAAGTCAAACAAAATGGTCACATTTTATCATTTGTCATTAGTTTAAAACACGTGTTAGGTGTGTGGATATGTCCATATTCTTAATTGCATATTTTTTAAGACTCCTTTATCCTTTGCTCTCATTGTAAGGTGTCTAAACTCTATATATTCTCTAGTTTCGACATATTTTGTAATTGTGGAAATAATAGATGGCTTCAACTGAGCTAAAAGCTAGAGATGTTTAGTACTAATAAGATTATGATTGAAGCAATCTTTTTATTTTTTTTCACCTTTTAAATGCTTACACACATTAAAAAAAAATTATAGAAAATTTCAATGTAATATACTCTTATTTGAATATCAAAACCTTAGTATGGTTGCTATAGTAAAGGCCCCTTCAACCAAGCACCACCTAGTTTATTACATGTTTGTCATATAGTTTATGATATCAAATATTTTTTATGCAATATGTTAGTGCCCCCGCTTTGTCGAGTCCCTACGTTTGTCAATTTCATGACTCGGGAAGAAGCACTTGTTAGAAACTTGAAAACTCAAGGTGATCAAGATTGAAGATCATGCCCCACCAGATTGAAGCTCATTATTATGACAATCACAAAACAGGTATTTGGACCATAGATGACTTTAATTGGTACCCACACCTGTAGGAGGATCATTCCTAGGCTTAGTTGAACAAATGGTAAAATCATAAAAAGCCTAGAGAAGAAGCTTGACAGTGAATTGGAAGCGAACTTGGAAATATGAATTAAGTTCACTATTAGCTCGACCAGTCGTTCTCACCTAGCCCTCGGTGGAGAAAGGATCCACCCATCGTGGTTAAAGACTGGTCCGACCAGATTGACATAGGTTTTCGAACATTGAATTGTCATTATGGGTGTGCCTTTCATCGAGGGTCTCGTATGCACTGACCCCTCGGTGAAAGGCTGAAACGACCCCTCGTAGTCAACGACTCTTCGATAAAGACTTATGAGTTCTGGAACTTAAAACTTAGGTGGACTCTTGAGAAAAACAGACATATCGGTAATACTGACAGGTCGAGAGTACCAAGTCCTGACACCTCGATAAAGGGCGACAGGTCATTCTGGGTAAGACTAGTTTTTGGACTTGAAACTCTGTCAGCATGGTGTTGCCCCAAACAGAGCCTCTTGTATGGAATGACCTCTCGGTGCCATGACTGTCGATTCATCGGTAACATAGAGTTGTCGGTCAAATATAAATTGTGCCATTGAAAGTGCATTTAATGCTCAACGATGGGGTAGTTGAACGATAATATTTTTAGTCACCGACCCCTCGGTTCTCCCGACCTGTCGGCACTGGACTATCCTGAAAAACTGGTTACCAATCTTTGTACAACCAGTTGATATCCTTTGGAAAAACGGTGAGACCATTATCATTACCATTGAGCTTGCGCAAGGGCCAACGAAAGGATCACTCTCTCTAGAGCTTATACTTGGAGTATCCAATACAACCAATCTTGTTGATTGAGTTTGTGAAAAGAGAGAGGAAAGAGGGACAAGGATACACATCTAGGATAGACATTGGAAAAATAAATTTCCTAGACGACTCCTGGATATTTGTTATTGCTTAACACGGAGGTAAATCTTTGTCATCAAAGAACGATAAGTGGGAGGATCTTAGAGAAACACACATCTTCGAGAAAGAGCTTCAAAGGCAAGTTCTTCTTGGTTTTAATTTTGTTTTAAAACCTTTATCCTGTGAAAGTGGATTAAGGAGGCTTGGCTTCGGAACCACTATAAAAAATCTAGAGCGTAGTCTCTGGCACATGTGGTGGGTGGAATTCGCACCCAAATGAGTGAGGTGAAAATCCTACTCTAATTATGAGGTTGTAAGTCCTCAGTTAGTCGATTTGGGGATAGGCTCAAGGCTAAGCTAGTCCTAACAGTGGATGTAGGTTGGTTAACCGAACCACTATAAATCTTGAGTCCTTGTTCTTATGGTGTTAGAGCTAATTTCTTATGTTGATTGTTTAATCACCATTGCTAACACACAGACACTTGATTGATGTATCCGCTGCGCTTAATTAATCAATCAAGTAATTTTTAAAAAGGACCAACGAATTGGGATTGACCTATTCAACCCCCCCGCCCTCCTAGGGTCAATCGTGTTCTAGCACCAAGGGAAAACTTTCAATTGGTATCAGAGTCTCGTACTCTTCAAAAATGATCTAAACATCCAAGTTAACTCGTGCTAGAACAATGGCAATGAGAGAAAACCATGATATTTCCAAACCTCCATTTGTGATGAAAAATGGAAAGCAAAAATGAAAAACTTTAAGTGTTTTCATCAATAAATATGTTTGGAAATAGGTGAATTGGAAGTGGTCTAAACCTATGGAAGAGGTATTTGATTAACCCTCAAATTACATGACCACTCAGTCCAAAAACAAGAAGCTTGGATTTGTGATGAAATGTCTGTGCATTTTTATTTAAACACCGGTAGCTTTCATCAATGATGTTTCATAAAATGATTATGAGAGACTCATGAGATATGAAATAACATAAGAGGCTGAAAGAATCTACGAAGAAATTTCCTTTTCTAGCCCAATGGATGAAATCACCTATCTAGACCAATGAATGTACCGAGAGAAAAAGGTGACTAATTAAGTTCATCCATTAAAGAAATCCAAGTTGAATCCTCTAAAGAAGAAGAGGATGGAGTTGAGAAACTTGATGAGAGTGGTAACCTCCAAGTGCCTTATAAGGCCGTGTACCAAGAGAGATTAAAATAGGCTAAGGACCTTCACATTGCAAATTCTAAAAATGCCTAAATCTCTAATAAACTTCAAAATGGAAAATGAAGTTGGAAAATGTCTTAAAGTTAATAATCTAAATTTAGGATCAGATTTGAAGTTGTCTCAAGACATGGTTGCCCAAAGTGATAGTACTCGCATGTTGGGATAACCTCAAGGTACAAAATCTGGAGTTTTGATTCACAAAGTTAAATGGAAAGACACCCAAGATGAAAACCAGATTTGATGAAAGGTCATCACTGGATTGTGGACTTAGATTCCAAATCTCACTATGTTCAAATGCGTGAAACACGCTTTTGAAATCACATGTGTATCTTACCTTCAACCCATGTTCATGCTTGATTGTTGGATTGATCTAGTGTAAGATATTCATTGTACATGTAGGTTTGCACTCAAGTATTGAAATATACTTAACTCATTTCATTTCATATGCCATGTGATTTGTGCATATTTAGGAAATGAATATAGTTTGTGTATTACCTTATGTATAAGGTATGTATGGTACAAGTAAACAAGTGTCGTTTCATTCCAAGTTCTTAAACTTATGAATTCCTTGTGGAATGAAACATGCTCTATGTCATTAAATGGATTTTTGGTTTGCTATGAATTGCCAAAAGTGTTGATCAAAATGATCAAATATGCTTATCAGTAATCCATTTGTGTACCAGCTCTTTCCAAGGAATGAACCTCATTGCAGTATACTTGAAAGAATTGTAAAAGTCTTTATCATGTTTTGAGTAATAACATGATAACATGCATGAGAGCTATGTGGGTTGCATCATACTTCATTTCCATATGCATGATTAATGAATTCAGAATGTGAAATGAATGTTTGGTTTATGTGCTTAATGTCTCACTTCCAATATCTGTTATTTTACACATTATGTGGAATGCGTTATGATTCATAGACACCTTGTCTTTGTTAAAACCTGAAGATGCCGCATCTCATGACATCACACACTTGAGAAATATGTTTGAATTAGGTAAATTAAATGTGTTCAAGATACTTGGATTGGATTGGATCCAAGAAAAGAGATCCATAATCCATGTTTTGTGCCTACCTTTAGAAGGTTGTGTTGAATCTTGTAATGGCACAGAACCGTGTGATTGTATGTATCTACACTGGCATTAAAAGATGTATAAGCAAAACTTGATGAACTATGAATATCGCAAGCACACACACCCAGTCATCCTTCAATTTTAAAAAACCCAGGTCGAAGGATAGACTAGACGGAGGAACAGATATGTCGATTCTGTTGGAAATCAGAACACAGACTAAATAGAGAAAAAAATTCGAAAGGAAAGACAGGTCAATACTTATCGACAAGTCAACATAGACAAGTCGTTGTTCACATCCTATTGGTAAGACAGAAAAATTAAGTTAAAAGTTCTTCTTCTGCGAAAATGACAGATCACTTTCAAAAACGTCATTTCCTCTCCTGCGATCCCCAGACGATTTCCTCCTCACCTCCCATGCCCTAGACCAATCGATAGGACATCTCGGAGAGATATCTCGTCAGGAATACCTATAGGGTGCTTGTTTCTCTCACTTCAAGAAGCAAGGGTGCTCACGGTGTTTGTGAGATTTAGTGGTCGGGTAAGCCTTGGTCATCCCAAGCAACCATGTAAAAAAAGGGAGGTTGTTAAATCTTGATCTTCGACCACTAGAAAAATCCATGAGTCTAGCTCCCATTTCCTCAGGAGATCACCTAGGTTCAGTGTAGGATAATCCCGAATCAAGATCTACTCTTAAGAGTACCCCTCACTAGAAAAATCCCTGCCCCTAGGACTGGATCTAGCCTGTCGGTATCATGTTAGGTCTCAATCTGGACAAAACTGAGAACCAAGGCAGAAGTTATTTCTGTTGTAGCAGTTCTGATGAGGAAGAAGGGGTAAATATCGAAGATATTGACTGCTCTGAGTCTGGAAATACCCACTTCTTCGGTAACCCTGCTGCAGAACAAGGATGTGGTGAAGCAAAACCACCTGTGTCGCAATCCATGACTCAATTTATCTGCAAACTCGAAGTACGTGTATCTCAAATAGAGGAGTAGCTGGGTGCACTCGACAATCGTGTGGAAAATTTTGCTCAGAGAGTTCATGACGACTATTTCGCCGTGCATCGTCTTATCATCGATCTCTCCTGACGTGTTGACCCTTCCTCTCCAGCATCACCTCCTCAGGATGGCTCAGCTTAGGATAGTTTTTCACATTTTGCTTGATCTGAAAAACTGTATATTTTTGGTATTTTATCTAACCATCTATGATGCCCCCTCCAAAACCATATGTACTGCACATTTTGATTATCAATGATTTGATATGGTTTAATGTGTTTATTGTTGTTTTTGAATGCATTCTATCTCTTGTCTATGATTAACATGGTTTTTGTTAAAAAAACTAACATGCTAGTTTGAATGAGTTAGTTTTGTATTGGCATGTTAGGGAGATAGGGATCAGGTTATGATGTTGCATACATCCTTGAAATTTGGGGGAGCACAAACTATGTGTTGTTTAGCATCTGTCACTTGTCATGACAGTATAGTGAGGAAGGATGATGTAAGTTTGGAGAAAAATAAACTTAGAGGCAGCTAAGTTTATAGGGGAGTCAAAGAAGATAGAAAGATAACTTGGAGAATAGGGGAGAAGACTCTAAGAAGGGAAGTTAGGTAAGTTAGCTTGACCCCATTGGGAGAACACCTTTAAGACAGTACAACTCTTAAAGGGGACGAAGAAGAAAAACAATTATGCAATGGTGAATTGTATTGTACTTTGGGGAGATTAATGCTTGACTGCATGAGAAGCATGCATTGATCAATGGAAAATGTTAAATGAGTTGGAAGTGAACTCATGGAAGCACTAAATGTAAGAAGCATGGGGAGTGCTTGAAATCCAATTCCTTCAAAATGAAAGGAAAATCGATGTCTGCCTACTTAACCTTTGTCAATTGTGTGACAAAATGGGGGAGAACTTAGCAAAAGTTGTTAGACATCAGATCCAATTATGGGGGCGTAATTGGTAAGAAATGAAGAAGCCTAAGTGCTTGGGCCTCTAGAAAGAGAAAGACAGAAAGGGAAGGAATATGAAAAAGCCAATGGACATAAGGGAATATCTATGCTTGGAGTTTGAGACTGCAAACTCAAAGAAGATTGGGGGAGAAAATCTTCTCAACACTGATAGCTTGGGTATGCTATGGGTAGTGTTGATTTCTAGGAAATCATGGTGTATAGGGGAGCATGAATACAAATCTATTTTAGTCCATGAATACATATTTATGTTTTGGATTAACCCCTCTAATGATTTTCAAGTGTTGCTTGCTTATGTCCTTGAACAGGAAAACATGAAATGAAGCAAGCTGAAAAATAATATGCGAAGATCATACCCTTGTTTTTCCCTTTGAATATGTACATGTAATTTGTGTAATATTTTTGTATTCAAATGTGATGTGATAAGGTGGGCTTGTAATTGGGTTAGCTTATAGGTTTTGTCATGAAATTGACAAAGGGAGAGATTGTTACTACTCCGACTTTGCCGAGTATCTAAGTTAAATTCATGTTTATGAATATTGTGTATTGTTGAGCTCTCTTCATTGGGCTAGGAGCTCACATCCCTTACAATGTAAGACATGGATTGGTAGAGGGAGCTAAGGATCCCTCCATGATGAATTAGAAGTTGAATCTCAAGAGTTGCTGGAGTTAGAACTAGAATAGTTTAATTCTAAGTTCAATGTTTTGGTATTTAAATATATGTGTAGTTTGGTTTTTAGAGCCATGTATGGCCTTAAGACTCTTTGAACAAGTCTCATGTATATATTTTGTGGTGCTTATGCAATAATATTTAGCTTTAAATGTGTGTTTGTGATTTTGGATGTCAAACCCGGGAATAAGCATAGCTCATAAGGGTACCTCGAGTTGACTCGTACTGGTGGGACTTATTTCATGGGCTTTAGTGAGCTTGCTAAAAGCCCATGAACTGTTGATGATAGGTTTGTATAAAAAAAAAATATTAGTCGCGTTTCGGGTCCACATCTGGGTTCGAGGCGTGATAAAATTTTGAAACACGATACAGCAAAGACATTAAAATTCAATTGTGTGATCGAACCAGAAAACAAAAAAGGGTTCTCAAAATGAAGTCGTATTCCCAAGAATCTTGTTTTGGTAGCAATTAAAATAACTGGAGCTCTGACAATCAACTGATGGAATCAGATCTATTTGTGACTAAGCACTAAATTCCCAAGAACTCAGTCTCTGATATCCAACTGATGCACCTGAATCTGGTTGGTACCTGTTTGCTACAATCTGCAACACGGTCTTTCCTTACTAGTTAATGGAACCCTCGAATGCTAAAGGGGTTAGCTAGCATGATACTAGAATTCTGACCAATCTGCACTCTTCAATTCACCCGTCCGTCTGGGTGAGTTGCAATGCAAACTTCGCGAACATAAGAAGTACTACATGATGAAGGCCAATCTATGCAAAACATGGATGATAGGCACTGTCATGGATGGGGTCGTGTGTCTGAAATCCACAAAACTTACTACGTTGCTCCTACCATCATTAGCTCACTGCTGCAATATCACAATCCATAACAAACTGTGTGGCAAAACCAGCAATGTAGGCATATCCACCTAAGTACCATCTGCAGACACTAAGAGTCCAAGAGTTTACACTGTTAATGCAATAGTGTATTTTTTGGTGTTTAGAATAATATCACAGACACGTGCAATGTGATGCTAGTTCAGTGGCATTCAAGACGCCATCATCTTTGTGATGAAGCCACAGAGTCAATCGGGTGACTAGTACTATCACAAATGCAATCTACTGTCAACATAAATATATCTCTCTATCAAAACTGCATAAGGTGGTGCAAATGCTCCGTAACTCCATCATATTATTCTCTTTAACCAATATCACTTTACTTTTCATTATTATTAAAATCTTTTTCTAATATATTCAAAGACATGTTTTCTAATTATACTTTTACACTTAATTCCATTTAAATATTAATTAAACTCATATTTAAATTTGTCAGGAGTTAACATTGTTCGAATTTAAGTCACTGGTGTCACGTCTATTTCATGCCAATTGGCTAATGGTCCATCAATGAGGGTTTCGCCAATTTGCCATATGAGTGGACACCATTTCACTCACTACTGTCGTAAATAGCAGACCAAACAAGATGTGTAGAACGAGTGGTCCGTCCGTCTTTCCACTCAAACTCCCTTTTGATGTAGACAGATACCACTCCAAAATGGTTAGGCCCACCAAAGCTTTGGCTACGATCCTGAATGGAGGAAGCGGGTGACAAGATCCACTTTAGAATCTGGGCCATTCATTGTGTCATCTTGATGTTAACCAGAAAATTTGTTTGGCCAAGGAACTTATGTAAAAGTTACATGAATGGATGGTGTTAACAAAACTTAGGGTATAAATTTTGAAAAAAAATATTGTATCCACAATATTATAATTTTTAAATTGAATTATAAAAAGCAGTTAACTATTAAAGCTCAATTTCTAATGTAGAGTAGGATCAAGTTTAACGTCTACTTATGCCAACATACTTAATGAAATAGGATTCCTCAAGAATCAACTCAGTAATTGGACAAAATTCGAAGAGAAACTGGAGTTAAAGAGCCACGACGTCTCGAAAGATCTTTAGCCAACGTCGATGTAATATGCTCATTGATAATCGGATTGATGGCAAATGGGGCTTCAAGAATATGAGCCAAAACCTCCACTTCTCATTAGAATAAAGAGATAAGACTGATGACTTTCTTTAAAAGAACTCCCTATCGATGAATTCCTAGCAAGAATATAAGGAATTCTAGCAAACTAGAGTCGTATTCTTAAACTCAACTCAAAACCTAGGATCAAAATTCCCCCAAGGGAGGGACAAAATTTAACTAGATTCTTAATTGAACTAAGAACATAAGACTAGAAACAAACTAGAAAACCCAAACACTTAAACTCAACCTTGAGAGAGAGAAAAAAAAACTTACCTATGGCTTTGTATTTCACTCAAACTGGATATCTTTACAATGAACCTAAGGGTCATATTACACAAAATTGCAAAAAAAAATTACAAAAGTGTCATCCATCTACACCATTGATTCCACCTCCTTAAATTACAAACAAATCTCATTCATACATTCAAAAACTTGCTAAAGTGGGTTGGCCGACTTGGGCCGACTTTCCATGTTCACGCCACCTCTTAATATCTCTTTACAAAATCGGTCATAATTCAGATTACGTAAATCGAAATTTTACAAACTTTATCTTGTTGGAAAGGTCATTGAATAAGTTTTTCAACAAACCTAATTTCATCATAATCCAAAGTGTTTAATTCCTCAAATCTATCTGCAAACTTAGATCATGTTTTCTGCCACTAATTCCCTTTTCTAATCTTGGGTTTCCAAAATGGAAACTAACTCTTCCAAGTCTTGCACGACCACTCCTTGCTTTTCTAGTGGATTCCTTACCATGTTGGTGTGCCATGTCGCTGTGAGGTGGTTGATGATGTGTCAAATTCATCCATTTAGCTGTCACACAAGCAATGAGTCTCAATTGATGCCATTTGGATGCCCGATTCACCATACAACATTACAAGCTTGATATCTCACTCATCTAAACTCCAATTGAGGTGATTCTTGATTCGTTGGAAAGCTTGCGCTCTCTTACCTCCACCAATTCTTTTATGCAGTTGAGGGAAAAAATTATGAAGTAAGCTATGATATGTCTCATCATATACTATCGGGTTTTCTTGATTGTCAGTTTGTTCATGGAAGCTTACAGGTATATCAATTTCTCAATAGAAAATTAAAGTAATTGAATAGAGGTGAAATTATATATATAGATCAATGAGAAATTTTAGATCCTAAGATGGCCTCATATTGGAGACGCTTTGGTGCTATTTGAGATGGAAATGTAATGAATTATGTAGATAGGATATTGCTTAGTATCCTCTTCGTACAATCACTTATAAAAGGATGTTGTTTAGAATTCTCACCATTAAAAATTACAAGAATAAAGTGATCAGATGAGATTGAAAGTATCATCTTTTCCAGATCTCAAAAGAAATCTCCGATAATTTAAAATTAGTACACAGTTTCCATAATTAAAGAGCCTTAAACAATTACTATTCAGCAAAAAGTTTTCTGAACGACTAGTGCCAGACTTCCAATGGGCAAGTTTTCTTTTGAAATCGGGTGGACTAGGTTTGTGGCTTAGCCAAGCCCACTTGGACCTATCAATATCTGTTATGGGTCCAGGTCTAGGCTCAATTTTGCAATCAAATCACAACCCAAGCTTGTACTTCTATGACTGGACTCCACCTTAAAGCCCAAGTTTTAGCCTAGCCTGAAAAATGCACAAACTGACTAAATTTAGATACCATAGCTTGATCAGAGGACCAAGCTAGCTCTAGCTCGACTCACCTTGCCGAGATTTTACCTCTTACATTTAACACGACACCATCATTATCATTGTGAAAATCATTTAACTCATTTATTTAAAATTCAACTCAATTAAATTTAGACCAACTACGTATCTAACACCTATGAAATTTGAACCTATAACCTTTATTACTCAACACATTCGAAGTGTATCGTACAATAGAACATCCAATAACAACATCTATATCCAATACCCATTGCAATATGAGAGCACTTCTCTCATGCCTTCGACAGTAGACGACTCAGTGCAACTCGGTTTTACAAAGAGGAAAGTTACATGGGCTCATACAGAAAAGCTTAACTCAGCAGAGAACTATTTTTAGAAAAAAAAAAAAAAGAGTGATGGCAATATCATCAGAACCATCATCCCACATAATTTATTATAAACAAGAAGCAAAACACAAAAAGTACCAGGCAATTATGTAGTAACGGACGATATGATTTTTGAAAGTTGACTCCAAATAAACGAAATAATAGTTTGATGATGATGACAACAACGACGACAACTAGAAATACCTAACAAGCGTTGTAAACAAATATAGCTAGATAGAATTAGTAAAACCACAAAATCCCCATTTGATCGAAAAAACCTGAAATCCAACCGAGCCAATACCTAGTTGACCCTGAAATCTGCACCTTCGTCTTCTTAAAAGTATGTAGCAAACTTTGACCCAAAACCATTCCTTGTATAGAAATCCAGAGTACAAGAGGTATGATTACCGGATCATCACCTGACTCGCTATCACATTCCATTATTCTGCGGCATCTAATCTTTCTTTGTTTTGATGATACATTTTGAACGTTTATTAAATTACTTTTAGATGGTAATTTTGGCTTGACGAAATCCAATTTAATTAATTTTTAATTAAATCCAATTTTGGCTTGACAATTTAATTACTTTTAAATCGAAATCCAATTTAAATTTTGGCTTGACTTGGTGTAACCGGAATTGCCTAAAGTTCAGGTGTATGTCAGTGGTCATGTGGGCATGTAATTTATAAGGTCTAATCGAAACTACTCGTTTAAATGAACCCACCCCACATGAGGCAGTAGATTTCTATTGTTGGGCCCAGACTGAAATTTACTCAAGCCCAAAATGGCCTGAATTAAGACCAAGCTTCAATATTTTCGTCGGACTCAATGTTGATTAAAATTTACTTTGCCGAGATCAGACTTGGGCTCAGCATCTACAAATCAGACTGTAGTGTTGGATTGCATACCACAAACTCCCTCACTCCAACCTTTACCTGTATTGCAATTATTCCCATTCATGATTAATTTCATTCCACTTGGACTTGGTTCACTCAACACAATCATCCGGGGTGAACAAAAATTGGGGATCCGATGCCAATTTTGATCATTTGGAGTGAAGAAGCCTGCCATATGAAGTGGGTCTTGAGTTCGATTCACTCTCAATCTCAACGGATCATTCTCCATACTTGTGGACCCGATGTGTGGTATTGAGAGAATGATACATGCTTTAAGGATTAATCAAGTTAAAAAATGTCATTTATCCCAATACAGGTGAGATGCCTGGACACCTTTATCATAAAAAAATGGGATCAAATTTAACGAAGCACACATTCATTCACTTGGATTGATTCTATTTTCATTATTTTTGAAACTAAACCGAGATAATATTTACATTCTGAATGACAAAGAACAAAAAAACATTCTTAGTCAATTAATAAAAGACCTGTCCAACAAAGCCTATCCCCGATGTAAAGTAAGGTGTCTATGGTGATTCTATGCGGTGCCGTGAATGTAGCAGAACAAAGACAAAATGGGTTCCTACTTAGTGGTCAAAGCAAACCCTGAAATTCTTATTTCAAGAAGTAGGAGTTCTTAATTCAAGAATTGAAAATTCGTCAAATTTCCCCACATAAGACTCAAACCTACAACCAGTCAATTAATAGTAAACCAAGGAACAATGAGAGATCAGATATCATAGAATTGAACTCTTTTTATCAATTTATGACCAATATGAGCATCAAGTTTCCTCTCTAACTACTAGAATCATCTTCTCATTTGTGAGACATTAGCAGACATACTATTAGATCAATCATAAGTTCCATAAATTTAAATTCATTTAATAGGTGATTGTATGAATATTGATTATGTAAAATTTCACTATCGATTGATGATCCAAACTATATAATCTCGACCTTTAAATTTTTTATGAGTATGAACTACTGATTTTTTTTAAGTTAAAAAAAAGGAAAATGATCATTAGATAGAGGTAAAACTTCATAGAAGAACTATTCATATGGTTTCTTTCCAACCGACCAACAAAATTGGCCCTGAAAAATCTATTTTTAGGTCTCACTAACAACTGAGATACCCATGTTTAGACACCCATGTCTAAGTATAGCTCTTTAAAATGTATGGAAATGGCAGACAAGATTCACACCAAGTAACATTGAAGTAAACCATTGCTGTAATAATTTTAGAGCCAAAGTATTATTGAAGAACATTTGATAAAATTCCATTCATAGCAAATATGATTAAGACAGCAATTTGTCTGAGACAACAGAAATAAAAGACCAAAAAAAATAAACAAGCCCTCATCGTTCTGGTCCCCAACACTTCCAGACTTTATTAAGACAAAAAGGAAGTGCTTAAACTACATAAAAACAGGAATGCTTCAAAATTCTGACCCTTGCCTCCTGTACTAAGATTGAATCACCATCACTTTTTAGGTACGCCAAGCCTTTGCCGGAAATCCTCTTCCATGAGTGGAAGGCCATCTCGCAATTTAACCTTAGGTTCCCACCCCAGTAATTCTTTTGCCTTGGTGATGTCTGGCTTCCTTTGGCGGGGATCGTCCGGTGTGTTCTCCACACTCTTCAGTTCAACAGATGGATCTATCAACTGCAACATACAAAAGAAAATGAGATTTATTTACCTGCAGAAGGCTTGGTTTTTCATGTAAGAATTAATCCCAACATTTTCTTTCTGCTTCACTCTATCCTTTATTCCAAAATGCAAAGTTTATACTTTAAGTCTATCATGTGACTGCTAAAATATTGGGATTCATTGTTGACTACATATTGCAAGAGATGAATTAAGTGTCAGAAAGATCCAAGTGTTCAACACATTCTGAAGCAATCAAGCATGTCTTCCAACATGCAACGTATGTGAGATTGCCAACTGATCTCGCAACGTTTAAAAAGGAAATGCCAAATGTCATGCATTGGAGGAATTTTGCTCAATGAATGCCAACTGTTTTTGGAATTATTTTTTACTTTAACCATTGCACTCGCTCTTCAACCTACAATTGGTGGCTGAAAATATCCAGCTGGTAAACAAGACTAAATACCGACAATCCATGCATAGTGATCAAAGCAAATAACTGTGTAAACAAAAAGTAACCCATCCAAGAAAAGAAAAACCAACAGACCTCTTTCACTGTTTCAGCAAGTTCCATCATTGTGAATTCACCTGTAACACAGTTGAAATTATTGAATTCAAGTTCAAAATCATGAACAAAAGATCCTAACCTTCCTAGGCACAATTAAGTTGAATTAGAAAATAACCTGGATTGCCAATGTTAATTGGCCCAGTGTGATCTCCTTCCATGAGTCGAATAAGGCCATCAACCTTCCAAATAAAAGCATCAAATGAACAAAGATAACTAGTAAACTCCAAAACCCATGACTCACATAAGCCTGAAACTTCTGGAGTAGAACCAGGCATAGCTTACCATGTCAGAAACATAACAGAAACTCCTAGTTTGTGTTCCTGGAGCTTGAACCGTCAAC
This sequence comes from Chimonanthus salicifolius, assembly GCA_013350335.1. NCBI lineage: Eukaryota > Viridiplantae > Streptophyta > Magnoliopsida > Laurales > Calycanthaceae > Chimonanthus > Chimonanthus salicifolius. The sequence continues at coordinate 32,539,673 of CM023539.1, forward strand.
GGTTCACCCCTGAAGTAAGAGCACAAAATGTAAACTGCAGTGTGTACTTCGCATAAACATAAATATCCACAATCAACTGAAAACCAATAGAACCAAGCTAGAACCTACCGCAATGCTTGAGCAATAAAATTGCTGACAACACGCCCATCATCAATGTTCATCCGTGGCCCATAGGTATTAAAAATCCTAGCAATACGGATTTCTGTAACAGAATCCACCCACACCGAGATCATACATGAGTTCACATCATATTCCTTGCACACCAGTTTGATTTTATAAAACAATAATACTGAACCTTTTCTTTGGATATGTTAATGTACTGCATTAACTTTTTACCTATTCCATGCTGCCTATGATAATCAAACATCAAGGTCTCTGCCACACGCTTCCCCTCGTCATAACAACTCCTAACTCCTGCAATACACGTGACATTCTTCTACATCAAATGTAATTAACAATATATATATGCTTCTACATAATATGTGCATAATCAACAGGTTTGACACAACACAAATCACCAAACCCTGGAACTTCAAAATGCTATCACGTTCATGCAAACATGCTTATCCCAAAAGGTCAAGACTAACATAACAATAATCATGAGGATAAGGTTTCAATTATGATGCACTCAAAGATGACAGAGATGTCACGTGTGAGACAATCACAAAAGTAATCCATAACCCAAAGGCTTAGTCATGACAACTGAAACCCAAGTCCTATGAACAAATTTGATACCCATCCAATTAACCATTTATGTCTTGAGCGGTTGGACCATTTAAATTGTAGCTTAGGATCATCAGATGGTGGCAATTTTTTGCAAAGTCAATGTCTACATGTATGTATAGAGGAAAACAATCCAATAAAACCCCCAAAAGGGAGTGCAGCTACCCTAGCTAACATACCCACATAGGTACATGCTAATGACGGACAAGGGTAGAGAGAGAAATGAAGTCACATGAATATTGACTGTACAAAATATCACCGCCATCTAATGACCCTAATGTCAGGGGTTGATTACCCAAGATGAGAAACCAAAGCCAATTGATCGACGAGGTCAAGTTTGTGCCAAAGTCTATGTAAAAGCCAAAGAAGAAAACTAAAAAGAACAAGAAGTAAAAGAGGTTTCATGTGTTGAATGGTAGTGCAGTGTAGAAAAGTGTGTCTATAGTACAAATACTTGTATTGTAGAAATGAATGTGTACATGTAGAAAACATGTATATGTGTAGGAGAATGTAGAAGTTTATTGGTTCATGTGGAGTGCAGGAGAGCCTAGAAATATCTAGGATATTTTCATGGAGAATTCTAGAAATGGGGTCTAAAGTTTCATGGCCATTGGATTGTTGCCACATGGCACAATCCAGCCATTGGTGCTCATGACCTAAAGAATAAATAGGGGTGTGGAGCTCATTTTCTCCCAAGCTAGCAAAGTAGTTCTAGCTAGGTGTGACTGAGAGCTTGAGTCTCTAAAGCATTTGTATTCCCTTTGTGTTCATCAATTCAATTTGAGTGCATTCTTGTTATAGTCTTGGTGTTCCATCTCTCTCTACTTTTGTTCAAGTTTGTTTGTGGTTTGGAGTAATCACTTTGGTCCAAAGAATGACCAATTTGGTGGTAAGTCTTACTCACTTGACAGCGGACTGTTCGAGTGAGTGCCAACGGGCTTCAATTGAGGAAGGATTCGCTAGTCCCGTGACACTAAGCTATGATTTAGTGGTCCCAACATTAAAGATTTTTTAAGGACATGTCTAAATTCAGTAGTGCATATTAGTCTAATGGACGCCAAATTGGATCATATAACAACTCATGTCGGGGTAGGGGTATTGAGATTTGGATTGATCATAGATGGGCTCCATTGTTTGGTAAAAATATAGTATAATGTACACCTAATTTTTGGGGCTTATTGGATTTTTCACCCAATATATAAAAATTTCCCCCAAGGATGGTCATAGCAGCCAAAGGCATGCCCTGTTGAGATATATTTAGATTATTCCTAATTTGGTGCTTACCAATATTTTCTTTACTAAGCTTAGGGCTTTCCCCTTTTATTTTGATTTACCTTCTTTATTTGTATTTTTGTACTCTATATATATGGTTTTTATTTAGTGAATTAATACAAGAGAAAGATTATTCTCCTAATCACTTTCTACATGGTATCAGGCTAAGACTACGGATCCTTCCATGAGTTTTGATTTCTGAGTAGTGTTAGAGAGAAAGACCACCCTTTGGTACTTTTCCCTCTCCCTCTGTTGGTTGCGACAACACCAGCAAAAGGAGAACATTGAAGCGCTCTCATCAATAACTTCCACTGCCTTTCTAGCATGCAATGTCGATGATTGGTTCTAGTCCAAGACCTTCTAAACCGTCGTATGCTTTTCCAGCAAGGCTTTCGCCGGTGGGACCCTACCATACCCCTACCGTTTTTGGCTGGGTTACCCATCCATCAGCTTGGATCTACCATTTGAGGCCTTTGCCCTATAGCTTTTTGGCTCCTTCTCTAGTGATATTACTGTTCAAAACCCAATTTTTTAGGTGTTTCTTGGTTCAATCTGCTGACCCAGGCTTCCGATTGACCTCGGACTACAGCCTTGGCTTCGCCCTTGCCCTTGGGTTCCATTGCACCTAGTTGCGTCCCCATCTGACACTGGTGGGCCCCCCCTTTGTCTGCCTTCTTCGTCTTGCTACCTACGTCGACTGCACTCCTAGTTTCTAGGCTTTCTCCTGTCGATCTACAAGGAACCAGCAGACCTGCCCCTGGGTTTTGGACCACCAATTTTGCCCGTCCCTCTAGTTTGCATCTACAAGGCCTCTGCTCCAGTATGTGCTTAGTGGCACCCACTTTCTGCAGTTTTTTTTCTCCCAGATCCTCTTCTACATAAATAAAATCCTCTCCCCTCCTTTTGTTTGCCAAATGATCCACCATTTGCCTCCCAGATCAAATTCTCCAGCTCTTTGACCTCTCATTTCAGAGGCTTTTTTTCCCTACATTTTGTGGGTGGTTCTTAGGGTAATCTTTGTTTGTTCCCTTAGATCTGGAGTCATTTTTTCAGGTTTGAACCTATAATCCCTCAACTCTATAGTCGTTTTTGGCCCTACATCACATGTGTATAGTGCGATTTTGAGTTTGAATGCCAATGGAACCCTCAAAGACCTATTTTTTGGTCTCGTTGAATGGAGGTTAACGTTTTTATCGGTTTTACTATTCCTACCCCCGTTATTATTCCTCACTGGAGTTTGACATCTTCTTCGGATCAGGTTAACTTTCCTGATGGACTTCAGTAGTAGATTCCCATTACTTCCCGTGTCTTCTGAAGCTTTTTTCCTCAGATCTGATTTTTTTAGAGTTTTTGTGGCCTACCAGCATTACTACCTTTTTGCAGCTACCACTTTCCGGCCTCCAATCCGGCCACCGGAACATTTTCAGCTGGCGGGACCCCTTCCCGTGTCTTCTGAAGCTTTTTTCCTCAGATATGATTTTTTTCAGAGTTTTTGTGGCCTACCAACATTACTACCTTTTTGCAGCTAACACTTTCGGCCTCCAATCCGGCCACCGGAACATTTTCAACTAGCGGGACCCTACTATATCCCTGCCATTTTTTGAGAAGACCTATACATTTGTCCCGTGGATTTGCAGCCTTGCTGTTTTGAGAGCCGTTTTTTCTTTCACATACTGCTGCGGGACATCAACTAGTTCCAATTTTGGCTTTACTGCTTCAACCGCGCTCGATTTTTGGAGATTCTTGTTGATCTGTTTTCGCTCCATTAGGTGGCATCTAGTTGAGAGTGACCATTGGATCGTCAAGTTGAATAAGTTCAAACTCAAGTGGGACCCACTTGAGTTTTTTTTTTTTCAGGGTGGGGGGGGGGTGGGGTTGTGCGTTGAGATATATTTAGATTATTCTCGATTTGGTGCTTACAAATATTGTCTTTACTAACTTTAGGGATTTTCCCCTTTTTTTTTTTAATTGAATGGGTTAGGGATTTTCCCTTTGATTTTGATTTACCTTCTTTATTTGTATTTCTGTACTCTATATCAATGCAAGGAAGATACAAATTAATGAATATGCACATTCTAAATGATTAAATAATAAGAGTACTCAACAAAATTAAGCTCTCACTTGGGCATGTGCCTTGCACCTTAGGCTCCAACACCATTGGTTCCTTGAGTGCACCATGTGCCTTGACTATGGCTAGTTGTTTGTGATCTCATGGCACCATCTTCCCCACCCCACCAACCACCCACAACACCCTCCATAAATTGCATCCTTACCCATTTTAACCCCATTCTAAGTTACTCCCAACGCAGGATTACATTCATGCCCTATGACATGGTTAGTCTTGGGACAAAAGCATAGCTTTGTTAGTGTAACATATTCATTTTTATAGGCTCCAAGCATAGATCTTTCCAACAAACACATTCTATGATCTCATGTAGGAACCATGGGTGCACATGTGCCTCCATGCAAATGGTCATAGTGATTACATGCTATATTAATGGACATATTTGTATGTTGATGTGTGAGCTAATGTAAAACTGTATATATTACACCACAATAGACGAGTCAAGGTAATGGCAGCAAAGATGAATATTCTATTATAGCCCCAATAGATGAAAAAAATGAGGGAAACCATTTAACATGGTTTAGCCACAAATATAGGAGACAAGTAACATCCTTGTACAGAAAGGTGCAACTAGAAGGAAGAAGAAGGGAGACCACTAAAAACAAGAATTGAATGGGCAAGGATATGATGGATTGTGGGGTACCAAATAGTATCGTTTTAGTTAGAATCGAATGGAAGAGAACTCAGTGAGCCAATTTACACATAGACGAGATTAGTGGCTTTGATGATGATGACGATGATACATTACACTGCAAAATAGTATATTAGTCCCATCAAAATTCATTTTGATTCGATCACACACATGTATGCACGGGCGCTTTCACACACATTAACAACTAGAGACTCACCACATATACACCTTATATTATTATTTTTAAGAACTGATTTGATATTCTTGTTCTATATAGACTATATAAGAAATATATGAAATATATGAAATTCAAATTTGATTGGTTCAGTTCAACTTGTCCTTTGAATCTAAAACCCAATTTCCAGTTCAGGTTGAAAAAATTCACAATGAGACCAATACTAAATCGGTTACCCCAAACCACCCCAACACAAATTTGGCCTGGGCCGGTCAAGATTTGCTTGAACACAACCCAAATTTACATGTGTAAGAAACTTAATTATGGGAAATTATTATGTTATAAACAAGGATTAGTCTTCCTTATGCTCGAGAGAAGCACAATTGGGTGTGGTTTGCCTTTGCCTTCTTAATCAATACAGCAGATCTAGGATCCCAAGCTGCTAGTAGACAGACTTCAATGTTGTCAACAACATACACTGACCAAAATCTAACATACATGATAAGGTTAAAACCAAGAACAGTACATGACTTAGAAAACAAGGAAAATGCTAATGGAAGTTGAAAAATACCAATTGGGTTCACATTTCCCCAATATTCTTCCTTTTGAGGATGCTCAAGAGGATCACCGTACACCTCTGAAGTTGATGTTAGCAATATCCTGTTGTGAAGTGAAAAATTTAGAAAAGACTTGACCTATTTAAATTATCAAAAATAAAGGAAAGTAGTCAAAACTTCAAACCTGGCACCAACTCTCTTAGCAAGCCCCAACATATTGAGTGTGCCAATTACGTTTGTCTTTATTGTCTGTTGAATATCATATTTCCAGTCAGAGACTCAACAGAAACAAGAACTAGTAAGAACAAATGCTCAACTGGTCAAAAAGAGCATCAAATTAAAGATAACATAGAAAGCATGACAGAGAACAAGAGAATAAAAAGACTATGGTTCAACATGTATCAATCTTTCCCCAACTATCTCTCTCTCTCTCATAAAGAAAGAATACAACACAAATGTGGAGTAATAACAAATGTTGATACTGAGTTGGACAACCCCAAGTAAAGATAGGGGAACAAAAAAAATGTTTCAGCTTGTTTCCAGATCTTGTTCATCTCCCTCCCTCCCTCCCAGGTGGTTCCTTTCTTTCTTAAAATATTCCTAATCAGTTCTCAGAAACATTGAAGCTCTGAATAGTTTGATGTGAAAGGCTAAAGAGATTGGCATTGTTAGGGTTTGGAGGTTATTTCTGGTGGCATGTCAATCTCTCATTTACAATTCGCGAATGATACTCTCTTATTATGTGATGCAGTCTTGAGGTGTTTTGACTTGGTTTTCTCGGTTGAGAGTGAATCTAGGTAAGAGTAGTATTACTGGAATTGCGTTGGAGGAAGAAGTTGCAAAGTCCTTGGTGGATGAGATAGGACGTGGTGTTGGAAAGATCCCATTCTCTCATTTGGGCCTCCCAATTGGAGGAAATCCAAGATCTAAATCGTTTAGACTTAAAAGGGTTGAGAAAAGGTTGAATGCTTGGAGCAAGAATGATGTAGGACGAATTATCTTGTTTTTGGGAGAGTAGGCCAACTCTTATTAAGTCAGCCTTGGTTAAGCTTCCAACTTCTGTCATGTCTATGTTTGAAGCACCGAATGGGGGTGACCTAAAAAATTGGAAAAACTCTGGAGAGATTTTCTATGAGAAGGAAAAGGGGAGAAAAGGAGAATTTATTTAGTCGAGTGGGAGGACATCACTAATCTCAAGGAGAGAGGGGGTTTGGGAATTTTCAATGTTACGGATAGGAATCATGCATTGTTATGCAAGTGGCCTTGGAGTTTGCTTTGGAAAGAGAGGCGCTCTGGAGGAACGTTTTGGTGGCCAGGGTATTGGTGACCTGGGGGGATGGATGTTAGGAGCTAAGGAAGCTAGGGAGGGTTCACCCGTAGCTAAGATGATCTTGAGATTAGGCATAGCAACTTGTTTTGTATAATTTTCCATTTGTTTGCACAATCCATTTGGCTTCATGAAATTCCAACCCCCATTTATACTTGTGGATCAGTTAAGTTGTGCCTCTACACCAATTTTAACGAAGTATGATGTGATTCATCCAACTCAAAAAATTTAAGACTTATTGGCTTTCCAAATGTTTTACAAAACATAACCTAAGTTGCAAATGTGGTCAGGTTAGGAGAAATTTGTCGGGACCAAAAAATTTTGGCCAAACTTTCAGATTTTAATCGAAATCTGTAATTGAGCATATAATGCATCCACTTCAGAGAAAAAATAAAAAGAAAAAGCACATACTAAACCTATTAATTAAAATGTAAACCTAGCTACGTATATAAACTAGAATACTTGAATAGTCAAACATTATTATAGAAAAAATTTAGTCAAACTATAGTTATAAGAGAAAAAAATCCTCTTTCAGGTGCACACTACTTGGAGCTAGGTGAGGTGCAAACTTTCTTGGAGCTAGGTAAGGTACAAATGGGTCTAGAGCCTTCAAGGCACTTCTATATTTGACTACAATGACAAGCATCAATTTTTAAATGGAGAACTAATAACCATGTCACTCATGTAAATAACAGAGGCACCTGAAACAGAAGTCACACCCCTCCACTAAAGTGACTGATTTCCACAGCTGTGCTAATGCAATATACTCTAAAGTATCATAGAACATATTGTGTAGTATAAAGATATGTACGTGGCAAGGTAACATGCTAACAAAAAGGGCAAAGTACTCAAATGACAACTCGAAAAACTAAAGTACATGTTTGCAATAACAGAGAAAGATCAGATCAGATCAATAATAAGTATGCACCTTTACAGGGTTGTGTTTGTAGAAAATTGGAGAAGCAGGACAAGCAAGATGATATATTCGGTCAACCTCTATCAACAATGGCTCTGTAACATCTGAAAAGTAAAAGAAAAAATATATTATATGTACTGTTAAAGGTATATAGTCTCCACTAAATGGAATGATGCTCATAAATCAAAAAAAATTCATGATACAAATGACAATAAGGGATGAGGACCACAACTACAATGGAGTTGAAATAATTATAGTATGGGAGGAAAAGGGGAAACATGAATTCATCAAAAACCTTAATTTATAAAAAATTGTTTTTTAGTGATAGTTACACAGTAAAGATAATACAACAATAAAGGGAAAAAAATCTAACTAACAAAAGCCAGAGAACCCTGGCTGAGAAAGTAATCACAATCATGACGGAAATTAAGTTTTCTCACTAATGACCTTTAAGCAAATTTTCAGCATGGATAATGGTTTCCTCCCACGCTACAGTTGATATGAATTAAACTAACCAGTTGTTCTGGATGAATAGTCTTTTTTTTTCATTGGTAGAAGTAATATAGTTAAGAAAATGGTAGAAGTAATATAGTTAAGAAAACGGTCAGAAACAGATGTAAGGGCACCATATTTCAAAATACTTAGATATATCTATATCCATATATGTCTATGCCAGGGTCATTTGTTTGACTCAGTGTGTATGTACATAAAATACAACATCTATGTCTATGCTTGAAGAGCATGCAAGAGGAAAGGATGAGGAACACTGGTCATCAGCAAGGTAGCAGGTTTTCCATTAAATAGAGTAACTACTACAAGCCAAAGATATGGTATGAAGGGCATACCATGACGGATAAGCTCAAATCTTGGATGACCAATCCATTTTCTGAGGTTATCCTTTGAACCGGTGAAAAAGTTATCAGCAACAATGACCTGGAGAACAGAAATGTATCAAGCACGTAGATTCACAATTTCATCTCAAAAAGCATGGGAAGAGAAGGTTACTTCATGTCCTTACTTGAACTAAGCATGATATATATATATATATATGATCATCCCTTGAATTGGCAATTACATAAACAACCTATAGCCCATTTCATCTGAAAACTCAAGTCTAGCACAAAGAACCTTTTTGTTCTCTAATAAAGCATGCTACTCTTGTAAGTGCATAAATAAAAGGTTAGAAACCTATTGCCATGCATATTGCATCTTTAAAAGATATATTCTTTTTCTTTTTCTTTTTTGATGATCGAAGGTGACCAAGCATCTGACCCAACTAGTCCTACGGGACATGTGAAAACCTCCTAATCCGCACACACCGGATAAGTCTACGGGGAGTGGCCCTTCATTGGGGCTAATTTTCTATTTTTAGAGAGAGGACAACAGAACTTTAACTAAAGAGAGGACAAACGGGTGCAACTGGCCCAAAGAAAGATTGATCTAGTGTACCACCAAAAGGAAAATACAACCACCAATAAAAGACAGTGATAACAAGGAATTATGAAGCAGTCCACATTGCATCCTAGATTTCCAGGCCTCCCTAAATGAGAAATCATGAAGTCCAACAAAGTCGTTGGTTACGAAGACCCACTGAATGATACAGGCTTTGCACTATTCAATGATTGTTCAAATATCTTACTTATTCTCAAAGCTTTTGGTTTTTATAATGGTAGACTTAAAAAATGTAACAAGAAAAAAAAATCTGCTACAAAAATGAGTAGCCAAATATCCAAGGAATTAACCTCATTCACAAATGTAAAAATAAGAATTTGGAACACGTAGGGATTAATCTTTCACACAGAAACATAACTCCCTGCATATTATGGAACAGAGAATCCTAAATTTTAGAGCATATATCAGAGATGTGCTTCATGAAAGAATGTTGAGTTTCTATAATCAAACCACATCATCATAAGCATACAATAGTAGAATTCCTCCCCGTAGATTTGCAAATCGTTGGGGGTGGGTAAGCTGGGATTTTCTGAATCTAAATCATCTATTTATATTTTAAAAAGAAAAGAAACATGAAAATTTTATTGCTAAACCATAGTTTGAAAACTCAAAAACATGATTCAAGTCAAATTCTATCCTAGTCGAGGGACCTTGATGACTCAAGTCTCAAGTGAGTTTTCACCAAGTCAAATAGTAAAACTCAGTCAATATTAAAAGTATATGTAAAAAGACAAATAAAAATTGATGAATAAAAAAAGAATAATAAGAAGATGAAAAGAAGAATAAAGAAAAAATAGCAGAGAAAAACAGAAAAGTAAATAAAAATAAGAATAAAAGAAAGAAAAATAAAAAAGGGAAATAAACAAATATCGAAATGAAAAAACAAAGAATGATTACGTTTTCATAGAAATGGTGAAAAAAAAACTAAATATAAAAGATAGGAAATGGAAAGAAAAATAAATAAGAAAATGAAAATATAAAAGATGAAACCCAGGAACTTGATTTTGTGGTTAGAGACAAAAAGAGAAATGGAGAAGCACGATGGGAAGAGAGAGAGAGAGAGACTAAGAACCTGGGTCATGAGCAATGTATTTCCCCTCCCTCTCTCTTGTTCTCAAGGGTTATGGATGGGAGGTGGGGGTAAAAATAGCATTTTATGGAAAATTCTTTTTTCCAAATTTTACCCCACGTTTCTAACTAATGACATCAATATCCTTTTAACATCGTATGACAGATTGGTTGATCTAGATTGAGCAATTCAAATCACCCGAATTTTTTGCCTCAACAAGTCAACCAAGTCTAGTAGAAAACTCGATAGCCAATCGAATTTTTCCAAGTAACTTGTTTTTTTTTCTTTTTGTCGAGTCTAGTTGACTTGGCTAAGTCAACTGAGTCAAAATCGAGTTTTTGTTCCATGTGCCAAACAAGGATTTATAAGCTGAACAAGAAAAATATATATATTGATGAGCATAAGAAGAAGCGCATTAAGCATATATGCTATCAGATAAAGATTCCTCATTTACTCTTGATAGATTAAGTTGCTAGAGTTCCCAATGATCCATTTGCTTCTTAACTAACTTTTTTGAAAGAAACTTGATAAAATTCTATACATACCTTATTTTTGAAGCAATAGGGACCAGTCTCGGAGGTTTGCCTTTGCCTTTTGATGTGCAAGCAATTGTATTGCTTGAGTCAATCTCTATAATAATGTGTCCTTCATGTAGGTGGACATATCCATAGTAGTCAAAGTGCAAAGCTCAATCAAGGCACCCAGGGCCCTAGAGCCCAAGCAACAAAGTGCTTAGCTTTGCTAAGCACACTTGTTTAGATAATTCAAAATATTTGTAGGTTCATGAATTTGTGTATTTATTGGATCAATATTAACTACAATATAATCATCCAAAGCAACAAAATACAATGGCAACTAAGCTTCCGTACAGTATGTATGTAAATATCACATACACACAAGTATATTATCTAATAAGTTTTAATTAAGTATTACTGAATTACTAACAATTACTTCATCTTAATTACTAGTTATTACAAAAACCTTTAAAAAATAGACTACATAGGAAAAAATAGTTCGTAAAAGAACTAGGTGAGGGCCTAGGCACAAAATCACTAGGTGAGGTGCAAAACTCGAGCCTTGGTGCAACTAAGGTGTGCCCTCAGCTAAAATAAGATCTCATATTGTAGCTATCATAAACTGATTTACCATAATCATAAATATAGACAGTGATGAGTACAATGGAAGAACCACTTCTTGCCTCTCGTTTTTCGGTGAAGGGGGTGCCAGATAGTCAGACATATCATAAAACCAAAAAAATGACCCCTTACACAGATCCCAAAGCCAATCTGTGTACAAAAGGTACAAAATCAAAGCACTTGATCCTTTCTCCCATAGTGATGCTGCTCATGATAGGTTAACTGTAGCCCCACTAATATTCAGTTCAATTTAATAAAGAAAAAAAAAGCAAGGCTTCTTCATTCACTGGTAGCTCTGTTTCATTAGAATCTCTAATCCTTGCTGGTCCTATAAGCACTTTAAGGATGTTTCCTTCATAATCTGAGAAGACACTACTGAGTCTAGCTGGCCCCACCATTCCTTTGGCTGCTCCATTGATGTTGCATTTTAAGCAAAAATTTGGAGGTGGTCCAATCTTTCTATTATTTTTTATTTTTTTTGCCTTCTTTAACACTCCACTCCTATTTCTAAACAAAATCATAGAAAATGAATCACTGAATTCTTTTCTGTCAGCCACGATATTTAACCTTGAATCCTTCAGACTCTTTCTATCTGATGACATTAAACCTTTCTTTTGAAAGGGCCTACCATATAACTCTCCCAAGGATGTTGGAAACAACAAGCTGATGCCATATTATTGTAAGAAAGCCATCGACGTCCAATGTATGAAACTAAAACGGGCAAGTTGGTACTAAATCAATTTTCCTTTTGACTCACAAAAGGGACATGAAAACAAAGCTGAAGAATTTAGGATTCCCCTTCTTAGATTGACCCACATCAGTGACTTGTCTTCTTCTTTTTTCGAATGGTGATATGACCTAAACCCGCAACTTTTTGGTTGTAACTATGAGCTCTTACCCATTGTTCTAGTTTCTTGCCAACTTGTCTCTAATCACCAGCTGGGACGAAAAGAAGAAGATTTTAACTTTAATGGGCCCAATACCTCTTTCCAAACTACTTAACAAGGAGGTTTTCTTCCCCATCTCTTCTATTATCATTGCTTGTAAGGTCCTCTTTGTCAGTGAGTCTCTTCTCCTTTGATCCCACCCATAGGTCACATTTCTCACCAAAATCTTCCAATCCTTTAAAACAACTCACATTAAGAGCCTTGGTGGCATTCCCCTTTTCCTCCTTGCTTCGTAATTTAACACATGCAAAGCCTGTTGCATGTACGTTTCGAAACATCTACTTTGTCTTCATGTCATGTGAACGCTGACACCAACAACAGAAGAGGAATACAGTCTAGAAGATAATCCATGAATAACATAACCACTCTCTCTGAGTCTAACCTGGGTGCTGCATGTACAGATCTAGTGCTACCCTTCAACCTCCATTGTCTATTCCCTATTTCATAATCTGAAACTCTCTCTCATACAATTCTCTCCCCAAATCATTTAGTTAACAGGCCTAGTATCAAGTCAAGTAACATGTATGCTGTACATGCTACATATAATAGTTTATGCCAGTTATATCAAATTTGTTGGCCCAACTGTCAAACAGGGCATCTAATCAGGCCTTTGTATGGATGAAGGCCCAATCCCAGACCATGCAGTTCCTCAGTAAGAACATCAGTTCTGGGCCTAGCCCACAAGCCTAAAGCCTCTCTCAAATTCGACACAAAGCAAAGCTGGAATCACAGGTGAATCCTATTGTTCTAATATCCAACAAACAATTTGTTGTAGCAAATCTTCAATGAAAAGAGCAAATTTAAGTTCCAGGTGGCATATCGACAGGGAAACAGCGGAGCATTATCATCTCAAATGGAGAAGGCACAAAATTAAGTCCCACGAAGTCAAGCATATCTTACCCTTTTTTGGAGTGACAATGGATAAATAATCAGACAATACCTCAATAAAAAAAAAATATATATATATATATATATATAATACCATTTGTGTACCAGCTGCAAAAATCACAAAACATTGAGAACATATATTAGCAAATGGACAGAAACTGAGTACCTCATTTTTCTCATTCTCCATCAATTTGTCAACTAGGTGAGAACCAATGAAACCAGCGCCACCAGAAATCAAAATCCGCATATTTGCCTGTCAGAAAAAATGGGATTAATGTTTTCTTCAAAAATAGTGACTAGCCAAAATGGAGCCAAGACCTCTTATGGGTTGCCCACAAAGAAATCTCTGTTAAATGCTGGATGCAGAGAATCATCAAAAATCAACGCCAATAAGAAGGCTTGCACCACCAAAATGCAGGATTCAGCATAAATCTCGTCTTACATCTTAAATTTTTTTTTCTTACAACCCCTTTTTGGAACTAATTTTCTCCCTACATCTTTATTCCTGCATTTTGAAAAATGTGGCGCACTCCCATTGGTCCTTCAAAGATTTCTCTACTACAGATCTGGAGTCAAGCACACAAACAAAAATCATAGAGAAAACAATGACTGGTGAATATTTAATCTTACATTATCACCACTATGTTAAAGCTAAAGAGAGGTGAACTAAAAGATACAATCAAACTAATTCAACAGCTGTATAATAGAACCACTTGTTCATAGCGGGATAAAACCACAACCGTATTTACTTCATGGATTTAGATAACCAAAAATACATGGCAACATTTTACACAACAGTGAAGAACAAGTGAATACTTGAAAAGTCAAAACTCAAAAGAATGCAAGCTGAATAAGATGGATCTTCATTGAGATACCTTAAATCTAAAAAAATAAAAATTATGCCATTTTACCTGAAAAAATTTGGAATTTCTTAAGGGAGACGGGCTTGGAGGAGGCTTTGATGCTGCATGGCGCCCACCATTGGACAATTCTTCAGCCATTGCTCAGATTCTTATTCTACTGTTGACCTACAACATTTTCCAAGATGCCAATAGATGTTAACAGACATTGATACATAATGGTTTGTGCATAATCTCCCGGTCATATTAAGTTTGAAAATTGTACAGATCACATGCTGAGAAGCACTAAATTTAAATATCTAGCCTCTTGAAATCTCATGCTTCCTGGCATGTCCAAACATGAACTAAAATGTCAATAGTATAAATACAAAAGATTAACTAGTAACCAAGATAGAGAATCCTAAAAAGTATAACATGGATAAAAGATTGTCTCGTATTCACCAAATATCACACACTTGTTAAACAGTTCAGACTCTTCTACCGCAAGCAACCATTATCCCAATCCCACTTGCCAAATTGAAATCAATATTATATTAATACAGTGAAATTGCAAATTGAATCACATGGCTCAAAGCTTCTAGCAAGATCAAATCATAGAATTCAGAAACCACCATTTTCTTGATCATGGAAGAGCAGAAAAGGGCAAAAATGATATTGGAGATAGATCAAGTTCTTTCATGGATCAAGCAATTCAGATGAATCTTAATCACATGTTGTGGCCACAAATGGAATGGTTCAAAGTCACCTTTCAAAGAGCATTTCTGTAATTTAATGAAATGCAGAAAATTTTCAAAAATATAGAAATTACATTAAAAGGTAACGTGGAGCCTTTTCATTGAACATAACAACAAATGGGGTTATGACGAGAACTGTGATCTGCTTGCAACTTGGATGTAGAATATTAAATCCTCCTTCCAAAACCTTCAACAAAATCACAACAGATCAAAACAAAAACAAAAAAGTAAGCTGCTTTCTTCCATTTACCTTGCCCCACACACACCCAGAGAGAGAGAGAGAGAGAGAGTAAAGCCTTTCTTTCTTTCTGAGGTTGTATAGGAAAACCTTCAAGATCTCAGACTATATATATACCACAAGTTCCATCACGTACTCATTTTTTAATAGTTTAAAAAAAAAAAAAAAAGGAGGCTTCAAATTCAAGCAAAGGAGGGTAATGATAGCGTGTAAAGGAGGGAAAATGTTTTCCCACCAAACGGCTCCAGATCCTAATCTCTCTTTCCAAAACAGTAGAGACAGAGAAAGAGCACCAAACAAAAAGCAACAATGTGAGATCTACAATCTTTTGTCATACCTTAACAATCCGGTGAGATTGTGGCGGGCCCCAACAGAGATGATTTACAGAGGGAGAGAGAGAGAGTGGAGTTTTAGAGAGGCAAGTAGAGTAGATGCAATTGTCAAAGACTTGTTAGCAGTCCATCATCTCCGACTGTGGTGAGCTCTCTTCTCCACACGCGTCGTACGTGTCTGAGAGTTCTGAGACGTTTACATTCAATGACGGATCTGCCCATGTTCTCATCTTCCTCGTATTCGAATTCCTTATTTTCGTCGTCCTTTTATCTCGGCTAGCTTGTCTCCGAGGTTGCTTTTCAAACTCTGAAGTTAAAAAAAAAAAAATTGAGAGATCCAGTTGATTACGATTTCCTTTCCGAAAGGATTGAGAGTCTGATGGAGAGATTTATTTAAAATTTATGGTGGGAAATGAAAAAAAAAAAAAAACACTCGCTCCGTCGTCTAATTGACTCTCTCTCTCTTGAAAGTTGGGTTAAATAAGATTTAATCGGATTAAATTTATAGTCAAAATCAGTCAATATGTGCCATCAATAATATTAAATTAGTAACTATAGTTATATTTTTTATAAAATATTCTTATTAAAAATTTGTAAAGATAATTAATAAAAATAAGAAACAAGATTTTAGAGTTATATTATGAGTTAGAATGATTTCGTCCACTATTATCATTTTATTATTTAAAAATTAGAGAGATTGATAAAAATGTTTAACAATAAAAAGGAGATTTTATGGTTAAATATTTAAATTTAATGAGTTTAAATAATTTGATCTATCATTTTTGTTGATATCTCAAAATAAGAAAAATTATAAAAAAATGATCAACGTCAGAATATTAAAAATGTTATAAGTTATTATTTAAGAAAAGTACAAAGATTCATCATTGGCTCAATAGACACTAGAGAGTTAGGTCGATGAACCCACTTAATTTAATGGATCTTTTACTAGTTTAAAATAATAATAAAAATCGAGTTTAGAATTTTTATCATCTTAATTAAATTTGTTTTGATTTAAAAAATATATTACAAATAAGTTTAGAAGGTCTAAATTTATATTTTCTAATTACTAAATCTTCTCCAGGCATTTGAGAATTTAAATTAGATAATAATAATTAAATTGAAAATCGTCGGTTCGCTACCATTGGCTGTGCCTCGTGAAAGTATGAAACAATCACAAATCTATGATAAGAGTAATATATTACACACAATTCTCGTTGTCTACTAATCCCACATCTGAAATGAATGAGGAGCGAGCCACATCTTTGAAATGAGTGAGGAGCGAACAATCACAACACATACCGTTCTGGCCCTTTCAAGCCTGCTGACCTTTGGGGGCTAGCCCATTACAGGATATTAAATTAAAATTTTAAAGGGTAGCCCTTTTGGAATTTTTGAAATTATTTTTTAATTTTAAATATCTTTTTTCATGGGTCACGGTTTGAGGGTTTTTAAAAAAATTGGTCAATTTGCAGTTTTTTTTTATATTGCAAAGTTTTTATAAAACCGGCTCATAATTGAGCTGGTTGCAGTTGAACTGCGGTTCAACCACGGGCCGAGCTGGTTTTTAAAACACTTCTTTTAAACACAAAAATGGTTGAGCGTGCAGTTAATTCATCCTCATCAGTTTATCTCGGCCAAGTTATCTCGAGTCTGAGTTTCAAACTTTGAAGGGGATTTTTTTTTTTTGGGGCATGTGGTAGATAAGGGATTTTCTTTCAGAAAGGTTGAGAGTCCTATAGGGAGACTATTTTCTATTTATGGTGGGAAATGTAAAACCGGCCCATCCACCGAATTGTTTTACAGGAAGGTCGGGTTAAATAAAGTTCATTGGATTGAACCGTAGTCAAACTCCGTCAAACCCGTGTCCTCAATATAATATTATAAATATTAATAAATTATTAACTAAGGTTATATTTTCATAAAAAATATTCTTATTAGAAATTTGTACAAATAATTATTAAAAATAGGAAAAGAGATTTTAGAGTTAGATTATGAGTTAGAATGAGTTCGTCCACCCTTATCATGTTATTATTTAAAAATTAGAGATATATTATAAAAATGACTAAAAATGAAAAGAGATTTTATGATTAAATATTTAAACTTAATGAGTTTAAAGAATTTGATCTATCTTTTTATGTTGATATCTAAAAATAAGAAAAATTATAAAAAAATACTTAATATCATAATATTAAAAATGTTATAAATTATTATTCAGAAGTACTTAGATTCATCATTGACCTAACATACACTAGAGAGTTAGGCTCGTGGACCCACTTCATTTAGTGGATGTTTTTTCATTCTTGAGCTCCTCTTTCTTTGATTTTCTTACTATTTAGAGAGAGTGGTGAGTTAGTGTTGTTATAAGGAAGTGCTAGCTGTTCTAGTACACAAACAAGGTGGTTTGGAGTTTTGTCCGTATGCATGTCAATGTTGGCATTTTACTCTTTATTGTGGAGTTAAAATAAATATTTTTTGAGTTTAGAATTTTTACCATCTTATTTAAATTTTTTATTTAAAAATTATATTAGAAATAGGTTTAGATGGTCTAAATTTTTATTTCTAATTACCATAGTGACAAATACCGTTCTCGGGATATTAACGGCAATTGTTAATAACGGGATATTTTTAAATTCTCGGATTTTTATCGGGAATTTAACGGGAAAATCTCGCTGAAATTATAATATTTAAAATTAAAAAATAGAATAAATAAAAAAATTAATGAAATAAAATGGTAAGGAATTTACGGGATTTCTCGGGAATTTACCGAAATTTACCGGATATTATCGCGTTATTAACGTTTATCGCGTTTTTAACGCCTGATTTATCGGGAATTTACCGGAAATTTATCGTTTGGCGATAAAAACGCGTTTTTAACGCGGTAACGGTATTTTGCCGATAAAAACGCGGTAAATTTGAAAATACCGCCGATATTTGTGACATTGCTAATTACAACATCTTCTCTAGACATTTTAGAATTTAGATAATAATAATTAAATTGAAAAAGTTAGGTTGGTTGTCCCTACATGTGATGAAAGTATGAAACAATCACAAATTCGCAATAAAGTGATACATTACACACCATTCTCATGGTTTACTAATCCCACATCGGAAATGAGTTAAGAGGCATCACATCGGTTACGTTTTTAAAAGGGTGAAGGTGAGGAGAGAACCATTATAATACACGCCATGGCCCTTTGTACTTAGATAATGAGGGAGAATTATTTCGTCCACCCTTATCATTTTATTATTAAAAATTAGAGAGAATTGTAAAAATGATTAAAAATAATAAAATTTTCATGTTATCATTTAAAATTAGAGAGATTTGTAAAAATGATTAAAAATAAAAAGGAAATTTTATGATTAAATATTTAAATTTAATGAGTTTAAAGAATTTGATCTATTTTTTATGTGGATTTCTAAAAATAAGAAAAATTAAAAAAATATTCAATCTCAGAATATTAAAAATGTTTTAATTTATTATTCAAAAGTACTGAGATTCATCGTTTACTCGACATACACTAAATAGTTAGGTAGGTAGACCAACTTAATTTAGTGGATCTTTTACAAATTTAAAATAAATATTTTTTGAGTTTAGAATTTTTGCCATCTTAATTAAAATTGTTTTGATTTAAAAAATATATTACAAATAAATTTAGAAGGTCTAAATTTATATTTTCTAATTACTACATCTAGAATTTAAATTAGATAACAATAATTAAATTGAAAAAGGTTGGTTGGCTGCCATTGGTTGCACCTGCATGTGATGAAATTATGAAACAATCACAAATTCACGATAGAGTGATATATTACACACAATTCTCGTTGTCTACTAATCCCACATCGAAAATGAGTGAGAGGCATCACACCGGTGATGTCTATAAAAGGGTGACGGTGAGTGACAAATGCTTAAAATTGCATTTATTTCTCAAGTATATCGAGCATTATCACACTCATTTTGCATTTATATGTAATTATTTGAGTTTTAATTTTAAGACTCATTACACGTATTTTTGTTTCAGAAAAGCAAATCCAACCAATTTAATAGAGTCAAGTAAAAAACCATTTATAAAATTCAAGTTGACCTCGAGAGACATTATTCGAGTCAAAATTTGATGCTGAGTCAAAATCTAAATCGAACTGAGTCAAGCTCGAGTTAAGTTGCGAGTCAAAACTGAGTCAACAATATGGAATGCGATTGTGGAAAAAGGGTCCTAATTCGTTCTCGAGCTGGGCATTGCTCAGAAGAAGCATGAGAAGGGAATGAGAGAAAGCAAAAGACAGCCGCCGTGGAGACTTGAGAAACACAGAAAGGAAGGAACAACAAAAATGCAAGACGGAGAGGAGAAGAGTGCATGAGAAGAATGCGTAGGGCCGTCTCTACCACAAGGCAAGTAAGGTGGTTGCCTTAGGCCTCTATTTAGGAACGCCCCAGTCTTCCAACAGTTTGAAGTACTTCAGTCACCCTTCTTCTATTTTTGCTCTACTTCTTCTTCTACGATTTTGTCTCTGTATTTTTTCTACGATTTTATCTGGGAGGGAGAGTAGAGACTTGAGAAAGGCCTCTGTTTTTTTTTTTTTTTCTACGATTTTGGCTGGGAGGGAGAGTTGAGACTTGAGAGAAAAAAAAAGCAGAAGAGAGTGTCCAAACCCCGAGGTGCCTGCTGCAGCAATTAATTTTTTCTTTTCTTCAATAGAAGTTGGTGGTTTGAGGGAGCAAAACTTTGCAGTAATTAATTTTTTTCCCTTTAAAAGCATCAGTTATAAACCATAGAATACAAATAATGTGAATACTATACCTTAGTATAAATAATATTAAGTATAAATACAATGTTTTTAAAAGAGGTTAGCAAAGTATTAATAGTATAATCTATTATTTATATTCAGTATGATATTTATAAGATGCCTAATATAATTTACAAATATTATCAGATGAATATGATGTCTTAACAAATGAAAATGATATAAATAAATAAATATTAAATATAGTTTTAGTTTTATTATTTAGGAAAAAACGTCTATTGATACTTTTTATATTAAGACTTAATATTAACACTCTTTTTTAAAGGCAATCATATAAGTATTATTACAGTAGATCAAGTGATTTCTTCAATTCAAAGTAGGTTTGAACAATTTAAAATATATGAAGATATTTTTGGTTTTTTGTTTAATTTTAAAAAATTAAAATCATTAAATGATGATATTTTGAAAAAATATTGTCTTAATCTTGAATGTCTTTTGAAACATAATGAACTTTCTAAGATAGATGGTTTAGATTTGTTTTTAGAGTTAAAAGTCTTAAAAAGAAATTTTACAAACATAAATAATAACTCCAATTGAAAATTTTAATTAAATTAAAAGACTAAATTATTTTCCAAATGCTTATATTGCATACCGAATATTATTGAAAATACATGTAACAGTTGTTTCTGCGTAAAGAAGTTTTTCAAAACTAAAATTGATAAAATCTTACCTACGATCAACAATGTTAAAAGAATGATTAAGTGAATTAGCCATATTATCAATTGAAAATGATGTTTTAATAAAACTTGAATACAAAAATTTAATTAGTAATTTTGCATATCAAAAAAGCAAGAAAAATAAATTTTAGATAAATTTTTTTCATCATATATAATTAAAATTTAATTAAATATTATTTATAATAATATGTTAAATACCAAGAAAGCCCTATTTAGAATTTTTGCCTTAGGCCTCGACTTATGTCAAGACGGCCCTGGAAGAATGATAAATGTAATACCCCACCCCAAAAAGTCCCACATTGTTAGTTGCATTGGAAATTTCCTGGTATATAAGTAGTAGCCTTCCTCCTTCTAGCATGAGGCCTTTTGGGAGCATTGTGACAAATACCGTTCTCGAGATATTAACGGCAATTGGTAATAACGGGATATTTTTAAATTCTCGGATTTTTACCAGGAATTTAACGGGAAAATCTTGCAGAAATTATAATATTTAAAAAATAAAAAAATAGAATAAATAAAAAAATTAATGAAATAAAAATGGTATAGGGAATTTACCGGGATATTATCACGTTATTAACGTTTATCGCGTTTTTAACGCGATTTTATTGGGAATTTACTAGAAATTTATCGTCGTGGCGATAAAAACGCGGTAATGGTATTTTACCGATAAAAACGCGGTAAATTTGAAAATACCACCGATATTTGTGACAAGGTTTGGGAGCAACAGTGGGTTGGCTAGCCAATTGAAAGTCGTACGGGCCGTGTGTGAGGCCCAGAGTTGACAATATCATGTTAACGGGACGGGTTGTTACAAATGGTATCAGAGCATGGTTCAACTCTCTGCCTGAGGGTGTGGCCTTCGTTGTTGTGTGTACAGAACCGGGGACGGCTCTGACTTTAAGGGGAGTAGATTGTAATACCTCGCCCCAAAAAGTCCCACATTGCTAGTTGCATTGGAAATTCCCTGGTATATAAGTGGTTGCCTTCCTCCTTCTAGCATGAGGCCTTTTGGGAGCAACAGTGGGTTGACTCGTCAATTGAAAGTCGTACAGGCCGTGTGTGAGGCCCAGAGCGGATAATATCATGCTAGCGGGATGGGTCGTTACAATAAGTAAAAGAATAAAACTCAGGGAGAGAGTCGTTGGAGGTGGATGGCACCACAAATGGGGATCTGGTAGAGAAGGAAATTATCTCTCCCAAGTGAAGAGCATGAAGCAGGCTGGGCGTTCATGTTGAGCATTAAAATATTACATTTTCACCCTGATTATTGGACTAGTTAGCTTTAATTTTGTATATATCACATGCATTTAATGTCATGTTCTAGTTTTGTAGATAAAACTGGAAAGTTCAGGAAAACAATATTAAATCAGTGGATAATTGAAAGTTCAACGCTTAAATTGGAAGACCTGGAATTTTTATGATTAATTTCACTCCACTTTTAAGGGTTTTCATGTAAATTGGTTAGTCTAGATCCATCTATGATAGTTTAGATTAAATCAATATCTTAGATTTTAAAGTGGTGAAGTTAATTATTAAATTCTGGAAGAGAGAACCTGCAATTCAAGAGGTAAAGACTGAAATTCAAGATTAATGAGCCAAAAATCCACTCTAATTGGGCCAAGCTAAGCTTCACAAGCCAACCATGGGCCAAGTCACAGTCAGTCCATGCGCATATCACAATGGGCCAGGCCAATGTGCACTTCATGTCCAACAAAAGCCCAAGTCTAAAATCCACTGGAGGCGCATGTGCTCATTTATAGGTCCAAAACTCAAGTCCATAACCCATTCACATGCCCAAAGAACTACTCATTTCCTTGTCATCCACACCATCCAATTTCCATCTTAAACCCTAACCCTTCATCTCATGCATTCCATCCACACCATTCATTTCATCTCATAAGTCATAAGAAACCCTAGAGACATCTATCAAATCCAACCCATACATTCATAACATTAGATCTAGGTCATCCAATCCATCAATCATTTAAATTAACCTTAGGATCATAATCATCCATGTGTCATCTCACCATCCATTCATTTAGATCATCCATTTAATATTAAAGCCATTAGATTTAGGACATTAATCCTAACCATCCAACCATAAAACCCTAGATCTAGAACACCTTGCACCCCAAGCAGCTTCAATCCAATCCATTCGCATATGCCATGTCATGTACACATCACACACTCAATCACATATCCCCACACGATTTTGCCACATCAACACAACACCTCCACACGATTTTCTCACTAGAAATTCTCTATGAACTTAGACCAAAACCCATTCAGATACACTCCATCATATTCGACAAAGGCATTCAAGATCTATTATTTTCTCCAACTTCCTCTCCAAGCAATCTAAAATCTTTCATTGAATCTTTCCATCCCAATCTTTCCAACTATACACAATTTTCCCATCTCCTGTGTGCCTCATTCGAAATCTCCATGTAGTCAACCCTCCATGTCATCTACTTCATCTCATCCACTCATTCATTCTAACTTTAAATCTCATTCATTCATTGCATTAAAACCCCAAACACATATAAAAAAATCGCCCATGCCCTGTCTTCTCTCCTAAATCCCAATTTTTCCTCTAAATTCCTATCTTCTCTCATTCTCAGCTTAGCCACTAAGCCACCCTCTTGCAAAATTCGTGTATGCCTTGTAACCCTAGCCTTTTGCATCTTAAAATCTCTTCCATCCACTTCTAAATGAGATATAATCCAAGCCATCAACTCACAACTTAACCCAGTTTAAATCTTGACCATCCATTCATTCCTGGAGTCTATAAATAGAGCATTAGGCACAACATGAAATTTGAATTTGACCAGGAGTTCAAGAGGACCAAAGGCTGGAAAGAAAAAAGGCAAAAAGATAGAAGCCCCACAAGAATTTTACAAGTGAAATTGTAATTTTCATTCTTGTTTTCTTATACTTAATTTTATATATGCATGTACTGAATTCTTCCATGAAATAAATACAAGATGTTCCTTTAGAACCCTGAAAATCCAATTTTCAAGTGTCTTTTATGATTGTTTAGATTTAATTCTGAAGTTTGTATTCTTTATTTAATTAATTGGACGTGAAATAGTTAGAACTTAGGTTGTAAGTGTTGAACCTAAATTACTAATGCCCGGTTGTTAAATTAAAGTCTATGAATTCTTAACTTTAATGATGGACATGAATTGATATTTGGACTTTTACGCGAATTTTAAATCTAGGTTTTGTATTTGTTTATATATTTTTGATGATGAGTAGTCTATTCCAATAACCAACTTTTAAATTATGCATTTATTTATTATGTCATTTACATTATTTGTCAATTTATTTCCTATCTTTAGTTACATTAGTCACTTTGTATGTTTGTTGTATAAATATTGTTCAATTCATGTTTTTATTGTAAATCTTGTATGTTTATTTTTAATTTATTTAATTCTTTGTATCCAAACATTCTCTCTCTCTCAAGATTCACCTAAGGGTGGAGACATGATATTTTGATCTTAAAACACGTGATTTTAAATTAAGATGAAACTACCATTATTCTTGTTTCACCAATCTAATAAAAAAAAATTGAATTTGATTCTCGACTTGTTAAATTCATAAGTTAGAAAATAGTGGTGTTACTTTGGTTTTATAAGATCTAAATTAAAATTGTAATTCCATGAATTAGATTTCTTATAATCGCATCTTTTATAGGTACCAATTTAATTTTAAGCATATATTTTGTGAATTTCCCTTGGGTTCGACCTCACACTCAATCGTTATACTATTAAATGGTCCGTGCGTTTGCGAGATTTATAAATGTAAAATTTGCACATCAACCGTTCATATTGATTGAGAAGAGATTTTGACATGGACTGGGACTCCTAATGTGTTCTAGTTGATTGAGAAGAGATTTTGACATGGACTGGGACTCCTAATGTGTTCTAGTCTCCCAATGTACTTGGAACTCTTCCGTTGTTTGAAACTATATATGGATGTGCCTGATGTACTCCAAATACACAACAGAATAACAATGTATCAAAACAATGAATAATGTATAATCTTCGAAGAGAATAATAGTATCTCTCCCATTGGTATGATGAAAGCCCATGGATCACTTAAATCAAACGGGAGTTCGGTGCGGACTGTTCCTCAATATCAAGTTTTTCATCAATGATAGGCTCTTCCTTAACTTCAAACTCTTTCTTAACATCAGGATTTTCCTCAATTTTAACTTTGACGTTCGAATTATCGCCTACCCTAGGTAGACTCTCCTCACCTTGGGTGCAATTCTCGGGATTTGACGAAGATGCTAGTGTTGAAACTGACATGACTTCAAAGACCCTACTGTTATCCAAAGTGGATTGATGACTCACTTGGGGTTCACCAATTGAGGACCTAACTTGTAAGGGCCCGGAATTTTTAAAATTAATATAAATGGGAATATTATTTATTTTAAGGATGAAAATTGGAAAATTGGTGGAGTAAATGGTAAATGGGCCAAAATTTGGATAAAGGCCCAAGTGTGGCCCAATAGACTATGGTTTGGATTTAAATTTATTTAAATGGGTCAAGAATGGTCAAATTGGGTCAAATACCCATTTGGGACCCAATGGGTCAAGATGGTTATGCTCTAAGGTAAATGGGCTAGATGGAAATGTAATTGGGCCATAGGCCCAATGGTAATCCACTTAGAGTGAATTCAATGATTTTAAATCACCTAAGTTATTTGGAATTAAACAATGGTGATGTGGCCAAGTGGGACCCACCTCCACCTCATCAAGTGAGGTGGCGTGTGGGCCAAGGTTTGGTGGGGCCGGCCACCATGGTTGATTTGGTCAACCATGGGTGGAGTAATGGACTTAGGCTAAGTACCAATGGATTAACCTAAGTTAATTATCTAATTAATTAAATAATTAAATTATTTAAAATGGTAGTTAAGAGTGGTCAAAGTGGGGCCATGAGGTGAAGACTCACCTCATCTCAAACTCAAGTGAAACACGTTGGCTTGGTGGTGGTTTAGATAACCACCACCATAAAGCATTTTAAATATCTAAATATAAAATGATTAAAAATTATACAAATGAGGTGGTCAAAGTGGGGTCAAAGGGTGAAAACCAAATCACCCCATCCCAAACCCAAAATAAAATACGTTGGGGCTTGGTGGTGGTTTAGATAACCACCACCATAAAGCAAATTAAATATCTAAAAAATATCTTAGGGTGGGTGAGATCATTAATGTGAAGAAAAATGGGGATAAGCCTTGATTCTTTTCTCATTTCTTATCCTCTCTTCATTTGTGCACTCTCCATTTTTCATTCTCCATGGTCGTCCCCTACATCCAAGTAAAGGAGAGAAAGAGAGCTAAGGAAAAGAGAAGAGAAGGAGAGAAGAAAGAAGTAGAAATTGGAGGGAAATCACTCTAAGGTGAGGGTTAACATCTTCCCTCTCATGGTTTTTTTCTCTCTCCCTCTCTCACACAAACCCTAACATGGCCGATCCTAGGGTTGGGGATTGCCACCATTGATAAAGAATCTTGACCTATCAAAGATCAAGAGGAAGGAGATAGGAGGCTACGGAGACCGACGGGAGCGACGGAGATCGGAGGAGACGACGGATTGTAAGTATTTCTTAAATAAGGAAATTTTGAATTTTTAGGGTTTAAGAATTGGAATTTATTTTTGTGAATTTAATGGTGGTTAGATAATTTTATGCTATGGATTTTAAAGCTATCAAATGGAAGGAATGGAAGGTGGAGGAAACCCTAAATAGATGAATTAGGGTTAGGGAAAAGAAATAAGTAAAAGTATTAAATGTATGGTGTAATTTATTAAATTGAGCATGGTAAGTAATGTATGATTTATTAGGGTTTGAAAAATGGAAGGCAATGAGGATTTCTAACTAATGAATTTTAGTAAATGAATGAATGTGGGAAAGTTTTAAATGATGAAAATGCAAAGAGGTGTATGGCCTTGAAAGGCATGGATGAAGTGAACCTTGAACCCTATATGGATGTAATGGTGATTAAATGATGGGTTTAAAGGATTTATGATGGAAATGTAAAGGGATTTTATGGCATTGGAGGGCATAGAAAGTGATGGATTGTGAACCATGGGTTCGGCCATGGTGTATGGCCGAACCCTATGGTGATAATGGTGGATTTAATGGTTATGATTTATGGAGAAATAAATGGGAAAATGTTGATAATTTTGATGGACCCAAAGTATGAAATGATACCCTATGGTAATGTTTTACAAATTTTAAATGGGGTTAAAAGGATGGAAAATGGGGAAAGGACACCATGGGTTCTGCCATGGTGTATGGCCGAACCCATGGCCCAATTGTAACCCATTGTAGTGGGTTAAATTGGATGATGGATGGTGTTTGTGGCCTCCAAAGGGAATGAATGAGTGATGCACTCATTGAAGTTAAATGCATAAGGTAAACCCCATCGGAGGATTTGATGAATTAGGTATTTTGAATCCATGACCCAAATGGTGGATCATTTTTAGGTCTAAGGTTAATGTGTATGTATGTGATTAAGAAATGGGAATTGGATTAATTAGATGACAAGTTTTAATAGTTTGGTGGGTCATAAATGAACCTAAGTTAGGGATCTAAGTTTAAAAATCAATTTTGGACTTAATCATGCATGCATAAATGGGTGATTAACCATGGAAAATGAGGTAGTGGCAAAACCGTAATTAAATGCCAAGTTCAAGAATTCCATGGAGATTGATCATGGAATGAGGGGATCTAATGTGATAACCTTATAAGTGGTTAATAAAGCCTAGGGTGGCTGATTTTAGACATATGTACTTAAAAATATATAATGGATTAGGTGGGACCCACAAAACCTAAATGGTGACCGGTTTTTCATAAGGGCTTATAAATGGTTGAAACATGGACTAATGATTAGTGTGTAACAAGGTACTGGACATCGCAGGCGGTGCGCGATCGGCGACCGGGTTTGTCGAGCGGAAAAATGTAAAAGGACGCAAGTCGGTATTAGGTAGGATTCCTACATTTTTGTAAGCCATGGATTGGGTGATGTTTTCTTTAATTTATTTTGGAAAGCATGTGGTTGCCTTTAAGATGAGTTTTGGATTATGTATCTTGTGATGTTTTCCTTTAAATTATTTTGGAAATCATGTGAATGTCTTAAGATGCATTTTGGATTAAATATTATGGGATGTTTTTCCCTTTGATTTATTTGATAATCAAGTAATTGTTTTAAGATGGGTTTTTGTGTTACTATTGAACTACATATATTTACATGGCACATGGCATCTACATCTCATGCTGGCATGGGAGGGATATGACAGGGAAATGATGAAATGAAACCGGAGTCCATGCTCCGTCGGGGCGTCCGATAAACAGCATGGGGACATTTCACATATGTATTATGATACCTTGATGATGCTTTTCCATCAAGGGGGATGTTGTATTTATTATTGTACCTGGATGATGGTTCTTCCATCAAGGGGGGGATGCCTAGTGTGGATCGCATCTTGATGAGGCTTTTGCATCAAGAGGGTCATGGTACGATGATGGTATGGATTCTATTTGGAATACTATGGATGGTTGGAAAAAGGGACATTCTAGAGTTGAGGATGAGATTGATGGGTGGGATTCATGACATAAAACACCATTGCATTACATTGTACCAAATGGCATAATTTTGAGATAATATCTTCTATATGCTTTGTTATTACTAATCCATGTGCTAGCCCTACTCGGAGTCCTACTGGGCGCGTGGTCTAACGCCCTACTTCTACCCTAGCCGACGATGCAGGAGATGGCGGCACGGAAGGACAGGACGGGAGTCAAGCTCAGGAGCTTGGGAAGGCGGATTCATTATGTTGTTTAAGTTATGTTGGAAAAATGTAATTTGAGTAGCTTAGCTTGTCGGAATGTAATAAATTAGATTACTGGCTATGTTTTGGGATTTTATTATGGACACTATGGTTTAGAGGTGTTATAGAAATTTAAATGAATGTTATCTTCCTTGCTATCTCAAATCTGTAGGATAGTCTTTGTTGTTAATTCCGCACTGAGAAGTAATATTCCTTGAGCTTACATCTACGCGTGAACCGTACTCGTGGACTTGGCTCCACGCACGCGTAGGGTTGGCCAGTTAAGGGCCGGGCTTTAGAAGCTCGGACTTAACTCGCGTCGTGACGTCCGCGCCCTTTGTCACTTTTATGGAAAAAAAAAATAGACTCTGATTTTCGGTGAAAAAGGGGCGGGCGTTACATAACTCTAACTAATCGCTTAGTGGAATCACGCCTCCAAGTATTCATTGTTACTCAAACAAGACCAAATAAGGCCAAACAAAATTTAAACAAAATAAATGACCTAAAACTAAAAACAAAAACCTAAACTAACCTAAGATTCTAGACAGCTCCTAATCTTTTCTCAAAAAAATCTAAATTTCCAATAGGAGTTTAACCTCAATTGTGGCTAGGTAAGTGGGGGAGCACAGACGAATTCTCATCCCACCTTGTCCTTAGACGTGCTCAACCTCACTCCTTAGTGACAGAAGTAGCATAGACACCGTAATTGAAGAAAAACTAAGATTGGTTATCTAAAATTAATTGAATTAAAGATTGTCCTAATGAGCATTAAATACTCTAAAACTAACTAATGCTTGCTACTTTGATTTTACTTTAAATGCATTAACCATTTTTTTTTCTTTTATTTTTGTGAATGCAAACCTAAATCTAACAATACAAGATATACATGCAAATATGGAAATAATTAATCAAACAATCTACACTATTGCATGAGACTAGCAACCTAAATGCATGATCAAAATAAATATGCAATATTTTTTTTAAATACAAATAATATATGAGAGCGTCCTAATAAAATTTATATGAATGCATGGAAAAGATAAAATCCAAAGAAAGTAGTTAGGCACTTACCTTAGCCTATGCGTGTATTTTCCAGCAATCTTAACTCACGATTTTTAAAACTCTTGAAAAGCACAACACATGAACTTATGTGAAGATTCTAACTCAAGAATGCATGAACTAACTAAATGCAAAGTCCTAAAATACAACTAGAAAGAGATTAAAATAATTGAATTCTAATTAAGCCTCCTAATTTGGTGTGAGATTATAAATAAATTTGTAGATTAATTCCAGTATTCAATAAAAATTTAAATGATAATCTAAAATTAGAAACTTTCCAAAAATAGAGATTTTCCAAAATTAAACATCTCCAAAATCGGGCAATTTTCCAAAAATAGAATACTTCTAAAATTAGATATTTTTAAAACTTCCCATAGACAGAAGTTTTAAAATCTTCCAAAAATAAATTTATTTCCAAAATTAAAATATTGCTAAAATAGATTATATTTATAAGATTAGAAATTGGCTAAAAGAAGAAACTAATTGAATTTATCGAATTTCCAAAAATAGAAATTTTCTACAAAAATAGAAACTTCTAAATTCAACAAGTGTCTAGTTAAAAAAATATCCAAAATTAGAATACTCTAAGATCTCTTCTATTTTAAAGGAAATTTTAATTTTAGGTAACCTTCCAAAATTATTGTTTCTAAAAATAGAACTTTCCAATTTTAAAGAGTTGTCTAAATTAGAAAATTCCAAAAATAGAAGTATTTTCAAAACCTTAAAATTCAACACATATACTTTGAATGTTCCCCGGTAACGGCACCAGAAACTTGTTGATGTGCAAATTTCACATTTATAAGTCTCGCTAGGGCAAGAACCATTTATAGTATAGCGTTACGAGTGTGAGGTCGATCCCACAAAGAACAGAAAATATATGCAAACATAAATGTATGATTTTGAATTTTTATATTTTTAGAGAATATAGATCTTAAACTAGTCTAATCCCAAAAATCAATTCTATTCTTGTAAATTTATCTCTAAATAAACAAAATTTGGCTTTTAAATAAATAGATCCAAAAATTAAAATATTAATTAAATATAATTAAGAGAATAGATTAATATATAATTTATAAATAATCTCTCACCCAAATTTAAGAAAAAAAAATTAAAGATCAACTAAATTAAATCTCAAACTAGTTAACACATTGTTAGGAGGGTGGTTTGAATACAAAACAAATAAAATACATGACAAAAGAATTAAAGAATTGAAAACAATTTGAACAATTAAAATACAACATACAAACAAAAATAAGTTGTGTAACAAAATAAAGTAAACATTGAAAATAAATTATCATTAAACGTAAAAGACATAATGTAAAAATGCATAATTGAAAGGGTGGTGATTTGGAATAAACCATTCGTCACACAAAATAACTAAATAAAAGTAAAATCTAGAGCTAAAATTCACGTAAAAATCCAAATCTCAATTCAAGTTCTTTCATTAAGGGCTAACTAGTCTAATTATAGAGGTAAAATATGTCAATTTCCAATGTACATCAATACGTCAAACCAGTTGTGTAGGTACACCTAAACATAATGGACATGTATTAGAAAAATGCAAGAGCACTTATGTTTTAGATGCATATTCCAAAGAAGTACTGGTCTCATGGAGTTCTCACAACCATTTACCTGATTAATTGCCTTCCTAGCCGCATACTTAATTTCAGGTCTCCATTGGAGGTTTTACATAATAGAAAACCCGATTTCTTCCATTTGCTCGTGTTTAGTTGTGCATGTTATGTATATCAACAAGCTCTCCATTGTGATAAGTTCGATACCTGCTTTTCTAGGGGTTTTTTTTTATATTCTTCCACAAAGGGTACATATACTATGACCCTACATCTCGTAAGTTTGTGGCCTCTCATGATGTCCACATCATGCAATCTGAGTCTTATTTCCAAGCACTAGGTGATCTTAGGAATTGGTTACAAGGGGAAAACTTGTCTGATTTGGTACCACTTCTAGTTGTAACTACAGAAGTCACTGCTAATCAAAATACTCAGATTACATCTCCAGACACGCTGCCTACTGTCGCTAGTGATAGCATTTCCACTCAACATACTGAGATTATATCTCTAGAACCTGCATCAATTTCTGCAGGAACTGATATAAAGACCCCCTCTTTTCCTTTGCGAAGGTCAAATAGAAAGACTCGTCCTCCACAAAGAATGAAAGATTTTTTCACTTACCATGTTGTATCCTGCCCTATGTAGGCATATCTTACATATGACAATATTAATCAATCTCATTTGGCTTTCCCTGAGTGTAATATCTAATACACAAGAACCAATGACTTTTCGTGAAATTAATTCCATTATTGTTTAGAAACATGCTATGAAAGAAGAATTGCAAACACTTGATGACAATGGAACTTGGGATATTGTTAAATTGCCTCCTAGAAAGAAGATTGTTGTGTGTGGTTGGATACACAAAATAAAATATAGGAGTGAGGGAACTGTAGAGTGAAACAAGACAAGACTTGTTGCTAGAGGATTTAGACAAACTTATGGAGAGGATTATAAAGATATTCGCACCGGTTGCAAAGATGAACACATTCGAAGTGCTTCTCTCTTTAGCATTGAATCATTGAAAGATGGATGTAAAACTTTGTTCCTGCATAGTAATCTAGAATAGGAGGTCTATATGAGTGTTCCATTTGGTCATCCACAAGAATCCAAAGTCGATTTTGTGTGCAAACTAAGAATGTCTATATATGGGCATGAGCAATCTCCTCGTGCTTGGTATGCTAAGCTCAGTTTAGTTTTCATGAGTAGCAAGTTTAAAAAGAGGGAAACAGACTCTTCTCTATTTGTCAAGAAAGGAGTGTATGACATAACTAGTGTCTTAGTTTATGTCCTTGATATTGTGATTACATACAATGATCAAAATGAAATCTCAAGGCTTAAGACCCTGCTGAATAAGAAATTTGTCATCAAATACTTGGGTGTGTTAAAGTATTTTCTTGGATTAGAAATTGCATAGTAAAAAAATGGCATATTTCTTAATCAACGAAAATACGTGTTGGGCTTGTTATAGGAAACTGGAAAGTTGGGAGTTAAACCATCAGATACACCTACTGACAGTGGCAGTAAGGTTGGTGACGATGGTATGATATCGATCAGTTTTAGAAATTGGTTGTTAGATTAATTTATTTAGCCATTACTAGGCCAAACATCTCATACACAGTTAGCTTGGTTACTAGATTTATGTATGAGCCAAAAGTTAGTCACATAAATACAGTTAACAAAATTTTGCAATATTTAAAGGGCTCACCAGGGAGAGGTATATAGATGCGCAAGCATGGCCACTATTCTATAACGGCCTACACTGATACAAATAGGTTGGGTTCCCTGTAACGCCCCAGTCCACCCAACACAATATTGTCCACTTTGGGCTCGCACCTGGACCTGTATGACTTTGTTTCTGAGAACCCACGTCAGGGGAGCCATCAAAAGGCCTTGTGCTAGGAAAGAGGAGAGCACCATTTATATACCAGGGATCTTAGAACCCTCCAGGAGATGTGGGACTATTCACACGCCCCTAGGCACTAATTCCAAGGTGCCGGACGAAATTCTCTCATCTTGGGCGCTATCTGGTCCAAGGCTTTTGGTCCCCACGGGGTGGGGTATCACATGCCCAGTTGACCGGATTTACTACAGGATATTGTACCTTCGTTGGAGGTAACCTCGTAACTTGGAGAAGTAAGAAACATAATGTTGTTACTCGATCAAGTGCAGAAGCAGAGTATTGTGCTATGGCTTTGACCACAAGTGAAATTGTTTGGCTTCGAGCATTATTACATGATTGGAGCTTTAAGTATACACAACCAACACATATATTTTGTGATAATCAGACTGCTATCCATATTGCCTCAAATTCAATATTTCATGAGCGAATCAAACACATTGAGGTAGTTGTCACTTTGTTCGACAGAATTTGCAAGCTAATGTTATTTGTACATGTAGAAATTTAATAAATTGTATATCTTCAAGTCTATACTATTACAAGTATCTATAGCCTCTAGTTGACCTTAGGGTTATTTGGATCAAACTCTAACTCTAATCTAATCCTAAATCAATTATATCTCTTAATTAGAGATAAACACAAACTCATAATCCTAATTACATATAAACTCTAATTACTCTAACATCCCCCCTTAAACTCTAGTAGGTTCACCAGTTGAGTTTATAATTACTAAACTCAAAAAAATGATAGCTAGATAACCAACGACTGAACGACGTCATCTAGTGGAGCAGTGGCAGATCAATGGTGAATACGTATCAATGAAGACAATACTAAACCAATGTGACACATGTGCTGCAAGTTGCCAAAGAAGTGGGTGCAGAAGAATTTGCCAAGATCCATCAATTCATGTCAAGGCTAATGCCACTTCCAATGCCAATGCTGACAAAACATAAAAATCTTATCCAAACTGAAGACGAACGGTGCAAGTAGAGACTGCAATGTACGAGAAGGCTGCAAATCTGGTGGCTGCAAGGAAAAGAGCAGCCATAGCATCAATGACAAGGGAAGAGCCGTTAGGACACAGAGGCAGTTGGAGAGGAAGACACTGGAGGTATGTACCGGAGAAGAAGCAGATGTAGAGAGGCTTCTGAAGACAGAAAAAGGCCGCCGAATAAGAGAATAACAATGTAGAAGAGAGTGAGAGAGAACCGTTAGCAAAAGAGCATAGCGGGGTCTGTGTGGTCGTCCGTGACTATCGCCACTGTCACTGGGCTGGGGAAGATAAGAACTGGCCTGAAGGAAGATAGGTTCGGGTGAGCAAGATCTGAAGGGTACAGATCACCTGAGAAGAAGAAAGTCGCCGACGTGCATGGAGAGAAGAAGGATGTAAGATTTGGATGGTGAGGAGAGGACATCACCATGTAGTAGGCCAGAAGGGGGCGTCATAGATGAAGGACGCTGGAAGAGAACCAAGAAAGAAGGTACACGGCTATAAATCTGTGGAGTGTAGCAGCAAGCAGAGGTGCTTAGGGGCAGATCTGGACGGTACTGAAATTCGCTGGAGAGAGTCGGCCAACAACGACAATGGTCGAGTGAGAAGGAAGATGTCTCGCACAGAGAGAAATAGTGGCAGCGGCAGAGAGAGCTGGGCGCTGAATGTAGAATGTAGAAAAATCAAATGTTGCTGCAAGGGGAAGAACGCCCAGAGATCTGAGATGAGATAATGCGAGGCAACGAACTGGTCAAAGAAAGCGCTGAAACTGAGTGCTCGACTGTGATTGGAAAAGAGACAGTTGTGGAGAGAGCTTCATAGATCTAAAGGGGGAAGATTCTACATAGTAGATCTGGAATGATGTGATGTAGTACTGCTGAAACGCATATCTGAGTTCGGGCTGACGACAGATCTGATATTTGGGAGGAGATAACGCCGGGCAGATCTAGTTGATCTGAATAGGAGAGGGGCAACGAGAGCAGTGACGAGGAGATTAGACGAGAGAGGTGTCTATCCGTCGGTGCAGGATGTCAAATGGGGAGCATGAGATGCAGATGGGCTGGAGAAGATCGATCTATGATTGAAGAAGCCAAGTTGTGCAGAAGAAGAAGATGAAAGAGGAAGCTATGAGCATAGCATGGACATATCAGAGTGTCCGGTTGCTTGGGAAGATTGGAGAAAACGTGCCGCCAAAGAAGAGATAGGCCATCATCAGAATCTGCAGAGGGTTTACATGGATTTGCAAGTGAGCCAACAACACAGCAGCGTGCAGGAGTGAGCAGCCAACTGTGGGTGACAACAACGTCTGTAGATGTCATGGAATCTCAAACGAATAACAAAGAATGATTGCAACGGGAGTGCTTCTGTGTTGTTGGGCAAAAACAGAAGGGACTTCATGTTTTTTTCATCCTGTGTAGTGCAGGGACGAGAGTAAATTAGTCAATAGGATTCCTCACTCTATCGGTGATTTGTCTCCTTCGGCAAAGGGAGTGAGGGAGGATCATTGAAGAAGGCGTTCTCTAAAGATGATTGGTAAAACAATAGATCGAAGTTTGGCTTTGTACCGTGTAAAAATTTAATAAACTGTATATCTTCAAGTCTATACTATTACACGTATTTACAGCCTCTAGCTGACCCCAGGGCTAATTGGATCAAACTCTAACTCTAATCTAATCCTAAATCAAATATATCTCTTAACTAGAGATAAAC
Organism: Chimonanthus salicifolius; assembly: GCA_013350335.1. NCBI lineage: Eukaryota > Viridiplantae > Streptophyta > Magnoliopsida > Laurales > Calycanthaceae > Chimonanthus > Chimonanthus salicifolius. The sequence goes on from CM023539.1 coordinate 32,575,598, forward strand.
ACAAACTCAAAATCCTAATTACATATGAACTCAGAATCCTAATTACATATAAACTCTAATTACTTTAACAGTACTCATTTTCTTCGCAGTAATCAACAGTTAACCAATATCTTCAGAAAAAGTCTTTTTGCTGCTAAATTCCAAGAGATATTGTCCAAATTGGGTTTTACAGATATTTTTCGCATGAACTTGAGGGAAAGTGTTGATTAAGAAGAGAGACTTTGACATGAACTAAGACTCCTAATGTGTTTTATTCTCCCAATATACTTGGAACTCTTCCATGGTTTGACACTACATATAGATGTGCCTGATGTACTCCAAATACACAACAGAATAATAATAAAATCTCTCTCTTTCTTGTGATTTTTTCCCTCGAAGGTTTTCCATGTAAATTCTCATGTCTTATGGTGATTGATTTGATTTTACATAGTTCTACGGTTCTTCTCTTTCTTTCTTTTTCTTTTTTCCTTTTATGGGTTGTGTTTGATTTTGATTAGAGGCAAAACTCTCTGGATCGTGTGGCCAGAGAGTGACAACGCTAGAGAAATGATTGCAACCTGCCATTGAAGGGAGGGGGGTTGTAGCTTCACCGGGAGATGCTAGCGATTGAGAGCAGCAAAGGGTTGCTGGGTTGGGATCGGTTCCTCTTGGAGAAAACCAAATCTCTCTTCTTTTTCTTATTCTATTTTCTTTTTCCTGCTTCAGCTTTGTGGACCTGAGAGTAGAGACTCGGCAACATAACTGAAACCCATCTATCAGCAGGTCAGTGAACAGAGCAGCCAGTGGTGAACAATAGCAGTGGTTGTATTCAAGAAGGAGGAAGCAAGCTGCGAACGATTTGTAAGATTAACAGTCACTTTGATGTGGCCCACATTCATTTTGAATTTGAAACTCAAGGGTCACATTCTTATCCCTTGCATGTAACAGTTGAGAGACATAAGTGGGTCAGTTACCCACTTTCATGGAGTGTGGGTTTAAGGCTTTGAAACAACCATTTTGGTCCTCCTTCTTGCTCAGCACAACTCTCAATATGTCCATTACCTTAAGCAAAACTGAGAGAGATTAAGGAAGAGAAAAAGAAAAGGCAATCTATACTTTGCTACTTCTCTTGGATCATGTGTGTTGCAGTCTTTTTGGATTCGATTGTACATGCCTTCTGTCAAGGAGTAAAGCTAAACAGAGAAGGTTGAGTCAAAGAGAACAAAGGAGATAATATTTGCTAATGGATTCGAGTATGCACCATTTATATATTATGATGTTTATTTTCGCCTAGTGTTTATAATCATTGTAAAACACAATCTGATTCGGATCTTGTGGACTAAAGACAGTGGATTGATTTTATATTTGTGTATTTGGTATAACGAGAGAATGTTAAATTAAATATTTCATTCCCAATGCGATACTAGGTTGACCCAAAGGTGCACCGTTCCGAGTGGTTAACGGATTGGGATAGGATAATTGACAAGTACTTGTGATTAGTATTAGTACAGACACCCAAAGGTGACTACGATATTTAGTCGTTTGTACTTAGATGATTAGTCTTATTGGTGATTGGGAATCACCGTAACGTTTGAATAGTGTGTCATAAGATTACCCAAAGGTAAATCCCATAACACTGTTCACTAAAGTCAAATTTTTTTGTTTGTTTCAAATTATGTTTAAAACTCATAGCATTATATAGTGATCATGAAATTATGTACATTTTGCAGATTCATTATCTGTCCCATTGAATGCGGGTTCCTCATCTGTTCCCATGCTTAATGTGGGGCAAACTTCTCTAAATGGAAAGAACAAGTCGAATTTCACTTAGGTGTACTCGATCTTGATAAAGCATTGATTGATGATCAACCTATCATTACTGGTGAGAGTACTGCTGAAGAGAGGACATCCCATTGAGCGTGGGTTAAGTCAAATAGACTTAGCCTCAAGTTTATGCGCATGACAATGGCCAACAATATCAAATCTACCCTACCTTCTTCTGAAAATGTCAAAGAATTCCTCGAAAGTGTAGAAGATAAGTTCAAGACTGCTGACAAGTCTCTAGCCGGGACACTTATGGCCAGACTAACCACCATGATATTCGATTGGGGTCGTGGCATTTATGAGCATGTGATTGAGATGATCAACATTGCTACTCAATTGAAGAAATTAGAGATGACTGTGGATGACTATTTTTTGGTTTAGTTCATTTTGAACTCGTTACCTCCTCAATATGGGTCATTTCAAATTAACTAAAACACCATGAAAGATAAATGACAAGTTAGTGAATTGTCAAGTATGTTAATCCAAGAGGAGACTAGACTTAAACAAATTGGTCACCACTCAATCCATTTTAATAGTCAAGAGCCTATGAAGAAAAGGGAATTTAAGCCCAAAAAGTTCAAAAAGTCAAAGCTAAGTCTTATGAGCCTAGTACGAGTTTCCAGGTTAATGAAAAGGGGAAAGCTGGTGGTGTGAGGTGTCACTTCTGCAAGAAGCAAGGGCACTTCCAGAAAGACTGCCACAAGCGAAAGACATGGTTCGAAAAGAAATATATACATTACATTTCAGTATGTTTCGAATCTAATTTAACTAAAGTTTCGTCTAACACTTGGTGGCTTGATTCTGAGGCAACAACTCATGTTTGTAATACAATGCAGGGATTCCTTACAATCCAGAACACCAACCAACTTAAGTCTCTCTCTACATGAGCAATCGGGAAAGGGTGTCAGTTGAAGCCATAGGAACCTATTGTCTCTTTCTAGACACTGGCTATCATTTGGATTTGCTTAATTGTCTTTTTGTTCTCACTACAGCTAGAAACTTAATTTCCATTTCTAAATTAGACATTGATGGTTTTCATTGTAAGTTTGGACAAAATACTTTCAGTTTATTTCAGTCATCTTCTTTTATTAGATCTGGGTTGATGATTGATGGTCTTTATCGTTTGAAACTTAATGATACCTTTGCAAATTCTATCCTAACTCTGCATCATAATGTTGGTATTAAACGTGGGTTAATAAATGAAAATTCATCAATTTTGTGGCATAAGAGATTAAGACATATATCTCGTAATAGAATTGAACGATTAGTAAAGGAAGGGATTCTACCGAATTTCGATTTTACTGACTTAGTTGTGTGTAGAATGCATTAAGGGTAAGCAAACCAATCACTCTAAGAAATGTGCTACTAAAAGTAAAGAGCTACTTGAGTTGATCCACACTCATATATGTGGTCCATTTGATGTTCCATCTTTTGGTGGAGAATCTTATTTTATCACCTTTATAGATGACTTTTCATGTTATGGTTACATTTATCTATTGCACGATAAATCTAAAGCGATTAATTCCATAGAGATATTTATCATTGAGGTAAAAAGATAATTAGATAGAAAGGTGAAGGTGAGGTGAATGTTATAGAAGATATGATGAAACGGGTCAACACTCGGGGCCATTTGCTAGATTATTAGAAAGTCGTGGTATTGTAGCACTATACACAATGCCTGGTACGCCTCAGCAGAACGGTGTTGCTGAAAGACATAACTGTACGCTTATAGATATGGTTAGGAGCATGCTATGTAATAGAACTGTACCTATTATGTTGTGGATGTATGCATTAAGAACCGCAATGTACATATTAAACAGGGTCCCTAGTAAGTCAGTTTCGAAAACACCTTTTGAACTGTGGACAGTAAGGAAACCTAGTTTAAGACACCTGCATATATGGGATTGTCCAGCAGAAGCAAGGATATATAATCCACATGAAAAGAAGCTTGATGAGAGGACAATCAGTGGTTACTTCATCGGTTACCCTGAGAAGTACAAATGATATAGATTTTATTGCCTGAACCATAGACTAAGGATTGTAGAGACCGGAAATGCAAGATTCATAGAGAATGGTGAGGTTAGTGAGAGTGATATAGTGAGAAGTGTGAATGTACAAGAAGTGAGGGTACAAGTCCCTATGCCCATAACTTCAAAGACTATTGTCATTGTTCCTAATATTATTGAACAATATAATGAAATAGAACACTTGAATGATTAATCACTCACTGAGGAAACTGTCATCAATGATGACCCGATTGTAGAACAACCACAAGAAATAGTCTTGAGAAGGTCTCACAGACAAAGAAGAACTACTATTTTGAATGATTATGTGGTTTACATATAAGAATCAGATTATGATTTGGGGACTGTTAAGGATCCGGTCACTTACGAAGAAGCCATAGAATGTAAAAACTCTGATAAATGAAAAGATGCCATGAAAGATGAGTTAAACTCCATGGACCAGAATGAAGTCTGGGATATAGTAGAATTGCCCCAATGATACAGGAAAGTCTGATGTAAATGGGTTTTTAAGACTAAACGAGACTCAAAAGACAATATCGAACGGTATAAAGACAGACTTGTGGCCAAGGGTTTCACTCAAAAGGATGGCATTGATTATAAAGAGACATTCTCTCCTGTATCTAGGAAGGATTCTTTCAGATTTGTTATGGCTCTAGTGGCTCATTATGATTTGGAGTTACAACAGATGGATGTCAAAACTGCGTTTTTGAATGGTAATCTAGACGAGGATGTGTATATGGATCAACCTAAGGGTTTCTCCATAGAGGAAAAGGAACACATGGCATGCAAACTTAAGAAATCGATTTATGGTCTTAAGCAAGTCTCCCTACAATTGTATCTTAAGTTCAATGATACCGTTACTTCCTTCGGTTTTAAGGAAAACACCGTTGATCAGTGTATATATCTGAAGGTTAGTGGGAGTAAATATATTTTCTTGATATTGTACGTTGACGATATCTTGTTTGCCACTAATAATCTTGGTATGATTTTTTAAACCAAGAAGTTTCTCTCCACTCAGTTTGAAATGAAAGATATGGGAGAGACAGTCTGCGTAATTTGAATAGAAATAGTACGTGACAAAACGCGTGGGATTGTGGGACCGTCTCAAAAGCTACATAAAAAGAATATTGGAGAGATTCAGAATCCAAAAATGTTCTTCTCAGGATGCTCCTATTCAAAAGGGAGACAAATTCAATCTAATGCAATGTCCGCAGAATGAACTAGAAAGAAAACATATGGAGGAAATGCCTTATACTTCAGCGGTAGGTAGTCTCATGTATGCACAGACCTGTACCAGATCGGACATCAGTTTTGTTGTTGGTATGCTGGGTAGATATCAAAGTAATCCTGGATTAGATCACTGGAAAGATGCAAAAAAAGTTACGAGGTACTTATAAGGTACCAAAGACTTATGCTCACATATAGAAGGTCTAAGAATCTCAAGGTCATTGGCTACTCGGATTCAGGCTTTGGTGGATGTGTTGACATCAGGAAGTCTACTTTTGGCAACTTGTTCCTTATGGCTAACGGAACAATTTCTTGGAAAAGCGCCAAATAGACTATCACTACAACATCCACTATGGAAGCAAAATCTGTGGCGTGCTATGAGGCCACTGTTCAAGGAATGTGGCTGCAGAACTTTATCTGAGGGCTTGGGATTGTTGACAGCATTGCTAGGTCGCTGAGAATTTATTGTGATAACACCGTAGCAGTTTTTTTCTCAAAGAACGATAAGTACTCCAATGGATCAAAACACATGGACCTGACGTACTTCGTGGTAAAAGAAGAGGTTCAGAAACAAAAGGTGTCTATTGAGTATATCAGCACTCAGCTCATGATAGCAGATCTGTTGACAAAAGGGTTACCTATAAAGACCTTCAAAGAACATGCCAATAGAATGGGTCTTGAACGTAACTCATCTTGATGTATTTGACGTTATTGATGTATTTTTTTTTGGACTACCTTATGTATTTACATGATATTTGACACTTGAGTACTCTTTATAGTGTTTCTGATATTTTATTCCTGTTTATCTTATTTTTATTTGTATACATTATGTGTGATTATTTATCATTAACATGAATAATCTTTGTATTAAGACACTCATTTGGACCATTATGAAATTTCTCACTTAAGGGTTATGCTAAGTGGGTCACTTATGTTGTAGTGGTGGAAGGGACCATGTCGGACAAGATGATGTGCAACTGCCATTGCTCGCATTTGTGGATTATTTAGCATTAATACTATGATGATAACTATATTATGATTATTTGAATGTGAATAATGTGCGCGCCTTATGCTTACTTTAGTTTTAAATTCAATGATGATGATGTGGACCAAGTGGGAGAATATAAGATTAATGGTCTCTTTGATGTGGCCCACATTCATTTTGAATTTGAAACTCAAGGGTCACATTCATATCTCTTGCATGTAATGGTTGAGAGACATAAGTGGATCAGTTACCCACTTTGATGGAGTGTGGGTTTAAGGCTTTGAAACTGCCATTTGGTCCTCCTTGCTTAGCACAGCTCTTTCTCAATCTGTCCATTACATTAGGCAAAACTGAGAGATATTAAGGAAAAGAAAAAGAAGAGAAATCCAGAGGCAATCTATACTTTGCTACTTCTCCTGGATCGTGTGTGTTGCAGTCTTTTTGCATTCAATTGTATGTGCCTTCTATCAAAGAGTAAAGCTGAACAGAGAAGGTTGATTCAAAGAAAACAAATGAGATAATATTTGCTAATGGATTCAGGTATGCACCATTTATATATTATGATGTTTATTTTCGCTTAATATTTATAATCATTATAAAACACCATCTAATTCGGATCTTGTGGACTAAAGACAGTAGATTAATTTTATATTTGTGTATTTTGTATAACAAGAGAATGTTATCCCATTAAGAAAAATATTCTATCACGATTTTCACTTTAGATGGGACAAATGGCAGAGTGATGAACGGGCGACGGGCGAGTGACACGCCTTGGCAGTGAACGACAACAGCTGAGGTTGGCCCCAAGTCCCCATTCAAACATCTTCCTCTCCCACATTTCAAAGCCATGGGAGAGAGGGAGAGCAGCAGCACCTACTTCAGGAGTTTCAGTTCTATTTTATTTGTTTACTGTCAGAACTTAATTTTAATTTATTTAAACACTGTTATATTTTTCTCCTTATATTTCATTAAGTAATTGAATGACATTTCATTTTTTTCTCACCTAGTTTTGTGAGCATTTAGTTTTAATTTTGTTTCATGAAGCATTTTCTTGATTTACATTTGGAAGTTGAATTAATTAACTTAATGTCATTTATCATGATGTTCGGCTAAGTTTCCCACTGAGGTGAGGGGTGATGTTTAATTATTGGTATTTTTAAATCAACAATTGTGATTTTGAATGCGGGTTTCGATTAATTGCATGGTTTGATTTATATTGATTTTTTTCACAAATCTATGTATTTTGCTTGACTTATTGTGATTTGGGGATACATTGAAATGCTTGAAAAATATGTATTTTTCTTTATTCATTGTGATTTACGGATACATTGGGTTCTTGGAGAATCCATTTAATATTGTGATAAATTTCGTGCTTTGTCCATATTTATATATTTCTCTTTATTTATTATGATTTTCTCTTTATTTATTATGATTTTCAGATACATTGAATGCTTGAGAAATCCCTGTGACATATGATAAATGCTTAATGATTTCTAAATGTCAATTAATTGAACAAATTATTTGACAAGTAATCATTGATTTAAATGTCAAATTATCCAGTTTGATAGAATAATTATTTGAAGCAAATCGAGACAAGTTGATGAAAAATAATCCTATGAGTTATTAAATAGATCCCCAAAACCTAAGTGGCTTTATTTAAATCAAAGCAAGCAATTTGATGTCCGACTCGGGCCTATTTCGTCTGGTAGCTCATAGGGATAAACGAAACGGATACAGTGCAAACACGACCCTTTTGATCATTTCTTCGCATGAACCTGCAGTATCTGTAATATTATTGAATCGTTTCATTCGCGAGGAGCTGGATGAGATGAAAGTAGATCGCTTTTTTTTTCATTCCCGAAGAAGTGCATATCTTACCCGCATCTTCGCCCAAGTGTATAGGAAGTTTCCAACTTTCTATTACGTGTCCATTGCATTAAGTGATTTATTAGATAATCGAAAACAGAGGATCTTAAGTACTATTTGAAATTCAGACGAACTACATGGCACCTACTCTTACTTTCCGGAGACACGCAAGAACCGATACTAGATCTCGCCGTTATACAGTTACCGCATGGAGAGTTAGCCGCACTCACCAATGATATAAATACTACTGTTGCTTTAGCTTTACTTACATTTCAAATTGCTTGCTTCGATTTAAATTATCCGGAGGATATCTTATATCACAAAGATGTACAATCAACTACGAGCTCTACGTCTAGAGGATCTGCGAATTCCTCCTACTTATGCCAATCCGTCAACTTTAAAAATCGTGAGGGTTCAAGTCCCTCTATTCCCAATAAAAGAAAAAGTCCATTTTACTCCCTAACCTATCTATCCCTGTCAAAAAGGGACTTTGCGTTTGTGGATGGAATCCCCCGAGAAGAGTTAGAATGACAGTTCCTACCCCTTGTGAGGTACCAAATAAATGACTACTGGAATCGGGGTTTTGGGCATCATGCCGCCTATTATCTATTAGAATTCGATTCTAGTAGATACAAAAAACTATCGATGCATTATTCACCATCTCATCTTCGCTCCACACCCGATGTGGAAACCAAATTTCACTTCTCACTCCTTAATCAGTATTGATATTACCTTCAGTCCTTGTACTGGATACGACCTCAGACTCACCAAATTTCACTTCTCACTGCTTAATCAGTATTCATATTACCTTCAGTCCTAGTACTGGATTCGACCTCATACTCACCAAGTAATGGAATTGGGTTTGTACTTTTAACTTACACACCATTCTGGCCCTTTTAAGGTTGTGACGTAGGGTTTGGCTTTTGGGACTGACCCATTACATGATATTAAACTAAAATTTTAAAGGGAAGCCTTTTTAGGTTTTTTTAAAATTATTTTTTTAATTTTAAAAGTATTTTTTCACTGGTATTGCTTTGACGGTTTAACAAAAAAAAAAAAGTTCAAACCCGCAAGTTTGACCAATTTTTTGTGGTTTCTGTATTGCAAGGTTTTTTTTATAAAATCAGCTCGTAATTGAACTGGTTGAGGTTGAACTGCAGGTTTAAATAAGGGGTTGAGTCGGTTTTTAAAACACTTCTTTTAAACACAAGAATGATTGTGTAATTAATTTCCTCATCAGTTTATCTCGACCAGATTATCTCGGAGTTTGCGTTTCAAACTTTGAAGGGGAATTTTTTTTTGAGGGACGTAGTAAATAAGTGATTTTCTTTTAAAAAGGATTGAGAGACCCTGGAGGGATTTTTTTTATATTTATGGTGGAAAATATAAAAACCGGGCCATCTACCCAATGGTCTCAAGGGAAGTTTGGGTTAAATAAAGTTTAACTGGGTTTAACCACAGCCAAACTTGGTCAAACACGTGCCGTCAATATAGTATTATAAATGACATTAAATTATTAATTAAGGTTAAATTTTCATTGAAAATATTCTTGTTAGAAATATGTACAAATAATTAATAAAAATAGGAAAAAAGATTTTAGAGTTAGATTATGAGTTAGAACGATTTCGTCCACCCTTATCATCATGTTATTATTTAAGAATTAGAGAGATTTGTAAAAATGATTAAAAATAAAAAATAAACTACAGTTTCTTGACTTACGGGTTAGAGAGAGTGTGTTGCCGAATCCTTTTTTTCAAAGAAAGGACCGTTTTGAAGGAAGGAGTCCTGCAAAAGACATCATTCAACCGGTAGATAAAAGAAAGGGTGACATGGCAGCCATGCCACTGCTGTGTCAACATGTAACCAAAATGTGAGAGACTTAGGAAATGAGTTCCCTAATGTGCTGCTAACATAACTTTTCCTCACTTTAAGATTTGTTTCTCCACTAGCATGAACACACTTCAAAACTATTAAGCAAAGCTGCAAAAGTCATCATTTATCAAGTAATCTTGAACCTAAAAAACGTCCTACATGATGATGACCATTTGAAGACACGTGTAAAAAAAGACAAATAAATTTATTTTTAAAGAAAAATATTGAAATCAAGAGTTCATAATAATTATCTTAAGATAAATATTGACGTCTGACATGTTTTATCATAAAACTCTATTTTGCCAACGAACCACTTTGTAGATATAGAGAATATTCGGTCACACTTTAATAATTCGTCTAATATTTAAAATGACAAATATCATTAAAACTTCTTTTTAATAAAAGGTGTGGTGGATGAAAAACAATCATACGTATCCAGTCTGTACACGCCTTCTATAATATTTTCATTACTAGACTTTCATTTTAATGATATGAATAAAAAAATTCTCATTTTATGTGCAAGTGAACTACCAAACTCTTAATATATCAATTTGAATTTTATGAAGTTTATATACTTATAGAACTTTAACACGAGTCTTGACCCTTTTTTTATATGTTATACATTTGTTGGTGAGTTTATACCTTAATAGTATTTTAAGATACAATTTTTATTTTTTCATAATTTTTAATATATAATAAAATTTCCAAACTTTAACTTCTCACCTTTTTACTTAGACATGTGATTGAAATATTAAATATTCAACATTCCAAAATCACCTCTACAGAAATCGAAAATTTTCACTGTTCTAATAAGTTGAATTACCACATAAAAAGCACATTCATTGACAATAATAATAATAATAATCATCACACATTCACCATTAGAGAAATTTAGTGGCTTTTATAATTTTTTGAGGGCCCAATTTGAGTTTCCAACACTGCATTCAAATAATCAATAGTGAAGTTTTCCATTTCAAAGGTAATAATTGTGTTCTTTACTTGAAAACAAGAAAAAAGGAGACATAGTTCCAAGCAAACTGAATTAGATGGTATAGTTATCTTCTTAAGAATCATCTTCCAAGCAATCTGAATGAAGGCAAACCCAAGCACCGATTCTTGTGAACCAATCGAGGAACAAAGAGCAAATTACAAATAAAAGCACACATCTCACACATAATCAAACCCATTAACTTATGCACTAACCTGAGATATAATATACAGAGAATGGTGGGAAAGAGTCAGGGTACAAATCCTACATCCTTGAAGTAGCCGTGCTCAAGCGCACTCCGCGCTGTAATTCTTCTACTTGGTTCCAAGCATAGCATCTTCTGGTGATGATATACACAAAGTGGAAATTATATACTGAGATTTTCAAAGAAAACATGCAGAATAAATTTATCTTACAATCGGAAGACAAGCAGTTAATAATTCTTTGGTGTAAGTATATGCTCCACACATCATGCCAGACTGCTCTATCCATGTCAAATAATCCAACAATTGGAGGATACATTGTGAGATTCTTTAATAATTTTATTGTTCTTTTGACATAAGACCAAAAAAGAAACACTATAAAAAGCTTTACAAAATAGGCACTTATGTCTTATAGCAAGATTGAGAGATTCATTTAATAAAAATAAAAGAAATAATAGCATAGGTGAAACATTTCAAAAAAATATCAGAAAACTAATGTAAAATTGTATTTTGAAAATCATATAGGTGTCATGGATCTTGTAAAATGTTGTTTCATCATTCTCATATCCATGTATCTACCTGTAACTGTATTTGGGCATAATAGCTTCTTTTATGGTTGGGTTATATGACAATGATGACAACTCATATTTCACTTTCCATACTGATGAATTATGTTTCTGACCATTTCTCATCTTGATAATGGCTTTTGATAAGGTTATCTAGTAGACTTTGTTGGGAATCAGAATAATTGCTCTCAAAAGGCAGGCAGCTCTCGGGAGTCAGAAACGATATTACACATCTACAGCCAGTTTTGTTGGCAGCAAATGTTAGAATCAGTGGTATTAAAATATCATAATGCTTGCACAAGAATCATAGAAATCAAGAAACTCCACAAAAGATCAAGACCCATAGATATAAACAGTCAACCCCCAATTCCACATCACATAAAAGAATAAAATACTTGAAAAGTTGCTTTGAAAAAGGTGATAACACCCATAGGATGTAGCCGAAATGGACACCAGCCATTGGTCCAAAAAATGGGTTCTAGGTTCTTTCTATTAGACCCGAGTTTACTGCATTGTGCTTTATAGAATTTTATGCAAATTTGGTTTCTGGGGCCCACAATAGACCTAATGGCTTCAATTCCCTCTCCAACTCAAGCCCCCATGAATTGCACAAGTACCTAATTGAGACTAATTAAAATTTAAAGTCCATCGACGTAACATGATGAATTTGCACTGTTAGATAAATGTGAAATTTTGAAGGTTTTAAAAAATATTATTTCCCTTGTCCAATCAATATGAAATTTTATAGGCATCGGGACTTATAAACGCACCGATCCATGTTGGCCCATAGTAGATCTAATAGATCCAATTCGCACCTCACCCCCACCTACCCTCGTCAATTGTATCCTTACCTAATTTGACACCAATTTGACTTTTAAAGCACATTAATCTAACCCGATGAATTTTCATCATTAGATAAATTTGCAATTCCCCCTCATACCCACCTAACCCCCATGAAAATGCACCCATACCTAATTTGTCACTAATTAAATTTTAAAGCCCGCTGACATAACCTGATGAATTTCTATTATTAGATAAATGTGAAATTTTGAGTCTTAAAAAATATTGCTTCCTTATCCAATCAAAATGAAAATTTATAGGCAACATATATAAGTTAAAGACTGAACAAACCAACAAAGATCATTTGTGCCTCGGTTTGCATGTGATCCTCTCTCTCTCTCTCTCTCTCTCTCTCTCTCTCTCCCTATATATATATATATATATATTTTTTTTTATTTCCCACTTTTCTCAGATCAACATTAGAGATGGTGATGAACTAGATGGGAAGATGCAGATAGATGAAGGGAGGGTGGCAAAGGAGAAAGTGGTGAGGCGGGTCTAGAGGGGGCATGAGAGAGAATCCATGTGGCAGAGATGGGGTTGAAAGCGAAGACACCGATGAGTGATGATTAGTTTTCAGAGAAATTGATGGATCAATGGAGAAGAAATTGATCGGTCGAAAGAGTGTTTTCTTCTCTCTTTTTTCAAACCAATGGCAGATCTATTGCCAACACTATTGTTGGCATGATAGAGCTTGAATGGTGAGATGGTGGATGAGAGAGAGGAAAGCAATAGAGTAGGAAGGAGAAGGAGGGGGGAGAGAGAGTAAAGGAGAGAGATCAAGAGAGCTGATAGGAGAGCAAGAAAATAACATTTTAAAGGCCTTGGTTTGAATATGGTAAAATTTAATCTTGATTGGATAGGAGAAACCATATTTTTTAAGGCCTTCAACATTTCACATTTATCTAGTGATGTCAATTAATCGGGTTAGATCCATAGGCTTGAAAAGTCAAATTGGTGTCAAATAGGGTGCATGTGCAAGGAGTATGTGGGTATGAGGAGATAACTGCATCCGTTAGGTCTACTATGGATTCCACAAACCAAAGCTTGCATGGAAGCCTCATGAGAATTGTTCTTAAGAGAGAATTGTTACACGTGTGTGTGTGTGTATATATATATATGCGCCTAGCACTTGAACCAAAGCTTTAATTCGGTGAATAAATGCCTAGCACTTGAATCATATGTTGCATAAAGAGTTTCATCAACTTCAAGACCTCAGACTTCTCAATTTTTAGCAAGAGGTCATCTTCATCATCGAAGCAAAGCCACCAATAACAACTTTTCAGCCGTTGCATGCAATTGAAATCTAGCAAGGCAATCAAATCCCTCTTGGAGAAGCCTTAATTCGATTTGGTAAATTGTGCAAGTTGAGATATTTGTAATGATGCATCCCAAGATGGAGGCATCAATCTTTGGGGATCTGAACAGGCAGACCATGGTGGAACTCAAGCAGGCTCTCAGACACCCCTTTCTTTGTGTGTTCAGAAAGATGGTGAAGCGGGTGTGGTTTTTCCACTACTTGGGTTTCTTTTTTGTGCCGACAGCTATCTTTCAAGTGAGGAAGGCTTGGATGTCTAGCCGGAGTAACAACAAACGAAAGACGACTAAGACATGCAGGATGGTCGACTACATGTTGTTTCATCGTTTCCCAACCTCTAGAGTAGGTAAAACATAGTGCAATGTTGGATCTACATTTCCCCAATATGACCCTTCTGCATAGCTTCTATTGTTGATCTCCTTTGCATAAACCCAAATGATTATCTTTCAAAAAATATAATAATAAACCCTTGTCATAATTGTTCTATGCTCGCTCCCAGCGTTTCATAGCATGGCTCATATGTTACTACCTCAATAATTGATATAGAAAGGGACCACAAATCCCCCCAATCTTTTGATTTTTTTTACTTAAGAGTTTGTTAACGACCTAATTAACTAGCTAGCCCCAAATTTACCCAACAAGACCCACTATATAGAGATGCCATCCAGTCATATGACACTATTTTTCTTCATCTTTGTGGAGGGAAATTTTACTTCTAACTGATATTTTTTTTGAGCGGTGACAGAGAAATACTTTTATTAAAACAGAACAAATACAAGACGGAGTACAAAAGGCCTAACTGATATTTTACTTCCATTTTTCCTTTTTTGGGATAACATGGGTATCCTCACCCCTCGTTGGAGGTGAGAATAATCCTACGAATACATTAGACCACCTGAAAATTTCCATATATCAAGTAAGTTTGGAAGCATGTATCAAACTCGAGATGTCTAGTCTAAAATCCTAAAAGCTCTAGCCAATCAATACATAATCCATATTTAATAGGTCTCTAAAATATTGTCATTCACTAGTACTTTTTTAATTTTCATCATTAATTAATACACATCTTATTTTACAAATATTTTCTGATTCTAAACAATGTGCTATCTTATAATGCGTTGCTGGAGACCTTTCCTTGTTGCATCCTTTAGTTCTTTTATTTGAATAAGATCATCATCATTCTAAAAAGAGGAAACAATTATAACTTTTGTGCATTTTATTGTGTGCAATTTCGCACATATTCAGCACAATAATTCTTTAGTTCTCAAACAGAACAAGAAATCCATGCTATGAACTTAGGATTTGCCAATAACTCAGCAATATTTCTAAAAAAGGAACAATAAATTCATGCATTCTAATGAAATTAAAGTTTTCTATGAACTTTGCAAATGGGGAAAAATTTCTTTCTTTCTAAATATAATGGAAACTCTTACCAGCGAAAAGGAAAAAAAGGACCTCCACAGGTATTAAAAAGTAAGAACAGTAACAGTTGAAAAAAATCCTCACATTATTTGGCAAATCAAAACACCAAATTTAAAGGAAATTTCAATTTTACCCTTATTTTTGAGAAAGAGGAAAAGAGAGAGGAGGGGAGTAAGGGCAAAATTGTAATTTCTTTTAAATTTGGCGCACCATGAGAAGAACTCAGGGTGCAAAAATCACTACCCATAAAACATTGTGATAAAGTAATAGTTATTGGTTGGTATATAATAAGAATTGATTTCATCATTTTACAAAATACAATTACAAGTTTTTTTTTTTGGAGTGAAAATACAATTACGAGTTTTGAATCTAACAAAACCAGCAAGAAAACAATATGGGCAAAAAACTCACAGATAGAAGATCGATTCCAGCAGGTTCAAGATCTGGGACTACAGTTGCGAGATCCTGCATTACCAAAGTAATAAATAAAAAATTATTGTAGAATCCTTAAAAATCACACCTCCCTTTGTTATTCTGTATATTACTATATTTATTCATCATATTATTAAAAAAAAATTGCAGCATGCCAGCTGGTAATTAAGGGCCTGTTTGTTTTCATTCAAGTGGGTGTGTAGAATACGCATCTGTATTAGGCACATAAACAAGATATAAGAGGTAAGCGATCTAGGTCTGAGTTGCACTGGAAGATAAAAAGAGAGAAAATGAAGTAATTGATGCACCAACTTCACATTAGCATTGGGCACGAAAAGCAGTAGAAGAGAAAGGGATGACAACGTGAGCCATTCACCTGCTTAAATGAAAATCAGAACAGGCCCTCAAAAATATGCAAATGCTGATACCTTACCTTAGGGGGCCACTTGGGAAAGGAATGCTTGAAGTCTGGTAACGATGACACTCCTGGCCAAGTTTCTTCAGTTGGTGTACCCACAATCCTGGATTTAAGTAAAGAAATCAGAAAATAAAATCTACCGAAATGAAAATTCATGAAGGTCGGTTGGTCATGCATATAATAAGATTGTATCACAAAATTAAAGCTTACATGCTAAAAAATGACCACTATACCTGAATATCTTGAATAACTCATCAATTTCAGAATCCCCAGGAAACAATGGTCTTTGATTGACCATTTCAGCAAAAATACATCCCACTGACCACACATCAACTGGAGTGGAGTAATGTCGTGATCCAAGGAGAATTTCTGGTGCCCTGTACCACAGAGTTACAACCTGGAAAAATGCTTGCAAGGTGTAGAAGTAAGATGATAAACATCAATATCAAATGAAAGGCAAAGCAAAAGGTCAAGCCCTAAAATACTCCAATATGCAAACGCACACTCCATTCAGATGCAAAAGTGCAGATTTTCATCATCCTCGTTAAAGCCTTATCCGATGTATCAATAAGTGCAAAATTATAAAACTAAATCTGCAATTTCCCCCCAAGAGACAGTTATGGAAAATCTTGAATGGCTCATATATTAGTACCGCTCAAAAAAAAATATATCATAAATTAGTAACAAGCCAACAGAAAGCAATTAAGCTACAAATAGTCATTAATGAGAGCACATTTTACCAACTATTGCTACAATGCATTGTAAACAAGAGCCAGTTCCAAAAGGGGGGGAAAATCAGAAGAAAAAATTGATCCAAATCCAACCAACGACACTAAAATTGTAGTCAAACCACCTAGTGAGGCCATTCTGCACACCTACAAGTGTGTATGAATGGTTGAGTAAAATGAGACTTAAGATGATAAGATGAATTGCACAAATTATAAATAAATAAAATATACCATCTTGACTTAATGATTAATTCTACTTCATGAGAGGCAACCAAATAAATGGCTAGAGACTGATCCAACCATTCAAATAATTTGCTCTTGATTCAATGCTCGTGATCATTAAATCACAATGAAATTTATGACATACATAATTAAAAAATGGATATACCAGATGGACTCTATCGATCATTTATCCAGAAACAAATGTAGGAATAGTAGGAATATACAATGTCAATGATTCTTCAGAAACATACCTCATGAGTAAATGTTCGGACAGGAATCCCAAATGCCCTTGCTAGTCCAAAATCTGCAAGCTTCAATGCATTAGTGCGCCGATCTATAAGTAGATTCTGAGGCTTCAAATCACGGTGGAGGACTCTATGTGAATGACAATAAGCGATACCCCGAAGGATCTGATATAAAAATGTCTGCAAAATGAGTAGAAAATTACTTCATCAACAGCAATGTTCGACAGAATAAACACAAAAAGCTTGGCTAGCTAGAAGGAAAGTAGAAGCCTATAAAACAGAACAGTAAGAAGAAACCAATGTTGCCTTCTGTAATGTGGATACAGGAATCACACACCATAGCTACAGCAAGGACACAGATTTTAGACAAAAGCAAAGTATCTGGTACATAACATGACACATGAACATTGCATACTTTGAAGTGAGATCCGAGTATCAAATGTTTCCGTCATAACCATCAAAGTTGCATGGGTATGAGTATGAGTGTTAAGTGTCTAACACGGGTACAAGGTGCTGAACACAGCAATTCAAAAAAAATAGGACACGTGAACACAAGACCGTATTTCGAATAAAATTAAATCCAAGTCCATTTTAAATGAAAAAAAGTGTGAAAATAACAACAATAGAAAATAATATACTAGTTTTACTCTAAACATTTAACTGACAAATATATTGATATTTTAATTAAGTTTTAACAGGGGAAAGGTGTTACAATGTTTTATTCATCTTAGAACAATGTTAAAAAACACTAAAATAACCCACTATAAATGTTAACAAGTGTCTAAAAGTGTCCGTCTACAAGAGTCCAACACAGGTTCGTCACATATTTTGAAGTGTTCGTGCAATATATAACCATTTTGTCATTTAAGGATTAGTCATTATAAAGTGGCAAGTTTTGGCAAAAAAACAAGCAATTGAAGACCACAACAATGTATTTTTTCTCTTTCCTTTTTCCTCTTTTTTAGTGAATAGAAACTATAACCATCAATTACCATATATTACTAAAGCAGCCCCCATAATGGTTTACAAAGACTAGAATATAATAGTTAAAACAACAGTACATGAAAGATATATCAATCCACATCTACAGTTTGAGAGTAAGGAAGACCCAATCAAAACTGAAGACTACTTAGTTTCTGAATGTAAACAAGATTAGGAAAAGGTGGCTAATGTGAAGAGAAACAAGTTGAGTCTTATGTAATTTTGAAACCCATGTGGTATCGAGTTTAATGTAGGGATAGAAGGATGACAATATGACGTTGAGTACATATGGCTGAAATATATCCATATAAAATGTCTATAGTCCAATGTTGTCAAACTCGAATCGTTTCGTAAATCGGTCTAAGGGTGTAACTCGTGAATCATAAATCGTAGAATCGTAAGAGTTATAACATTCTTGTATTTTTTTTGCTATAGTTATTATTTATACTACAATTACATATAAAATGATATAGAATAATAAGATGCTTTGTTCAATTCCTCATAATATATAACTATTTATACCATAATTGAATAGTATGTATTTTAGATAGATAATTTAGAAAAATTATTTGTTAAATGTAATTATAAAATTTAATTTCAATTGAATAAAATTGCCATTAAGATGATAATAATATGAGCTATAAAAGAAATGTCTACGTATCTTTTAAGATTTATAATATTAAAGTATATACTATAATGTATACCAAGGTTGTCAAACTCAAAAATAGTTAGTGTACTATTTTAAATAATAACTATTTAATTGAGATGGCTTTTTGCCACCATCTGGAGCCTTGGTTGGAACGTAACAACAGGATTTTCAAAGGTATTATCGAGTCCAGTACAGCAGTTGCTAGATGAAGTCTCACCAAGTGTGCTTCGTGGGCAGTCTCCCTCCTCGAATTAACGAATATCTACATGTCAGATATCTTGCGTGCATGGAAAGAAGTTGTTGATCTCGCTTGAACTTAAAATGATCTTTATTCTGGTTTTTGGTACCCATGCAGGCTCTTTTCTTTATCAATTACCTGTACTAGTGGTTTTTTTTTTTTCTTTCTTTTTTTCTTTTTTATGTATTAGCACCGCTGGTGCCATTTATATATTAATATATGAACTATTTCAAAAAAAAAAAAATAATTGAGATGTGTACTATTTTAAATAATAATTGTGTTAAAATAGTTAGCTTAATATTTTGAATAACAACTGTTTAATTGACACAAATCAATAGAATTTAAAATTTTAAATAATCTTTAATAACATCTACCAAATAATTTTTTTAAATAGATACAAAATATTAAAAATAAAAATTAAAAAAAAAAAAGATGTTTTAAAACATAAAATAATGATAAAAAATTAAATATAAAATATAAAAATAGTGTCCGAATATAAAAAGAGTATGAGAGTACACGTGCGAAGACTCTCATACTCGAAACTGACACTTTCCTGAGGAGACTTAAGACTATTAACGAAAGAGAGAGGGTGGTGGAGGCAGAAACACAGGACTTAGACTATATTTTATTACCGATGGAAAGAAAGAAAGCCCTAAACGAAAGAGAGAGGCTGGTGGAGGCAGAAACACAGGAGAAAGAATCGACAGAGAAGAAGAAGAAAGTAGAGGAAAAGACCAAAAAAGAAGGCTCTTGGTATGTTTTTCTTCCGTACTTCCTCCCCTTCCTCTCATTTTTCTTCTTCGTTTATTCTTTCTCATTTTCCCTTTTTTTTTCCCCAAAGCTCGCACGACTCATGGCATTTCCCGATTTAACAAGTGAGCTGACTCGCTAGACCATCCAAGTCGAGTCAACTCATACGAGTTAACTCGGAACTCAGATGATTTTAACAACACTGCTATTGTCATTTCAAGGGATGATCAGTTGATAAAAGGGCTACATACATTTCAACATGGCCTCAAAACCTAATCCATGTTGCATCCCACTCGAAGGAATACCATCAAAGTAACAGATCACTGATCCAATGTACATATCCAAATATACAAAACAAGTAGGCAAACACATGTATATTATTCAATATAGTATAAGGTGCACTTCATATGATCAAAAGACTGCATTAAGTGCTATCACGAAGATTTTCAAGTTTGCTTTCCAATGCAAAAAGAAATCACATGATTCGAGTTAAGATGAGAAGATATGACTGGACTGTCCAAATGAACATGCATCAACTTTATGATCATCTCGGGCCCACATTTTGAGCCGAAAGTAACCCAAACCAAACACAATTGCATAAGCATTCGAGTCACCTTTCCTACACCAAAGTCTCTGAATTCAGAGTCAAAATAAAAAAATAATGATTATAAGAAACCAAGGCTGCGTGGCAGAAACTTAGAGGATCATAAATGGAAACATGCAATTGAAACCCCGAATTGACCACATAAAAATCCTAAGCTCCATGCTCTGCAATCTCTTTACTTTATCCATGTATAAGAAGACAATTTAGAATGACCGTTAGATGAATCTTGATCGTTCACTCATTGACTAGTTGAGATTTACTTCCATCTTGGCGAGAAGGAAAAAAGTATAAACTCGTCCAAAAAACTCTTATAAAAGACAGAAATTTTAAGATATAATTTGGTAAATATAAAAGATTTGAGTCATCCTTAATATATTAGTAAGGAAAAATAGGGAAATTCGTGTAAAAATAGACTAAAATAGAAGAACTTTTAATACTAGACTTTGTTGGTTGGAAGGGTTTGATCTAACCTTATCATATTATTATCTAAAAATATAAAAATTCATAAAAATGGAAAAAAAAATTATGATTAAATTTTGTGACTTTCAAGTCACTTTACTTTATCTATACATAAAAGAGAGTTCAAATCGACCAATAAATGAATCTTCACCATTTTGTTCATAGATCAGTTGTGATTGCTTCCATAATGGCAAGAAAAAAAAATAAGAACTTGTCCAAACAATAGGTAAAATAGAAAAAAATTGTAAGATTTGATTTAGTAAATTTGGCATAGGGAAATTTGTATAAAAAACATATTCAAAATAGGAAAAGAGAATTCAAAGTTAGAATTGGTGGGATGAACAGATTTGGCCAATATTATTATCTAAAAATAAAGGAAATTTATGCAAAAATATAAAAATAGAACAAGGAATTTTATGATTAAATTTGGTGAGTTTCAATAGTTTAGGCTACATTTTTTTATGTTAGCATCTAAAAATAGAAAATTTATGCAAAAAAATTATTAAGTGGAGAAGGAACTATCTGCCATCAATTTTTGACCAATGTCACTCAAAAGTACAGTGCTCATGCTCCTCCCTCCCTCCCTCCCTCAATTTATGCAAAAATATTAATAGAAAAAGGCATTTTATGATGAAATTTGGTGAGTTTCAATAGTTTAGCCTACATTTTTTAAGTTAGCATCTAAAAATAGAAAATTTATGCAAAAAAATTATGAAGTGAAGAAAGAATTATCTACCATCAATCTTTGTCCAATGTCACTCGCATGAAGTACGTGCTCCTCTCTCTCTCGCCCTGTGATGAACCTGTAACACCGCCACGTCACGATCCGACACGTGACGAGCGCGTGAGATTTTTTTTTCACATCTCCAACTCTAATCACAATCTCAAAGGGGTTCCCTATCACATACAAGGGGAAACCTACTATTTCTAATTTCTTTCGACACTTGGGACTTTCTACCGAAAATCTAATAGAGCTACCCCTAAAAGTGGGACATTTGGAAAATTTCATTTCCCTCTATCTTTAATCCATCTCATCTCATCAAATCCCACTAAATTAAAATTACAATCAAACATCATCACATGCATCAAAAATACTCTGCCCAACACTATCAGAGTTTAAAATAAATGATCCACAGTCTGAACACAACCCACAACTTTAAAACATAAAGCCCATTACAATAATGTCTCAAATTTTAAAACAATCCCAAGAAAAGCTTCTCAAAGCAAGGGAAAATAACGAAAGCCTATAAGGATCATGAGTTCCACCTCCTATGCGATCTCTTGGAGTTCCTCGAACACCTCTTCAGCTCTCTCTCTCTCTCTCTCCCTCTCTTAGTATTGGCGCTTGCGCACTTATATGTTCAAGCTTGACTGAATTTTAAATAGGCTTCACATGCATCAAAAATACTCCGCCCAACACTATCAGAGTTTAAAATAAATGATCCATAGTCTGAACACAACCCACAACTTTAAAACATAAAGCCCATTACAATAATGTCTCAAATTTCTAAAACAATCCCAAGATCTCAAAGCAAGGGAAAATAACGAAAGCCTATAAGGATCATGAGTTCCACCTCCCATGCGATCTCTTGGAGTTCCTTGAACTCCTCTTTAGCTCTCTCTCTCTCTCTCTCTCTCTCTCTCTCTCATAGTATTTGGGCTTGCGCACTTATATGTTCAAGCTTGACTGAATTTTAAATAGGCTTCATTTCAATACCCAAAGCCTCAGCCCAATTAGTATTACAGCAATTCTATAAGACAACAATTAGACCGGCAATGCCACATGGTGTTAAAAGATGGCAAATTTTTTTAAAAAAAAAGGTAGAAAAAGTAAAAGTAACAAAGATGCATATGCTAAGATGGATTTTTTGAGGAACATTAAAAGATTGTATTAAAAATGAATGCATCAAAAAAACCTTCGAAGTAGTGAATGAAAAGGTGAGTAATGTCATTTAAGATGACTTAGTCATTTGCGTAGATGACAAAAAACAACCCCAATATGGAGAAAGTTCACATATGAAAGGCACTAAGATAAGGAAGAGGCCTTTAAACTCATGGATTGGATGGGATAAAGGACATGATAAAACGTGGACCGATGAAGAATGTCAAGTGGAAATATAGCACTAGTAAAAAGTTCACCCACATGGATAAGAAAAGGGCTATTGCTGATGATCATGTGGGTTCAAAAGAAGGTGATGCTGTCAAGGTTCTAAAAGAACGCTTGTTTGCATAGTGAGCCAGATTCACAACAAACTGAAGCGCCAATAATAAAAGCACATGTTCCAATCACAATATCTCAATAAAGAGAATTTTATAAATAGTTATCAAACCCACCATGCTCTATGGAACGAAGTGTTGGTCAATGAAGGAACGACAAAATAAGGAAAGTTAGGATTACAGAGATGCGTATACCACGTTGGATGAGTGGACTGACCCTAAAAGATTGTAAGATAGAGTTAGAAATGATTGCATTAAGATAGTTTAAAAATAGCCCCAATAGAAGACAAGTTGAGAGAAACCCATTTGAAGTGGTTTAGTCATGTTAGTAGAAAACCAAACACCACCCCAATGCGTAGACTTGAGAGGCTACAGATGTATCTCTATCATTAAGTTTTTAGATCGAGGACTTCTTCCATACACCATTGCTTACTACAGTTTTCAGTTTCTTCAGACCTTTGTTAGGGAAGAGAGCCAATTAGATGGCTCCTTTTAAAATTCAATCAACTAAAGTACACATTGTTGTTGTACTTTTGGACGTACACAAGAAATTCTCTTCAAGATCTGCAGGTACATGTCAATAGTGTCTCTATAATCTATTACATACTTCCAAAAACCTAGGCCTTTGGAATTGAAACCCAATGTCCCACATACTTGAGTCTACCATGTGACCTGTTTTTTTTTTTTTTCTTGATCAAGGTTGAGTTCAGTTAACCTGCATTGGAGGTCATGTCTCAAGGTTCGAGCATATGATATACAAGTTGCGGGGGACCACCTATGATGCTAGTTACTTTACAAGTGAACCAGGTAAATACAGTGGGTTACATGTGATTGAGAGATATTCTTCATCCCATGTCGCACCCCACTCATAATATCAAGTGATTAGATGCTGTGTGTACAATGTGCCAATATCTGTATTCTTTAGTTTAATAAATGAATACCCATACCATATTCTCATCTTGTTGATGTCTATATTCATATCTAGGAATCAAACCTACAGCTGCTATTGCATAACTTTTCTTCCCAAGATTCAACTGTAGCTCTTTTGGGAAGCCAATAACAGGGTTTTAATCAAAATTGATTGAAATGATTTCTGGTCCTAAAAGTCCATGTGCTCTACTGTGACAAATCATCAGCAGCCATGTTCTAGCATGTACTTTTATTCTGATGACCTGATGAATGATGACAAACTAAATGTAAAGATTCACCATTGTGATCTCAAACCTTTAACATGCTATGAAAGGTTTAACAAACATTTTTAGAAGGTATAATTTGATACTGTTCAACTCATATGCAATTGGCTCACAAGAAAGGCTAAGGTGGGGAATATTTATCATCATCATCATAAAGGATCGGGAAGAATCACCAGGTAATAATAACTGAAGCCTTATGCCATCTACTATGTGTGTCTCTCAGTCTGACTGTGTGTAGAGGGGACAAGAATAGAGAATACAAATCAACTGCCCATTCAAATATGAATGAATCCTACATGGAAGGAAAGACCTCACCTACTTTTATTACACGTGAATCCTTAGCAAGCTCTGGACAAGAATCCATGTGCTTCTTCAAGTCCAAATCCAGATATTCAAACACTAAATAAAGCCTTTTATCATTGTGGACAACATCTTGCAACCTGTTATTTAAGAAACTATAAGAAAATACTGTCCACCAAAGTATGCCTTAAGATGATAAGATACTAATCTACTGACAAATATAATAAAAGGAAAAGACTGATTGATGCAAAATTATAAATAAACTTCTAGATCATGATTTAAAAAAAAAAAAAAAAACTCTGTAAAGAAAAAACGTCCAAAGCACAAATCATTGATTTAAGCACATGTCCAGTCGAAGACTATTGGGAAAAGGAAGAAATAAAATTCACCTAGATCTTTTTCTTCTGAAGGCATTAATGAGAGTGCAGACAAAGTTACAGTTACAATTGTCACAAATACTGCCGGTATTTTTGTCTATAATATCGTGTATTACTGGATTTTTAACAGCTTTTTTAATTAAAGTAGTCCAAAATCTCACAGGTTACCCTTGTTCCCACTTTCCCCTTCCATATTCGCATGCAGAAGGTCGCTCTTTCCCCGTTTCCCTTTTCTTTCTCTTCTCTCTCTTCCTCTTCCTCTTCTGCTATTTTGCACTTCTGCCGACTTGAAAGGCACCTCTCGTTCTTTCCCTTTCTCTATTCCTCTTCCTCTTCTGCTGTTTGCACTTCTGCCGACTTGAAAGGCACCTCTCATTCTTTCCCTTTTCTCTCTCTTCCTCTTCTGCTGTTCCAAGATGCGCAAAGGCACAGATCTTTTCCTCATCTGTCAAGTGCCACCACTATCTCATCCATCGAGTGCCGCCACCCAGCTTCCTTTTTCTACCAGTATCTTGTTTTCTCTTTTCTTCCCTTTCTTCTCTTCTCTATTTTTTTCCCCTTCTCTTCTCTTTTCTTCTCTCCTCTCCTCTTCTTCAATCTAAAATGCTCAACCCTTCTTTTTCTTCTTCTCCCACAGATACTTTTCTCTTAACTTCTCTTTTTTCATCATTTCAAATCACAAAACCCTTAACTCTTTCTCTTCTCTTTTTAATTTAGAATGCTAAACTCTTCATCTTCTCCCATTGATTTTTTCCTTTCTTATCTTCTCCTTTTTTTCATTAATACAAATCACAAAACCCTAAACCCTTTCTATTCTCTTCTTTTCTCAACTCAGCATCTCTAGGCATCTTTCTCTGATTCACAACTTTTTTATTTAATTTGCTACTGCTATCCATCCTGAAACAGGGTACTGAACTACTGATAGTAATCGATGTATCACCATCTTGTGATGCCTCTCTAGCTAACCTTAAGTTCTTGAAATTTCATAATTTTGAGGTATGTTTTTTATTTTTTAACCATTTATTTTAAGAAATTACCTGTTGTGAATCGATTTATTATAAATTGGATGACATTTGTATTGTTGTCATTATTTTTTCTAAAATTTTATTGATGATTATTTCAAGGTTATATTATTTAGTATATTTTATTATTTTTTAAATACTTATATTTTCTATAATATTTTCCCTTTAATTTCCTGGTAAAAACCAATTTGAAAATATCTCAAATTACCGGTTGCCATTAATATCCCAAGAACGGTATTTGTGACATTGGACTTACAAAGAGCTTCCTATAGAGGTTGTCCATTGGATGGCTTTGACTCTAGAAAATAGGGGGAAAAGGCAACAGCAGGGCTAATGGTTTTATAGGGGAATGATTTTGCATTCTCTTTTTTCTTCATATGAGCATATGGAGTCTTTTATTTGCTAAAGAATGTTACCTCAAAAAGGAAATAGTGTTCACAATTGTTGCCTATCCATCCATTTGGTTTTGTCACAACAAAGATGATACCTAACCAAAAAGACGCCTTTGAGTAGAGTATTAAACAAATCTCTTCCAACTATGAGTTCCTAGAGTAGACAAGATCACAACTCCTAAATTACCTCCTAGTGTCCATATATTTCGCTGCATAAGAAACAGCCCATCTTCAAGAAATAGCATCCACATATCAACTTGCATGTCCTCAAAGAACCCTTTCAATCAAAGAGGGATGTAAGTTTAGCCACTAATGTTTACTAACGAAAGAAAACTTATCTCTAAAACATATATTTTCTAACTTCTCGAGTGGAAAATCGATGATTGAGTGCCCACCATACCTTGTCATCCTTTACAATGCCTTTTAGATAACATTTTTATATATGGAAGAAGTATGGTTTATGATAGGGTTAATTGGAAGAAGAACTCATGAAGCTGACCCCAGATAGATAGAATTACTTGCTGATGATGATTTTATATCTGGAAGAAACTATCATTTATTCCAAATCAAACTTTGAAATAATAGCACTCTATCAAATAAGAAATAGAAAAAGTTATATTAGCATATATAAATATTAAGATATTGACTCACTACCAAAGTTGCAAAACTATGTTACAAGGGTAACCTGACTATGTTGCTATGCTGCATTTCCTTCAAGAGGGAGATTTCTCTAATGGCGGTACTTGGGACTCCCTCATCTTCCTGTTCCAAACGGATCTTCTTAAGCGCTATTGTTTCATTTGTTACTCGGTCACGAGCCTTGTAAACGACACCATAAGTCCCTTCTCCAATCTTCTCAACTTTCTCATACTGCCAAAGTTGCAAATGTTACTTCCAAATTGAACCCAGCCAAGCCTCACAAAACATATGAAATATAAACCAAAAACATTTAAATCGATAAAAGAAAAGATTCAAATATCTACCTGGTCCATTCAATCCAAATAGGATTATCTCCGTGAAGCAATCCAAAAATCTAGGTGCAGCCATTAAAAAATAGTATCAATACTATTTCCAATAAATATTTAAAGATAAATATATTCATCAAGTACAGAAATTATCAATCAAATATAAATAAGGTAGTCATTGCAATCACGAAGAAAAAAAATTAAGCAGAAACCAGAAAATAAAGAAGGTACATCCAACAATCAGGCAAACAAATAACACTGCAGATGAAACTCCAGATAAAAGAGTGAAGCAAACACAAATAAAGTATACACTAGCAAGAAGAAACAAAAAAAATCGACACGAATCCAAAAAAAGGGAAAAAAAAAATGCTAATACATCGAACCTAAGAAGATGAGGGAATGCCTCAATAGACAAGATCAGAAAAAACCCAATACAGGAGGGTTACAAATAGAAAGTACTAGGAGAAGGGAAGACCATTGAAGACTTAAACTGAGATGGTAATAAAGACATTGTAGATTGTGGAGTGAGAGAGACTTTTTTTATATGGTCAAATGAAAAAGTCAACAGATAAGCAGGATTTTGGGGGGAGCGAGGTGGGGCATGGATGATGATGATTCATTCTAAGAGAATAGGGGGGCTATTAAAGACACAAATTGACAAGGTAAAACATGACATGATGGATAGTCAAGTAACTGATATACAAATTTTATGTAGTGAAGCGAAAACACAGATATTCCAAAAGCTAACCCAGATAGATGGGGAAAATGTATGAAATGATGTACTGATTTGTGGTAAGAGAAATGGAAGGCCAATTTTAGACTCACATTAAGTTGGTGAGAAAGGACATGATAGATTATGATTGATTGTGGAGAGCCAAAGAGTACAATTTTATATGAAGTAGAAACATAGATAGAACATAGATGTGAGAGATGTCTAAAATGACGATGACAATGATTTGCCCAAACATTCTACATATTAAAGAGAAAAAAGAATAAACAAGTAAAGAAAATCTGAAAAAAGAAAAGAATAACTGACAGGAAAAATGGAAATCAACCAACACAAAGAACAGAAAATGAAAAATGTCAATTCACACATGCACACACAGAGAAGCAGATAATTTTCATCCAAACATAACACAAGGACACCAAAATAACTACAAGAATCTGACACATTGTACTAACATACACATTAAGAACGATCTGTATGCTAGCAGAAAACCTGTGCATCAAAATCGGAACGGAATCGTCAAGTCAAGCTCCGGAAATAAAATCGTATGAGCAAAAGTAACAAAATCAACACAACTTCAATCAGAACTCCGAGAAATCACAAAAAGAGGGCAAGAAATCATATGAACATGGAAAAACACTAAAAAATAAAGGATCTTCACCCGAGAAAAGTACAATTAAAAGATGAAATGCAGAAACGAAACAACAGAAGCGCGAATCGACTACAAAACATCGGAAATCGGGAAATGGAAAAAATCAGGGACAGTTAAATCGAGATTAACAGACCTTCGAATCTAGGGTGCGGTGAAGAAGAGAGAGAGAGAGAGAGATTTCCTTCTCTCTCGCTCTAGTATGCTTTAATGTTCTATCGCCTCTCCTCTGCTTGCTCTTACGTTGCAGCTGAAGGAGAGAGTAGAGGATTGTCATAAATATAGGGGTTTTAAGAGGTGATTAGAGACCTAATTAGAATCAGTAGTAATTACCGCCGTCATTAATTATCCAACCGCGAAAACGCGAGATTTCACGTAATTGACGGAAATACCCTTATAGACTTTGCTGTTGTCGTATGGATTTTAAGGATTTTCTTGTCTTGGGTGAGTTATCTCGTGAAAATGTATTTATAATTTTTTAGGAATATCTTTTCTGATTTCTATAGGAAGGAAATTTCTCCTGCTTTATAAATGCGACTCTAAATGCTTCAATTTTTTAAATTTATGCAAAGAAATATAGAAAATATATTTTTAGAAAAATCAAAATTTAAAAAATGCAAAAAATATGTACACTTAGCAACTATATCTTAATTGAGTTGGAGGAGTGGACAATAAATATTGTTCACATTTTTTTACTGCATATGCTTTGCATGTGGGTTATCACTGAATTAAAAATAGTAAATTAATTTTACATCTATTTAGATGGATTAAACAAGTGTCCTTAATAATCATAAGATTTTGAAAAAAAAAAATACCATTAACTCATTCTTTTATCATCTATATTTGAGATGAAATTATATATCTAAAGAAATTTTGTTTCATACAAATGAAAATCATTGAGATATCATTATTCATTAATAGAAATAGTGGATTAAATTGTTTTTCTATGTCTCAATATTAACTTCAATTTAAAAAAATAATCTTAATGTTTCCTTGATTTAAACAACTACAATGTTTAATTTTCAAAGAGTTTTAAATGATTAGTCCTTAACTTGTAAGACAATATTAGCCAATATAATCTCAATACTAAAACAAAACAAAAAAAAACCTTAAATAAGAATATCAATTTTTGTATGTATAATATGTTAGCCAAGCATGAAGGGAAAAAAAGAGTAGATTACATGATCTATAGACTCTTGTTCATAAATATGGTTGTATGTGTAAATTGTTAATCTATGTCTATAAATTCACCAACAAGTGAATAGCAAAAGTTTTCAAAATCATTAATCTCATAAAGAGATCAAATTTCAACTTAAGGTCCAATTCATTTATTAAACACAAAATTATTCTATTAGCCATGAAATTGAAACCAATCTTGTCATATCAACTTCCTTGATGATATATGAAGCCCATGATATGTCATCATTGTCTTTTATCACCATAAAACAAGTTCAAATTTGATAAAATATGTTATAACTTGATGAAATCATCAAATATGTATATTCCATGTGCCTCTTCCATGCATCATAAAAAGTTCTCTAAGATCTTTGCATGTATTGCTAAGAAGTGTCAAGACTCACTTAGCCTAGACAAGTAAGTTTGTAATTTACAAGAAGGGCAATTTAAATAAATGCAATGACTATTAAAAATCTAATAGTTGTCTTATATGGATTTTCGAATTGTCTCAAAATAGTTGTCTCACTTATATTGGAGTAGTATAAAGTGTGTTTAAAATAAATGCGATCACATAGAGTGCTAGTTTTATATAGAGAGTTTCTTAAAAGATACAAATGTTTCAAATGAGAGAACTAAAATGAGTCGCAGAGAGTATAAAACAACCTGTAAGCATATAAAATATTAGCCTTATGCTTTGGAATCAACTAGTGGCATAAATTATAGAAAGGAAATCAATCATTATAATCCAATAAAAATAATGCATTTTAGGAAAAAGTAAAGGATGAATTAGAGCAAGTTATTTCTCAAATAAACTATAAAAGGTCGTAAAGAGGAAGGTAAAAATAAATCCATCAAAATGAATTGATATTTGGTTGCATGGGTTACACCTCTTTTTTTTTTTTCAATTTTAGTGAAATAAATTAAAAATTAATTGTATATATTGAAAGTGTGTTTCATTTACTACAAATGAATCAAAGTTTAGCACCGGTCGTACATTTTCAATATACACTAAAATAACAATCTATATATATGGACCAGGGCCGGATGGACACAAGTTAAGGTATAAGGCAAAAAGTCTAAATGAGGCATTCTTAGTATTTAACATATTATTATAAGTAATATTTAATTAAAATTTTAATTATATATAATAACAAGAATTTATCTAAAATTCATATAGATCTCTGGTTCAATTATCCAGCTAAGCCCAAACTAAAAATGATTTCTTCATTTATATTTTGTCATTGAGTTTAGATTGGAAACTATTTATATTCTCATTCTCCTTGAAGAGAATGATGATTTACAATCATTTTTCTTCAATTTTTTTCTTCAATTCTTCATCCATTCGACTGTATTGTGTGTAGGACATTTCAAATAATATCTTTTTTTTTTAGCAGTCATAAGAAGAAATTCATTAAAAAAGGGAGAAGATTTAAAACAAAGAGAGGGTCTAAAAGAATTAGACCAAAGAGAAAGGGAAATAAAAAAGACAAGAACAACATAGAGGATCAAATAATAAATATGCCCGCCCAAATATTGTCAACTCCCAATTTGGCGAAGTAGTCCGCCACACTATTTGTTGATCGCCTGACTTTAGCAAAAAATACTCCCATATCGGCTGGCAACACTCTCACCTCCCTGGCAGTGATTAATCTCCAAGGTGGACGTTAATGTGATTTTAAATTACTCGCAAGCGTACGAACCAGTTTATAATATAGAGTATGAGTGCGAGGTTGTACCCAAGGGAAACCGATAAAATATATGTATGAAATAGAAAATGGCACTATTAAAATAATGTGATTTAATAAAATAATTTTCTAAAACTTATAGTTATAATCTTAATTTAGCTCATTAATTAATCGATTAGTAGTTAACAATAAATTTTGATTAAAAGAATGGAGTAAATTTAAATGACTTAAATTTAATTTAAAATATAAATTTAAGAGACAAATAAAATGTTTCTAACCTAGTTAAATTGTTTTGAATTTTGAGAAAGAATAAAATAAATCAAGAATAATAAATAAATTGTTTACATAATTTACAATGGAATCGGGTCAAACATCGAAGCGGCATGTTATTCGATTGAAAAACAAAAACATGGCCTAGACCATGAAATATTCTGGAATTATTAAATATAATTCCAAGTTTATTATTTAATAAAATTCTAATTAGAATAATTATGTCTTCCATTAAATCGAAATTTTCAAATCAAGCCTTAGGCTTGAGCGAGATTTAAACTTGCATTTTCCAGATCTAAAACAAACCGTTCTTAAAAAGAATCTTAGACTGGAAAATTGGTCAAGTCCCACTGATCCTAAAAGGGGTCCACTTTTCCTTGAAAAATTCTAAAATTAATTTGTTTCATAAAGTTCTTAAAAAAAATTAAATAAAAATTAAAAAGCATCATTATTAAATATTTAATAATTGGGAATAGCATACATCTAAACAAACCGCCATGAATTTTATTTAAAAATTCGGAAATGAAATACAATTCTTTTGGACTTTACATAAAAAATAAAAAAATAAAATAACTTACAAGAAATTATTTATTTTCCTCTGTCTTTCATCATCCAACTTCAGTCCCTTCGATGTCTTGCCCAATTCAACCTTCAATGGACCCAAACACTTGAATTTATAGGAGAGAAGGGATGAGATAAGAGTCCCTTCAAACTCAGTCGGGATAAGACCATGTAACTTCAAATTCAGCCGGCCTTTTGTTTCCCTTATCTCAGTGAGCAGAACCCAGCATCGGCTACTCTTATCTATCTCTTTTCCTTTGCTGCTAACTGTCAGATGCCCCTTTCTTCATCTATCGTCCTTATCTCTTGATCGGCTAACCCTCATTTTTCCTTCTTTATCTTCTTTTTGAAATCTCCTTGAAACCCAGCTGCTTATCTCTTCCTGCCGATATCATCCTTATCAGATTCCCAGCTGCCAGCTGCTACATGGTAGTTTCCTTCTCTTTCTTCCCAGCTACTCGGCAGCTGCTACATTTCACTTCTCTGCTTGCTGCCCACCTTCTTCCTTTGATTCAAAATCTTCCTTATCTTATCTTCTTAGCTCTATCTGGCAGCTCTCATCCAAATCTTATCTTCTTATTTTCAAATTCTCAACTGCTACAGGGCAGCTGCTTCTTTGCCGTCTGTCTCTATCTTCTCTATCTTTTAAACCCAGCTCTGCTCTACCTTATCCTTCTTTTCTCCTTATCCCTATCTATCTTCCTGTTCCCAACTGCTATCGGTTCA
This sequence comes from Chimonanthus salicifolius, assembly GCA_013350335.1. Classification (NCBI taxonomy): domain Eukaryota; kingdom Viridiplantae; phylum Streptophyta; class Magnoliopsida; order Laurales; family Calycanthaceae; genus Chimonanthus; species Chimonanthus salicifolius. The sequence continues at coordinate 32,608,698 of CM023539.1, forward strand.
GCTCTATTCCTTATCTCTTCCTTATCTCTTCCCAACTGCCTCCTTCAGTGCTTTGTTCATGCCTCTGCTCGGACTGCTGCTATGTTCACTGTGCGCCGCTTCTTCTCATTTCTAATTGCTGTCTCTGCTTTAGCCTGCTGTTGTTCATTAATGCACTCGGTTGCTGCTGGTCGGCACCTGATCCAGTGGTCGTGCTGTCGGTTGCCGCTGCTGTTGCTCTGCCTCTGCTCTCTACTCTCTTCAGCTGGCTGCTCTATACCTCTCCTTTCTCTGCTTCGGTTGCTGTTGCTCATGTGGGCAGCAGACTGATGCTGCTGCCGCTGGCTTCAACTGCTCCATCTTTTCTCACCTGGCTGCCCTTCTTCCTTGGGCGCTGCTGCTGCTTTCATTCACTGTTCGGCTTAGTGACTGCCGCGGTGCATGACTGCCGTGCATCTCAGCTGGCTGCCTCCTTCACTGTTTCTTCTATCGGCCTTCTCTGTTTCTCCCATAAGTCCTGCGACCAGATAAAGAAAAAACATAGAAAAGAAATGGAAATGGAAATAGAAATAGAAATGGTAATAGTTTCTTTAGGCTTTCCTTTAGGTGCCGGGCACCTCGATCGACAGTAAATGAGAAGGGTTGGTAGATGAGACTCAACTTTCACTCGAAATTGGAAAATGAAATATTAATTACATGAGTGTAGAAAGTTGCAGGTTCTGAAACCCAACTGGTTTAATCAACTTGACTTGACCATTCTGAAGGTGACGTCGACTAGTGTTTTACTTAGCCATTTTTTTAATCATTTTTATTTTCTTTTCTTGAATTTTTCAAAAATAAACTGTAAAAATAAAAACAACAATTAAACATGTCTAATATTTATAAAATAAGGACTAATTAATCTAATATTAAGGGGTAAATTGTAATTTTACGGTGTTCATCAGACGTCTCAATCCACTTGCCCTATTTGAGTGCATTTGTCGAATCCCCTTCAACAATAAGATTGCCTTGACCAATATCTTTCCAGATTAAAAGGGCTTTCCTAATACTGAGAATTTCTACTTCATTTGAATCTTTGATACCTATGGACTCATTGAATATAATGGCAGTCTCCCCCTTATGATTTCTGAGAACTCCACCAATACCTGCTGGCCCTGGTTTCCCATAAGAAGAACTATCTATATTAAACTTCCAAGTACCCTGTTGGGGAGGTTTCCAATTCACCAATTTTATCATCTTTCGATTATGTGACATCATACATCCTTCCCACGATAACATGAGATCATTGATTTTAAGCCCTCAAAAGTTGGGATTTGCCAATGACCATGTAAACCAAGTCCATTTTGCTTTATGGAAGAGATCATTTTCAGAAGAATAAACACCTTCAAAGAGTCTTGAATTCCTTTCCTTTCAAAGAGACCAAAGAATCACGGTCGGTAAAAGACGCCAAGGACATTTCAATCTGGGTTTTAATATCAGTAGATGCCAAGAACCTAGAGATTGAACACAAGTATTTGCAAAGACCCAAGGGATACCCAGAAAGTTAATAAATTTTGTCCACAACCCTTTAGCAACATCACAATTCATAAAAGGGTGATTGACATTCTCTAAAGAAGATTCACAAAGGATACAGTTGAGATCGTCCTCATCCTTTAATAAGCCCCTTCTCTTTAGTTCTTCCTTTGTCAAAATCTTTTCCTTCAAGACACACCATAAAAATATTTGAGTCCTTGGTGGAGCAATGCTATCCAAAACTGAATTCAACACCCTATTATCGCTGACAAGTTGATTTTGAGCCAGTTGTACAATTGCTCCCACGGAGAACAAACCAGAGGAGTTTCCTGACCAGATCATTTCATCAGAATCACTCGGCGAGAAAGGGAACTCCCCCAAAAGATTCAAAAGATCATCATGACTAACAACTTCAAAAGATCTTAATTCTCTTCTAAAATTCAAATGCCAGGAAACCGACCCATTCTCATATGTGACCAAATCCTGAACCAATGCATTAGCATTCCTCGAAATTCTAAAAATTCTTGGAAAAATGTCTTTAAGAGGTCTCTCTCCAATCCATAGATCTTTCCAAAACAAAGTTCTATCTCCTTTTCCAACAAGAATCTTAGGTTTTGTCTAAACAAGCTACCATTGATACCCATACCAGAGCCTAATTTCCACCAAGCTTTGATAACTGAGAATCCAAGATTTTCGACTCTTTCATTTAGAAACCATCCACCAACACCCTCCTGACCAAACCTTGCTGATAAGACCTTAACCCAAAGCGCTTCCTTCTCTCTACCAAACCTCCAGGCCCATTTGCATAGCAATGCTTTGTTTTTCAATTGCAAGGGCACGAGACCCAATCCTCCTTTAAGTTTGGGTTTTACCACTTCAGACCAAGCCAGAAGGTGAACTTTCTTTTTAGACTCCTTATCTCTCCATAAAAACTTTCAGAAGAGTTGCTCTATTTTCCTCTCAATACCCTAGGAAGTTGAAACAGGGATAGATAATAAGTTGGCAAATTTAGGAGAACCGCTTTTCTGAGAGTGACCCTGCAGCCTAAAGATAATACTTTCCTGCCCCAACCCATCAATCTTCTTTCCACTCTTTCAATAACCAGAGTCCATAAGTGTTTCAGTCTTGGGTTCCCATCGACCGGTAGACCAAGATAAGTGAACGGAAGTTTACCAATGCCGCAACCACTGCGATCAGCGAACTTCTTAATCCGATCCTTTTCCAAACCAATACCAATGATAGAGCTCTTTCCAAGATTTATCCTTAGTCCAGATACCAGTACAAAACATCTGAGAATAGCTTTGAAACCCAGAAGCTCTTGTCTAGATGGATCACAAAAGAATAATGTATCATCTACAAACTGTAAGTGAGTGATTATTGGCCCATTTGGTTCCACCTTGAAGCCATTGACAATTCCAAGCTCCTTAGCTTTTTCCACTAACATATTCAAACTTTCCCCAACTAAAGTGAAAATTAAGGGAGATAAAGGGTCTCGTTGTCTTAAGCCTCTATTAGCTTGAATTGGGGAGATAGGGGAGCCATTCACCAGGATAGCATAAGATGTATCTTCAATGCAAGCCCTCATCCATTTGCACCATAAGGAACCAAAGCCCAACCGCTTGAATAAATATCCCACAAATGACCAATCAACAAAGTCATAAGCTTTTTCCAAATCAATTTTAAACAGTATTCCAAGATTTCTGTCTTTTCGCCTCATGTGGACCAACTCATTGGCAATAAGAACCCCGTCTAGGATTTGTCGGTCTTCCACAAAAGCACCTTGTGTCTCGCCAATGATCTCCGGTAAAACTTTCATCATCCTTTCCGCTAAAACTTTTGCTAGAAGCTTGTAAACACTTCCCAATAGGCTAATAGGTCTGAATTGGGATAGGTTATCCGGACTCTCCCTCTTAGGAATGAGAGTGATAAAAGAACTCTTCAGATTTTTGTTGATGAAACTATGGTGATAGAACTCCTTGAAGGATCTGATGAAATTTGAATTCATAGTTTCCCAACAAGCCTTGAAGAAGGTAAAGTTGAAACCATCAGGACCAGGTGCTTTGTCCCCCGCCAACACATCCAAAGCCGTCTTGAGTTCTTCCAAAGAAAATTCCTTTTTCCAACCATAGTGCATTTTCATTACTGATCTGCTTAAAAAGAATGCCGTCTAGATTGGGTCGATGAGCATTAGAAGCACTCAGAGAAGTAGAAGAAAGCTTATTAAAAGCTTCAGAAGCATGGGGGTCTAAGGTCATCAAACCCAGGGGTCGGCAAGTGTAGAACACAGGTTGTATGAGAAGGGCCAACACCAAAGGAGAAGGGGAAGGGGTGAAGGACACAAGGATTGGAGAGAATCGAGAGTACCCGGCCGGTGTTGAACAAGGGTAGTGAACTGCCTAACTGGATAAAGAGATGATGAGACGCCTGAAAATGGTTCAGCATTGCTTCCTTCGGATCCCACGAGTCAAACACCAATCTCAGGTTAGGGTCCCCTAAATCCAAGTTGGAAAGGGGATGCAAAGAGAACAGTGGCTGATAGAGGGCCCACGAAAAGATGAAAAAGACTGAGAGTTGCCCCACAGTGGATGAAAAGATCCGCAAGAAAGAAGAATCGAGATCAGCAAAACCTTGACCACCCAAAAGTAGACCACCCGCCATTCTAATGTCAAAAACTGGATGGAACACATCTGAGGGAGAATTGTAAGCTCGGCCAGGAGAGTAAGCTTGAAAGAGCTCCGTGCTTGTCTAAGAGACCAATCTGGAAAACAGACCCATAGGACAGTGCAAAAAGGGATTAGAACAATAATAAAAAGAGGGAGGGGAGAGAGGACCAGGCTCTGGCACCAAGGAGGAGACATTTTCAACATTTCAACGCTATTTCAAGCCCGTAATCAGTTAGTATTCTACCAATATTCAAATATCCAAACCTCAAAACTCTATTGTTTCAATATTTCCATTACGACATTACCAATCCAGTATCAATCACCATTCACCAAATAAAATAATAAATAATTGAATTAAAAAAGTAATCAAAAGACAAAGGAATTAAAAGAATAAATAAAGTAATCAAAACACAAAGGAATTATAAAATATGCACCTTAAGTTCGGCTAATACAAATAATGGTTGGCGTTAGATCAAATTAGGTGAGAACGAGGAAAAAACTGATGTTGTTTCAAGGGGCTGAAACAACAATATAAAATCTCTAATTTAATTAAATAAGAGAAGGGTCCTTCAAATTTATCTCACAAATAAATCTAGGATCAAAATGGTGAAGCCCAAAATTGAAACCCATCCCCAACGTGAAACCAATTTGCGGAATGGTTAATGGTTGGTGTTGGATCAAATTAGGTGGGAATGGAGAAAAACTTATATTGTTTCAAGGGGCTGAAACAACAATCTAAAATCTCCAATTTAATTAAATTAGAGAATGGTCTTTCGAATTTATCCCACAAATAAATCTGGGCTCAAAATGGTGATGCCTAAAACTGAAACCCATCTCCACTTGAAATCAATAGTGGGCCTTTTTTAAATTGAGGCCTAAGGCGCCGGCCTAACCTGCCTTATGGTTAGGCCGGCCCTGATATGGACAATAAAGACACTCTTCCCTCCTTTATATCAATAAAATTTAATCTATATATGATATGTTTTTATGATTCATGAATCATATCAAATAAAATATTTCTTTAAAACCATCAAGATATTGAAATTCATCCCTAAAATATTTCTATATATTTTGTATAAGGCTATAAAAGTAAATAGCTAATGTTGAAGTTCTTTTTTTAATTATTAAATTTCTAAATTCAAATCTAATTGTCCATTTTTATAAAACTACATTAATTGCACAAAATTCTTTAAAGACGTGTTTGCAAGTTTCCTCATTAAGGAGTTTCAATAAAAAAAAATAATGGCATTCTAGGAAAAATCTAATTTCCTTCCATATGTATGCAAGAAATTTTATGCAAACTCCAGTTCTATGCATTGAGTTCTCCTCTGTAAGTTGAGTTTACTTCTTGGACTCTCTTCACTCAATTTTTTTTTGGAAAAAGGAGCGTGACAATTATTTTCAAAAGTTATAGGGAGAGAAATAGAAAATCACCTTTCATTGATTTCTTTTTTTTTAAATGGTGGTTAGTAAATTCATTCAAGAAAGGGGGAAAAAGCCAAAGAATGTACAGTAAAGCCCACAGCCCAGGCAAGACACAAAAGAATCTAAACAAAAAGATACAAAACGGGCACAATAGAAACCCAAAAGAATCAAAACTGGCCCAAAGAGGAGCCCAAAGGCAGGATTAGCCCCAACAAATCAAATTAGGATTAACTACTTGAGACATGAAATATCCCTATGTCCAGGTTGGGTGAAAGTTGCACATGAGCAAGAAGAATACCATATGCAAACCAGATGGGCATACCTCAATTTGACCAAGGTCCCTATTAAGCATCACCATGAGGGATCGAATAGAGTCACAATGGACCAAAAGATGTCACCCAGTCCTCTTATTCTTCAACAGACCGTTGATGAAGAGAATTTCTAAGGGAAGTTGGTTTTGGTCAGTGCAAGGAGGCAGTCTGCAGCAAAAAGAAGGGTGTGCATGTGGATATTACCAAAGTTGTAGAGCCTTTGAGCAAACACACCAAGGGTCTCCTGGCCAGAGCCAAAGCAAATTGCACCAATCCAGGGTTTCCCGAGAGCTGGAACTGGTTTTTCTCTCAAGAAGTAGTTTCAGTCTTCACTTACTCTTCTCCTGATTGAAAATTTTTTTTTTATTTATTATTTTATTTTATTTGACTCAAAATACTGACACAAAACTTTTTTTTTTTGGTCAAGGGTAGTCTCAGTTTGTGTTTATAAACTTACTCTTCCCTTGACTTTTAAAATAGGGGTCTCGGTTCTTTTGAACTTACTCTCTCCCTAAATATTTTTTTTATTGGACTCTACTAATGTAACCCCTAAATAACCCCAAACTTAAATTTGACATTGTCTTCAATGTTCAACGGTTAGATGCAAAATGTCAGGATATTGTTAAATTTTGGGTTTCGACGTATCTAAGTGAAACAATACAAAATACTGACTCAACCTAAATTGACTCTCTAGATTGACTCTTTTTAATACAACAACCCTGTAATTAATGCATACTCTATTATTTTTGCACACTTTCTACAACCTAGTCCTTTATCACTGAGTTCCATACGCTCCGGCAGATGGTGGTGGTCAATATGCTTAACTGAGTATAATGTATCATAGGCTAAAATTCATTTTTCATAAAGAATTTTTCCTTCTAGCATAAAGAAAAGCCATGGTTCTTTGGGACCATTACCTATGATAGTATCACCCTCAATTATATTGTTCAAATATACTTCTACCCCAACTAGACTCTCCTCACTTTGGGAGGAACTCTCGGATGTTGATGAAATTGACATGATTTCACAAACCCTACTATTTTCTGAAATAGATTGATGACTAAATTGGATCCCACCAGTTGGTGACCTAACTCTAACTAATCTCTTAGTCGAATTACGCCTCCAAGTGTTCATATTTACAAAAACAAGGACTACACATGACAAAACAATTTCAAACAACATAAATGACCTAAAACTAAAAATAAAAACCTAAACTAACCTAGGTCTCTAGACTGGTTCCTAATCTTTTCTCCAAGAATTCTAAATCTCCAATTAAAAGTTTAACCACAATCATGGCCAGGTAAGTTCCCAGGTAAGTAGAGGAGCACCTGGCATCTGTTTATATTCCACTTATCCTTAGGCTGTTTACACCTTGGTAACAGAACTAATCCTAGACACCATGATTGAAGAAAAATTAGTATTGGTTATTTAAAATTACTTCAATAAAAGACTGTCCTATTGAGCATGAAAAACCCTAAAGACTAACCTATGGTTCCAAAATTGATTTTATTTAGAATGCATGAACCATTTTATTACTATTTTTTTTTTATTGTTTTATGCAATCCTAATCTAACAATGCAAGCATCAAGCAAATATGCACAACAATAAGCAAACAATTATATTAAATGCATGAGTCTAGCAACCTAAATGCATGAAAAAAATAAATATGCAAATTTTTTTATGCAAGTAATATGCAAAACACCCTAGTAAAAACTATATGAATGCATGAGAAAATAAAAATTAAAAGAATATCGTTAGGCACTTACCTTAGCCAATGCGCGCAAATTCCTGCAGCTTTGACTCGCAAAACTCCTGAAAATAAAACACACGAACCTATGTAAAGATTCTAACTCAAAAATGCATGATCTAAATGCAAGACCCTAAACTACAATTAGATTAAGATCAAAATAATTAGTCCTAATTAAGTGTCCTAGAATAATGTGAGATTGTAAACAAATTTCTAGATTAAAGCCATCACTTAATAAAAATTTAATCAAAGATCCAAATTAGAAACCATCTAAAAATAGAATTTTCCAAAATTAGACGTCTCCAAAATCGGGCAATTTCTAAAAATAGATTGTTTCCAAAAATAGATAATTTTAAAATTTTCCATAGACATAAATTTTTAAACCTTCCAAAAGTAGATTTATTTACAAAATAGAAATTTTATTAAAATGGATTACATTTATAAGATTAAAGAGAGGCTAAAGGAAGAAATTAAATGATTTTATCGGTTTTCCAAAAATAGAAAATTTTCCACAAAAACAAAAACTTGTTCCAAGAATGAAAATTTTCTACAAAAATAAAAACTTTCAAAAATTCAATAGAATATCTAAATTTAGCAAAATTTCCACAACTAAGATTAAATTCAAAATCTCTCATATTTTAAAGAAAATTTTAATTGTAGGAAACTTTCCAAAATTAGAGTTTCTAAAAATAGAAATTTCTAATCTTAGAGAGGTTGCCTAAATTAAAAGATTTCAAAAATAAAAATGTTTTCCAAAAATCATAAAAAGTTAAGAACATGTTCTTTGATTGTTTCCCCAACAATGGCCCCAAAAACTTGTTGATGTATTTTAAACTTATAAATCTCGCAAGGGCACGAACCATATATAATACAGCGATTGAGTGTGAAATCGAACCCAAAGGAAATATTCAAAATATATGAAATTCAAAATGCACATGTTTCAATTTTTTTTGTTCTTAGAAAACCAATATTCAAAATTAAATCTTGGATAGAAATCAATTTTAATCTTAAAAGTATATTTCCAAGTTACACTAATATCCATTTAAAATAGATCTACAATTTTAGAACAGTGATTAAAAGTAATTAAAATAATGTTTTCATATAGAGTTTATAAACAATCTCAACACTAATTCCAATTCACAAAATGAAAGCCTAATTAAATTGAATCTTAACTAGTTAATCAAACTTCTAGGACGTTTTAATGGTGCTTGAACCAGTATAAAAAATAGAGGGATAATGACGTAGACTGGGGTTGGTCCAACCTTTCAAAATCTTAGGGGGTGGGTGAAATTCCTAATCAATCGAGATAGGTGAAATTCCTACTCTATTTGTGAGGGTGTAATTCCCCAAATAGTGAACTGAGATAGCCCAAGATTGGGTGAGTCTATCAGTGGACGTAGAAGGGTTTACTCCGAACCACTATAAATATGGTGTTGTGGGTCTTTGCTTGTGTGATTGAGCTAAAATTGGCACACTATTATTATCACACAATACATCTTGATTAATTTGATTTATTCCTTGCAAATTGTTTAATTAATCAAGTAATTTTAAAAGGACCAATGAATTTGGAGATTGGCCTATTCACCCCCCTGTAGGGTCAATCTTGGACTATGTTCTAACACACTGGGAACTTTCAATTGGTATCAGAGTTTGAATGCTCTTTATAAAGGATCTAACCATCCGAGTTGATCCGTGCTAGAACCATGTCTTTTGGTAAAAGACTAACCTTGTCCAAATCTCCATTTTTTGCATATACAAACTTGGTTTCATGGAAATCAAATATGGAGAACATCTTGGTTTCATTTAATGAAAATGTTAAAAAGTCCATGGAATGAACCAATCCAATGGAATTCAATAGTGAAACCGAGGAAGATGTTTGGACCTCTATCCAAGATGGTCTTATTGAAAAGTATTGCATATCTTTAGATAGTACAATGGAAGGCTCCACCTCTCATAACCAATTGGAGAATCATGAGAAAGATGAAAATGAAAATTGTAAATGTTTTATTGCCTCCATTGTTATTGACCAAGAGAGATCCTCTAGTGAAGAGGATAGTGTAGAGGATCTTGATGAGGATGATGATGACCTCCAAGAATCTTATGATGTCTTGTATTTAGAAAGTATGTGATTGGCTAAGGATCTCTACAAGGTGAAAATTGAGAATGCCAAACTCTCTAACCAACTTCAAAGCATAAATATGGAAAATGATTCTCTCTCTTCAAATTTGAAAAATGCAAATGTTAAAATTGTGAATTTGAGAGAAAATCAAAAGTTGCTTCAAGAAAGATTAAAGGTATATGAGAATGATTTCTTGAAGTTCAAGGAAGTTGAAAAATGTCTTAGAGATAAAAATGTTAAGAAATCTCAAGGCATGGTTATCCAAGGAAATCTAAGATTGGAAGAATCTATTTTGGGTAAACCACATAATGATTGGCATGGTCATTCTCAATCTAACCCAAAGAGACCCATGAACCAATTTATATTAGGTAAAACCACACCACACACACTTCTATTGTAAAATGTTTTTATTGTGGTTTAACCGGGAATTTTAAGCATGAGTGCAAGACAAGGAGAATGCATGTTAAATCAAAGGTGGCTAATGGTCTTTCTCCAAGAGCAAGGAAGAGAAAGATTGAGGTGATTGGAAATTCACACCATACCAAGAAAAATAAGGTAAATTAATTTGTGAATGTTCCTAGGAAACACATTGCACCTCACTCTATGCACCATCCCTACATTGTAAAATCTATTAGGGATAAGTTAAGACCTCCTTATAATATAAATTGGAAGAACAAAAGGAAGGTATTGTCTCAATCTTTTGGATTTGGGCCAAATGTTAATAATGGAAGAATCAAAATGCCCAAGGTTCAAGGATTTGAGAGGAAAGGTCTGGATCAAAAATTCATATGGATCCCCAAAGGATAAGACCTTGTTCATGCCCTACATTGGTCTAAGACTTGAACCTAATTGTTGTATCTCTAGATAAGTGTAGTTGAACTTCATCTTCACATAAGTGAGTTCAAACAACCCTTGTGTTGTGGCATGGCACATTTCACTTTTTCAAGCCTTGATTGTATTTTTTCTGGCTATAGTACATATCATGCTTGATGAATCGTACATGTGCTGGACTTAGATTCCAAGTCCTAAAGTTGTGAACTTAGATGTGTTAAGACTTAACTGATTTGGATGAAGAAAATGTTGGCGGATTATGGAATTGAGCAAGAAGGCATGACCCTATTTTGTGATAACACAAGTGCAACTAACATCTCCAAGAATCCAGTTCAACATTCAAGGATAAAGCACATTGATATAAGGCATAACTTCATTAGAGAGCTAGTGGAAGAGAAGACCATTGAGTTTGAACACATTGGGACAGAAAACCAATTGGCGGATATCATGACCAAACCCTTGGACTCAACCTGGTTTCTCTTTCTTAGGAAGTCTATAGGCATTTGTGTTTCACCCTAGCTTGAGTGATTACGTGCATTTCATCTCATTTTCACATATTTTTGCATGTCTTATACTTTGCTCCTTTCCCCTTCTTCTCATTCTCCAATTTGATGTCCAACATTTGGGACTTATTTGAGAATATTGATAGCCCTTTGTCAAGTTATGACATAATAGAGGAGAACTTTTGGAGAAGCTAAACATTTATGGGGAAGACATACATTGTGGGGGAGTTAGAATATTGTTTAGTCCATACATTGTGGGAGAGTAATTTTTATTTTTTGGATTAACATACTAATGGAAATTTCTATATTCTTTTTTTTTTTTTTCTTGCTTGTTTGTGTTTTACAAGTAAACATCAAAATTGGAACACGTTAAGCAAGTTGTTGTGTCATTTGAATCTGTAATGTAATTGAAATATCATGTATTTTCAAATGATGTATGTTGATGTTCAAATTTTAAATTTATAAATCTTACAAGCGCACAGACCATCTATAATATAGCGTTATGAGTGCGAGGTCGATCCCACAGAGAACAACAAAATATATGCAAACACAAATATATGATTTTGGAATTTTATGTTTTTAGAGAATATAGATCTTAAACTAGTCTAATCCCAAGAAATCAATCCTATTCTCGTGAATATATCTCTAAGTTAACAAAACTTTAGTTTTAAATAAATAGATCCAAAAATTAGAATATTAATTAAATCCACTTAAGAGAATGTATTAATATAGAATTTATAAATAATCTCTCACCTAAATTTAAAAAAACAAAATTAAAGATCAACTAAATTAAATCTCAAACTAGTTAACACAATGTTAGGAGGGTGGGTTGAATACAAAACAAATAAAATACATGACAAACGAATTAAAGAATTGAAAATAATTTGAATAATTAAAATACAACATACAAACAGAATAAGTTGTGTAACACAATAAAGTAAACATTGAAAATAAATTGACAATGAAAGTAAAAACAGAATGTAAAAGTGCATAATTGAAAGGGTGGTTATTTGAAATAGACCATTCATCACACAAAATAAATAAATAAAAGTAAGATCTAGAGTTGAAGTTCACGTAAAAATCCAAATCTCAATTCAAGTTCTTAATTATAAACTTTAATTTAAGAAATTGGGCCTTAGTAACTTAGATTCAACACTTATAACCTAAATTACAATGTGATTACTCACATGTCTTCTCTTGATTTCTTCTCCTCCAATCTTTGGTCCTTTTGCGCTCTTGATCAAATTCGAGTTTACAATGGGTTAATGGGGTATTCATAAGACTTGAAAGTGAATGGAGGGTGGAGATTAGATCTAACTTAAGGGAATGGATGAGATTAAAATGCAAAAGCTAGGGCTACAAGGAGGCATACACGAATTTAGGTGGCTTCGTTTGGTGGCTAAGCAAAGGTGGAGAAAAAATAGGAATTGGAGAGGAAAAAAGGGATTTGAAATGGCTATGGTCGAATTTGACATATGGGGCTAGTGTTTTGGGCAATGCAATGCATGATTATGAATGGTTGGGATTAAAAGTTGAAATGGATGAATGGTTGAGATGACGAGTGATGACATGGAGGGTTGACCTAGTGTGAAATTCGAATGGATCTAATGGGATATGCAAAAATCGTGTGTGACATGTGTGGATTAGGATGATGATTTTGGGAATGAACCTAGATGGGTTTTTTGTTTAATACATGGAGAGATATTAGTGCTAAAATCTTGTGGAGGTGGAGATGAGATGGCAAATTCGAATATGGTGGAGATGGATTGATGAGGTGTATATGATGTGTAAAATTCGAATGGATAGGAGGAGGTGGCTTGGGTTCCAAGTTAATCTAGATCTAGGATTTTATAGATGAATGACTATGATGAAATGTCCCAAGATCTAATGGATTAACTAAATGATGGATGATCTAAATGGATGGATGATGAGATGATATATGGATGATCATGATCCTAATGTTAATCTAAATGATGGATGAAATGGGTGGCCTAGATCTTAATACAATGGTTGTATGGTTTGGATTTGATAAGTGGCTCTAGGGTTTCCTATGTTTTATGAGATGAGATGAATGGTGTGGCTGAATGGATGAAGATGAGTGGTTAGGATTTCATGTATGAAGATGGGGTTGGCTTTTGGATATGGGTTTATATGGATTGGGGCTTATGGTTTGCAAAATTCGAATTTGGGTAATGGAGCAATTGGATCTTGGACTTGGACTTCTTGAACTTGGGGTTCTTGGACTTAGGCATCTTGGACTTTACATTGGCATGGCTCACTTTGTAGAATGCACATAGTTTGCTTGAGCCTGGCCCAATGCTTTGACATTTGGAAGATAACTTGGCCCATTTGCAGTAGATCTCTGGCCCATGGACTTGAAATTTAAACTCTTGTTTTCTTCTGGCCCTTGAATTGCATATTATTTTATCTTAGAATTAAATAATTAACCAACCACTTAAAATATAAAATATTGTATTAATCTAGACTCTCATAACTGGATCTAGATTAATCAATTTACATTAAAAATCCTAAAAGTGGTGTGAATTAATTATTAAATTCCATATTTTCCCAAATTAAGCTCAATTCTTGCAATAATGCACTGATTTATGATTGTTTCCTATATTTCCCAAATTTTATCTACAAAACTAGAAAATTGCATTAACTGCATCTTTTATTTACAAAATAAAGGCTAACTAATCCAAAATTGAAGGGCAAAAATGTCATTTTTCTAGACTCAACAATGTATATTGGGTTTGGGGATGTCTATTGGGTATGTAATTCTTAGCTTTTAGGTTTTGTTATGAATTTGACAAAGGGGGAGATTGTTAGTGCCCCGGCTTGCCGAGTCCCTTGTTTGTCAAATCCATGACTCGAGTGAAGCATTACCTTGAAGATAGAAGCTCAAGAATCAAGTATCAAGAATCAAGTGGTGGTTGAATCAAGTTCAAATTGGAAGATCAATCAAGATTCAACGGATCATCAAAGTGTATGGAAATCACCCAAGGTAATTTGGCCACAGGAGACTCTAGGTGGATCCCATACCTTAGGATGACCTTGCCTAGGCTTAGATATCACATCTGGATAATTTAAGTAGCCTAGTGGTTGTTTGACCCATAATCATAACATAAACTTAATATGAAAAACCATTGATTTTACTGTCATGCTGGCACATCGTGTTTGGTGATCAATCACCTTTGACAGTGGACGATCTATCATGGTCATACAACCAATCTTCTAGGAAAACAAAGGTTCTGGTTGAAAATGGTCTGTCAGACACCTAATGTCCCAAGACGATACATTCATGGTGGAGATGCATCGCTGGGATAGTGCCGATGCAATTGTGCATTACGATACATTGGCAGGACTTAGGATAAAATCTAGATTGTCATTTACAGTCATGTCATAGGACAATCAATCGTGCTGACGATCCTTCATCTGAATACAAGACTGACCAATCGCCCTGGAGCCTGGGTTGAACACACACTAAAAAATACAGTCAGGTTTAGGACGATGCGTTCATCTGGCGACGGCCTTTTGTGTGGTATAGAGCCGATCAATCGGTTGCACGACCTATTGGCAAGACAGGGCATAAACACATCGGTCACATGACCTATCGCCCTAAGACTTAACACTGTTAAAACAGGTTAGTCTCAGGCTAATACATTCGCCTAGCCTTGATCTGTCGCCAGTAAACACAGATGATCAATTGTGTGTCACGATCAATCATGCGCGAACTTTCTCTATCTGTTGGAAAAACAATTTAATACGCAACGGTCATTTTACAACTGTAAAATTTGAATACACGATCAATCTTGAGCACGATCAATTACCTGTGACGAGTTTTTGAACACTATTTAAGTTTCGAATTTTGTTGAGGGACCAAGAGCTTTCATTTTACATTGGAAAAACAAGAAGAAAATCTTGAGACACCTCTCCTCACTCTCTCTCAAATTTATACATTTGATAAATCATTTAGAGATTCAATCACCTAGTTGATTGAGATCAAGAGAGAAGAAGAATTCTAGTTCTAGGATTCACACTTGCACATCTCAAAATCCTAGAAACCCAGATTCAATCACCTAGTTGATTGAGTTCAAGAGAGAAGAAGAAAGTTAGTTCTAGGATTCACACTTGCACATCTCAAAATCCTAGAAACCCTCTTCTTATCTTGTGATTGCTCCATACAAGAAGTACATCTTCATCATCAACAAGATCTTTGCGAGGGCTCTTCAAGAACACTCTTCATCAAGGTTGAGCTGTAAAAAGGCAAGTGTTTCTTTGTGTTTTATTTTTAAACCTTCATTGTGAAGTGGACTAGATCAAGATGATAAAACCACTATAAAAAATAGAGGGATAGGGAAGTAGACCGGGGTTGGTCGAACCTTTCAAAACTAGGATTGTGTAGGTGAAATTCCTACATTATTAGTGATGGTGTAATTCCCTACTTAGTGATTTTAAGATAACCCAAGGTCGGGGGAATCTCAACAGTAGGTGTAGGTTTTATAACCGAACCACTATATATCGGTTGTCTATGTGCTTGATCATATGTGTGTGTGATAATTAATTGGTGCATTTCTTGTACACACACATTACTACATCTTGATTAACCTCACCATTTCACATCATTAAGTTTTGTTACTCAAGAAAATTTAATAAGGATAAAAAAATCGGGGATTATTCTTTTCACCCCTCTCCCCTTCTAGACAATCGGGCTCTAGCACTCCGGAACTTTCAAATTGAATTTCATGTCAACCGGACATTGTATTAGACCTGAAATATGACCATTATTAAAAAAGACGAAAATAAAAATAAAACTAAATCTAAATAATAATCATCATATTGGTGCCCATGCGCCATGATGGTGTCTGAATCAGTTAATGATAAGAATGTGAAATGCCAATTTACTCTTGCTTTCATCTCAATATTATTTATATATGCAAACAATTGCATGATAAGAATGTGAGATGCCAATTTACTCTTGCTTTCATCTCAATATTATTTATATATGCAAACAATTGCATGATAAGAATGTGAGATGCCAATTTACTCTTGCTTTCATCTCAATATTATTTATATATGCAAACAATTGCATGAGACATCTTATGTTTAGTATTTCAACCTATTTCAAGATTGCCATTGATATATCAATTATTAGAAGTATCTTGGAGATGTCGCATTTTTTATTTCTAATCTTGTGCAATGCTTCACACACAAAAAACTTAAAATAGTGATTGGCATATAAGTGCTCACACCATCCGATCATGAGGTTGATTAAGATTAACTAGAATGTCTTAATAATATTTGCTGATATTAAAGACCGATATAATTGAATTTGGTGTATGTAAATGTTTCTTACATTATAAAATAAACAATGGAAAGAACGTTAACATGAAAAACGAGTAGAAAGTAAGCATAAAATAGTTTGAAAATGCAAATAAAAGAAATTGTAGTAGGGTACAATTAAATTAACTTGCACTATGGAAAATATTTTCATTAAAAATTTCTTTTCCATTAAGTTGGAAATTGGTAAATGAGTTCTTAAAAATAAATTAAATTTAAAGTATATTTTATTTAGCACTATGGGGAGGTTTCTAAAGGTATGTTACATGTATATTAAAAAATAAAATAAAATTGTTGAATCCTAACTTTGGTTAGAAAGAGTTAGATCTAGGACTAGTTTTACCGCTAAATAATTGGTTTTTAATCTTTATCCATCATGGATCCACTAAACCTAACCAGTTGGCATATCTGTTGACCTTAGGAATGACAACAAAAGGGTTACGATACCTCTATGCTTAATTAACACGAGGAAGGTGATATATTGTATTAAGAGAGAGACGAAAAATTAGAAGATTAAGTCATGAACATTCCATTAGGATTTTATGATAAATTTGACAGATCAAAAAATTGTCCAATTCTAGAAGCTATAGGTCCAAAATTGTTAAATTGAAAGGCCTGAGTCCAAGTACTAAGAGTTCGAAGCCATTTTTCCATGATTGGGTTTATGAATCTCACTTTAATAGCCCCATAAAATCTTGATGAATTTCCACAGGAAGGAATTGGAGCAACTGGCATTTGCAACATGGAGTAAAACCAAGAGGAGGTGGACGAACCCTAGGAGAGATTCTCTCCATTTTTCTTCTCTCTCCAGCCACCCAACAAAGCAACAATGGAAGGGTCCCCAAACTCATAGGCATTTGAATTTTTTTTCTTATTTTATGTAATGATTTGACTTACGATTTTAGTTTTTGAAGAGATTTGTGGATCTCTGATTCGGATAGATGCAGCTTGGTATGTGGGCTTTCCAATGAGCCTAAGTTGGTCAAACTCCGAGCTTGGTGGCTCGAGTTATGACCATTTTAGTGAATGAATGCAAAAATTGCCAAAGACAGACAATCGACTAAATTAGGCAATCAATCAATTGAACAGTGAATTCAGTTAATTGAAAGCTCGATCTAGTTTACCGAGAGTGGTGAAATTTTGTATTTATTTAACTATTTTATGAAATAACTTCAAAAATCCTTGAAAATTCATAGATACTTAGATTTAAACCTTTAGACCCTTAAAATTTGCACACACCTTCTCCTTAGTTAGATATTTTATCCCATGCTTGATTTAAAATCGATTTTTTTATTATTCTCAGAATTTCTCAAATTTTTAAGGAAATATTTTAAAATTTTATTTGGGTATCCATTTTCATCGAAAAAAAATCATGGGAGTTTCAGTTTTGCCAAAAGATTTATCAAAATTTTCCAACCCACATTTAGATGTGTTCGAAGGCCCGATTTTAAAATATCCGAGTTTCTCCAAGTAGAGACCCGACCCACTTACCATAGGCTTTGCTATAAATAGCAAAGGTTGCCCCAACCCTAGCAAAGGTTTTCGTCATCGAGCCTTTCTTCTTGTACATTCCTCCAATGAATCTCTCTTCTCACGACAAACGATCTCTCCTCTAGCAACAATTGGACCTTTCGTTTTCTCTCAGGTGACCTTCTTCTCTCCCTACTCCTTATTTTATTGGGTTCAGATTTCAAGAATGAGTTTGACGATTTCAATCGAGGGTTTTGATTTCAAAAAGAGGGATTTAGGTTTCTAAAAACTTAGGAGATTTAAGGTTTTGAGTGATTTGATTTTGAAAACTCGAGTATTGAGTTTGTAAAAGGGTTTTTATTTCTTGGAAAAAAATTCCCCTCTTTCATTCCTTGGCTTTTCCCCTCGATTTATTTTTCTACGAAAATTCAGTCGACTCAAGGTGATTATCAGTTCACTGAATGGTCTACTGAAATGGCCCGATCCTAAAAAATATATTAAAATATTAAGTCAGTACATAAGTCCGTGTTTGCACGAAACTAGGCTTATTTCACCACGTTCCTCTTCCAAACAACCAACTCTTCTTCCCTAACAGCAAACCATTGCCTCCTCTACCTTCCCTCCGTTGATTTTTACCCACTAAAGGTTTTGGATTCTAATTTTCTACGCTTGGAGCTCCCCTTTGCACGGTTCCTTCGCCCCTAAAGGTAAGATTTGTGATCTTTCTCTCCCCTTTCTTCTTCTTTGATAAGATCTGAATGGGATGGGTTGAGAATAAAGTTTTAATGAATAACAAATCCTTTTGGGAGAGGAGTCCATGAAAGAAATTGGGGATTTTGTTATAAAACTTTGATTGGGTGTGGATTTGATTTGATTTTGAACTTGGAACCATAAGAAAGGAAGTAAATTTGGGAAAAAAAGGGTATATGCATGATCTTGGAGATGATTCTTGGGAGGAGATTTGGGGATTTCCCTTAGATTGAAGGGATTAATCTAAATTAGGGGTAGATCTTGGGTCTAAATTAGGGATTTTGCTCCTACGCTTTGATTTGACTTAATCTATGAACTAATAGGGATATATTATGTTCTCTTTGATTGATTAGAGCCTTTGAACCCTGAACCCGTAGAGGTACGACCTGAAGATCAACTCGAGACATCGTAACTCTTAAGGTGAGGATTTTTACACACATTGTATGAATGCTTGTATGCTATTGCATTGATTTAGGGAACGTATTATGTCATTGATGTGTTTAATGCATGATAAATATGATGGATATGCCCTATACTATGCATGAATTATTATAAATTCCTTATTATATGATATGTAGCATATTTATTATCTTGTTATGATGATAGAAAATTTGTGATAATTGTTGGAGACCCTTGTGAAGGGCTAAGATGATTTATTGATGAATTTAATTGGGTTTATATAGTGAAAAAGGGAGTGATTGGACTTAAAATGTTAAACCACCATGATACGGGTTGAATAAATTGTAAGGACTAAGAATGTGTAAATAAACCCAAGATGTCTATGTCAAGGTTGGTGTGTAGTTCATGTCCCTAAAATAACCCAATGTGATAATCATATTGAATGTATGAAACATAATGGAATGTGCTATACAATTGTGAATATGATCCATTTTGCATTACTCACTAATGTGTGCCAAGGAGGTTATCTAGGAGGTGAGTATGGGATGTTGTGCTAATGGGCATGATGAGATTGAGATTCACTAGTGTTGGGATTAGACCCAAAGGGTATATAGGACTTGGTGATGTGTCTTTCACTTGTTTGAGCCCCATTAGTGGTAATCCCCACTCCCTAGAGGAGGTTGGTGTGACAGGATGATGATTTATATTTAAGGAACCCTATTGGAACGGTGGTGTCAGCTATGGGACTTGGTCTTTTAGAGTTGTCGTCGAGGAGTATAGCCCCTCACATGCTTCGCTGTAGGCCGTTCTCACGACTATTTTATACACTGGGTGTGCAGTATTACGCAGGATTAGATACTTGTGGGCGGTACTAACTTAGTAAGACGTATTGCGCAATGTTAGATACTTGTGAGCCATACTAGGGCGGTACTAACTTGGTAAGTCATATATTGATCACCTTAAAGCTGACTTAATCACCAGAGTGGTGAAGGGACGCGGGGTGAGGTAGATTATCTATATTGTATGTAGATCTCCCACTTGTAAGTCGTGGCCTATGTCCCTCAAGGGATCATGATGTTTGACAGCCCATTCCATAGAGGTGTCCTTTTGTAAAACCCTGCCCCAGATTAGGCGTGTTTTAGCTTAATAATTTTGTTTAACCGGTTAATCTCGAAGATTTCGGTTAGGGTTTTAAAGAAAGCCCAGGTTTGGCCCAATCCGAGCTCAAAAGCTCAGTGATCCAGCTCGTCCAGCTGGAGGGGCATTTTGGTAATTTACCTCTTGTAGTTATTATTTTTGGTAAATTGTGTTGTTAGGTGATTATTATTGGTTAATAATATTCTTCTTAGTTAAAGATTTGTATTTCTGATTTTAAAATAATTTTATTTTCAGAAAAATGATATTTAATTCTGTCCGTCAAAATCCCGACAGGGAGTATTAATTATTTTAAGTGATTTTGGAAAAAGAGATAAATCTTGAAAATGGTATTTTGTGTTAGACCATTTTAAGAATGGTCTAGTTATCCTTTGACACCCCAAAATGAGATTTCTAAATAGTTTTATTTAACATTTGTTTAATTAAGTAAATAATGTTAAATTGTGATTTTTATTTAAAACAATGGTTTTTAGTGAGAGTTAAATTCCAAAATTTTTATGATGATCAAGGTTTTCAAAACCCAACCTATCTATAAGGTTGGATTAAGATTTTGAGTTTGTAAAATCATACATTTAGTGAAAAATCGGGTTTTATCTAATTTAGGGGCCTTTTTGCAAAAATGGAAGCTTGCAGGGACTGTTTTGCAACCAACCAAAAGTTTACTGTTGCAGACGTAAGCCAGTACCACATGCAGAAGCATGCAGTGGCTCGACCGACCCTTTCTTCCTGTCGGTTGTTCTATAAAACCGGCCCCCTGCTGCAGACCAAACTCCCTCCACCTCCTGTCTCTCTCAGCCTCTCTATCTCAGCTGTTTGAAACCAGCCAGACCCAGCCGACCCTTGCCTCTTTCTTCTCTGTTTACCAGTCGTGAGCCTTAGAAGGAGTTATTTCCAAAAATCAGATTCCAGCCCAGGAACTCCAGTGAAGGTAATCATTGTGTTCCCCTTTCGATTCTAGGTGGTTTAGAATCAAGAAAAATCGAATTTGACCATGATTTGAGTGAGTAAAATGATTTCAAAATTTTAAGGAAAACCGGATTTTCTTTGTATAAGTGAGCTTCCAGTGCTAAGATCGGATGCCTCACTGAGTTTCAAAGCTTAAAACTATTCCCTATGGAAAGATGACTCCCAGAGGAGTCCATCGAACTGGCTAGGTGTGGAAATCGAATCCGGGAAACCCTTTGTTTCCCGATTTGTAAACCACTGTGTGTCTACCGTCACTGTCTGCTGTTGCAGACAGTAGAAGAAGACGACTCTCGGAAGGTCCGAGAGTCGATCTTCGGACGGTCCGAGGTTGGTCAGACCTTCGGACGATCCGAGCAGTACCCCTCGAACGTTCCGAGCTTCACCCGAAGCCAAAAGCGCCCGAGGCCAGCCTGACCCACTCGGACGAACCGAACAGAGTTCGGAAGGACCGAGCCCTACTTCGGACGTGCCGAGCCCCACTTCGGATGTTCCGAAGTGTACAGACCCACCGAGAGTTGTTTTCTCTGCTTTATCGGTTCGGATGGACTTCTGAAGGTCCGAGACCCGATCCTCGGACAATCTGAAGTCAGACCCATGTTCCGAGGTTAGTGACTAGTTTAGGTGTGGTTCGGATGATTCGAAGCCACTGTACCTAGTTCCGAGGGACCTAGTTTTTGAAATGTAAAAATATTGTTGTTTGATTATTTTGGATGCATGTGTTGTGATGTGATGATTAGTACCCAATGTTAATCTAAAAATGTGTACTAACCCTCTTCTCTTATTACTTATAGTGTAAATATTATTGTATTCACTTCCAGGCCGACCCTATTGGTTGGGCACTGAGTGATCTCACTTTCAGGCCGACGCTATATTTGTCGGGCACTGGGTGACCTCGAGGCCTAACTCAAAATGTCAGATCTGGTCCTATCCAGAAGACAACCGAGAAGTGGCCCGATGATCTAGACCTAACTCAATAAGTCAATCTGGTTAATGCCCAGAAGACAATATGAGTTTTGGACTGAGCCCCCTTTTCATTATATTATTATCTTGTGGATTATTATAACTTAAAAGAGATAGAAACCAAGTAGGAGACTCAATTCCATGTACCTTGGATATTTCTGGAAAAAAGGTATGATTTCCAAATACTACTTGTGTGTACGTATTTGTTATGTATATTGATTATGCACTTGTCTATTTGTTTGAACAGAGACCGCGTAACCACACAATCACGGTGAGGGAACTTAACTTTGCAGCTTGATGTAAACATGTTTATTTGATACGGATATTGAGCCATGAGTGGTTTCAGATTTGATGAACCCACTCATGTGCCTAGACTTGAAGCACTATGGTAAGAGTGCTTATGATGCTGGTAAATGCTATGATCGGACGAAATGTGTAAGACTGCTTCCACGTGCCTGGACTATTGAATCAATATCGGCCATATGGGAGATGCTTTACATCTACTGATCATGGGTGGTGACAGTTACTGAGGGTGTCGGTACCGGCCATGGGAGTGCCGGAGATGTACTTGTAAGGATGTATTTTGACCATGTCGGGACTTAATACTATTGTTGTCAATATGGTGCCTAGAGGTTACGGTGGATAACAACAGTAATGGAAAAGTGGAAGAATGATGGAAATAATGATGAGACTTTACTTGATATTGTGAATTTTGTTTATCAAGCATGTGATATTATTGCAACTGTTGATTATTGTGCTAACCTATTATTTACTTAAACTGCACTATCATATTTCCTTCACTGGGCTAGTTAGCTCACCCCATTCACCTTTCAGGAGATGAACCCGAGGAGGAGAACCCTCTGTTTGAAGCTTAGCGTGGATAAGCTACGGCGTTGCTTCGGGATTCCCACTAAGGGGAATACCCTTGTATTTGTGCTTTCTGGTTCTTGGAACCACCCTCTTTTGTAAAGTACCGAGTGTGGTACTTGGTGTGTGTTAATGTGTCGTACTAGGACTACTACGTTTCTGTAGTTACTCTGATATGTTTTGTAATGATAAATCAAAGTTGGATTTATGTGATTCTATGTTGTGTTGTCGTTGTGCTTTGTTGGTATCAGACTTATGGTACATGTTTGAGTCCACATGTTGGGATCATGTGTGACCCTTGGGCCCAACTGTTGTTCCGGCCCAGTTAAAATGCTTGTGTTAGTTTAACTTTCAAAAAAAAAAAAAAAAAATCAGTTGCGTTCCGGGCCCACCCTTCTAGTCGGGGCGTGACATCTTTGGTGGACATTGTGTTCACGTTGATGAGATTGGTGTACTTGGGTGGACATTTTGTTCATGTTGATGAGATTAGTATCCTTGGGTGGACATTGTGTTCATGTTGATGAGATTGATAACATGATGTGATAGCATAACCTTATTTATATTCCATTTCATACATTATTATTATGTGAGTGCGTGAGTGTGTAGCATGCATATTTCCTCACTGAGTATTGTTTGTACTCACATCCTTGCAATTTCAGGTAATGTTGCACTAGATGGGTCCGAGGGACCCCAAGGAAGAGCTTAGCTATTATGTTTCTTTAGACGCCATACATATTTGAGTTGATTTATTTTAGTTAATTGATTTGAGTTGATATGTTGTTAGTTTTACCATTTCATTTATTGAAGAGTGCTATGTAATAATTTCTAGAAGACATGTTGATATTTATGTGGAGGAGTTGTTACCCTTTGAGATATTAATGGTTATTTGAGATTATTTATGATTTTATGTTTGAGATGTGAACCCACGTGTGTTTCCCACATGTGACATTTGAAAAAAATAAATTATTTCCACGTCACGTGCCTATTTTAGGTCAGGGCGTGTCATCTACAAACCTATGTAGAATTAGTCTCTGTCATTTTCAGTCGATTGAATCTAGCAAACCTTTATGCAAATTTAGTCTTTGATATTTTCAGTCGACTGGATTCAGAAATCAATTGATTGAATCTAACAGACTACGCATTTTCAGACGATGTAGTTTTCTTTTAGTCAACTGAATGTGAGAATCAATATACCAAATTTGAGGTTTTCCAATAGATTTTTACCTGTTTTTTCTTTGAAAAGTTTCTCTTGTCCTCTGGTTTCTCTTCAGACTTCGATGACCCCCTTTTCACTTCACAAAATTCATCAGGTGAGGAGAGCAAATCTCACATTTGCTTTATGGTTGTTTCATTTCATACCCTGCATTTATATCCTTTGTTAATATGTTATATGAATGATTGAATGCAATATTGGGTCTATGCGTGATGGGAATGTGATGGAAAGACATGCTTACATTGATATCGAACATCACTTACAAATGTAAGGATTATTGTGATTGAGTGTAAATGTAAGTGGCCTTAAATTCTTGAGAATGAGGCATAGCCATAACTTTGTTGTGCAAATTTTAAATTTATAATTCGTAAGCGCACGAATTATTAGATATTATAGCGATTGAGTGCGAGGTCGAACCCATCGGAATTTAGGAAGATATATCCATGAAAATACACCATTGAATTATATATTTTAAGAACTTTAGGAAATATGGAGATAAATAATAAATATAAAACTATTTCTCTAATCTATGAACTTTAGTTTTAATTTAGAAATATTCTACACTTAAATATAGAATCTAACAATTTAACTAATTTTAATTAACATGGTAGATTTAATCTAAAAATATAAACAATCTTAATCTAATTTAGAAAACAAAATTAAGATGCAATTATTTAATTTACCACCCTAGTTCTCCAATTTGATGAGTTTTTGAATTTTAAAAAGAATTAGAAAATTTAAAATACCTAAACTACCTCTATACATATTTATAGTGGAACTGGGTCAAAGAATTATAGAGGCTTTATTTTCCATATTTTAAAAATAATATCAAGGCCTAGAATACGGAACTCACATTTATTATTTATCATGCACTCAAATTCTTCATCTATTAAAATCCTTATCATGAAATTTATGAAATCAAGTAAACTATGAAAATTCAAATTCGGCCTTAGTCTAAATAAAATTTCAACTTGTAATTTCGAATCTAAAAGTTCTTCTGCTCTTAAAAAGAGCCTTAGACTGATAAAATCAAGTTCCATTTAGTCTAAAATATTTTTCTGCCTTCATTGAACAACTTAGAATAATCTCTCACATAAATCCATAAAAAGAATTAAAATAAAATCAAACTTTCATCATACAAAAATAAATAAGTGGAAAACCATATTTCTAAGGATTTTTCTGCCTTTTAATTATTAATAAAAATTGGAATTAAGAATTACAATGCATTGGAATTTTAGATTTAAATAAAAACAAAACAAGAAAATTCATGGACTTTTTGAATTTATTATTGAATTTAATCACATTAACACTGAATTTAAGAAAATAAAGATAAAGAAACAAAGAAGTTCTACTTTTATTAATTGAACTAAATTACAAGACATGAATTAAAATAAAAGAAAATAATTACAATAAAATAAAAACACTAACCTTAAAACCCAAAATTCTCCAAAACTCTAAGTTCTCCAAATTCCCAAGACCATGTTTGAAACTTATTGAATGGGGATGGCCTCTATTTATAGGACAAAGGGAAGGAAATAAAGGGCTAAGATTGAATGTAATAAAAGAGGAAAGGAATGGATGGCTCAGATGGACTTATTTAAATAAAGAGAGGAGTTAAAGAAGACACACAGGATATGATCGAAAGGAGTTGTACAGGGAAGGTCGGATGAATGAGTTAGATGGAAATTGTTTAATTAAGGAGGTACAATGGAGAGCTAGGACCCTATGGCACCAACATTGGAAGGGACACATGGAGGGCTTATAATGCACTGTCTTAATATGGCCAGAATATAAAAGAGATGGGTAGACACGAATACATGTAGGTGAATCAACAGGGTATGGCCGACCTTGGTGTATGAAGTTTAGGCATGTGCTGTCCTATTATTGCATCCAACACTGTTGTGTGCTTGGACAGCAAGAACGATTCCTACTCTCTCTCTCTCTGTATCTAGCTTCTACAATCTTATACATGCTGCTGTATAACATTGGTTGTAACAGAGGCAGCCACGAGTTTTCCCTGACAAATATGTCCCTCTTTCATTCATGTATCAACCATCTGTTGGATATGTGGCTCGAATCAGAGAGAGTCGTGAGGGAGTCCCAATTAAAATGGGATTAGCAAGACAGGGGAAGAAGGAGTCTTTCCAAGTTGGACACTTGCTATACATGGAACATGGCATATCTTGGCATATCTTGGCATATCTTGCAAAGGACGTGTATACGAAGGAAGGAACAACACAGTTTACTTTGTTGTACTAGGCAATTGTTGTATAGGTTAAACGGCAATTGCTATATAAAAGGGTGGAGTCTCTCAGCTGAGATGTGGTGTGGAATCCCAGGAAGAGAGAGGGACGTCCTTGAGGAAGGCTTTTTGGCCTTGGGCCTCTAAGCCGCATGTGAAGAGGGCCTTATGTGGCCGCATGCAAGACGGCGTGGAATCTCAAAGGTACGCAGATCTGACGATGTTTGGAGGACAGCTCGATGGCCAGAGAGGGGTGTAAGCAACAGTGCAATACCGCTGCAGATCTGGGTTGTCAGATCTGTGAGTGGCAGCCAGCAGAAATGCGGCTAGAAAGACGAAGCCCCTTCGCCAGAGCAGAGGTGGAGATCTCTATGTGTGTGGGACACACCATCAATCGGAGACGCTCACGTTTGAGAAGCATATCGGAAGTTGCTCGTAGGACGCAGAAAGCGTAGAGGGAGGAACACAGAAGTAGGGTTCACTATTCTGGGTATGAGAGAGATTCACATCAGCTGAGAGGTGACGTCGATGTGTTATATACAAGGGGTGTACAAAAGGCTCGGGACTTCGGGTTTGGGCTCATGACTCAAGGGAGTCATATTATTGTACATGTATTTCTTTCTCTTTTATAGTGAATATTATGTCGCTCCGTGGACGTAGGCCAGGTAGGCCGAACCACGTTAAAATATTGTGTTGTGCTATGTGTTTATTTCCGTTTGATTTTTCTTATTTCCGCGCGTAACGCTAACACCATCTCCTTCTTGTTGTTCGCTGGTTCCAAGAACAAGGCCCCAATTGCAATTCTTCTGGCTGATTTCATGTCTCCGATGCTAGTTGCAAAATGGGTTTCTTTTTATTTGTGTAAGCAAAATCCCATCTCTAATTGCTATGAAATCTGCTGCAAAAGAGAACTGGTTGCAACAGCTACATGTATTCCACGTTGATTGTTTGATTTGTTGTCCATCACCTCTTTTTATGTTACATTCAGCCAGCAACATCTTAGATTCTTACACTCTTCTTGCTGATTTTTCATCATCCTTCCTATCACTTGTATGCTCCTTTTCAAATCCAATTGATGCTCCAACATCGCCCTTTGCTTTTTCTCTATTTCATCTTTCCTTCTGCTGTCTTTGTTTCAGCTGCTTGCAAGATTGATCAAATGGATTTCCAAATGAGTTGATGAGCTGACCAAGAATCACTAACCTATAAACACACAAAAATACATTAATTAGATTAAATTAATTAATATAATATATTAACAAATATAATTTTAGAATATATAATATATTACAATAATAATATAAAATAAACAAAATTTAAGCACTAACTAATAAATATTTAGAGGTAGAATTGTCATTTTTCTGTGCTTATCAAGTGTAAATGTAAGTGGCCTTAAATTCTTGAGAATGAGGCCTAGCCATAACTTTGTTGTAAGACCCTTCATGAGCATTCGTGATTGTGTAGACTTGAGATATGAGCATGTGTAGTTGTTACTCATGAGAACATATTTGAATTATGTTGATAACATGACTGAGTGAGAGTGATTGTTCATGCATGCCAATATGTTGATGGATGGAGCAAGTGTGTGTGTGTGTGGTGGTGTTGTTGTGGAAGCCACTGCGTGGGCCGCGTGACGAGCGCAATGGTACTGGTCATGAGATGTGAGTAATGACTATCCATTGGCACAAATGTTAAGGAGAGCAATGAGTAGGCCGCGTCTGATGGGATTGCGAGGGCCGCTTGGCGAGTGCAATGACGTGGGTCATGTGACTCAGATTGTGACACACATTGGCGTGCGGGTGTGTGTGAGTGCCAATACGCGGGCTGCGTCTGACGGGACTGCGTGGGCGAGTGCAATGATGCAGATCATGTGACTTGGATCGTGACACGCATTGCGAGTGTGAGTGAGTTGTGGGTGTGATAGTCCATATTCACCTGTTGCGTATGTTGAGATAGAGTATGCATGCACATGTTGTGGTGTATAACATGATGTAGGTTATCCATGTGCATAGTGTGTATAACATATGATCTTAATGTGATACATGTGATATATTTGTTGATTCTCACTGGGCATGTGTAGCTCACCCCTTACATTGCTGGAACTCCGATGGAAACAAGTTTAGATGAAACCAAAGAGTAATATAGGAGATGGAGCCGATGGCCATGGTAGCGGACTTAGTTTTGTTCGAGAAACGTTTCATTATTGAAGAACATGCTAAATTTGTTTTAGTAGACCAGTTGATTTATGTGATCTTGAGATTTTGTTAAAGAGTTGTTCTGTAATGACTCTTGAGAAATTTATGTTTTGGACTCCGAGTGTGTTGAAGGAATGATTTATGTGTTATGATGAATATTGTGGTTGTGATGTGATGTTACTCGTGAATTGGTCAATGTATTGTGTGATGTATTGTGTGAGACTTGAGGGGACGAGCATTGCCCCATAATGTCGAATCTATTAGGTTTCCCTTTTGTGTGTGTGTGTGGAACCTAATCTAGATGAGGTTGAAATTAGAATGAGATGTGAGTGTATCTCATTTAAAAAAAAAAAAATCTGCCATGTATTTCCAAAGGTCGGAACATGACGGTGGACTTAGTGTCATGAGCTTGAATCTGTTCACGAGCCCATCGCAGGGCAGGCATGAAATTTTATTTATTGTTTCTCTTGTATTTTAATTGTGTATCTATTGGTCAAGGTTATAGAGATAATGTGGAGAAACAAGGCTAGATGATAACAAGTATACATGACTCACACAAGCTCGACATTGTTTCTTTTTTTCTTTTGCTTAGTTTATGTATAAATAATGGTCTCGGATACCCATTGGAATACAAGTCATTTGAATTGTTTCTTACAACCTTTGTGTGTGTTATTCATTTAAATTACTGTGAATGCATCTGATTTTAAATTCTAAGTTTTTTATACGAACATCGAGTCTGATAAAAACTTGATCGAGAATGAGCCAACCAAATTGGATCGGATGGATGAAATCGCGCTCCAAATTTACACCTGGCTCGACGGAGGAAAGAGAGGGCCCCACTGAAGATCCCCACATCATCGTGGGACCCCACTCGGATCAACATTACAATGATTGGGAGAGCTTCCAACTGTTGTTCAATGATTTACATGTAATGACCCTCCCTTTTTCCATTGATTAAATCAGAGTATTTTTTTTTACACAGAAAAGGGATGGATACTTCACGATGCGAGCCGAGTTCAAGTCCGAAGGCCCAACCCTCGACTAGCCCAATTTTACCACACACGTGGGTCAACCCACTAAACATTTATGCGTGTGCCAGCATAATACTTGTAAAGTAACATGTGCGGAAATAATATTTGAGGAATTATAATACCAAACATTTCAATAGCAAAGATGGAAATAACTTAACCATATAAGTCAAACATCAAACCATATCCAAAATAAGAGTTATCTAAATTATTACATCATTAGATCCTATGAAATTACATAGTTCTATGAAAATATCAAAATAAGAACTATGAGATCTCCAAGAATCTCCAGATCCATCTCTTCGTCAAGCATGACTACCATTCGGTCCAACTTCATCTCCTTTACCCTAATCTATGTTAACATCTAGGAGAAAAAATGTACGGACTTAGTCAACTTGCCCAGTAGGAAATTCCGATCACAAAATGCACAAAGTGTGAAATCTTATAATATCATATAATATCATATAATAAAGATAATAATAAAGAAAATCTCAAAGTATGATCAACACATATTTCTCAAATATAAGATAGAAGATGTACCAAAGTCTAATAACTCAGAAATCATAAAACGATATGCTATGGTGCCATGCATCAATGATATGCCCACCCATTTCTATACATCAGATCATAACAAATTACTTCAATCAATGATTCTCAATAATTGGCCACTTATGTCCACAGCATTTGAGGCGGCAACCACCAGAGTGCTGTTACCAATCCACAAATTAACCGAGACTATCGGTGCAGTGTGGTGTCCTCCATTTTCGCGGGTTTCGGGACCTACCCATGAGCTTTTTGGCCCAATTAAGCCGTAACATTCATATCAAGGGACATGGCCAAAGTCTAACATTTTTATAACATTTTACATGAGTCCAAGCGAGGTCCAGACATTTCCTTCTTGGCTCAGTACCATCAACCCTCCCATGCAACCATGCATGAGGTCATGTGTGCAAAGATAATGACAAAATCATAAATTCCATGTTTTCTCATAAAAATCATTTCCATGTACATAAATAATCATAATCTCATAAATCCATATTTATGCTTTTAACAGACATAACATATAACCAAAATTATTCACTTCATTGTGCTTCAATAAAGTAGGAACTCCTACCTGATAAAAAATGATCAACCCAATAAGATTCACGTGTTTGACGTCGGAATTACCCTCGACTCCTTTTGTCCATGTACATGTTCAAATCAAAATCTATAGATTATTATCATATAAAATCCTTGTCTAATCTGTGCAGGTCTAATCTAGACATAAAGGTCTACTGTAAGATTTCCAAGACCTAAAGGATTTCATTCATATTTGATTTTAACTAAAAATACATTAACTTTGTGAATTTGTCTTTGTTTAAAGTATGATCAATTATCTTCGATATGTCGACTTGGACTCTGTTTGTTTCCACTTTATATTTTCTAGTTCCCTTTCGGTCATATATGTATATATCAACGTAGTCGATATATCCAGTAGTTCGTATGGTAGATATATCGAGTCTGTCGTCATATTCTCCTGATTTGATTCGTCAGTTCCTAAAGTCATCATTTGCTTTCGGATTATAAGTATTGATCCACTCAATATCTCCATACATGCTTTTACCGATACATCGACATAATCGATGCATTGTCCACTGTTTCCGAACTATACATATTGATCAAATTGATACATGTGCATTCTGGGTTTTTGGTTTATTTGAACTTATACTCCATCTCTGTTCACAAGCCGATACATCGGTTCTGTCATGTATCGTCCCGTGAACCAGTCTGTTGCCCTTATTTCGTTCCCTAGCAGACCCAGACTGATATGTTGGTATGATAGATATATTTGCCAGGGATCATCTCCAGGCCAACATATTGAGTTGGTCGATACATCGTCCTAAGATTTAAGTCTATCACTTTTTATTTCATCTCCGGTTCCACCATACTCAGATCGACATATCGACTCAGTCAATGGGTCGTGCTAAGATCAATTCTTCATCCCTTCATTTCATATTATGTATGTCGTACCTCAGGCCGGCGCATCGACATTGTCGATATGTCGTCCCGAGATCGATTCATCATTCGTACATTTCATTTTTATTTTAGTCATACAGAGGCCGATACATTGACATACGCAATGTGTCGTCCTGGAATCCAGTTCCATACTTAACATCTTTGGTTCATTGAATTCTTGCCCCAGACAACACATCGACGAAGTCGATATGTCGATTGAGTTGAATCAGAAGTCATGGACCCATCGTCCATGGCTTCCCTTTACTCAGGTGTTTATGGTTCTTGGGTTATTTCTTTCCCAATACATTCATAAAAGTTTTCCAAACAACTTAAGGTTATTGATTTATTTTAAAACTATAAAAAATTCACCAGCCTCGAGTGATTCGCAGGTGTGCTTTGAATGGGTGAAATCTGATTTCCCTTGTTTTCTTGCTTTCCACCTTCATTGCTGACTTGATTTCTCATTCCTTTTGCTTAGTCTCTCTTTCCTTCCCCGGAACAGAGGAAGCCCATGAGGAGGTGAAAATATTATTAGTCGAGTTGAGGGCAAGGATGGGAGTTATAGGGTGTACTCGGATGAGCAAAAGGGGTGGTCAGGCACTCTGTTTCTCTTTTTTCTTCTCTCTGTTTTCCTTTATTTTTTCGATCTTTCTTTTCTTCTCTTTCCCTTCGTTTTCTCTTCTTTTTCTCTTCATCTTTTGCTATCTCTAGACTCTTAATTGAGTCCTTGAAAACTGAAGAGGCATTGTGAATGCCAATGCATAGAAAATGAATGGTTTGGACGGTGGTAGACATAGCGTATGCTGAAGACGTTTTATCTACTCAACACATCGACTATGTCGATGTGTTGAGCTATTTGATCATTTTTCCACCGATACATTGACCACGTCAATGTATACTTTTGACAACTTATACCTCAATTTTGGATCTCAGTTTTCCCCTACACATCGATCCAGTCGATGCATTGTTTGGGAACATTGAGCTTTGCCCACACATAGACCAAGTCGATGTATCGTCCGAGGAGAATTTAGTTTCCCTTTATTTCTTTTAATAAACATTTACATTATTTGGACCAAAATGATAAATTTCATTTATATGATAAACGAATTATAAAAAGAATGAGTATTTAAAATTCTGGGTCCTTACACAAAGGAAAGAATTGAAAAGGGAAGTAGTAAAAAATACAGAGCAAGCAAACTCGAATTTGCAAATTGCAAAAATTGGGGATCATCAGATCATCTCGCAGTTTGATCAGATCGTCCGACGGAGGTCAAATCATCCAATGGATCTTATTGGATCGTCCAACATGAGTAACAAAGAGCAATTCGACTGTGTAGAAGTTTAAGCCTCTGATAAATCAACCGATGGAAGCTTTGGAACCTATCAGATCGTCTGATGGATGATCATTTCATTCAATAATTGTCATTGGATTGTTCGACAAAACATGGATGACATGATCAGATCAACCGACTATGCACATGAAGATTAAGAAACCTTATTTTTCCTTGACTTTCGAATTTTAGCTACTTTCTTTGTTTCCTTTAAAATAAGGTCTATAAATTGAGTGTTAGACCATCCTTTGTAAAACATCCTAGACTTGAATTGAAAAAAAATTGAAGCTTTGAGCTTTTTCGAAGTTCTCTCTAGGTTGAGGTGAGTTCTTGATTTGGTTCTTAATTTTAATTTGTGCATGCGTTGGAATTAAATTTTCTTCTAGGTGTTGGTTTGATTTTGCATGGTGAATTTTGGTTATTCATGTCTTGTTTTTCCCACTCACTTAATTGAATTTAATTATGCATTCAAATTAAGTTAAAAGGGTTTAATGTTTTCAAATCAAATTTGTGTTGGATTTAATTTCCATGCATGTTTTGGATTTGATCAAAGTATTCACAATAACAATTCTACTTTCATTGTTAATTAGATTAAACACCTAATTTCATTGGTGAATCTGATTCTGCTGGATTATCCTAGTGAAATTAGTGTCATCTTTCCTTTCTTGAGAGTCTCGAGAGAATCGAGAGAAGGCCCTTTAAGGGTTTCAATCATTGAAATCATTGATTTAGGATTCACTAAATTTATCCCTTGAAAATAAAAAAACCAAATATATATATATATATATATATATATATATATATATATATATATATATATATATATATAGCTACGTTAAATACCTACATCAATTGGTAATAACTGCATCATGTGGTAATTAGAGCTTGGATCATGTACTGACCTGTCGGTTTAGGACCATCATCATTTTTAGATTGAGCACTCTACTTCTTGAGACATGTTTTCATCATCCTTCAACATGCCAAGAGGTAGTCTGAAGAGAGGCCCGAACCACGGCTGAAACACTAGAAGCCCGGCAAATTGTAGAGTTGAATCAGAGATTGGAGGAATCTAATGTTATGAAAACCGGACTAGACCGGGGTCGAATCACCGATTCGACCATGATCGTGAGTTCCACGGTTTGAGTGAGCTTTACAACCATTCAAAGAAAAAGTCATAAAAAATTGGAGTGACTCACGAGTTGACTTGATTTTCTTCAATCGCGGGTGAACCGTGACACACGAGTTGCAGTCTTCTTCTTTTTCTACTATTGCTTTGATCAGTCTATGCAAGTTCTTCTTCAACTCCATCGCCTTCCTTACAAGTCTTCTTCTTCGATCATCCATTGTCTCTTCTTCTTTCAAGAGAAAAACAAAAGCATAAGAAAATAGAGGGTTTCTCTTTTTCGGTTTATTACAGTCCCCACCCCCTACATTCTCTCTCTTTCATTTCATTAGTCTTTTCTGTACTTATGTGCCAATCGCATGCAGCCAGCACATCCTTGAATCACGTTCAGGCCAGGCCCTGGCCTTAGGCGAACTAGGCCACTGCCTAGGGCCCCCAAGTCAGGTTCAATTTTTAAATTTCTGCACATTATTTTATGTTATAAATTTATTTTAATGTTTAATTTATTACCAAACGGATTTGTGGCACTATGGTAGCAAGTATGACTTGCAATCCAAGGGGTACAAGTTCGATTCTCGGAAACTTAGTGTTCACTGTAATATAGTTAGTTGAATGAAAAGAAAATGGGTTTACATTTGAATGACTATGTTGTGCTTTATAGTTTATAATTGAGTGATAATTTTTTAATATAATTTTACTTTATAAGTTGTTTTAAATGCATTATATACTTTAGCATGTCAACTACTTTTTTTAAATACAATAAAATAGCAATAAAAAATAAAAAATCAATATACATGACACAAGTTGAAATTAAAATTGTCACAAGAAAGATTGAATGGATTAGCTATCTTATTTATTGAAAATATATATTAAAAAAACTTGAATATAATAACTTAATTAGTAATTTTGCATCTCAAAATCCACGAGAAGAATAAATTTTAAATAATACTTTGTTATAAATTTAATTATGATATTTTATTTGGATGTTTCACACTTTGTAAAAAAAATATATATGATTTTATTTTTTGTAATTGTATAAAAGTCTCATCTTAAGAGTTCGCCTAGGGCCTCTGAAATCTCAGGGCCGGCCCTGATCACGTTGAAACATTAATAGCATTAATTGAAGTTAAGGGAGTAGATATAGACACGATTCAAATTTTATTAACATGAGGTTTTTCATTTCATTTGATAAATAAAAGATAAAAAGACAACGTAGAGTTTGTAAAATTTATTGCCCTTTTCTCTTCTAAATATTAAAAATTAATGAATTACTTAATTTGATTTTATTTTAAATCAGCTTTGAATTTCATCTTTTAAGTTATATAAATTAGTATTTAATAAATTTATAAAGATTGAGAATATCTAGAAAGAGTAAAGAGTGAGGTATAATGAATGATAATAGATGAATTGAAAAGGTACTTTTAGAGTGATATTTTTCATAAAAAATTAAGTCTATTAAATTAAAAAATTATAATTTTATGAGTTCAAATATTAACCATCAAAATGTCGATGGATTTTTCATCCAATATATCAACTTGAAATGATATAAAATTAAATATAGATTAAAAAATATTATTTTTTAAAAAATCAACAAATCTTACCTCTCCGAAATGCCTTGTATTTATATGCGAGAAAAATCCAAACAGATCTATCTTCGGACTTTCTGAAGATGGGTCTCAGAACTTCTGAGGTTACAATGGTTCGCTTCGCAACGATCATCTCACAACGGCTAGTTTGATCTCACAACGGCTATATTGACTGTGGAGGACAGTCTTCGGATCGTCTGAAGAGTGATCTTCCTAACTTATGAGGAACCCTGGAAAGCAAGGGTTTGGAATGAAGAAATGAAGGGTTCGGACTCAAGGACCGGTCTTCAGTAAATCACAGATTCCTTTCTCAGAGCGTCCGAGACAGAATATGATCAGACGTTTCGAGACCTGTGCTCGAACTTCTGAGGGACCCAAAATTTCCATTTTTCACTTAGTATTGAAAAGTTGAAATTTTGTGATAATATGGACATGGTGGAGAGCTCACATGTGATTTTTGCAATCAATTAGATTTAACTATAATGAATAATTTTATATTTCAATGACACATTAATAATGAAGATATTTGATAGATAACAATATATTTTCAAAGGGCTGGGCATGGACTTAGAAATCTAGTTTAAATTATTCCAATTTTAACCAGTGAATTCTAAGGCTTTTAGGTCAATCATATGGTCCATATACCTATGTCGGTCGGCATTTATGAGGATCTTCCTATTTCAGTGGGATGCCTTCTAATCTTCGTATCTTCTGTAGCTTAAAGCTTGATTTTACTATGTAGGACTTCTAGATGCGCGGTGCAGGACATATACCGACTCAATCATAACTCGGTCATGAAATTTGCAATGCACGACTCGGTTGGACTCAGTAATAGAATTGACAACTCAATCTAACTCAAAGGAATTAGATTTAACTTTTACGTCGACAGTAATAACTCGACCTGTGATTTATTTTACCAAATCTTAAGAATTTAATTAATTTATTTTTAATTTATAAATTTGTGCAAATTAGTGAAAACACATTAAATTAATTATATCTGAAACCTTAAGGTCCGGCCCCTGTAAATTATAGTTAATCCAAATTCTTCCCCTTACTTGATTAGACTAAATCGAACCCGATGGCCACTTAGACTTGTCTCGATTTTCATTCAAACTCATCTCCTTTTCCACTCAAACTTTTAATTGATTTGTTTTAAAATTCCCTTGGACTTGTGTTTTTAAATTAAATTTTAAATATTGATTGAGTATATTTTTAAGAAATTATTAAAAAATTTAAAACCCAGAAATACAGTGAAATGAAAAAATCAATTTAAATCCCAAGCGAACTGCGGACCCATTTCTCTCTTTCCACTTTTCCATTTTATCCTCATTTTTTGTCCTTAACCCTTTTTATCGTTTTTATTAAAAAACTCTCTCTCTCGCTGGAAATCCTTTTCTTTTTTTGCACCTGACCCTTTTTTTTATCTCGAAGATTTCTTCTCTCTGAAGCTTTTTTTCTTTTCTTTTCTTGAAACTTCTCAAACTTTCTCTTCTCTGTGATGTAGCACAGAGCCTGACTTGATCCGATCGAACATCGAAAACTCGGCTTAATTATTTTATTTTTATTTTTTTCATTTTTATTATAAGTCCTTATTTTTAGAGTTAGATTTTAGTATAAATATGCTTTTTAGTGAATCTAATTCTCATTATTATTGATTGAAATGAAAAATTGAGAGTTTTCTCAACCTCCTCTCCCCCTATGGGTGATTCCCGTTTCCCTTTCTCCCTCTCGTTGACTCGGGCTTCTCCCTCTAGTGGATTCCCATTTTTCTCTTCTCCCACTTTGGATGTATTCCCGTTTGTCTCTTTCTGTTCTGCCCACAACGTCATCTCCGACGGTGCTCGGGATCCGTCGTAGGCCCAAATTTGCTAGCTGCCACCATTTGCATCCGGATGTTCAGCTGCGACTCGTCTTCATGCCACCACGTCGCTGTCACGCTCGCCATCAACCCAGATCTGGTCACAGATCTTCACCAGGTCCGCCAGGCCTTCCCCGTCGCCATCTCCATCGTGAACACCACCACTCGTTCCAACCTGTAACTCGTCCCTTGCAGTGCCAACCTCTGTTTGGAAACAGTCTTGCACGATTCCTTTTTTAATTGTTTAACGCATTTTACATTTCACATTAAATTGGAACAAATGCCGGATACCTCACCACTGTCCCTATCCTTTCATGTTTCATTATTCAATTGAGGGGCCCATATGACCAACACCTTCATTGAACCCATTTTCTTTAACTTCCCCATTAAACCTATTCGTTAACGTCATTTACTAAACCCCATTAAATCTCAACGACTCTTCATACCATTTTATCCAATCTTTTCAAAACCGCCATTAGACCCGTTTAATCCCATTTAGGCCCACTAATTCCATCAATTCTATTAATTTACCACTTTAAACTGAGTCACCCATCCATTTACAAACCCGATCTTGCCCGTACTACATTAAGCGGTATCAGAGCGAGAGTTTACCCAACTGCTCGAAGGTTTTCCTGTTGATGTATAAATTTTACATTTATAAATCTTACAAGTGCACGAACCATATATAATATAGCAGAATGAGTGCGAGTTCGAACCCAAAAGAAATCCACAAAATATATACTTAAAATTAAATTGGTACCTTCTACCATATGTAATATTAAGAAATCTAATACATGGAATTATAATTTTAATTTAGATCTTAGAAAACCAGAGTTAATACCATTATTATCTAACTTGTGAATTTAACAAGTCGAGAATCAAATCTATCTTCTTTTTATTAAATTGGTGAAACATGGATATGTAGTCTCATCTTAATTTAAAATTACATGTTTTAATATCAAAATATTATATCTCCAACCTTACTTAGGTGAATCTTGAGAGAGAGGATTTTTGAATACAAATAATTAAAGAATAAAATACATGAACATACAAGACTTGAAATAAAAACATGAAAATAAATTGAACATTTAAAATACAACAAACAAACAAAGGAACTAACCTAATAAAATACTGGAAATAAAATTACAAGTAAAGTAGATGACAAAATTTAAAGGTGCAAAATGTAAAGGATGGTTGTTGGAATAGACCATTCATCGCCCAAAATGTGTAAATAAATACAAAATCTAGATCTGAAATTTGCTTAAAAATTGAAATCTCAATTCAAGTTCTTTCATCAAAATCAAGAATTATAAACTTTAATTTAAGAAATAGGGCCTTAGTAACTTATATTCAATAGGTACAACCTAAGTCCTCACTATTTCATATCCAATTAAATAAACAAAGATTATAAACTTAAAATCAAATAAAAAATAAATATGAAAATTGAATGTTTCAGGGTTCTAAACGAATATCTTGTATTTATTTAATGAAAGTACTAAATACAGGGATTGGAAATTGAATACAAGAAAGACAAATAAAAATGAAAATTTACAACTCTCATTTGTAAAATTTGAATGGTGCCTTGTCTTCTTGTCATTTCTCTAGCCTTTGGTCCTTTCAAGCTCCACGTTAAATTCGAGTTCTACCCTAGCCTAATGCATCTATTTATAGGTTCTAAGGTAGGAATGGATGGATGGGATTAAGTTGGGTGATTGGATGGCTTGGAATAAAAGTTGATAAGTGGAGAGACTTGAGGAGATGGCAACTAGGTGGATCGGCTAAGGCTATGGAAGAGGTGTGTCGTGTATGGCATGGTGGGATATGCGAATGGAGTGGAGGCTAAGATTACAAAATCGTGTGAGGTGTCAATGAGATTTGAATTGATATTTTCTTGTGTGACAAGCGAAGGTTGTGCACATGAAATGAGGGATTTTAGGAGTTGTAATCGTATGAAATGGATTTGGGATGAGGTATGCGCATGCATGGTGCGGAAGCAACTAGGATTTAGGATCTAAGGTGATTAGATTTGGGGACTTGGAGCAAAAGTTTAGGGATTTTAGATGTGCATGGATAGTGGAATGAGCATGGAGAGATCTGGAAGTGGGATTCCGTATGGAGAGAGTCAATTTAGGAGAGAAATCATGTGGGCTTTGTTGGTTAAGACTTGGAGAGGAATTTTAGGTGATTTGGATGAGTTGGATTGGATTTTCGTGTGTTGCATTGGAGATATGCGCATGGGGTGCTATTTTATAGGGATTGTACTCGAATGGAGTTAAATGGATGGATGTGAATGAGGTGTATGCGTGTGTGTGCTAGGTTTTAGGGATTAAGATGGGATGTGGCGCATGGGAGAGGGACTTTAGGTGGAAATCGTGTATGGAGGTTCCTAGGGTTTCCTAGATGAGATACATGAATGGTTGAGATTAAATGGATAAAATGAATGGTGCAGATTGCATGGGCATGGGATAGGATTTGGATCATGGATATGGGCTATGGACTTAGAGCAATTGGGAGTCAAGTAAAACTCTTATTTGACTCATTGACTTTGAACTTCTCATGGATTTGGACAGTGTATTTGGACTTTGATTAAAGCTTGGCCCATTTAAAATGCCCATGGAACATGAATTTGTGAGCAGTGGACTCAAGCCTAGGCCAATTGAATTGGCTTTCTAGCTTATGGACTTCTTTCTTCTTCATACTTCAGTAAGTTTTCTTCAATCTTCTGGACTTAGTAATTAATCCACCATTATTCTAAAAATATTGGACTAATCCGGACTCTCATAACTGGATCCAAATAAGCCAATTTACAATTGAACTTCTAAAAATGGTGAGATAATCACCAGAATTTCAAATCTTCCAATTTAAGCTCAGGACTTGCAAATATTATGGGTTTTAGGCTGATTTCCTGTTTTCTCCAATTTTTCTCTACAAAACTGAAAATAACATTAAATGTATCTAATATACACAAAAACAAAGGCTAACTAATCCAAATAAGATGGGTAAAAAATGTCATTTTTCATGTCTCAACATTTCCCTTCTTCATCAGGTGAGATATTTCTTTTTTAAAGCAGTATTGAGTTTCCAAAAAAAAAATCATGGAAAAATTGAAGCCTCTAATGGTGAAACTCAACACTATGTTTGAGAGCTTGGGTGATAGATGCGCCCCTCCCAGGAACAACGATTAGAGCGATGACAAGGTGAGAGATATCTTTGAGCGATAGAGACATGACCTTCATTAAGATCACCGTAGGAAAGTGGATCCTCCATATTTCACCACAAGGATGCTGCATCATTACTCATCATTCAAAGTCAGTGATATCGAGCTAGAATCGATCGAGAGAGAAGAGATCCCAACATTGGTTGAATCAGAGTCAACCTTGAGGTTCGTGCCATCTTCCTCAGAATGCGTGATGGTTTGTCCAGATGCACTCTCAGAGTTCGTTCTTGTGCCTCCAGAGTTTGCCTCAGAGTGTGTGCTGGTCTCCTCAGCATACGTACCCATTTCATCAGAGCTTGTATCTACTCATCTGACAGACATGAGTCCACGGATAGTGCCCGGTTAGAGAACAAAGCAGTTGAAATGCCAACATCA
This sequence comes from Chimonanthus salicifolius, assembly GCA_013350335.1. NCBI lineage: Eukaryota > Viridiplantae > Streptophyta > Magnoliopsida > Laurales > Calycanthaceae > Chimonanthus > Chimonanthus salicifolius. The sequence continues at coordinate 32,649,858 of CM023539.1, forward strand.
CTGTCGTTGCAACCGACAAGAGTTGATCCACCATCAGTGATGCAAGTGCCACACGCGTCACAGACATCGCAGAAAGAAAACCTTTCTTCCTTGTCCATGAGTTGTCGACGATCGACCTTCACTAGTGTTACAACCACCATAGGCAAAACTGAAGATAGAATTGAGTGAAAGTGACCCGTATTTGTCATATGTTGACATCAAGCCACCACGCGTTGCTGTTCAAGAAATGGGTTCGTTTTGGAGCCTCGCGTGCATATTGAAGTAATGAGAGTCAAGATTCACTATTTGCTCACTTATTTGTTTGGCGTGTTTGAACCATCAAGAAGCAAGAAAGGTCTCATCAGGCATTGTAGGTTGACACATTGGATTCGAACTTGAGGATGAGTTCTTTTTCAACCAGGGGAGATTGTTGTAGCACAACGTCTAACCCGACATGGCCGAACATCGAAAACCCAGCCCAATTTTTATTAAAATATCTTATTTTTAGGCTTAGGTTTTAGTATAAAAATGCTTATTAGTGGATGTAGTTCTCATTATTATTGATGAAATGAAAAATCGAGAGTTTTCTCATCTTCCTCTCCCCTCTACAAGTGATTTCAGTTTCTCCTTCTCCTTCTTGTGGACTCGGGTTTCTCTCTCTTCTCCCTCAGGTGGATTCCCATTCTTCTCTTTTCCCTCTTCGGGTGGATTCTCATTCGTCTCTTTCTCTTCTACCCACAACGTCATCTTCGACGGTGCCTGGGATCCGCTGTAGGCCCAGATCTGCTAGCTTCTACCATTTGTATCCGCCTATTTAGCTACGACTCGTCTTCACCCTGCCACGCTCGCCGTCGACCCAAATCAACCAACCCAACCTCCATCCAACAAATTGTAGTGGTAGTCCCCATACCTTCCATGTTGCCTCTCGGCCTCTAGATCCACCCTCACCTCTACATCCCTTTGTGCACTCTGCATCTCATAGCTCTCATATCAGCACATAGTCGTCCATACTACCCCAGACACCTCCCTATTTCAGCCTAAATCTCGCCTAACCTAGACCTACACATTGTGGTCCTGTAGTCCATGCTGCGCTATTCACTAGGTTTGCCAAGCCTTCCTCGTCCTGATCGCCAAGCCATCCATAGGCCATCTCTATCGTGAACACCTCCACTCGTCCAAACCTACAACTCATCCTTTGCAGTGCCAACTGTTGTGAATAAAAGTTTTACATTTATACTTGCAAACGCACGAACCATATAATAGTATAGTAAATGAGTGCGAGATCGAAACCAACGGAATTACAGAAAATATATCTTAAGTATTTACAATTATTAACCAATTATTTAATTTATAAATCTAATTTGAAACTCGCATTGGTGAATTAATTAGAAAACCAAAAACAATGAAGATCTAAGATAGATTTAATAAAAAAAAATTCAGTTATTTTAATCTCAACCTAGTTCACCATTCAAATCAGATTGGAGAAGAAAAATAAAAATAATAAAGAAACAAAGAATTATAAATCAAATAAAATACATATAATACATTGGAATTGGTCTCAAAAAATCAAGATGGCATTGTTGTGTGACGCCCCGCCCTTTTTCCATCGCTTAAAATCAGAGTAATTTTTTTTGAATTAGAACTTAGAAAAAGGGGCGGAGAAGCCACGACGTGGGTCGAGTCCAAGTCCGAAGACCTGACCCTCGACTAGCAACTCAGTGTGTGCATGGACTCAGTCCATTGTAAATAGTTACACACACTGTATACTCCCATAAAATTTCTTTTGCGGAAAACATTTATTGCGGACATATTATAACAATAATAGTTATAGCAACTTAAGCAAAAATAAGAGAAATCCAAATATCATAAGTCAAATAACAAACCACAATAGTTCAAGATTGTAGGAGTTGTCTAAAATTATTACATTCCAATCTCTCACTCCTACAAATACATCAACACTCCAAAATATCAAAAGTAATATTAAGTCCCCTCCAAGCCTCTCTTGTTTGGTCCTTGATCAAGCATGACTTACGTTCACATCTAAATGGTGGGGATTTATGGGCTTAGTCAATGCACCCAGTAGGAGTTCCAAGTAATAGATATGCACGAGAGAGCGTTAAAATAAAAAGTATACATATGCTTGTTTTGTTTCATAATAAAACATTTTTCTTAGAGGAAAACATGACAGATACTTCTCAGATATCTATATAGCATAATATCAAAACATGTAATCTCAATAAATGCCCATTAATGCCCATGCAACAATTATACTAGTCATCTCAGTGGCTAGTTCATCATTATTGGCCGATTATGTCCATCAGCGATTTGAGGCGGCAACCACCAGGGTGTTGTAACCCAACCACAAATTAACCAAGACCATCGGTGGAGTGTGGACTCCTCCCACTGCACAGGGTTTTGGGACCTTCCCAGTAGCTCTTTGGCCCAAGTAATGCCGTAACATTTACAATAAGGACATGACCAAGGAATAACATTTGTACAACTCATTAGTATAGTACGCGAGACCAACCGATGTCCGGACATTTCATTCTTGTCTTGGTAAATGCAGTTTCCCTCCCATGCAAACGATGCATGAGGTATGTGTATGTTTCTGATGACAAATCATGCATCATATAAATTTCATATATTTCAACACGGGAAAACATATAGCAAAGCTCATAATTTCGAGATACATATCATTTTCATAGTTCATATATAATTTTTCAATAAAACAAATATATCAAGATGTCATTTATATACACACTCGTGTGCTTCAACGATGTAGGAAAACTTACTTGTTTGATGGTATTCACCGAAGGAGAGGATTACAAATCGACACGTACAATGCTGGGGTCACTCTCGAATCCTTCATTTGTTGTTCATACATACATGTCCAACACAAAAATGATATCATTATCCTCAATTTGATTACTTGCCCTACTAATTTAACTTATAAAGACCTTAACTAGTGTTTAGGAATCACATTTGAACACGTGGATTGGGTCCCGGAACATCCAGATTTAAATGGAAAATTCTGAGATTGAACAGGGACGACCCATCGCTACTTGGCGATGCATCGTCGGGAATCCTCCCGAAGCATCGTCACCACAATCGATCGCGGGACAGGGTATCCATTCTGCTCTGTATTTTTCTTCCATTCTCAGGCCGATCCTATTGCCACTTGGCGACGCATCGCCTGAAGTGTCACTACCCATCGTGAGGATGATCTGTCACCCTGGGAATACTATTTCTCTGGGTTGAAAATTCTGTATTTTTAAGTTACTCTCAGGTGAATACCATCGTGTAGGTGATGTATCGCCTGGATCCTCACGACCCATCGTGAGTACATGATGCATCGCCCTGGGTTGTTCAATGTTTCCAATAGTTTTCAGGGCAATGCATCGCCTGTTGGCGATTTGTTGTCATGCTGACCCACGATCCATCGCCTGTCGGCGATGCGTCGCGGGTCACAACAGATGCAATTTTTTTAGGTTTTTCATGTTTTTCCCCTTTTTTTTTTATATTTTCAACCCTAATCCATTCTACACCCTCAAATTGAATTCTTATCACTAAAAATAACTATAAAATCAACATACCTTAAAGGATCTACGATTTCATTGATGAATCGAAAGGGGGGTTGGGTTGGATTTGAGATTTTCTTTCTCCGTCTTTGTTTTCTTCTTTCTTTTTCTTCCTTCTCTAGTTTTCTTCTTTTTCTCTTGCTTCGGATTTTTATCCTCTATTTTGCTTTGCTCCTTGGGGTACCAACGATGGAGATAAATGAGAAGGGAGAGAAGAAGGAAGGGAATCGATGGAAGAGGAGGGAAAACAAGGGCACCACCGATTGGAAAGAGGGAGTGAGAGAGAGAGATCACCGTATGAGAGATGAGGGAGTATAATAGAGAGGAAAAACATTAGTTTTTTCCCTCTTTTGCTTTTGGTTTGTGTAGTCAACAAGCAAGGGTAAGGTGGAGGGCTTAGATTGGCCAAAGTGGAGGTGAAGTGGTTCTTGCATTTAATGTAAAGGTGGGGTGGTTAGAGGTCACATTTTCCCATGTGGCATGCCACCTCATCTTATCCTTCCACATCATCGCTTATGTGGCACGCCTGCCATGTCATCAATTAATTTACATTAATTATATTCCACTCCACTTTTAAAATTATGTAATTAAGTTTCCACTTAATTAGACAATATGTACTTTAATTACTTAATCAATTTAGTTACCAATGATTTCATTTAATTAATTGCCCATCTCTCCATATTTCAATTAATTTCTTTTATATCAATTAATTATTATTATTATTATTATTAACTCATCCAAAAATTCATTCTCTTAGTCACTAATCCCATTTAGGAAATCCATGTTTATTCCATTCATTAGAGATAATTACATGGATTAACAAAATGCTCGGGGTGCTACATGTTGTTCCATATTTTAATAACAAACTTAAAGCCTAGAATCCAAAGCTCACTAAACTAAACAATGTCGGATTCATGTTATGTAATTAAAAATTATACTAAAAACTTAATTCTATGAATTTCAAATGAATGATCCAAAAATCAAACCTTAGATGAAACAGAAGTTTGGTTCCGATCTTAAATTTTCATCGCACTTTTGTAAAACAAAAGTCTTAGAAATTAGAACGAAAGTCCTATTAAGACCTAAATTTTCATCACATCTGATCAAAGAACACTCATATAAAATTCGACAATAGTAATTAATTTAAAGAAAATAATTAAAAACACGGCATTCATTATACAGACATACATATAATTGGAAAACTAGAATCTAAATATTTCATCACACTTTGAATCTTATTAATAAACATGGAATTCGAATTACAAACATTGGAATTAAAGTAGAGAATTACAAGATTTAATTGGATAAATAAACAGAAATCAAACCCGAATACCCTTGGAGCACACGATTTCCCATGATTTCCTCTTGCTTTTTCTCCCTTTCTTCCTAGGGTTCCACACCAGTACTTGAAGTCTAGAGCCAAATTCGAATTTCTCTGTAGCCCTAATGCTTTATTAATAGGTTTTGAATGAGAATGGATGGCTAGGATTAGTCAGAGTTTAAGATGGGTGATTGGAGGGCTAGGATTTAAGCAACTAGTTAGAGGAGGCTTAGGGTTTTAGGTAATTAATGGACAAGGTGGGACGGCTAGGGTTTATGAGGAAGAGGTGTGGTGAATGAATGCGTATGGATAAGGTGGTGGCAGAATGGTGTTGTAGAGTTAGGGTTTTGTGTGTGTTTTGTATGCATGTAATGGAGGGTTGGGATAAAGTGTAGTCTAGATGGATCGTTGGATGTGTATCCTAGGATTTCATGGCATGGTCGAATGGATATATATGGATTAGAAGGCGTGTAGGTGTGTGGGAGTCCTAGGTTTTTGGTTGGAGTGGAGAGCAAGAAACAATACGAGTAGCCGTGTGTGTTGTGCAAATCCTAGGTGTTGATTTCGTGTGGAGGGATTTATGGAGAGGTGGCAGCAATGGAGATTAGGGTTTAAGGTTTAGTGTGGTCGAATGGTCTAGGGTTTGGAAGAGTGTGGACTGTACGAGGAGGTATAAGATTAGGGTTTAGAGTAGTTGGGCCTCCAATGGGTCTTGTGCGCATGGGCTCTGTGGACTTAAACTCATGGCCTGCAATCTTGTTGGACTTTGGCATGTGTACTGTGGCCTGACTCTCTATGAATTTCACATGTGGTACTGGGCCTGGCCCAGTGTGTGTCGTGGAGCTCTGCTTGACCCAGTGGATTTGAACTTTGGCTCATGGCTTTCAGGCTACAGGCTTCCAGTCTTCAATGGCTTCTTAATCTTCGGGCTCCCTCTCTAGAACTTAAAATAATTAATTTACCACTTAAATCTAAAATTTATTAAATTATCTAAACTCTCATTAATGAATTTAGATTATTCAATTTACAATTAAAATTTTCTAAAAGTGGCAAAAATAATTATTACAAATTTTGGGTATTCCAATTTTAGCATAGAACTTTGCAATTATTCCCAGTTTTCATCAGATTTTCTGCATTTTCCATTTTTATCTATAAAACTAGAAAATAATATTAAATACAACTAATAAATATATAAATGAAACTAATTAATCCAGAAATGAAGGGTAAAATCAACACCAACCTCTGTGCTCAACACCAACCTCTGTTTGGAAAGAGAGTCTTGCACGATTCCTCTTTTAATTGTTTAACCCATTTACATCTCACATTAAATTGCAACAAATGCCCAGAACTTCACCACCGTCACTATCCTTTATTGTTTCATTATTTAATTGAGGGGCCCAAATGACCAACACCTTCATTGAGCCATTAAACCTATTCGTTAACATCATTTACTAAATCCCATTAAATCTCAACCATTCTTCATACCCTTTTATCCAAACTTTTCACAACCCCGCCATTAGACCGGTTTAATCCCATTTAGACCCACTGATTCCATTAATTCTATTAATTTACCCCTTTAAACCGAGTCACCCATCCATTTTCAAACCCGATCTTGCCTGCGCTGCATCACTCCCTCTCTCTACACCAATTGCAGCGACGCTACAAGGCGACCTCCAATAGCCGCCGCCGCCGCCACCACCCAATGATGCTCCGCTAGCAGATGACCACCAATCAATGAATCGGTTTTATTTATTTATTTACTTCACTTTATTCGATTTTTATTTATTAGCTGATTTATGTTATTTTAAAAGAAATAATAAATGGATATTATTCTTTTTCAAATTTTTCTTATTTCAAGTTTATTCATTTCAGTTTTATTTTTTGAAAAAGAGTTTTGTTTTTTTCTAAATAAGTTATGTATTTTAAAGGGTTTATATTTTTAAATAAGGTTTGATTTTTCAAAAAAAGGGATTTAATTTTCAAAATGGGTTACTGATTTAGGAAAAAAAATTTGCATTTCCATTTTTCTTTCCCTTTCGTTTTTTCTCACTCCGATTTATTCTTTCGATTTCAATTGACCAACTCTTCTCTATGCACTTTTTCTTTTCCAAACATTGATCTGATTTGCTACTCAGGTTACCTTAGATGGTTATGATTTAATTATAATTTAAAGCAATTAATATTTGAAAAATCTAAAATATAGCTTCTATAGCTGGATTGACGTGATTTTTTTTATTCTTATATTTATTGATAAAAGTCTATCCAAAAGATCAATCAAAAGGCTAAAGTTGAGGGTCGGGCATATAGACACCGCGGTTTTCTGCCAGCAGACACCGAATTCCGAAAATTCGGTGGAAATTACCATTCTTCCCTCTCCGCGTGAAATCGTGCGATCGGTGCTGCAACACCATTTCGCGTCGATCGATCGATCTGAGGCATAAACGATCGATCTGAGGCGTATACAATCGATCGATCGATCCGACAGTTCATTTTCGAAACGATCGATTGATCATAACACGGGATTCAGTCGATCGCACGGTTCCATGGGATCGTGCGATCGATTTTAACTGAGAGGTCGACGGTTTGACAGTCGACCTCTCATCTCAAGATCAATCACACGATTGTATGTGATCGTGCGATCGACTGTGACCCATTCAAAGATCGATCGCACGATCACATACAATCGTGCGATCGATCTTAACTGAGAGGTCGACTGTCATCTCAAGATCGATCGCACGATTGTATGTGATCGATCGATCGATTGTCTGTTTAGGCCAAGATTAATCGATCGATCACTGTGATCGTGCGATCGATCTTAACTGAGAGGTCGACAGTTTGACAGTCGACCTCTCATCTCAAGATCGATTGCATGATCACATATGATCGATCGATCGATTGTCTGTTTAGGGCAAGATCGATTGATCGATCACTGTGATCGTGCGATCGATCGATCAGCTATATATATAACCAATCGATCATTTCGACCTTTCCTGCGATTCAAACCCTCGAAACCGAAGACCCTTTCTCTTCTTCTTCTCGAACGATCGATCGACCCTTTCCTCTTCACCAAATCGAGCGCACGATTCTCCAAATCGTGCGATTTGCACTCTCCGGAAACCCTTTCTTTCTCCGATTTCATTTTCGGATCTCCGATTTGCCCTCTCCTGAAACCCTCTTAATTCATCTTCCTCGTCGGATTTCCGGAAACCCTTTCTTGCCTTTCTCGGATTTTGTCTTCCTAGCCGGATTTCCTTCACAGCACTCCTTCACATGGCATCCAAAGCGTCTACATCGAGAGGGAGAAAGATAAAGGTACCGGCTTCATCTAGAAGGAAGAGAGCGAGATTGACGGAGACACCACCTAGGGAGACGGAGACCTTTGACCCGAACCACTTCAAGTCTTTGGAAGCTGCCACACTACTCTCGGTCGATGATTTATGGTAAAATCATGGACCTAAGCTTTTTTTTCTACATTTGAATTAAGAATCGATGAGTATATTTACAGACTTGGATGGGGAGGTTTTTTGGGAATAAAAGAAGATTTTTACCCAAAATTGGTGAAGGAATTTTATGTAAATATGTCGGAGGACCGGGCGAGACACTCCATAAAATCCAAAGTTAGGGGGACAAAAATTGATATTTCAACTGAGGCACTGGACAGAATGTTTGGGTTTCCCAGTGCCACTATTTCGAAATATGAACCAAATTCATGGCCCACCGATGTTGACGGATTCGTTCCCTCGGAGGCCATGACCCAATTGTGTGGGCGAAGTGATGGTGCCAGAGGAGATAAGATCGGGCTTATGGAGCTAACCCTAGAGGCCCGAATTGTATATTACATTATTAGGAAGAATATTTTACCTAGAAAAGGGCTTAGTAATCAAGTGCCGTATTTTGATAGTTTCTTGATATGGTGCATCTTGAATGGGAAACAAATTGATATATCCTTCATCATAATAAAACACATGGCTGCATCTCGTAAGATTAGAAAATGTAGCCTTGCATATGGTTTATTTTTGTCTTACTTGTTTCGATTTTGCGGAGTCACCCTCCCCCCTGATGAGAAAATAGAAATGAAGAAAACCGATATATTCGATGCGTCTACTTTGGGCAAGATGGGATACAAACTCGACGATGCACGTTGGGTTCCCAAAGTAGAACATCGTCCTATTGAGGTTGAGGCACCTGAGGAGGGTGACATACCTGAAGTTGGGGGGACTGAGGCGCCTGAAGTTCAAGGGGCAGAGGCACCTGAAGTTGAGAGTAGTGAGGCACATGATACAGGAATCAGTACTATGCTGATTCTTGACAGCGTAGAAAAATTGAATGAAAAAATTGATGTAAAATTTGTCGAGATTGAAGAAAGGCTTATGGGCAGGCTTGAAAAATTAGGTGAGATGGAAGGAAGACTGATTGGAAGGCTTGAGGGATTGGTTGATGATAAATTGGTTTAGATGGAAGGGAGGATGAATGCCACAATTGATAAGAAAAATAGTGAGTTGGTCGGAATGACGATGAGAAGGCTGAATAATTTGGAGACTCATATGGTAGACTTAATGAGAAACTCTGTTCTTTTATTGCAAAAAGGAGGAGTAAATTCACAACTTGGACGCGATTCGGGAACCGGGATCATCAGATGTATGCTAACTGAGAAGAATATAAAGAAATCATTGGGGATAGCCTCTTCGTCCACTGACACGAGTCAGGCTCTCTCGACTGACATCCCACAGTCTCGTCCGACTGGCGCCACTCAGCCTCTTCCGTCTGGCCCCATTCATCCTCGTCCGACAGGCCCCACTCGTCAGGTGCGTTCGACTGTCCCCAAGCATAGTGCGACTGGGCGTCGTCCATTGGCACGAACAACTCCTGATCCTGCACCAGTACCTTCTTCATCGGCACCAGCACCTTCCTGATACTGCATCTGCCCCAGCTTCTACATCTGCACCTGCTTCTACATCTGCTCCAGCTCCTGTTCATACACTTTTTTGATATTCATATGTAACATCGTTTGTCAATATAGTGAATGTTTTCTTTTTATGACATCGTTTGTGAATCTCGAATGAACATAGTGAATGGTTTCTTTTTATGAACTATTTCATCTATTTGAATGAACATGGTGAATAGAATGGTTTGTTTGTAAACAACTGAATTAACATGAGACCCTTTGAATGTCAGTAAATATGGGAGCATTGAATGGTCTGTCACTAAATATGGGACCCTTGAGTGGTCGACACTAAATATGGGTTTCATGTATTGTCGCTAAACATAGCACCTTTGAGTGGTGGTCTCTCACTAAATATGGGACCTTAGAGGGGTCAGTCAACAAGTATAAGACTTTAGAAATCAGATGGCCTGATTAAAGAAGAGTTTTAACCATTAGTGAGAAAGTTTGTCAAGGAATGCTGGATTAAACGACCAATGCTTGTTTAATCCAGAATTCCTTGACAAACTTCCTCACTAATGGTTAAAACTCTTCTTTAACCAGGCCATCTGATTTCTAAGGTCCCATACTTGTTGATTGACCATTACTGAAAGGTCCTGTGTTTAACGACAATCTACTCTAAGGTCCCATATTTAGTGAGAAACCACTCAAAGGTCCCATGTTTAGCGACAATCCATGAAACCCATATTTAGTGAAAGGCCCACACAAAGGTCCCGTATTTCATAACAAACCACTCAATGCTGGATTTATTTAAAATAACAATTGTTGCTTGAATACATACTTCAGTACATTGAAATTAAAATTAATACAACTTTTTGGAAATGAAATACATTCTTGCAACTGAATATATGAAAAAATGATAGACATCCATCACTGATTCCACCAATGCTGTAATTCGTCAGGATCTCTAACATCACCAGAGGTATATGTCGAATCATTATAGAAGTCATAAGCCCCAATCGGCTGTGGAAAAAGGAGTACATGTTAGTATTGTTGACCTTATTATATATGAATGAAAATGTAAATATGTATCTTATGTAAACGAAACTTACTTCGGAAAATTGAGACAAACTCGTTGCTTGCGATTCAGGGTAATAATCATTGAATGATTGAAGCAAAGCATTTAAGTCTACACTGCAAGATGACTGTGTAGCACTTCTATTTGGACATGTTCTCTTCGTATGACCAATATTTTTGCATAACCCACATCTTCTTCCAGTCAATTGATTCTCTACAATCTCAAATACAGAAGGATCTCGTCTTGTAGATGTTTGACCCTTTGAATTCTTTGAACCTGGATGACGTCCTCTGCTGTACTGCATAATAGGTTGGTTGATATGCATCTCATCACTGGCAAGATCTTGGATATGATCTCGGAACTCCTTTTGATCAAATGTAGACAAGTTTCCATATTTTTTCTTAATGCCTTCCCAGTGTACATCTAATTCATCCCCGGGTCGATTCATTTCAATGTTCAAGTCGTCAAATGAAATCAAATCGATTCTCCATTGTCGATAGATCTGATCCAAATGTAACTTGTTCATAAATTGCATTCTGTGAGCACAAGGTAAGCCCATGGAAGCTGTAAACTCATGTGTACAATTGGGTAAAAATGACATGTTTATGAGCATAACGTATTGCTTGTAAACCTCAGATAATGCTAATTGTGATACTCTGCCGTTCATTTCATCAAAGAAAGGAATCGAAACAGTAAGAGCAAATCGGATTTTTTCATCCTCTGTTTGAAACTTGAAATCTTGAAATCTTGAAACTGATTTTCAATTGCATAGGATATCTTTCTTCGGACAACATATAGATTGCTAGTGGAGTTAGCTATATATCGTTTTAACACTGAATGTGCACTTTCAACCCTTGAAGTTGCTACATTTTGAAAATGTAAACTCCAACCGATCCATGACTTGACGAATTGTTTCTTATGTGGGATCCATGTCCGTTTTATATAATTCACTGCATCCGAATAATCTCGAAAATCTTGTTTGAATGCCTCAAACGCTTCATTAAATGCAACTTCGGATGGACACTCGACGCATTCATTCCATTGAGTAAAAAATGTATTACATTATTCCACTTTATTGAAAAGAGGCTTACAATGAGCAAAAATATTCTTGTTGATGTGCCAAATACAAAAGATATGTGCAGAATTAGGGAACTCTGAATCAATGGCATTCTTCAACGCCAAATCTCTATCGGTCAAAAAAATTTGTCGATCATGATCGACTCCTAATACCTTATTAAACATCTGTAACGCCCATACGTAATCTTCAAATTTTTCATTCCTCATAAATGCAAAGCATGAGTAGAAAGTCTTGTTGAAACTTGTGATACCAACGATATTAAGCAATGGCATATGATATCTGTTGGTTTTGTAAGTGCAATCCATGAGAAATACATTATTATAGGTATTCATAAGTACAACTGACAGTGGATGCGCAAAGAATAGATGAGATAAATGACCTTGACTGTCATAGTTGAGAAATATTGGTAATCACCTTCTTGAAGATCTTCTAATAAGGCTTCAATTGCAGTACGACCTCTAAGTTGCTCTTTTCGAACCAATGACAAAAAATTGTACAAATCAGTAGATGATACTCCAATCTCTGGATTCTCGTTTCGAAGGGTCGTTATAATTTGCCGGGGTGGTACATTGCTGCTATGCATTTCAATGATCATTCTCTTCTCTTCATCTGAAAAACACCTTATACTAGGATGACCTACTAATACGCTCGTGAGATCATGATTGTGCTCCACATCTTTCATAGTCAACTTCCATGACCCATCAACAATTTCTTTCCCTCTCACTTCAAATGGACAATTAACAAGGCGAGAATATACTTTCTTCTTCCTCTCATCATTTTTCAAATTAACTGTGCTACGATATGTACCCCCTCTATCGCAACTAAGAATAACTCATTGTCAACAATATTATTCTCAAAAATCTCATCATTTTCACAATCCATAGTACTAATTTCAAAGAAATTTTGAGAGTCTTGGGTTTGAGAAAGAGTTATCTTTGATTCCGGTTCAGAGATTGAGACAGTAACTTCTGAGAGATACCTTCGAATCAATATAGGAGATTTGAGAGAGTATCTTCAAATAGTGGAGTGGTTCGTTTTCGAAAGCGCGTTTGGGGTTTGAGGGAAAATAGTTTGGATCAGATGTTTGAGAGAGAGGGGTTTGAGTGAGAGGGGTGTAGAAAGGGCTTTGAGGGAGAAGATTTCAAAATCAGGGAGGTTTTGAAGGAGAAGATTTCGAATCGGGGTTATGAGGGAGTAGGGTTTCGAAAGGGGCGAGATGGAAACGAGAAATGAGAGGGAAGAGGGGAGCAATTGAACTTATACTTAGTTTCGCGTGATCGATCGATCGCACAATCACAGTGATCGATCGATCGATCTTGCCCTAAACAGACAATCGATCGATCGATCATATGTGATCGTGCGATCGATCTTGAGATGAGAGGTTGACTGTCAAACTGTCGACCTCTCAGTTAAAATCGATTGCACGATCACAGTGATCGATCGATCGATCACATACAATCGTGCGATTGATCTTTGAATGGGTCACAGTCGATCGCATGATCACATACAATCGTGCGATCGATCTTGAGATGAGAGGTCGACTGTCAAACCGTCGACTTCTCAGTTAAAATCGATAGCACGATCCCATGGAACCGTGCGATCGACTGAATCCCGTGTTATGATCAATCGATCGTTTCGAAAATGAACTGTCGGATCGATCGATTGATCGTATACGCCTCAGATCGATCGTTTACGCCTCAGATCGATCGATCGACGCGAAATGGCATTGCAGCACCGATCGCACGATTTCGCACGGAGAGGGCAGAATGGTAATTTCCACCGAATTTTCGGAATTCGGTGTCTGCTGGCAGAAAACCGCGGTGTCTATGTGCCCAGCCAAAGTTGAGCCCTCCTATGATGCAAAAGTTTAATGATTCAAAAAACATAAAATCATAAAAATTTGAAGAGCTTAAAAAAAAAATCTGTAGTCGAATTTAAGTGATTAAAGATATTTATAATTAAACCCATCATAATAAATAAAAAATAAATCAATCATTCAATAAAATTAATATAAAGTTTCGTTTCTATACATACACATGTAGATATCTATATTGGATATAATCTGGTGATATAGCCTCAGTTACCTTTCGCTACCAAATAATTTGTGGCTCCTATAAAAGAGGCATTATCCATGCGATTCTAAAACGAGAGAATGGGAGTAAAGCTACTCTCATTGAAATTTCAACGCTTTGGCTACAACAGTCAAAATCTATCCACTTCTGATAAATTGACATCCTAGTGTTCCATAAATTTATTGAAGAACCTGATATATTGAATAGCTTGGAGGTTATATATATATCTATATATTACTTAAATATTATTTTTATATAACATATTCAAATATGAATGTTTAAAAAACACACATTCACAAATATATTCTAATTCAGTCCAACAACTCAATTCTACACATCAGGGGCTGAAAATTCGGCAGATATTTGATCTCGGCCGAGATTTTTCTCTCTCCTCATTTTTTTAGAAAATCTCGGTAGTTTTTTTTTTGAAAAAATTCATTTAAAAAAATAAAAAATGCTGTTTATTTTAATTAAAAATATAAATATTGGCCGACATCTAGGCTGATATTCACCCGTATCGGATGAATATCGGTCGAGGTATCGACTAGGCCCATATGCCAATATTTTTTTTTAAATAAAAAATAAAAATCGGCCGATATTCAACCGTATCGGCTGAACTTTTTTGTCTCTAGCCGATACTATGCGTATTGGCTCTACAAATCTCGAGATATCGCGTATCGTCCAAGATTTCAACGCCTACTACACATAAAGTGAATGCAGCATAATACAAAATAGAAACATGGAAGTGCACATATAAGTTGGTGTGTACAATAGTTGCATGCAAGTTTATGTAGCATGCAAATAAAGAATATATATATTTCCCTAACAATAATTTTTATGAGAACTTTGGTTTGTAGGGCTTGCACTAAATCTAATCGATTTAATTCTTCATTTAAATCCATTTATCCCCTTGAATTGCACCCTATCAATTTAATACAAATTTGAATTTTAAAATCAAGTGATCTAACTTATGAAATTTCATAGTCAAATAAATGTGAAAATTTGAAAGTCTTAAAAGACATGACTTCTTTTATCCAATTAAGATCAAATTTTACGTATCATTTACAAGACGTGACCTTTAAACTCACCCATCTATGAGGGCTTAGCGCTCTTTAACCGTTCTCAAGAAAGTCTCATGAGAACTCCTACAAGTAAGTCTGCATCAAGTTTTGTACAAACTCCTTGATGAGCCTATTTAGGTCTAAATGAATTGGTGAGTTTGAAAGGCTTCACTTATATATGATGGCTACAAAATTTGTCTTCATTAGATATCACGTTTTTTAAGGTCTTTAAAATTTCAAATTTATCTGACAGTTAAAATTCATTAGGTTAATTCAATAGGCTCTAAAAGTCAAATTGGACATTGGTGCAATTTTTGGGGGTAAGTGGGTGTGACAAGGAATGGATCAATTTGATCTACTATGGGGCCCACAATTCAAAGTTTGCACCATATCCCTCTTACACTGCACTTTTTAGTAGTCCACCTATGTAAGACTTACAATGGTGATAGTGGTGAATCCATTGAAAATGTCCAAGCTTGAACTTGAAGCGGGCATCACAACAACCATGAAGATCCACATGAAGATTATGGATACCGGGATGAAGTAGATGAAATTGCACTCCAATTTCATTCAAGAACTAGTGGAGGTAGAAGGGGACCTCAAGAGCTTTCCAACACACCAAATTTCACATGAATCGGAGTCCAAATGAGAGAGATATCAACCAAACAAGATTGCATGATAATTTGAACTTCCAAGTGGCAATTGGGACCCATCGCTTGCATGGAAACCACATGGACGAAAATCCACTTCATTGCACACATGGCAGCAAGGCCGGCCCTGAGATTTCAGAGGCCCTAGGTTAACTTTTAATATGGGTCTTTTATGTACTCACAAAAAATAAAATTATATATTTTTTTTACAAAGTGTGAAACACCTAAATAAAATATTATAATCAAATTTATAATAAAGTATTATTTAAAATTTATTCTTCTATGATATTGAGATGCAAAATTACTAATTAAATTACTATATTCAAGTTTTTTTAACATTTATTTTTCAATAGATAAGATAGTGAATCCATTCAATCTTTTTTGTAATGTTGCAGACTGAAGATAAGATTTTATCAGTTTTAACTTTGAAAAACTTCTTTTTGCAGAACTGTAACTGATATAATCAACATTATCTTATAAGCAATTCATTCATTTGGAAAACAATAATTAATTCTTTTTACATAATTTAGCAATTCAATTATTTATTTTACTTCTTTTGGTACTGTATCTTTTATTATATTCGAATGCGACACTAATACAAATTCTCAATTGAAACAAAGATATTATTATTATTTTAATTTTTCAATTTTTCTGGATTTTAAAAAAATTAAAAATTAAACATTATCTTAATTATAATGATTTATACTTGTATATTATATCTAATAAAATTTACATTGATCAAATGAATAAATCTATGTTTTTACATCTCTTCAAATTTTAAAAGCTTTAAAGTATTTTTAATTCAAAATTATCAACTCAATATAGATTTCTCTTTCGCTCTATTTAGATTATACATATATTTTTAAAGATTTTTTATTAATTAAAATTATTATTATTTTTATTATTATTCTTAAACTAATAAAATAAGGATTATAATAATTATTATTACGATTGTTATTGTTATTTTCTTCATTATTGTTGAACTTGTTAAAAATAATAATTATTATTATACACAACCAGGAATTGAACCCATGTCCTTTGTCCCTTATTTGAAAGGAAAGAATCCTAACCAAAACTAGTCAAAACAACGGATTTGTACTTCTAGATACATTATTAACTATTTAAGACATAACAAATGAGCTTATGGACTTGGGGGCCTTATTTATTTGGGGGCCTTAGGAGGCGGCCTACTTCGCCTATAGCCAGGGCCGGCCCTACATGGAAGCCACATGGATGAAAGTATGACAAGAATCTCACCAAAGAAGCAATTGCTTGGGTGTATGGAGCAAACAAGAGGAAAGTTTCCAATTTGGAAACTCCAATTTAGTAAGGGAATCATTGGCAGAAAACGTGGTTTGACTTTGCAGATAGTTTGAGATACAAAAAGAATATTAGATTTGCATAAAATTGGATTCATTGGAAATCTTATTCAATAATCATTTCAACAAATCCAAATTTGTATAATTATGATATTCGCAGACAAAGTTATGACCATTTTTGTAACCAGATGTGAGTGAATGATGGTAAAATGTAGATTTTCAAAATATTTCTATTTTTTCAACCATGGACCTCTATAAATTGGAGGCATAGATGACCATTGTTGTACACACAAGTTTGATGTTCAATTAAATTGAAAACTTAGAGCTTTGGTTCTCTCCTTTGTGGTGATTTCTTATTTATTTTCTTTTAAATTTAATTTTGAGTTTTTGTTTAGTTTAGTTTCAATTTATGCCAGTGTTCAGTTGCATTTTGAATTTTAAATCTTCAATTGATTGCATTAAGATCACATGAATTTTGGTTCAATTGAAATTCACCTCTTGGAAGAATTTCGCTTGGTGTGAATTTCTTCTTGAACGTTTGACCTCATCCTATTCTTCTAGTGAGAAGTTAGGGTTTTAGTTCATCTTCTTGAAGCTTTGTTTGCCATAAATCCAGGTGAACTATCAATGAGAGTATTGCGTTGACATTGGTCCGAGGATCTTCTGAGTCGTTAGGATTCTTTGAGTCTGAGTTCTCTCAGAATTTTGTCGAATTAGCGAGCCGAATCTTGAGTGATTCTACCTTATTTAATTACGAGGGCATAAGTATTCGTTAAACTCGATCATATCCTGCATCAGAACTTGTGACCCACAAAAAATCATCTTCATTGGATCGATCAACCCATGTTTTTCAAGCCCTAAAATTTCTTAATCACTTTTCGAACCTCTTAATTTTTACATCGTTGAAAACAATGGCTTCATGTATCCAATCAAGATGATATTTTATGGACCACAAGTCTAAGACTAAACCTTTTCAAATGAACTATTACCATCAACATAGGTGGACCCCACACAAGCGAGCTCACAAAGAGTATGTCATAAAGAGAGGTAGATGGGATCATCATCTTTAAAATATATATAATCATAACTGCAACTATAGACTTTGAAGCTCTTGCACCCAGAGGTGGTTGAAGTGCGCCTGGCGGTAATGAGATGGGGACAAAATGTCCCATAACGCCTGGCACATGGAATGGGTGGTGGCTTATAAGAGGGAGCACCCCTCCCATCTAGCACAAGGCCTTTTGGGCCCAAGGTTAAGACTTGGGCCCAAAGTAAAGTCATGTGAGTTTTTCAAGTCCAAAACGGATAATATTGTGCTAGAGGGACGAGTAGTTACAAATGATATTAGAGCATGGTTTAACTCTCGAGTTGTGTTGTGACAGATCCAGGGACGACTCTAGTCTTAAGGGGAGTTGATTGTGACACTCCTGCCCCAAGAGGGGGTTGAAGTGTTCCTAGCGGTAATGAGATGGGGACAAAAGATCCCATACCGCCTGGCACATGGAATAGGTGGTGGCTTATAAGAGGAAGCACCCATTCCATCTAGCAAACATTGGGCCCAAAGCAAAGCCGTGCGAATTTTTCGAGCCTAAAGCGGACAATATTGTGCTAAGAGGGACGGATAGTTACAAATAGTATTATAGCACGGTTCACTTCTCTGCCTATGTGTTGTGACAAAGCTAGGGATGACTCTGATCTTAAGGGGGTGGATTGTGAAGCCCCTGCCCCAAGAGGGGGCTGAAGTGTTCCTGGCGGTAATGAGATGGGCACAAAAGATCCCATACCGCTTGGCACATGGAATGGGTCCCTGTGGGCTTCTGAGGAGCGGGAGAAATTGTTGGAATTCCATGAAAGAATCTCGGGAGCCAGGATGCATGCCAGTTTCATACGACCAGGTGGAGTGGCATGGTGGCTTATAAAGTTACCGTGAGGGTTTTTTTATTCTAAAGCGGACAATATTGTGTTAGAGGGACATGTCATTATAAAGACTCTATGATTAATTGATGAATATGAAAGGTGTTGCTTAGGGAAAATTTAGGTCTATAGAGTGATCCAATAGTAAGATTAATAGAAGACTCAATTGACCCACTCAATTGTTCATGTTACCCATCATCTGTTAAGATAGATCTATGACCACATTACTTTGGTATATGGTAATGACAAGGGTTCATTGATACAGACGGGGCTTCTCCTCGACCCAGTCACAAACGAGGATATTGCATGAGATATCGGCTCAAGGGACTCATAACTCGAAATAATCTTTTTGATTTACACACAACTCCTCTTCAAATGCAATTCTAACTCGGCTAGAGAATCATCTAATGGTATGTCTTTCTAAATTTATCAAAACTTGTTGGGACCTAAATATTTCTTTTAGCCGATATTTTTAGTCTAAACTCAGGGGAAAATGGCTTCTTTTAATTTAGAATTTAGAAATAACAATTGAAATGTTCAAATATTGTTCAAAATTTATTGAAATTTGCCAGGAGCAATAGATTTCCAGCTTTGTTGCAGCTAAAATCTTAGGTATGATTTGGTCCTATCATAATGTTTCAAATTTATTTCATAATATTTCAGTACACTTAAAATTATTCAAAAAAATATTTTAGTAATTAAAAATTAATTTTACATCTAAGCTCGGGTTGAAATATATTTTTATAAAATAACATATATATATATATATATATATATATATATATATATTTTTTTTTTTTTTTTTTTTTTTGAATTTACTTGTGGGATACATCGGGATATCCAGTGTAAAACCTCCACAGGTGAGTTCACTACCCCTAGGACACACCAAGGTTAGACCATGAGGTTCGCATAAGTAACCACGTTTTCGAGATGTTAATTTTTTCCTAACCTGGTTGCAGTAGATGTTTTTAATTTCCTAACATTTATGTATGAAAGTATCCCAGAATTTTTTTTCGAATTTCTATTCAATCAGTAAAGCATCTTTAGTAAAAAAGAAAAGGAGAATAAAAGATCACTTCAATTAAAAAAGAGAATTTTAATTATTAAGTATAGTATCATGTTTCTTTATCTACAAACCGTGATAAATATTGACTTATTTTTATTTTCAAAGAAACTGAATTTCATCAAATCCAAATGCCACCACATACAAAGTATTGACATGTTTTGGGTCAAAAGAATTTATACATGCCATCAATCTTTATCATTCTTAATCATTTAAATTTACTGTTCCAGCAACTCATTCCAATTCTGCCACCCCATCTTTAGTTTACTTTTGTTTAGATCCAAATTTCCGCACTTCGGCCTAACCGACCGAACTGGACAGCGATGGATCCACTGGAAAAAGTCTTCTGAATATGAGGTACACTTAAATCATCCTATTTGGTAGACAGTAGACAGGGCTCAAGATATCAGTCTATACAAAACGTATCGGCCGATATGATATAGATTTTAAGCACTATATTATATCGATCGGTACGTATTTTATTGGCCGTACACATTATTTATTGGCCGATATGGCCGATATATCGGCGATATATCGGTCCGATATCGGCGATATATCGGTCCAATATCGGCCGATATTCATAATATCAGTCATTTAAAAAAAAATTCAAAATGGTGGTGGGCCCGAGTTGATATCTCGGCCGATATCGGACCAATATCGGCCCAGATATTGGTCGATATTTTTGTTTCATTTTTTTTTTAAAAAAAAAACAGCTTCCTTTTGGGTTATTTATTTATTTTTTAATTCAGAAAAAAATACTGATAATTTTTTTTTTTAAAAAAAAGAGAAATTTATCGGCCGAGATATCGAGGTTGCCGAATTTTGCACCCTTGTGGTAGACTATATGCCCAAGTATAGATGCCTCTTAATTTTTAATTAACTTAAACTTCTTTCAAGATACTTACCTGTTTTTAATATTTATCATTGTAGATGTTTTTAAACTTTATCATTGTAGATATACAAAATACTTTTAATTTTTTAATAATTTGATTTTCAAAATTAAGGAAAAATATCCAAACTATTAAATGGGCTGGAAAATCATTAAATGAGTTCAATTCATCTACAGCAGGGGTGCAAAATTCGGCTTGGCCGATATATCGGCCGATAAATTTCTCTCTTTAGTTTTTTTGTTTTTAAATATCATCAGTATTTTTTTATTATTTTATTCTTTCTGAATTAAAAAAATAAATTAAAAAACCCAAAAGGAAACTTAAATATCGACCGATATATCGACTCGGGCTCACCACCATTTTGATTTTATTTTAAAAAAAAGACTGATATTAATCATATCGGCCAATATAGGACCGAAATATATCACTGATATATTGGATGTGAAGTAGTTCGTACGGCCGATACAATATGTATAGACCGATATAGATCAGCATAGAAAAACCGATATATATCGACCAATACGTTTCGTATCGGCCAATATCTGTACCCCTAATCTATAGAGGATTGCCAATTTCAGACCAAAGTTTTTTTTTTTTATGGAAAATTCAGATTTAAATCATATTAGATTTAATTGAAAGAAAGAAATAAAGAAAAAGATAGAAAATAGAGGCATCACGGCAGTTCAGATAGGGAAGAAAAAAAGAAGAGAGAAATGAGAGAAAAAGAAATAAGAGCCATTGACCATGGAAGCTTGAGAATGGGAAAAAAGGAAAGAAAAAAAAAAACGATAGAGATAGAGAAGAAATAAAAAAAAAATAATGAAAGACGCGCCGTCAATGGCAGATTATCCAGAAATAAAAAAGAATGAAGAGAAAAAAAGGAGCTTCATGACGGATTCATTGGAGAATAAAGAAAGAAGAGAAAAAGAGGATCAAAATTAAAAATAAAAAAGGAAAAGAAAGAAAGAAATACAGAGGGGTGTCCTCGGAGATTAGCCTAGAGAAGAAACTAAAAAGAAAACGAGAAAAAAACAAAAGGAAAAAGACGAGAGCGGCAGAGAAGAGTGACGTTTAGAAAAAAAGAGTATTCGAACCTCTGAAAGAAACTAACTATTTGGAATTTGGAAATGATAGAAAAACATAGTTTACGCATCGTATCAGCCGATATATATAAATTTTCAAATATCAACCGATATCCGATATATATCACCGATATCGGCCGATATTGATACGTTTTTAAAAAATAATAATAAGAGAGAAAATATCGCCCGAGACATTGGCCGAGACTGAATTTTTCACCCCTGGTTTACGCTCTCATTCGAGTGTGGATCTCCCCTTATACAGGTCCCCCATGGTGATTAGATCATAATCTTCTCGGAATAGTAGATTAAGACTTTTGATCTCTGGAGATTAGGTATTGCCAAACACACACTAGCAAAGCCAATGAGCAAATGCACAAAGAGGCGTCGACGGATCCCTCACTAAGCCAAATAAAGAATATCTAGAACTGCAGACGTAGTGGAGGGGAACTTTAGGTAATCAGAATGTCACAAGTAGTCATTGGTGCTGTTTTCCGTTCCATCGAGAATGTTGTAAACTCATCATCAATCGCAACTCGGAATTGTTCAAGTGGGTGGAGATTTCATAAATGATCTAACGCACCATCAGATCTGCAAACTGGATGGCCAAACCATGAACTTTTGGGGTAGACCACATACTATTCATAGCATCATTCTGAAAATCACACAACTCTTCCACACACACACACACAAAAGGAACGAAGGAAGAGCAACAAGTCAACAACACATCGACTGCTACAACATAAACTCCAGACATTTCAGCATCGTAGAAAGAGGTGAAGCCAGGTTCCTAATGAAACATCACTCCCAATACAAACAATTAATAACATGATCTGCATTCCTGGAATTCTATGGAATGCATATGCTTATGTTTTCAGAAAAAATGGCCTACATATCATCTCATCTCAACAGAGAAGAGAAAGAGAGAACCAGTGCCACAGATTCATTCAAAAGCCCTGTAGCAGTCTACTGACACAGTAGTGTAACTTTCCAAATTCACTAAGGGAACAGTAAATCTCCTAGATATTATATGCATCTTACAGAGCCATGCTCTGTACCACTCATCTAATACCAACACTGTAGTTGACTTCTCCTAAGTGAAGAAAACCAGTACAAAAAGAACAATAAACAAGATTACCAAGAATGCTATCATCATGATTTGACCCTTGGCACCTGCCTTCTTCATAACATGAGCCACTTTTTTCTGCAGTAGAAAACTTGTTCAGACATAGGTAGGAATTGATACAAAGAAATTCAAAATGAAACGTAAATAATGTCAGGCAACCAGAGGTAAAACATAACGCACTGGTGATCAAAATCCAAAATCTAGAATTGATTAATAAGCAAGAATTGAATTTTCATTTCATTAAAAACCAATTATGCTGAAACAAGATTCTCTGATATTATTACGTGAGGATAATATTACAATGAGGAAGAAGGATGTGTTAGATAGAATTCAATTACAGGAACTTTTATTAAGCGAGACCACATAAAATTATATAAATGCATACGAGCATGGTTAGTAGGTATGGGGAAGGTGACCATCTAATGAGTCCTCAAAGTGGTGATTTAAGGTCATCTTAAGGGTGCAGTTCAGCCAGGTCCATACCGAGCCAATCGCTCAGCCAAAAAATCCCAGCTTATGCCAACCTGGACCTGGGTCCAATTACAGTCTCAGTCTGGGCCTTTTGCTTTTAAGGCCTGACCTCAGCTGCAAATTTTAAGCTGAAACTTATTGGTCCAGGCAGGAATAAAAAAATTCTCCCAGCAGAAATTTCTAACTCAGGGCCTTTTCGCACCCAAGATGTTTTAAGCCTGAAGGCTTATTTTATTAAATATTAAAATAGTATTATTTGTGTATATTATGTTCTAAAGCATAAAATAGTGGCAATAAATAAATCCATCATAAAAAAACAAATTGGGCCCACGCTTGGGCCCTAAACCAAGCTAGGCCTTGGCCATGGTTCCAAATCTCGGCCGATACGCATTGTATTATCCGTACTTCCCAAATCTAGGCCGAGACCTCGGTCCTGATATCGGCCGAGATTTGGAAAGTACAGCCGGTACCATGCATACCGAGATCTCGATCTTGATATCGGCTGAGATTTAGTAATATCGGTCGGGCATTTGAAAAAAAAATAAAAAATATGAAATTATTTAAAATAATCCATTTTTTACTATTTATTTTTTTATTTCTACAATTCATAACTTAAAATAATACTCATTAACTAAGTAAATAAATTATAAAATTACTTCTACAATTTTTCCTCATTTATCTATTTTTTTTAATTTTCACAATTTTATTACAAATTATTTAATTTCACGATATCGTAACTTCAAAATTATATTAGATGTAAATACACGATATTTTATGAAAATATTACATATTCAATGATCATACAATTATCTGCATTTACTGTAATTTTTTCAGAATTTTTTCAAAAAATAAAATAAAAACGCTCAGGAGAGAAAAAATTCGGCCAAGATCTCGGCCCAGATCTCGATTGGGCCGATTTTTCTACCCATGGCCTTGGCCAAGTCATGCCAACTCAGGCCTGGGCTGACATAGGATTAGGCTTGGTCTGCCTGAGTTGCATCCCCAATCATTCCCATCAAATACTTTCCATATAAGAAAGATTCCAGCAATTTCACTGCTTGTTCAGTGGCCTCATTATTTTTCAATCGCTGGATGTATTTCCTAGTCCAGGGTTCTGTTAATTTTCCATAAAAGAATCAAATAATTTGATACTGGGAATGAATTTCAAATTCAAAATATGCAAGTTAAGGCTGGCATTGGTGCATGAGCAATGGGAGCAGAGAAAAAGTGGCAACCATCAAGGAGCCAAATGCTACCTAAAGAATGGATTTCTTTTTCAAGGAAAATGAATACAAAATAGCAGCTAATAAATATTTTATATTTTATCTATCAATTTCGGAAGATATGGTGTATTTCAATTTAGAATTGTTGGTCTGTTTCAAACTTCCCTATCACTTTCTAGTTGAAAGTGGAGAAGAACAAAATGAAAAGATGTCTTTCTCCATTATGTAGAATACAAACATACCTGCACAAAATCGAGTTTATTTGCAGTGCTGTCCATCTCCAGGTTTAATTCATCCAAGATCCTCTCCTGTATCACCAGAATATATTTAAAACTTTAATTATTAAATGTCACTAGAATACGACAACTTATGAAGGCATTTAAAAAGAGAAGGGAATATCTCCTTTTCAAAAAGAAAAAGAAAAAGGAAAAGAAATATTTATGTTGTGAAAATCGAATGGAATCGAAAATCGTTAATACATCTTGAATCGCAAATCGTGTATCGTAAATCGTAGAATCGTAAGATTCATAAGTGTTTTCCGTAAAAAATATTTAATATATGAAATAATGTAAAATATATCTAAAATGTAATAAAATGAGTAATTCTCCAACTTTCTTTCAATATTAATTGAATTTTATATAATTAGTTCATTGGAACTCAAATTTCAATGCTCCAACTCACAAAAGTATAAGACTAGTATATAATCCAATTATACAATGAAAAGTCAATAATGAATTACAAAAACCCTCAAAAAATCGAAAGGTCTTAAATGTTCATCAAATCAAGCCTTATAAACCATTAAAATGGAATGTTTCATGCTTTCACACTCCTAATAACCCTATAATTATATTATTTATACGCATCGTAAGATTTGTTGATAGATACGAATCGTTCCTCTTATCATATCGTATGAATAGTAAGATACGAATCGTATATCGTAAGATTTTAACAACCAACTGATGTACACTTAACATGTAGGAAGGAACAATAACTGTAAGAATAGTGTCGAGAGACAGTAGATTTCCAGTTTAAGTCTTCATTATTTGTTTCAGTTATGGATAACATAAGAAATAGAAGATGAATTCCCTAGTGTCTATTAGTTTGCAGATGATATAATAGTAATTCCTGAGACAAGAAATCAACTAAATAACATATTGGAATTGTGGAGGAAAACATTTGAGGCACATGGTTTAAAAATTAGTAGAAAGCAAAATATATGTAATAATATAACTTAGGTGGATCTGAGAGAACAGAAGGTTTAGTGATCAAAATTGAAGTAGTTCAATACAACAGTTATAAATTTCAATACTCAGGTGCAATTGTAGATCCAAATGTAGGATTTGATTTCCCTATGCATGCTTGCACATTCACCTAGTCTAACGGAAATCAAAATTGGACAGGTTCTTATTATCAGATACTTGGGATACAAGTTTTCCAGGTACCCTTGTCAGTGCATTGCCAAGGGTTTTCCTCCGATCATTTGCCACTATTTCTTGATTACGGTGGAATGGAAATGGGCCCTATACCTTTCAGATTTGAAAACACATGGCTTCACCATCTGGACATTATATCATTGATAAAGGTCTTGGTGGTCTGAGGCTGATCTACAGGGTTGGGCTGCTTTCAGATTCGAAAAAAAAAACTGCAATATATTAAGGAGAAATTGAAAACCTGGAAAGGGAGGTTTTTGGTAAAGAAGGGGACAGAAAGAAACAACAGTTGGAAGAAATTCAGCATTTTGATATGTTGGAAGATGATAATCCCCTTTCTATTGAGAAGATCAACAAAAGATTGGGGCCTAGGAGTTAGAAGAGATTCTTAGAACAGCATGAGAGACAAAGATCCAAAGCCTTGTGGCCGAAAGAAGGCAATAAAACACTGCTTTCTTACACTGCCTTGCTAATACAAGAAGGAAAAGGAATTACACTGCTAAACTGAAGGTTCGGGACAGAAATATTAAGGATAAAAATGTACTTGAAGCTGAGGTCATTGATTTCCTTAAGGCACTATATTCGCAGCAAAAGGTGTTTCAACCTTAACTTGATGGTTTGGATTTTTTAGGAGTTCAATTGACAAAGCTGAATGGCTTGAAAGACCATTTGAAGAAGGTGAAGTTCATGTAGAAAATAATAATGGAGAAAAGAGAAGAAAATATTGGAGAGGAATCACTTTTGAATGTATTATGTTGTGTTAATAGATAACAAGGAGCTCATTACGATGGCTGTGAACAGGAAAGAAATAAAAGAATAATCAATTACAATAAATTACATAGCTAGCAATATCTACTTTCCAAACTAAGATGATTCTGGTCAATTATGTCCAGAAGTGGGTCCCATCATGGTCAATTGGGCCTTGTAGTGGGTCCCACAACACTCCCCCTCAAGCTGGTGCGAAGATGTCATATAAGCCCAGCTTGCATAAAACATGATCGAGTTGGGTCTAAGAAACAGTCTTGGTAAGCATATCTGCAAGTTGGTCCTTGGATTGTAGATGAGGAGCACAACAGTTCACGGTGACATATCGGAAGCAGATTGGGATAAAGCTCCAACCCCAGATGGTTTCCCTATGGATTTTTATAAACACTGCTGGAACATTATTGAAGATGATCATGGGGAAGTTTTGCTGAATTTTATCAAAGTAAATTTCAAAAAGGTCTAAAAATTACCTTTATCACTCTCATAACAAAGGAGGAAGGTGCACAATGGAGCTCTTGAAATTCAGGCCTATCAGTTTGCTTAGCAGACTAAACAAGGTCATTGCAAAAGTCCTAGCTAATGGGCTTAAGGAAGTCATGCCTTTGATCACTTCCAAGTTTCAGGGTGCTTTTGTAAAAGGAAAGCAGATCTTAGATGACATCCTGATTGCTAATGAATGTCTTCATTCTAGAGAAAGATATGGGGAATCCGGCTTAGTCTGCATAGTGGATCTGGAAAAAGCATATGATCATGTGGATTAGGTTTTCCTCATATACATGATGCGGTGCTTCGGTTTCGGTGAAAAATAGATCAGCTGGATTCATAACTGCATTTCTTCTCCTTTTTTCTCCATCCTAGTGAATGGATTGCCACATGGTTTCTTCAAGAGTGAACGAGGTCTGAGGCAGGATAATCCGATTTTCCCATTCCTAATCTGTTTGGTGACTTAAAGGTCTAAGTGCATTGTTTCAGAGAGCTGAAACTGAAGGCCTGATTGGTGGTTTTCCCATTGGGAACTCAGATTTATACATTTCCCGTCTTCATTACACGGATGATACCATCATTTTCTGCAAAGATGATGAATTTCAGCTCTGAGATGACTTCAGAATTCTCAAATGCTTTCAAGCAGTCTCGGGCTCAAGGTTAACATTGCAAAGAGTACCGTTGCTAGTGTTCATCGGATCGTTGGTTTGGCAAACTTAGTTGATTATGCCAACGTAAGTTCTCCATTTCCCTATCTTGGTCTTCCTTAGGGAGGTAAACCGAAATCCCTTTCTTTTTGGGAGACGGTTATTGAAAGATTTTACCGTAAATTGGCATCTTGGAAGAAATCTTATCTTTCCCTTGGTGGTAACTTAGTTTTTATTAAGTTGACCCTTAATAACCTCCCAATGCACTTTCTGTTGTGGGACCCACTTCAAGACACGTTAGGTGTTGCTGAGACCCATTTCTAGACAGACTTGACCCAAATCACCTTAGTTTGGAAAGTCAATGTATTAGTTGTAAATAGATTTGTGATTGATGTAATTGATCTAGTCTTTCCCTTTTTGACTCTCTGTAATCTATTTATACTGATATATACTCTCCATCTTAAATACATTCAATACAATACAGAGAAGAATTCTTCTCCACATTCTCTTTTCTTCTTCTTTTATTATTCTACATGGTATCAATAAAAAATGGTTTCTGGCCTTTTTAGAGAAAAGTTTCTCCGTTTTTACTGTTCCTCAACAGAGTTTCTTCTCTCGCCGGATTCCTGTGTCACCTTCGGCCCCTCTGTTGAGGACATCTGTAGCAGACAAACTTCTCCTCCCACTGTTGTCCTTCTGCAAAGCATTCTTTTCCAGTTTTTATAAACGTTTCACGTGAAGATCCCCTGTGCATCACCAACATCCATCTTCTTGTTTTATGGTTCGATCTGCTAGTCTAGGCTTCGGATTGACCTCAGACTAGAGCCTTGGATTTGCCCCTACCCTAGGGTTCCATTGCGCTTGGTTGCATCCCCATCTGACCAATGTTTTAAAAACCGACCTGTGTACCGAACCGTTTAAATAGAAGGTTGGGTTAAATAACGTTCAACCGCGGTCAAACTCAATCAAACCCGTGCAATTAATATAAATATTATAAATAATATTAAATTATTAATTAAGATTTAATAAATGAGTTCAAATATAATATTAAACAAAAATACATGCTATTTATTTTATTTTTTCACTACACATACCTATTAATATCTAACTCATTATTAAAAATAGTAGAAATCTTATTTGCTCTGTCATCACGATTTCAATTAAAAAATTGAAGTTATCATCACTTATTACTTTTAAATGATGTGGGAAACTAAAATTAATTTTTAAATATATCTTATTCATATTATTTTACCTTTTTTTTGTTAATTGATAGTCCATTTATTTTTTTAAGTTATTCATGTATTTTTTTTCATTTTTATATTTCAATTGTTTTTCATTTTATTGTAAGTTTTCAAATTTTATAAAAAACATGATCATGGTCATTTGGCCAAAGTGCTCAATCATGTTATTTAGTTTTTTTTATAAGAGAAGCAATGAAGCATATGCGTTCAAGGCATTCACCGTTGGCAGAAAGGGACGTATGGCTGTATGTGTTTCCCAGTTCCGTACTTCATTGTCCCACATTAGAAACTCTTGAACAAAATGACCTGCGTGATGGCTATAAATGGCCAACGTAAGAATGGGATAATCACCCATTTTCTAGGCCTTTTCAAGCTGGGAAAAGGTTGGCCCATTCGGTCATATGAAATTAAATTTATTAACTTAAAAAAGTTCTTTTTGAATTTTTTAAAATTAATTTTCAAATTTTTGAAACGGATTTTATACACGGTGTGAGGGTTTTTTTAAAAAAGTCGGTCAAACTCACAAGTTTGACCTATTTTTTGCGGGTTTATATATTGTAAAGGTTTTTTAAAAACCGACCCGTGATTGAGTCGGTTCCGGTTGAACCGGTGGTTCAATCACGGGCCGATCTGAGTTTTAAAACACTGCATCTGACACAGATGGATCCACAGTTTCTGGCTTCTCCCTCTTGCTGCGAGAGACAATTGCAAAGCCAATTTCTGGGCATTTTCCTCCAAATCTGCACGGACCAACATCACTGCCCTTGGGTTTTGAACCACCAGTCTTGCCCGTCCTATTTTACATTTGGCAAGCTTTTGCTTCAGTCGGTGCTTTGAGGGGTTCACTGCTACTACTGCTTCTCAGATCGGCTGTTGAACCTTGGGTTGTTTGGATTTTGTTCCTTCCAATCTACAAAGGAACCAACATCCCTGCCCCTGGATTTTGGACCACCAGTTTTGCCCCTCCTATTTTGCATTTGCCAGGCTTTTGCTTCGGTCGGTGCTTTGTGGGGTTCGTTGCCGCTGCTTCTCCTCAGATCAACTGCTGACCCTTGGACGTTGGGTCTCTGTGTTTTAGACCAGTCTCTGATTTGAGTCCTACTTCTATATCATGGCATCTTCTTCTGCATCTTCTCCTGCGTCTTCTCTTCCAAATGTGGCTTCTTCCGACTGTCCATAGATTGGTCAAATCACGACGGTATTGCTCAATAAGACTAACTACTTTCAATGGTCTCTTTCAGCCAAAAGGTTCTTGACTGCAAAGTAATTGTCTTCCTATATGAATGGTATTGCCACAGAACCGGCTAACATTGACTCTAAATATTCCACGAGGATCATGAATAACTCCCTGGTCTAGTCCTGGCTTCTTCATTTCATGGAAGATCATGTCCAGTGCCTGGTCTATACTCTTCCCACTGCTAAAGATGTCTGGGACATGCTGAAAACATTATATTTTTATGGGAATAACTTCGCCCGTATTTATTTATTTATTTTGAAGACCACGTCCCACAAAAATTTTAAACATTTCAAAGCTTCGCCCATATTTATGAGTTATCTCATACCATTGCCACTCTATGACAGGGGGGAGTTGTCCCCTATCCAGTACTATACGAAGATGTGGACTTTTTGGTTGGAGCTGGATCTGGATCTGCTTCAATCCATCACCTTTAAGGATCATGCAAATACTTTGAAGCATTGCCAGTATGTTGAACACCAACGAATTTTTTTTGTTGTTAGCTGGCCTCAACTCAGAATTTGAGCCTACATGTGCCCAGTTGCTTGGCAAACGACCTCTCCATTCTGAATAAGGTCTACTCCGCATTACTTCGGGGTGATAGGCATCGCCTTGTTATGATTCCTCCGCCAGCTGAACGGTCCACCATGGTCACCACTCATTCTTCCGTGGCTTCTCCAACTCATGGGATTCTTGCTTCCCATGGCAAGGATACATCTTATGACAATTGTCGATACAACAAAGGTCCATGGAAGAAGGATACTCAGCTTTGTACATATTGCAAGATGAACAACCATTATGTTGATTCCTGTTACAAGCTTCATGGCCGACCAAAACAAGCCAATCTGATGTAGGACATATGACCCAAGATTCAAGTGGATCCTACTTTAATTTAATTGTTTATTATTATTATAATTACTTTTTAAGTTAGCAAGTTGTTTAAGTTCCTAGTTTAGTTTTATTCAAACAGGGACACTGCCAACCAGTGCCCAAGTCCAAATCAAGTTAGAATTTCTTGTGAGTCTATTTTAGGCTTTTTTCTTCTTTATATAGAAATGTAACAAGACTAGAGGGACACCCCTCTTTCGAATATGATGAATTGAAATCAGATTATTATCTATAGTTTATTCTATTTGTCCATTCTCTGCTTCTGTTGCAGACTTTCAGGCCTTCCAACTTCTACCTTGTTGCAGACAACATCACCTTCGCTGGCCAAGTTCCAGCCTTACCTCCGCCTGAAGATGGTGGGGGATGGAAAACAGCGTGGTCTTTTGGAGCAGCGGGAACAGTGAAAAGAGTTTTGGGTTTGTGAAATCAAAAGAAAACAAGAGGATGGGGAAGGAGAAGAGAAGAAGAAAGAGATAGAAGATGAAGGAAGAAGAAGTACCTAGGAAGATGATGGCTTCAGGCCCTTGGTCTCTCACCAACACATACACGGTAGGGTATGCTAAAAAATTCTCAAATCTTATTCATCAATTGTATGTTTGCCTCAAAGAGGCTACAAACTTATATAAGCTTTCTCCATACTAAAAATAAAAGCATTACTAATTACTAAAATACCCTATCTAAATAAGTAAAAAAACTAAAACTAAAACTAAAAAAGAAAGCACGAAAATAGCAAGCAACATGTATGCGAATGGACTGTATGTTGTATGCTCCGCATCACAATATAACTTGAAGACGTGAAGCCCAGGCTCATGAGCTGGAGTGAGATAGATCCAACTCCATGTCCTCCCGGGCATGATTCAGGAGACCAAAAACAACCCCCCTCGTGTCTAGGTTGCAAGCTCAACTCTCTCACGTGTGGGAAAAGGTTAACAGTAGTGCACGTGGAAAAGGCTTTTATAAATAGTTGGAGCCCTAACCTTTTCCCTTCTAGCAATAATGATCTTCCCTTCCCCAGGTGCCACCTCCCAACTTGACATAACTGCACATGCAAGCAAGAGTTAATGACACGGAGCCTCCCAAATACTTTTTTGTGTCATCATTGCAGTTAAAAGAACAAGAGAACAAGGTTATTGATGCACTTTCCATTTCTTTCACCAGAAAGTTGGCTAGAGAAGTATTATCAGGTGTTGGAGAAGAGCCAGACCTGAAAAACATCAAAATATCTTCATGAACATGGTCTTTCACAGTTTCCTTCAAATTCTG
Organism: Chimonanthus salicifolius; assembly: GCA_013350335.1. NCBI lineage: Eukaryota > Viridiplantae > Streptophyta > Magnoliopsida > Laurales > Calycanthaceae > Chimonanthus > Chimonanthus salicifolius. Next base: position 32,682,593 of record CM023539.1, read on the forward strand.
AACAAAGCCAGCCGAAAAACCCTCTTCAGCAAAGGTGTCTAAGAATTTCTTCAAATCCATCTCTAAAATCACCAATTGCAAATTTTCACCTCTGTGATGGTTGCTGCAACAAGATCTTCCCCAGAATCTGAGTTCACATTAAATTCGATTACCACAGCCAAAGCAACCCCAGTGGCATACATCATTTCATCCAATCTAGCAATCCATGGGATTCCCTTCAATTTGACAATAGTTTTTCTTCCACCAGCAGCCCAAAACATAGGGCATGGCCTTGTTCTCCCTTCTCTTTTTATGGCCCTCTGATGCGAAGCACCACAGTCAATTTCTTTATTTAGACATTAATTTTATTTAGCATTATTGTATTTTTTTATTCTATTATTTAGATTGGTAAGTCTAGTGTTATTTGCAATGTTATCAGAATCGGACCATCTACCGAACCGTCTTTGAGGAAGGTTGGGTTAAATAAAGTTCAATTGAGTTCAACCGCGGTCAACTCCGTGAAATTAATATAAATATTATAAATAATATTAAATTATTAATTAAGATTTAATTAATGAATTGAAATAAAATTTTAAGTCAAAGATTATTTTTTAATATGAATCAACAAAAATATCTTAATTAAATCAAATATGCCATTTTCTAAACTTTCAAATTTTAATCTCTTGAAATAATTTTAGGTTCTAAATTTTTGTGATGTTTAAAATTATATACAATTTATAAAAAATAATTTACTTAAAAATATCTATATTTAATTTTTAGACTAACCTAAAACTGTATATTTATAAAGTAATTAAATTTTTGTCATTTTATTTATAAATTCTATAATTATATTGACATTGAAATATTTGAGAGATTTACCCTTTTTTTTTTTTTGAAAATTTTAGTTATACTTAATTCTTCATTCTTACCAAAAGTGAAATATAAAGAGATGTTAGTCGGTATCTTCCACTAAATTATTATTTTTTTTAAATTTAAAATTTAAAATAATGGCTAACTCAGCCCATATGAGCAAACACTCCAATGTATTACTGTTGATGCATATGCATTATTGGCTGCATTAGTCCCTAACTCCCTCGTCAAGGCTATCACTGACGTTGAGGGAGTGTTTCTCTCAATGGGATGTCCCACATCGATTAAACCCAAAAGGGGTGAGGACGTTGAGAGCTATAAAACTAAAGAGCTGGAAGTGAAAGCTTGAAACGGTCAAGCCCTTCTTGGTCTCTTGGGGCTGAGACATATGGGCCGGCCTTTTGGGACTAGCCCAATGGGGAAAAAGACAAATTTATTTTTTTAATTGAAAGAATTGGTTTTTGGATATTATAAAAAAAATTGAAACTTGGCCAACCGCGGTTCACGACTCAAGTTTTATTTAACAAAACCGTGTTGAATCGCGGTTTATTAAGGTTTCATGCGGTTTGATCTATTAGGAGGTTTCTCTATTAAACCGAACCACATAGAACATGGTTGTGGTCAAACCGACGGTTGACCGCGGTCCGATCTGGTTCTTATAACATTGGTTATTTGAGGGTATTTTGGGCATCTTATGTAATGGGGTTATTTTTAGTCTTTTTTTCCATGTAATGAGTATAAATACAGGATGTAACCCTCATTAGGATTCAATCAATGAAGAAAAACGAAAATTTCTTCAGAAACCTTGTTCCATGCGCATGATATGTTGGTGAGAAGCCCGACATTTAGCGAGAAGCCCGAAGGTGAGAAATCTTCAACCCTCTTCCAGGTACTATTCTATCTTCTTCCATCTCTTTTTTCCCTTTCTCTTTGCTACCCTCTCAAACCCAACCATCTGTTGTCCCAAAACCATCCTGGATTTGTCCCAGATCTGTTCAAGATCCGTCCTCGAGCCGTCCCAAATTTGTTCCAAATCCGTCCCAAATCTGTTCCAGATCCGCCTCAGAGCCGTCCCGACTAGTCCCAGATCATCCAAAACACGTCCCAGATCTATCTGTATCACTTCCTGCTACCACTATCGTTCCTTAATTTGGTTTGGTAAATTTATATAATTATTTACATTACATTGCCAGAACTTGTGTGACTATTTGTGTCAAATTTATGTTATTCAATTGCCATTATTAATTAACTGATTAATTTTAGCCTATTTTAGATTTAGAGATCATTATTTTGACCCTTTAATAACCACATTAGGCATTTAGGGTAACCCTATCCCTTGTCCCCCCCCCCCCCGCGGAGTACTCTTCAGCAATTTTCTGACCTCAACTTCTGAACAGAAAGCATAATTACCTTCTCCCCAGTCCACATATAATCAATTCCAGCCTTCTGATGAAAGTACAGCTGATGCAGGACAAGACAAAAGGTGACCCTAAATGCCTAAATGCGATTTATGCAGTAATAAGAAACTAAATGAGGCTGAAATTAAAATTAAAATTAATAATAACAATTAGAATAATAAAATCTACCACAAATAATCAATAAAATTCAAAGGATTCAACGTAAGTAATAAAATCACAATCCAAACCATGTCATAGCTCAAAGTAAAAGGCTCTCAAAACCAAAAGGATTATCAAATCACACAAACACATAAAACCAACATCAAATAAAGATTAAATCTGATTTTAACAGCAATGTGAGAGGGTAATGAGGTTAAGAAAAGGCCCAGTTTTGTGGGACAGCAGTAAGAGAGAGGGGAAAACAGGTAGAAAAGAATAAGATAGGGACTGGAAGAACATGACAGGTGTAAAGAAGGTTAAGAAAGGCTATTGGGAAACATGACAGCTGTAGTTTAGGACTGTATGAATGTTTGGGACAGGTGGTAAAGACTGTATGAGGCTTGAGAAAGGTCCACAGGTTTGAGGGCAGCTGTATGGTGGACTGTTAGGGCTAGATGAAGAGGCTTAAAACAGTGAAAGGGTTAAAGGAGGCTAAGATAAGGGGTTCACAAGGTGTGAAAATGCTCAGCAGGGGTTATGGTTGTTGTTTGGGACTGTCTGGGAACTGTAGCAGCAGTAGGAAAAGTTTTTGGAAAGGTACGGAAGTAGCATGAAGATGTAAAGGCTGGATGAAAGTAAAAGAAAGGATCTGGGACAGCGACAAGGGGTTTGGGATTTGGGAATCACTGTAGGTAAGGGAAGAATAAAAGGAAAAGAGAAGAGAAGAGAGAAGAGAGAAGAGAAGAGCAGATCAAGAGAAGAGGAAGAGGATCAAGTACCTGGAAGGGAGACAGCTTCACGCCAAACTCTCGGATTCGCTCCAAGGTAACCACGACAGAGGATTTGCAGAGAAATTCTCAATCTTGTTTATTTCATCGTAAAAACTGTCCTTGCCCAAAGGGTTACAAAGCCTTATATAAAGAATCACTTACTTAAAATAACATAAAGCAAAATTACAACACTACCCTTGCTGAAAATAAAACTAACTAAAACAAAAATTAGTAAGTAAAGAAAAAGCAGGGATGCACCGCATCAATCCCCCCATCTGAGAAAACTAGACCTCTTGTTCAAACAGATGAGAAGACACGAATCTTCTCACGCACGCGTCTTCCCAGTGTAGGGTCTTCATAGTGCAAAACACGCACACGTGAGGTCTTCAATGTCAACCAAGTAAATCTTCATCAAACCATAATGACGGAGTTGGAGCGGCTCTTTTCCGTCATCGCTGATAGACTCGGAAACCTGTTTTGTCATTGTTGTCATCTTTTGCTGTAGAAGAAGAAGGCACCTTTGACGAAACAAAACTCCGATAGCTCTCTAGAAGGTCTGAATCAAGTCGCTATAGCTCACTTTCTGTCAACCATGTGGCATCTGTAATCGGTCTGTTTTTCCAATTCACAAGATACTTCTGATAACCTCCAGCACGTGTAGAAACGACTTCCTCATTCAGAATAGATTCTATCTCATCTCTCTTAGGTGGCAAGGAAGGTAAAGCAGGTAAAGGCTGTGAAGGTTCATGCCATGGGTCATGAAGTGGGTCAGGTACGCCAGTAGAATGGTTAAGGGATTGATATGATGATGGACTTACAGGTGTAGTTGTTGGGCTTTGGAAAGGGACTAGATCTTCCACATTGAAAGTAGGACTAACACCCATATCAGATGGTAGGTCTACAATGTATGCATTGGATCCAACTCGCCTCAAAATTTTGAAAGGCCCTGCACTACAAGCATGTAACTTTTTCACAGTTCCTTGTGGGAACCGCTCAGGTCTTATGCGGATCATCACATAATCACCCACATTAAATTCTTTAAATCTACGATGAGTATCTGCAGCAGATTTATACACTTCATTTCTCATATTAATTTTTCGTTTAATTTCAGCATGCAATTCATGTATGCGATATGCAAAGGATGATGCAGACTCAGATGGCCTATTTGACATAGACATGGGAATGAGATCTATAGGCTTCCTAGGCTTATAACCATGAATGACTTCAAAGGGACTCATACCTATAGATCTATTGATCGAACTATTATACGCGAACTCAGCAATCGGTAGAACAACATCCCACATTCACGTATTCTCACCAACCAGACAACGCAACAGATTTCCTAAGCTACGATTAACTTCCTCAGTCTGACCATCAGTCTGAGGATGATAAGCAGACGAAAACTGTAACCTAGTACCCATCATGTGCCATAGGATCTTCCAAAAATAACTCATGAACATAACATCCCTATCTGACACAATCGTCTTTGGTAATCCATGCAGTCTTACTATTTCTCCGAAAAATATCTTGGCAATATTAGACGCATCGGAGGTTTTAAAACACGGAAGGAAATGGGCCATTGTAGAAAAACGGTCCACAACCACCAAAATAGAATCGTACTTCTTAATAGTCTTTGGAAGTCTAAGTACGAAGTCCATACTGATATCCTACCAAGGAGCATGGGGAACTGGCAAAGGCATATACAATCCTGTGTTTTGCTTCCTTTGCTTTGCCAGTTGGCAAGTTCGACATTGCCCAATGATTTTAGCCACATTTCTCTTGAGACTAGGCCAATAAAACCTGTCTTCAACCAGGGCAATCGTCTTGTCTCTCCCAAAATGTCCGGCCATACCTCCGGCATGTAACTCCCAAACAAGAAAATCACGCAAGGAAGTTCGGGGAATGCAGAGTTTACTTCCTTTAAACAATAAATTATCCACCATGAGAAACTCTTTATTACTCCGTTCTTGGCCACTCAAGAGTGAAGCATACAACTCCCCAAAATCTGGGCATGTGGGATATTCATCCTTCAATTGCTCAAACCCGGTCACCTCTACACTCATGGAGTGTATTAGTGCAACCCTACGACTCAATGCATCAGCTGGCTTGTTCTCAACCCCGGCCTTGTGTTTCAACACAAAAGTGTATTCTTGAAGACATTGAACCCAATTGGCATGTCTTGAGTTTAACTTTTTCTGTGAATTGAGATATCTCAAGGCCTCATGGTCAGAGTACAAAACGAATTCGTGTGGTAAAAGGTAGTGTCTCCAATGACGGAGTGCTTGCCTAACGGCATAGAACTCTTTGTCATAGGTGGAATATCGTTGTTTGGCTTCATTCAACTTCTCACTAAAGTAAACAACAGGATGTCCTTCCTGACTTAGGACTCCACCTATACCAACACCAGATGCATCACACGCAACTTCAAAGACTTTAGAGAAGTCTGGTAGTCGCATGACAGGAGCTTCGACCAAACGAGTCTTGATCTCCTGGAAAGCTTTCGAAGCTGCTTTAGTCCATTGGAACTCCCCTTTTTTAAGACAATCCATGATGGGAGTCGTGATGGAACTAAACCCTCGGAGAAACCGCCTATAGAAGGTAGCTAAGCCGTGAAAGCTTCGTACCTCATGTATATTCCGCAGTTCAGGCCAACTTACTATGGCCTTAATCTTTTCGGGGTCCGCTGACATACCTTCAAATGAAACTACAAACCCTAAGAAAATAACTCTATTCGACATGAATGTGCATTTCTTCAGGTTTGCGTATAATTTTTCAGTCCGAAGAGTCTCACAGACTAACCTCAGATGCTGCAAGTGTTGTTCCTGAGAGGTACTATAGACAAGAATGTCATCAAAATATGCCACCAAGAACTTACCCATAAAAGGTCTCAATACTTGAGTCATTACCCGCATAAATGTACTGGGAGCGTTGGTCAAACCAAAAGGCATAACCATCCACTCGTACAGACCATCTTTCGTCTTGAAAACTGTCTTCCATTCATCTCCTGGTCTAATGCGAATTTGATGATATCCACTCTTGAGGTCAATTTTTGAAAAGATAGTAGCACGGGCCATCATGTCAAGCATGTCATCGAGACGTGGGATTGGAAACCTATACTTGACAGTGATCTTATTAATAGCCCTGCTATCTATACACATGCGCGAGGTGCCGTCTTTCTTAGGTGTCAGGAGGGCTGGCACAGCACACGGGCTTAAACTCTCCTTGATGAATCCCTTTTGTAGAAGCTCATCCACTTGACGCTTCAACTCTTCATGCTCCTTAGGGTTCATCCTATAATGAGGCAGATTTGGCAAAGTCGCCCCGGGGACAAGATCTATGGCATGTTGTATATCCCTCATGGGAGGTAGTTCATTTGACAAATCAGATGGGAATACATCTTGAAATTCCTTAAAGACCGGAACTACAACCTCTGGCAACTCAGTACCAACCTCAGGAGAGGTCTCTCTCAACACTAGGGCATACACAACCGAAGTTTCACTAGTCTCTCTTTCAAATTCTTTAGCAACAATGATATGAAGAGACTTGGACTGGGTCTTTGATAGGGTTTTCGGTTTGTCCCTCTTTGTGTCATCCTGTTTTGAGTGAGGGGTCCTAGGTTGCATAGGGAGGATTTTGATCTTCTTACCATTATGCTCAAAGCTACACGTGTTCGCTTGACCGAACAGTGTCACATCATTATCAAACAACCAAGGACTACCTAAAATAATCTGTCATACGCCCATAGGGATTACATCACACCACACAATGTCCTGATAGATGAGGATCTGAATGGGCACGGGGCACCGATGAGTGATCGGGATTGACGTATCATTGACCCACGCAACTCGATGTGGATTAGAATGAGGTTCAGTCTTCAAACCTAATCGAGCAACCGTGCTGGTGGATACGACATTTGCACAAGTTCCACTATCCACAATTAATTTGCAAGATTTCCCACCGCACTTAATGTAAGTGTGGAAAATAGTTGTGCGCTTCCAATCTTCTGAGGGTTGAGATCGAGCAAAGGCACATCTAACTACTGCAAGAAAATCTGCATCGATCTCTTCATCAAGTTCCTCATCACTCGAAGGATATTTACCCTAAAATTGAGCTTCTATACCATCTTCATGGGCAATCTCTTCAATGGGTGGTTCTCCCAACAAAAGGGCTCTTTCCTGATTCCTGGTCTTAGTAGGACATTCACGAGCAAAATGCCCGAATCCCTGACAGTAGTAACACTGAGGACCATTCCTAGAAGAGCTCGCACCAGAAGCTCCCTTAAAACTTGCATCCTTGTTCTTGGATGGAGTACTGGCGGCTTGTTTGGGTTGACTCACCGTATTCTGCCGAGATCCTTGCAGATTAGGCCTAGAATTGGCACCCCTAGAGTCAAAATGCTTTGGAGGATTCGGCTTAAAGTAACCTTCTAAACCTTGGACTATTTGGTAAGTTTCCTCCAAAATTTCCACCCCATGTAAGATAAGCTCACGCTGGAACTCAGCACGAAGACCTACTCTAAACCTAGAAAGGATTTGGCTAGGGTCCTCATCCAACTCGCATCTCATAAGAAACTCATCAAACTTCTCAATGTACTCATCAATGGTCTGGTTGCCCTGACGTAGAGAGTTCCATTGGTCAATGAGTTTTTGTTTGTATCTGAGAGGGATCTTTTCTTTCAAATATTCTTTCATCTCATCCCAATGCAGATTGATGGGTTCAACTCCTTGCCTCCGGAGTTTATGTTCCACTGTGGTCCAGAAAAGTCGAGCTTGTCCCACCAACTTCATTTTGGCAAAACGGACCCTACGAGGTTCCGACATATCATGCCACTCAAAGTAGAGATCCATGTCTGATAATCAATCTGAGAAAACCTTAGGGTCTGCTCGTCCCTTAAATTCAGGGGCTTCTAATCGCACGTTCTTTAAAGCACGTTCCTCATGGTTGATGGGTTCCTGATGCCTGTGTGGCTGTTGGAATCTACCATGACCAAATCTGCGGCCTCTATAGACTCGATTCCTAAAATTCTCATTATCCTCATGAATTGACCCATTCTCATCATTCCTAGGGGTTTCAAGGACTTCAATCCGGTTTCTCAAGTCGGTCATGTCAGTACCTAAGGTATCTTGACCTCTCTTAAGGTCAGTGAGCCGGGCATCTAATTGGGCAAAGGCCTGAGTAAACCAAACTGGGGGTTGATCTCCTGACATTTCGCTGGATGGTACGGACTCTTTCTGATAGGTAACTCTATTCCTAGTGGTCATGCACGGACAAACGCACTAGTGTTCCTCTAGACTCACAAATATAGGGATTAATTCTGACTATATGCTATGACTTAAGTCTATATGCAATGAATGAATGAAATATTTTATTTTTTTTTAAATAATAAATGCAAATTTATTTTTTTTTTTGAAAAAAATAAGATGCAATCTAAGACCGTGGGTGTTTAAGAAAACAACCCAACCTTGCTCTGATACCAAATTTGACGCAGGACAAGACAAAAGGTGACCCTAAAAGTGACCCTAAATGCCTAAATGCGATTTATGCAATAATAAGAAACTAAATGAGGCTGAAATTAAAATTAAAATTAATAATAACAATTAGAATAATAAAATCTACCACAAATAATCAATAAAATTCAGAGAATTCAACGTAAGTAATAAAATCACAATCTAAACCATGTCATAGCTCAAAGTAGAAGGCTCTCAAAACCAAAAGGATTATCAAATCACACAAACACATAAAACCAACATCAAATAAAGATTAAATCTGATTTTAACAGCAATGTGAGAGGTTAATGAGGTTAAGAAAAGGCCTAGTTTTGTGAGACAACAGTAAGAGAGAAGGGAAAACAGGTTGAAAAGAATACGATAGGGACTGGAAGAACAGGACAGGTGTAAAGAAGGTTAAGAAAAGCTATGGGAAAACATGACAGCTGTAGTTTAGGGCTGTATGAATGTTTGGGACAGGTGGTAAAGACTGTATGAGGCTTGAGAAAGGTCCAAAGGTTTGAGGGCAGCTGTATGGTGGACTGTTAGGGCTGGATGAAGAGGCTTAAAACAGTGAAAGGGTTAAAGGAGGCTAAGGGTTCACAAGGTGTGAAAATGGTCAGCAGGGGTTATGGTTGCTGTTTGGGACTGCCTGGGAACTGTAGCAACAGTAGGAAAAGTTTCTGGAAAGGTACGGAAGCAGCATGAAGATGTAAAGGCTGGATGAAAGTAAAAGAAAGGATCTAGGACAGCGACAAGGGGTTTGGGATTTGGGAATCACTGTAGGTAAGGGAAGAATAAAAGGAAAAGAGAAGAGAAGAGAGAAGAGAAGAGAAGAGGAAGAGGATCAAGTACCTGGAAGGGAGACAGCTTGACGCCAAACTCTCGGATTCGCTCCAAGGTAACCACGGCAGAGGATTTGCAGAGAAATTCTCAATCTTGTTTATTTCATCGTAAAAACTGTCCTTGCCCAAAGGGGTACAAAGCCTTATATAAAGAATCACTTACTTAAAATAACATAAAGCAAAATTACAACACTACCCTTGTTGAAAATAAAACTAACTAAAACAAAAATTAGTAAGTAAAGAAAAAGCAGGGATGCACCGCATCAACAGCCAAACCAAACAATTGCTTCATAGAAGGCACACATCCATGATAAAACACCTATCTTTTTTCTAATATGCCTGCAGCTACTATTATTGATAATTCTACTTGCAACAACCTCCTCAATAACACACTTTTTTTTGGAAACGGAAACAAGCAAAATGTTATAATTAATAGAGAAAGAGAAAGGTACAAATGCAACAGAAATACAGTAAAAACAAAGGATCTATATACGAGGGCTATACAGAAACTGAAAATAAATCATACACAAAACCCCACAATGTCCCATTACAAAAAGCCCAATAAGCTTCATCTCTCTCTAACTCCAGCTTTTGCTAGGAAATCAGCCGCTTCATTTGTCAATCTTCTAACATGTCTAAACACGATTGTTGTATCCTTGCACACCTTTTCTAATGTCCCTCACAACATAAACCAGCCAAATTCCCAAACCAAGGCATTCCTAAAGTTCCCTTGAACACTCAAGTTACCCTCCCCATGGTAAAAGTCCTGCCTCATTAGATTCCTTAATCCCAAGTGATCTTAAAAGCCAAGGTGATCTCTCCTCTATTCTTATGGACTACTACTCTAATACCTGTTGGACCTGGTTTTCCCCTAGCTGCCCCATCCAAGTTGACCTTAGAGAAACCACGTTGCAGGCACACCCAAAATTCCTTACCTACCCTCTTACTTGTTCTCCCACCTCCCTTCATGCAACCCTCTCCCAAGATAAGTAGAAATTCGAAACTGACAACCCCATCTACCCAACCCCACAGAAACGCACTAGTTTTCACCATTAAATCTTGTTGGCCCCGAAAACCAATCAAACGGCATTTATGGAGCCATTTTTTTCATGCAGCTATAATCCATGAGTCAGCATTTTAATCCCGCTCATCACCATATATCAGCATGCATCCAAGTGGACCAAAAAAAGAATGTACTCATTTTACTGAAGCTGATCAGACTGATATCAATCTGCCCAGTATACTTAAGATTGTTAGGACTTGGGCTTCCCGCCTAAAAGACTAGTCTGTTAGGTGGTGACCCAAGTCCTTTATAAACCCCTAGATCTCCCTCTACACTTCCAATATAGGACTCGTTCGCAGCAGCCCCAACAATCCCCCCCTCGAACAAGGCCCTCCAGCAAAGAGAGCTACACCGGCCATCCCCTTCGCCTGGGGGATCTCCTGAGCCCACATGAGGTAACCTGAAACCTGGCTCTGATACCACTTGTTAGGACCTGGGCTTCTAGCCCAAAAAACTAACCTGTTAGGTGGAGTGACCCAAGTCCTTTATAAACCCCTAGATCTCCCTCTACACTTTCAATGTGGGACCTGTTCGCAGCAGCCCCAACAAAGATTATTGGCCCTGCTAGGGACATGTTCACAACATGTTATAGGATGGGACTCACACCAAATCTCGCAGACAGGAAGTAGGATTGACCAATAGTGGCACCCATATATGGTCTCTAACAGCTAGGGCATACTTCTGATGAAGCATGCCTAGGCAGATTCTAGCTTTGACCACACACGCCAACACACAAACTCCTAATTTTCAAAAGAGCGATGATATATTGAACAAAGAAATTGCACTAGTTAATACCTGTCCAATGAGTTCTTCATGTATGGTGAGCCCCACATCTCCAATTCTTTCTACACTTGCACTAAGCTCATCCAACTCCTGATCTTGCCGCCTAAAAATAATCAATTGGCAGGCAAAGACAATCAGTGCAAATACAGAACATACAATTCCCTTGAGCTTCATCTGAAATATGCAGCTAACTTAAAAGCAAGAGAATATAATAGAATAATCAAGGGGCTAGGAGCATTAATCAAGTTCTGCTCTCCAGGATGCCTGATGATTTATGATGCCCATAATATAGACTGAATTTATGCATCCAATCATCTTCTCATGGAGCATCAAAAATTATTTGGGCACAGAGTACCAGATTTAAACTGATTTTTTTCCAATGCCTCGGTATCAGCACCAATTTTAACATAAATTTGATGGAGAATTAGACAGAACTTAAGTAATTTCAATACAGAAATGTCCTATTGTAAGAATTGCACCAAGAGAAAGAGAGATATTATTCATAATCAGGCAAAAGTTAAGATGCAGTCAAAGCACTTCTTCTCAAAGCACTTTAAAATGTTCAGTTAATTTACTACTAAACAGCGATCATTCATGCTCAAACCTCTCCGGGCTACTCCTCATGGGGTTACTCCTCATCGACTTAACCAGTGTCTGGATTGGGAGGTTTACACATGCTCATGGGATTAGTCTCACCTCCAATGTGGGGTGGGGATACCCATGTTCCCAAAAAAAAAAAAAAACCAGTTATCGTTCACTTTATAATTTGTAGAAATCCTTTCCATTTTTGTGCAAACATAATTTGTCTCTAAACCACATATCACAAACATAAAAAAGGTACTTGTATAAAATGGAATATTACTTTATAAGGAGCAGCTGCGTATCTGTTTCCGATGAGATGAAATCATCACTGTCTTGGGCACTGTACTGGTTTGATATTCCAGCTGGATGTGATCGATCATTCGGAATCCTCATTAGCTCTTTACGCACTCCAATCAAACTGGTACTCACTGAATTGCTCTGCTCCCTTCCAGCTTCAATAGCTTTTCGCACTGTGCACACCTAAATAAATATTAGAACTTTATAAGACAACCTGAACATTTCATATCGAAGCACATAACAAGGGGAAACTCCCACCATGTAAAATGCCTAGACCTTCTGAGCCAAGCCCCTGAAAAAAGGCTAAATAGCTACAGATATATGACTAAAATCATTCTAAGGACAATTTTTTTCTCTTTTTGATAATAAATTTTGAAGGACAATTTATAGCAAAACAAAGAAATAATCTCAAATTAAAATTGTAGAGCTAGAACAACCAACCTGATCACGAGCAGTGCTGGTCCATCTCCTTCGTTTTTCAAGCTCCACTTCATCAATTCTAAACCATGATGGGTCTCTTGCAGCAACTGCAATTGCCTTATCCAATTCATCAACCTTCCTATCAAGAAACCAATTATTCAATTCATCTACCTTCTTATCAAGAAACCAATTATTCAATTCATCTACCTTCCCTTCTAATCTAATGAATTTTCTTTGTTACTGCTCAAAAAAAAAAAACCCAATTATTCAACACCACCAGAGAGACAAAAAATGCTTATATGCAAATTGCCATCATTAGTCACTTTGTCTAATTGTATTGTTAACAATGCCCATTGTATCACAACATCAGATACAGTTGAACATATATCCACCGAGGGCCCACAGTTTGTCAAATTTTACTGTTGATGAGAATTGCCATCTACAAATTGCAAGTTTGTAGACAGACATCATTCAGATGAGAGGGATATTTGCTGCTAGACTTGGTGATCTCATGTTCCACTAAATGGTGATCAAGATGACCTCAATTAGCACAATCCTCTAAATACAAGGAAAAGTATGGTGTCGCTACCCTAATGACTTGCAATCTCCACAATGACAAGGTTGTCAAGTGCGTTACAAATTTTGATGCTTTGAGTTTTATCCACCTTTTGTGAGTCAGACTAGTACCAATTTTCATTTAATTTCTAGAAATGTCAATGTTTTTGAAAAGAAAAGCTGATCAGAACCTGCAGCTCATAGTTGCAACAATGACAAACCTCTAGTTAAGTATTAATGCAATATCAATGTGATAGTATTTTATTAATGCCCAATACCAAGTGAAAATTTTGTGTGGCGAAAACATCAATGCATCTCCAGCTATATTACCTGCCATTCAGTACTTTCACAGCCTGCAACAAGTGCCTTTGAGAGGTGAACTCGCTCACCAGTGTTAGAAGGTGTCTGTTCCCATTGGTGAAAAGTAGTTTGCAGTTTATCAATCTGACCAAGCAAAGACATAAATTGGTTTAGAAAATTTTCCTTAAAGAAACGACAGAACTTAGGTGACATGCATATTAGAATGATTTATTCTTTTGCCAATAATTATTATAATACTTCCTCCTCTAGAGCAAAATGGTTTTTCCCTTTTATGTGAACTGCAGATAGAACCTTGATTAGTTCGTGGAAATTATCCATTTTAATGGATTGATCAACACGAAATATTAGACAACCACTTAAAAGGACAAATATTTGGTTAGAATGTTTAACCTTCCATAAAAAATCCTTTCTTTCTAGGGTAAAGAATTTTGTTAATAAGGAATAGAAGAATACAACCCCAAAATCAATGAAGTGAAAGTCCAAAAACAATTTAACAAAAAAAAAAAAAAAAGGAAAGAAAAGAAGTTACAATAAGTTATACAATAAGGAAGGAAAACTAGGAACTCAAAGCTCTCCTTGAAGAATGCCAATTCTTGAAGTCGATAGGTCTCTTTCATACAACCATCGAAGGATACTCAGATAATGTAATTGCTTTGTGAAACAAAGGCTCACTCTATTCCTGCCCTTCTTTCAATTCTATCGAAGAGATTCCCGACATCATTTCTCCCACCCCTCCCTTAAACAATGCTTACTCTTGAAGTTGTTAAATCTGTCTTACAATCATTGAAGGGCACCCTGATAATGCAATTACCTTGTGCAACAAAGACTCACTATATCCGTGCTCTTCTTTCAATTCTATCGAAGAGATTGCCTCCCTCCCTCCCTCCCTCTCTCTCTCTCACTCTGTGTGTGTAAATTTTGTGAACTCTCTTTCGGTAATGAATCTTTAACCTTTCTGAAAAAGTTACACAATTTCAGTTACGGTTACAGATCAATAGAAACAGTTCACAATCTCCATTCCCATAAAAAACCAGCTGTCAGTTCTCACAATAATCATCCATTGAGACTCTATCCTGCTGGTGCAAATTAAAATGGAGCTTTACTTGCAGTGTGGAGAATGCTAAAAGCAAAACAAAAGAAAAGAAAATTGTTCGTCCTTTCGACTCGGAAATTCCAAAAATTTGTGACTGGATGTTGGCGATGTTCGTTTTCATCTCTGGACGGAAGTGGAACCGAGGATGGTGATGCCAGTGGAAGACCTTCTGAATGGGCGAGATAAGTCAGGGATAGACAATTTTTTGGATGTCTCAGATGTGGAAGAAGAGGTGGCTGCAGTAAGTGGCGATGGTGTCGTCCTCCAACATCATGTTGCTGCTGTTGAGAAGGAAGTCTGGTAACCGAAGTTGCTGCAGCTGCCGGGGGAGCAGAGACTTCAGCGACAATGGTGGGAACAGTTCTTCAATTGTGGTGGAGATTCCGGTAGTAAGGGTCCGTCAGATTCGAATGCCGTGAATCACCAACAGTGAATCTCTACTTCTGTCTCGGCATCAGAAACGGAACCAGTTGCTTATTTCTCTAAAGGGGTTTGGCAATTAGGGCAACTGGGAAAGACTTGAGAGGTTATAAGGAGGCTTTGATTCAAGGCTTGGGTAAGAAGGCCCAGTCTGACTCAAAGGTGATCCAGGCCCGTGGAGAGGGTTGGGTTTCTTTGGGTCACATTCAGTCTGGGCCACAACTTAGCCCACAGTTCAGAGAACCAGGCCCATCGAACCAAGCCCATAGAACCAGGCCCAATTTCGAATTATAGGTCAGAATGCCCAAGTCCAAAATAGAGGGCAGTTTGGTTGAGCTCCTTTGGGCCCCATCTCTGGGCCACAGCTAAGCCCACAGCCTAAGGACCCAGGGCCGAATTAGGCCCAACTTCAAAACAGAGGAGAGGATTTTGTTCCGTTTTCCAGTGGTAGGAACGGCGGAAATGTGAGAAGACAGTGCTCCTTTGTGATGGACTTGCGGGACCCCACCTCCTCTCAAGAGGTTCGGACTACGCCATCGGTGCCTTTACACCAGGTCCGGGAGGATGCCATCATTCCAGCGACGATGGTTCTGCCGGAAAATGTCGGTACAAGGCAAAAGGAGGAAGAGGAGCTGTCAGGGAGCAATGGTAGAACTTTGTGATGGGCAGATTTGGCTGAGGGGGGCAATAATCAGAATTTAGTTTTGTTGTATGATGGTTCAGAGGAGGAGAGATTGTTGCCGGTAGGGAATTTATTGGGAATTTCTTCTTTATAGAGGTCACAACAGCTGAAAGAGAGATTGAAAGAATTCTGGGAAACTGAGAGGAAAGAACAGAATGAAGAGCAGAAGGCTAGAATAACTAGAAAGAGGGAGAGTGAGCTGAGAAATTTACAGTCCTCAGTGAACTACGGTCGAGCTCTAGTGGTTGTAGGTTCGGTAAGGGAGGAAGTAGCCAATAGATGAAATTTCTTTCATGGAATGTTCGGGGAATCGGAGCAGCGACCAAGAGGTTGGTGCAGTTGCAGAAGCCCGATATTATACTGCTTCAAGAAACAAAATGTCAAGATCCTGATGAAGGTGTTATCAGGTCAGTATGGGATCATTGTAGTATGGGATGGGTGGCTAAACCCTCTGATGGGGTTTGTGGTGTGTGTGGAATTCAGACAAATGGAGATTAATTTCTACCACGGAGGACTTTCTCCATTTCTGTGACTCTAGAAGATATATCTGCAGGAAAGGAGTTTTTATTTACCAATGTGTATGGGCCTAATTTTGATTCAAATAGATTTGAGTTTCGGAATCAATTATCATCTTCGAGAGGAGACTCCTCCTCCCCTTGGAGTGTGGGTGGTGATTTTAATGTTGTTCGTCAGATGGCTGAGCGAAAAGGATATCAGAGAATTTCTAGTTCTATGCATAGGTTTAGTTCTTGATTGATCAAATGGAGTTAGTTGATCTGCCTTTAGAAGGAGCTACCTTTGGGCAAAGATCATTGTGAGGAAGCTACTCGCCAAGAATCTTTATGGTCAGATGAATTGCAGTCTTTTAGTAGAATAGAGGAGGAGGGGTTGCTTTCACAAGATCAATTAATCAGGAGAGAGTTAAAGGAGTACCTTAAGAAGAAAGCTATTCAGGAGGAAATTAAATGCAAGCAATGATCTAGAGCAATGTTGTCAAACTCGACTCGGATCGTGAATCGATCTAGGGGGTGTGACTTGTTAATTGTAAATCGTAAATCGTAGAATCGTAAGAGTTTTAACATTTTTAACTTTTTTTTGCTATAATTATTATTTATTGATTTAGTTATTGATTTAATGATTTAAAATAACTGATTTAGTTTAATAATGTTAACGGTTGTAGTGGAGTTCTACTATCAGTTCTATTTATTTAATAAAATATATAAATATTGTTGAATTAAAATTTATTTCTAGAGTCAATATAGTAAAAAATTCTAATTTAATTTGATAAGATATTATATTCAATAATTAACATTTTATTAAAACTAAACTGAGACTCTGAACTTATTTCTCATAATGCATCATTAATATAGATACTGCACTATTATTATTATTATTATTTAAACTCCATTTCTTATCAAATCTCTGAAATTAATTTATTACTTCTTTTCCATGGAAGTATGTTTGGATAAGGTCTAAATAAAGTGAAACAGTAAAAGTGCCATTAAAAAGAAATAATCATCCACCAAAAAAAAAAGGATAAAAAAATATCAATACAAGATTTAAACATACATAATTAAATATTAAGTGCATAAATTGTTTTCTATTATTAGAAAACTAGATTTTTATATTTAATATATATATATATATATATAATATGGTATTATGTTTTACAGATTACAAAATACTGATATATATAGTTATATAGTATTTATAATTTCAGTATTATATATATATATATATATATATATATATATATATATATATATATATATATTATGTTAAAAAAATATTTACAGTATTACTGTATATAATAAGCGAATGATTATTGATGTTAAAAATGATACTGTATATATATATAAAATATGTGAATGTTCATCTTCTATCAACTGCGGGAATGTTAAAAAATTATATAATATGCGAATGGGTAAAAAAAAATCTAGCAACTTGAGGTAACTTTACTTTCACATTACTGTCCACGTGTCATTTTTGCTTTCACATCGAGGATAAAAATATATTGTTAAAAGCGAAGGAACGAAAGAAAGGAAAGGGGTTTCATTGCTTCCATTGAAAACGAAAAAACAGAGGAGAGGTTTTCGAAAAACAAAGGAGAGGTTTTGAGGGATGACGGCAATGCAGAGGAGCGACGAAGAAGAAGAAAAGAGGAAGAGGAAGCGAAATGATGGGTTTTGTAGCAAAGGTGAAGAGCTTCTTCTTTGTGTCTTCCCTTTTTTTTTTTTTACTGATTTTTTCTTTTTTTTTTCTTTTTTCCCTCTTCATCGCACGATGGTGCGATTGACGATTTTGGAATCGCACGATCTTCGATTTCGCAAAACTCGCCGATTAATGGGTTTTTTCGATTGAACCAACGAGTTAACTCGCTAGACCATCCAAGCCGAGTCGACTCGTCTGAGTTGACTCGCAACTCGGACGATTTTAACAACACTGATCTAGAGTTAGGTGGCTTTTGGAAGGTGATAAAAACACAATTTTTTCATCATATGGCTAGCTCTAGACGTTGCAAAAATTATATTCATTCTATTTCAGTTGATGGGAATTTGGTGGAGAATAGGGGTGAGGTGTGATGAAATTGTTGCTTACTTCAAGGAGTTGTATACAAAGGGTTGCGATGTGTCTATTGTGCCTGAATCTCTTCCATTTAAGGTTCAAATTGTAGATCAAGCACGGTCTTTGGAATCTCCTTTTGAGGAAAATGAGGTGAAGCTTGCGGTTTGGTAGTTGGGTGAAGATAGAGCTCTAGGGCCGGATGGCTTTCCCATCATTTTCTTTAAGAATTTTTGGGAGTTGGTTAAATTGGATGTTTTGGCGTTCGTTTATGAATTTTTTTGAAAGGGGTATAATCTCCAAAGGATTGGGCGCTTCATTTATTACTTTGATCCAAAAGAAACCGGGAGCTTCATAATTGAATGATTTTCGTCCTCTCTCTTTGTCTTCCTACCGTTATGTGATGGTTGTTGAGCCGCTTCACCTTATGTTACAGATTTTATCCTTGCAAAACTAAATTCATGGGTTTCAGGTTGCTCATACAAAGATAGAGATCACTCATTTGCAGAAGCTGATGATACCATATTATTTCTTAAGGCTGACTTAAAGGAGTTATGGTTGGTTCGGGAGGTTTTGTTATGGTTCCAGCTGTGCTCGGGCTTGAAGATTAGTTTTGTTAAGAGTGAATTGATGAGGGTCAATGTTGACCATAGCGCATATGTACAGTTGGCTATGGTGTTGGGGTGCAGAGCTGGCTCTTTTCCGTCATCTTATCTTGGTCTTCCTCTCTGTATAGGGAAACCAAATAAGAGATGTTGGGATCGGGTGGTTGAGAAAATGGAGAAAAGGCTATCTATTTGGAAGGGAAGGAATTTATCAATTGGGGGTAGAATTGTTATAATTAAATATGTTCCCTCTAGCCTCCCTATATATTAGTGCTTTGCTATTGTGACTACAAAGATGGAGAATATTCAGAAAATAAATTTATGGAATGATGATAGGGATAAGAAAAAGTTCCACTTGTCATCTGGCCTCAGATTTGTAAGTTTGTGAAGGAAGGGGGTTGGGAATTAGGCTTCTTTGTTTGTTTAATATTGCTTTCTAGGGTAAGTGGCTATGGAGATTGGGGGAGCCATCAGACGGTCTATAGAAGCATATTCTTCAACAAAAGTATAGGTTAAATAGCTTGGGATGGTGAGTCATTATTGATAACAGAAGGGTGTCTAGGTTTTGGAAAAGGGTCAGGTCAGATCTATCTTTATGCTTTTCAACTTCTATATCAGATATCGAACTTATTCTGGGGAGCATATTCTTTTCTGGAAGGATAGATGGGTGGGCGATACTCCTTTGGCCTCCACCTTTCCTGTTCTTGTTTCCTTAGCTACAAATAAAGATGCTAAGGTTAGGATAAAGATGCTAAGGTTAGGGTGTGTTTGGAGATTCGACATGATAAGGTTGTTTGGTTGTCCACGATTTAGAAGGCAATTGGAGGACTGGATGTTGGAGGATTGGTTGTCGTTTATGGCACAGCTGAGTAATGTTTATGTTTTGGGGAGTGGTGAAGACAAGCAAATTTGGGACCAGACTCTCACGGGATTTTTACAGTTAAATCCTTTTGTAATAAGCTGATAATTGTTGGGGAAGTGCCTCGGGTGAACTTTAGGGGGTTGCCCCTTTCAAGGTGAAGGTGTTTGGATGATGACTGGTATTGAGAAAATTCTGACTATAGATAACTTGCGGGTGCGTCATATGCTCATTATTAATGCTTGCCCCAGTGTTTGGCTAATGAGGACTCCGCCAATCATCTTCTGGTGCATTGTAAATTTGTATATCAGATTTGGTGCTTCTTTTTTCAACTGTTAGGGTTGGATTTTTGTTTTCGGAAGTCTTAGTTAGATTTATTTAATGAAGAAACTCTTTTAGAAAGCCTCTTTGGGCGGCCACTGTTCTGAGTATTGTGTGGTTTGTTTGGCTGGAAAGAAATTCCAAGATTTTTAAATGGAGAGAGTCCCCTGTTACGCACCTTGTTTAAGTTATTAAGAGCATAGTGGCTTGGTGGATTGTAGGTTCTGGAAAATTCTGGAGAGTTGTAATCTCAGATATTTGTCGAGCTTGGAACTCAGGAGATCATTTCTTGCCTCAATCAGCTCCGGTCAGGTCAATGGCTTGGTCTTCTCCTGCAACGGGACTTCTTAAATTTAATTTTGATAGAAATTGTGAGCAAAAGACTGGTTTAGCGCTATGGAGGCATTATTCGGAATGGATTTGGTGGCACTGTACCATCTTTTACGGTTCTTCTCCATAATGGTTTTGCATTAGATGCAGAGTTATACGCTTTATGGAGGGGTGTTTTGGCGTTGGAAGAGTTGGGTGCAGTTGGGAGTATCTTAAAAGGTGATTCTAAGATTGTTGTCAGTTGGGGTACGGGGTCTCTTTGTCCTTGGTGTTACCTAGACAAAATTGACAGGATTCACCATTCCATGGTATCTTATGGACTCGGTGTTTTGGGCCCTTGCTCAGCAAATTCAAAGGCTAGTGAGTTGGCTCGTCAGGTGTTACTCTATTTGCGGAGAAAGTGAATAATTTGATGTAATTTTGAGGGTGTTTCCTCATGTTTGTTTTTCCTGGGTTGCTTATGTTTTGTGCTTGCTCCCTTTTGTTGATGTCCCCCTTTTTTCTTGAATAATGAAGTTAATTTAAAAAAAAAGGGTATGAGTTCTATTAGGGGAAGCTCATTTACAATGCTTGCCATGAAACTCAAGCAACCCCAAAAACTTTAAAGATGTAGTATCAGCTATGATGGTCCTTTAAGCCTTCGCAGGTGTTTCCTTTGGCCAAGACATCATCGCCTGTTAGTGCCCCAGCTTACCGAGTCCCTGTTTGTCAAATTACATGACACAGGAGAAGCCTTGCCTCGGAAGATTGAAGCATGAAAGAAGACTCAAGTGGTGGTGAAGACTAAAGATCAAGAGGAAGATCAAGCATCACCAAAGTGTATGGCAATCACACAAAGGTAATTGGCCATAGATGTCTATAGGTGGAACCCACACCTTAGAATGACCATGCCTAGGCTTAGACATCACGTATGGATAATCTATTAAGCCTAATGGATGTTTGACACAAAACTAGGATCAATGGACTTAAGTTTCAAACCATTGAAGTTGCAGTCAGGACAACACATCATGTCGGCGATCAATCGCCAGTGACAGCAGACGAACAATCATGGTGTAGTGATCAATCGTCTGAAAACTCGAAGATTCTAGTTGAAATGGACTGTCAAACTCCAGTTGTCACGGCACGATACATTGGACACCGATATCGTGGTCACGATCGATCGTCTGGAACCTTGACGATACTATCGTGTTGGCGATGGATCGTTGAGACAGGACAACGGTTGGACTTGAAGTTGACACTAGGGTGAACCCAACACCTTAGGAGGACCTTCCCTAGGCTTAGAACACACATTGGTAAATCATAAGCAAGCCTAGAGTCAATGGACCAATGCCTTGGAGCTTCTTGAACTTTTCTTGGGAAAAATCTTGAGAGTCAAAGTGTCATGACTTGTGAGACTTTTTCAACCAGCCAAATGTAGTAATCCACTGGTAAAACCACCATGGTTGGATAGAGAATTGAAAGAGCTTTTCATAGAGCCCAAGAACACTCAAATCGGAGTTTGGGAGCCCAAGATATGGTCATTTTAGTAGAGAATTGTTTTGCTGAAAAGTTCTCAGCACGACCCATCGTGAATGGCGATCGATCGTGAGCACGATCAATCGTGAGTGACGATCAATTGTCCGTGACAGTTTTCTATCCATTGGAAAACAATTAATGCGCAACGGTAACATTTCAATGGCTCTTTTGGAAGCCACGATCAATCGCCCGTATCAACTCGAGATTCACTTGTTTGCCTATATATTCTTCAAACTCTTATCAGTGGGGCTGGACCTTTCAACTTGGAATATCTTAAGGCATCCCTAGTGGTCCCAAACCTCTCCCAACACCTCTCTATGTACCTTACATAGGAGAATCATTTTTCAATCCAATCATCTTGATTGAGGTTAAGAGAGAGAGAAACCAAGCTTAGGATCAATTTGCAAATCCATATCGTAACAACCTCCCATAGACTGTGATTGCACATACAAAGACACATCGTCATCACCGCACGACATCACATTGGGAGAAGTCTTCAAGAAGCACACATCTATAGGGCAAGTGCTTCTTAGTGTTGATTTAATTTTAAATCATCTTCATTGTACAGTGCAGTAGATCAAAGTGATCGAACCACTCTAAAAAATAGAGGGATAAGGACGTAGACCGGGGTTTGGTCGAACCTTTCAAAAACCTTAGGCGATTGGGTGAAATTCCCAATCAACTGGATAGGCGGAAGTCCTATTCTATTCGTGAGGGCGTAATTCCCCACATAGTGTATTTGGGATAGCCCAAAGTTGAGTGAGTCCAACAGTAGATGTAGATTTGTTTAAACTGAACCACTATACATCTTGTGCTGTGGGTGTTTGGTCTTATCATTGTGTGATTGTTTTATTATTGGCACATTCTTTTATCACACAACACATTTATCTTGATTAACATTGTTATACTGCAAATTATTTTAATTAATCAAGAATTTTGTGAAGATCATAGGAATTGGTGATTGCCCTATTCACCCCCTTCTAGGTTCAATCTTGACTAGCGTTCTAGCACACCAGGAACTTTCATCGCCTACTCCCTATAACTCATCTTTCCTTTGTCGCCTCCCTCTGTAATCCCTCTTCCCTTTGCCGCAACCCATATCTCATCCTGTGTGACTTCTGTAACCCACAAACCCATTCCTGTTGTTTGCTGCAAGTCACTACGCCCTTTTCCCTTACTTTCGTGGCCCCACTTTACTTTACCCCTTTTAATCCAACTCCATTTACCTATTTATCCCTTTCTTTTATATTTTATTTCTCATATATCACCCATCTAGCCTATCAATAGCCGTTTAAATCCATTTAACACATCCTATTCTTAGTATTTGTATGTTTATTTGTGGTAAATTTGATATTAATTAATTGCTAGTAACAATTGAAATTTAATTTCAACTCATTCTAGATTTAGGGTGTATTATTTTCATCCCTTTTTAATCTTGAGGGAACCACATTAGGCATTTAGGGTTACTGATGCGGTGCCATCCTGCTCTGTTTTTTCTTTACCTGTTATTTTTATTTTAGTTTGTTTTAAGTAAGGGCATTTTAAGTAAGGGTAGTTTGGTAAATTTTGTTTATTTTATTTTAAGCAATGTTAGTCCTTATATAAAGCTATGTAGCCCTTTTGGGCAAGGGACGATGGAATGAAAAAAACTCCAGATTTACGGAAATCTGATTCTGCGTTTTGGCGAGAAGCTTGATCCCGGCGAGAAGCCTTCCTCCTTCGATCTCCAGGTACTCTTCCTCTCTTCCTCTCCTCTTCATCTCATCTTCTTCTTCTCTTCCTCTCTCTTTTCTTTTGTTTTCTTTAGCCTACTGTTACCCACAACCCACTCTACTACTGCTGAACCCAGAAACCCCTTCCTACTACCTTTACCCCTCTCAGAAACCCATCCATAACTTTCGCCCCGCTGCCCTGAACTAGATCTGTTTCCCAAAACTGCTTCCGTCTCCAGTCCCAGTCGCAGAAACATCTTCCCAGTCATAGCCCAGATTGCTGCCACCCTCCCATCTTCCCTATAGCTCTCACCTACATCCTAAACCCATCCCAAACTGTTGCTGTCCTACTTTCTTGAACCTTTCTTACACCTGTCCTGTTTCCTGAACCTTTCTTACACCTATCCTGCTTTCTTTAAACCTTTTGTTCTGCTGTCCCATCTTGTTTTACACATTACTGTTTGTGTGGTCTGATATTTCTCTTGATTTTGAAGCCTTTTACTTTGAGCTATGACATGGTTTGGATTGTGATTTTATTACTTACATTGAATCCTCTGAATTTTATTGATTATTCGTGGTAGACTTTATTATTCTAATTGTTATTATTAATTTTAATTTTAATTTCAGCCTCATTTAGTTTCTTATTACTTCATAAATCGCATTTAGGCATTTAGGGTCACCTTTAGGGTCACCTTTTGTCTTGTCCTGCGTCAGTTACCCTATCCCCTGTCCTGCATCAAAGATTATTGCAAGCTGGGCCTCTGGGTCTCACTGTCCATGGTCTTGTTTGGAAAAAGTTGATAAGATTCGTCAGTCTATTGAGGCTTATGGTTTTTCAATCTTTGGGCTTCCCGATCCGCAAATTCAGAGGCAAACCAGTGGCTCATCAGAGTGTGACTTTGTCTTAGAAAATTGTAAATAATTTTATGTAATGTGAGAGGGAGGGTGGGGGGGGCGAGGTTGGTTTTTGGCTATTTTTCTTGGGTGGTAGGCTCTTTGTGCCTGATAATGTTTTTGTTTGTTTGTTTTATATTTTTTGATTAATGAAATTACTTTTAAAAAAAAAAGACCCTCTTAGAAAAGAATACTTCGTTGTAGAAATTGTCATGCCAAAAGTATAAATCTAAAAAGGAATTGCACTTACTGATTCTTGAATTTCCTCTTTAACAATGTAAAATGGATCTTGAGCAGAAGACATCTTTGCCAAACCTGAATCCTCCAAAACATTGACAAATTACAGTAAATAGTAAAAGTTGAACTGAACGGCCAAGAGAAAGAGTCAATTAAGCATAATGTGATAGCTGGAGAAAATTCAATTCATGGATGAATAGATAGAACTCAAGAAGACATATAAACCTTTAGGTTAGAAGAAAATAAGTTGCCCTGAATGCCATGGATTCTCTAGATTCCTGGAGAAGTTTCTTGGATGCCCCTTGAAAATCAGTCTGGAATCAAAGAAATTGTGAATATCATTATATTTCTAGTTTTGTTCCTTGGGACAAACGAATTGCCACTTCTTGTCTGGGACATGAGAAACCCTAAAAGCTCATAAGAAGGGTTTCCTTCTACGAAAAGTGCATGCAAATGAAAGAAATGGTAGGACAAAATGGATTGAACATAACCTAAAAGAAAAAAGATAGAATCAACTTGAGGGGTCATAAGCTTGAGAAACTTAGTAAGTTGCATTTAGATTTAGCATTCACTAGACACAGTTTGACCTAAGGTCAAGTTTTCAGGCTTTTAACACTAATTCGAACTGCGTAGTAGTAAAAAAAAAAAGAGGAGGGGGGGGTTGGGGGGTGGAAGTCGGTTAACAATGGTTCCTGACTAAACTCAAGTCAGTCATTGCCCACAATCACAAGTCAAGGTAAAAGGTGCAGTCAAGGCACCAATGAGTTACATAAGGTGCAAACCCATGCGAAGGAGCGAGTCTAGTTTTGCTGGTTATAAAATATTTAGATATTTTGGAATATATGTGTACATTCTTCAAGTCTTATTTATAATAATATTATGTGCTTTGTGTCCTTCTGACATTAATATTAAGAATATTCATTTAGAGCACCAAACATATGTGTATTAGGGGCTTCCAACTGTATATATTGGGCAAATACATTTTTTTTATTTATATCAGCTACAGTTCCTAATTAAGTACTTATATAAGAATCTTATTAAGCATTATTGCCAACTGATGCATATTAACTATAGTCATTAATCATTCTTATCCAACAAATTAAGAAATAGGCTTATTAAAATAAAATCATTCTCATTCCTAGTTCCATTCCGGACAACTCCGATCTACTCTGACCGAAACGGACCTGATCCAAGTGGAATGGGCCTAAATGACCCATTTCGGCCATACTCTTCCACATTGCATACTCCACTTTTTTAATTCTTCTAGATATAAATATAAAATCTAATAGTACAACTAAAAAATATACTTCATGAGCTACAATTAGAAAACAATTTGAGCCTAAATTTCAATTAAAAGCCACTTGATCTTAGTGATCAAAGTCATCAGGCATCCTTAATTCAACGACACCAGCTGAATTTGACCGCTTCAATCAAGTGGCTAATAATTGAATTTTGGACTAAAATTTAGTCCAATTGTAGTCCATGAAATATATTTTCAATTAATGTGGTTTATTTTTAATGTATATAACAAAAATTTGAGGAAAAAAATGAAATGGACCCAGTGGTGCCTAAGTGATTTAAGTTTTGACCTTTAATTTTGAATGAAATGAGAATTCAAGTTTATTTCTGTGGTATTTTTGGATTTTTTTATCTAATTCAATTTGTATTTGATTCTTATTAGAGTAAAATTCTAACATTCTTGAATCAGTATTTGATAATTAAACTATTATGAATTGAGATTACAAACATAAGTAATTATTTAATAATAATTTATGTTTTTATTTATATAAATTAGTGCAAAAATGATAGAAATAATTAATCTAAATATATTTATAAGGATGCATTATTGTCTTCACAAAACCAGAACAGCTTCCTGAACAGATCTGACAACTATGGTTTGGGGTGTGTAAAGGGTTGGGACTGATCAGAGTTGAGCAAAAAGTCAAAAAAAAAAGGGTAGAGGAACGCACTTATTTGCAGAAATTTTCCAATAGTAGAATATGAACAAGACGATACTAAAATTTGCAAAATCTAAAATCATATATATATAAAAGAAAAGAGTACCAAAATTAACTTGTCATGCATAAAAACTACAGTTGCAATTGGTAAAAGAGTATTAGATTCTTTATAAAAAAAAAGGGATTCATTTTAGAAGAAGAAAATGATGATGTTGAAGATATTACTTCGAAGATGTCGAGAAGTCATAGATCCAATAAGAATAATCAAAGAAAGACACAGAAATCGCACTGATGGATAGGAAACGACTTAAAAACAGTAGGGTAGCTTCTGGTTGAAAACTTTAAACATCTAATCGAGAAAGAAACATCAGATTATTAAGGAGAAATGCTGATGCACAAAATCAGAGCGGAAAAAAAGGGGGACTGATTGAATGCTGAAATCTAAAAAAAAAATAGCCACTTTTGCTGAAGAATTCCAACACTGGTCGAGGAAACTAAAGAAA
Source organism: Chimonanthus salicifolius (assembly GCA_013350335.1). NCBI lineage: Eukaryota > Viridiplantae > Streptophyta > Magnoliopsida > Laurales > Calycanthaceae > Chimonanthus > Chimonanthus salicifolius. The sequence goes on from CM023539.1 coordinate 32,709,811, forward strand.
TAAAACAGATCCAAACCGAATTGAGAAGAGAAATCCAAAAGACAAAGTATAATGGATGCAAGCACAAGAATACTTACAAGGAAAGACAATGATTTCGGTATCCTCGGAGGAAACGGCTGTGCCTGGAGGGGTCTCACTTTGAGCACCTCGGCTGTGTTCGGACGGATTTAACTATGGAAACAGTTTCGTAGTTGCTTCTTAAGGTAAAAGTGAAGTCCCTTTCCCTTCCTTTTTATTTTTCTCTGAGCAAGAGAAAAATTTATATTTTTTTTCACCTTTTATTCTTTTCATCAACTAAAAATTTGAAGTTGGATATAAGTTTTGAGTTTTTAATAATAAAATAATAGATTTTATTATTAATTTTCTTGCATAAAAATAAATATGAATTATTATAAAATAAACTATTAATTTAAAATTCTTCTTTAAAATTAGAAATTTTGTAATTTTTATGTAAATTATGTATTTCTGTAATTCATATAAAAAAGCTTGAAATTTGGTAAAGAGTTGGGTTCTCTTTCTGTTAATGGATTCAAATTTTTTATTTTATTTAACATGAGAAATGAGTGTGAAAAATATTATATTTATCTATTAATTATTTTAAATAATTGTTGGGAATAATGGCTATATGAAACTATTTAGAGACTAGTATAACTTTTCTTTCATGAGATGGATAGCTATTCTTTATTTAGTGGATGTTAAACCCTAAATTATGTTTGTGTTAATGTTGGCATATATTTAGAGTTTTAATATTAATAAAATTATTGAGTGATTAGGAATCTAAGTTGGGTTAATCTCTAATTAAGAGATGTATTTTATTTAGAATTATGTTAAGAGTTATAGTTTGATTGTGATAGCCCTAGGGTCAACTAGAGGCTATATAAATATATTTGATAATTAGAGTTGAACAAAATACACTTTATTCTATCTCTACATGTATCAGCCAAAATTCGATCTTATTGATTGAGCTTTCAATTCTCCAGTCTCTTCTTCTCTCCCTTTGTCGGAGAAGATACATGGGCAGAGGGAGGGAGTGACATATACTTTCTCGTCCGTTGGAAAGAATAACCAATTTTCTCTTCCTATAAGGACTCCTTTGCACGTCGTTTTGCAAATTGCACTCTATCTGCCCTTTGCCTTGCCCCACTGCTTGTTGCCTCCTAAAGTTGCTTGCCAATCCGGTTCATCATCGTCTTCTAAGCCAAATCTGCTGAGCCTGCTAGGACCTTGGAGTTTAGATCTATAGAAAGGGGGAGAGCATAAGGGATCTATCAGTCCACAACCCAAGGCATTTGCAGCAGCCATCTTTCATAAGCCAGTTTGCATCGCCGCGCAACGTTTCTTGTTCCAATGTTTTCAGATCTGCCCCTATCTTCTTATTGCTGCTCTGTTTGTTTGTTCTTACAAACCAAATACAAGCGACGGAAAAATCTTACTTATCTGCTAACTAGCCTACCATCGCCAATAGCATCTTCTACGCCAATTGAATCCCTCTTTTTGGTGCATCTGTGTTAGATATTTAGTTGCTAGTTTTGATTTGTTTTTTTGTTAATAATCCCTATTTGTCAGGGAACTGGGTTGTTGCTTGACCTATTCCTTAGGAGAATCCCATTAGTCTAGAACTGTTGGGATATCTTATTGTTGATTTTTCTGATTAATTTGTTTCTTGTATGGCTATTTAAGCCAGATCTTAGTGTTAATGAAATTATGATCATTCTCTCAATTATCTATTTCTATCATTTGGCATCAGAGCCTAGGCAGGGGTTTGATTATCAAGGAAGCAGCAGTCTTCTCACTTGCAGCAAGATCAAATGACGTCAAAGAACAACAACGTTGTGCAACCAACCATTCCTCACTTTGATGGTCACTACGATCATTGGAGCATGCTGATGGAAAACTTTATGAGATCCAAAGAGTACTGGGGTCTTGTGGAGAACGGCATTACTGAACTAGCAGTAGGAACAACTCTGACTGATGCACACACCAAGGTTCTGGAAGACAGAAGTTGAAGGATTTGAAGGCGAAAAATTACCTGTTCCAGGCAACAGATCGTCCCATCCTGGAAACCATCCTCCAAAAGGATACTGCTAAACAGATCTGGGACTCCTTGAAGAAAAAGTATCAAGGCACAGCAAGGGTGAAACGTGCACAACTTCAAGCTCTTCGCAAAGAGTTTGAGACTCTTCAAATGAAAAGAGGAGAGTCAGTCAATGATTATTTCGCAAGGACACTGACAATTGCAAATAAGATGCGTATTAATGGCAAGAAAATGGAAGATGTTGCTGTCATTGAGAAAATTCTTCGCTCAATGACTCCAAAATTTGACTATGTGATATGTTCCATTGAAGAATCAAAAGACATTGACAGTCTTTCGATTGATGAGTTGCAGAGCTCATTGCTGGTACATGAGCAGAGGATGACAAGGCATGCTCAGGAGGAGCAAGCCTTGAAAGTCACCACTTATGGAGAAGCATCCCCAGGGAGAGGCAGAGGACGTAGTGGATTTCGAGGAAGAGGAAGAGGCAGAGGACGCCAACTTTCATACAATCAAGGAGCACAATTTGATAAGGCAAGTGTTGAATGTTATCACTGTCACAAGCTTGGTCACTTCCAGTATGAATGCCCTGACAAAGAGAAGGAAACAAAGATGAATTTTGTTGAAAATTTTGTTGAAACTGAAGAAGAGATGCTTTTGATGGCCTACATCGACAAAAGGGAGACTCAATCATGTGATACATGGTACCTAGATTCCAGCTGCAGCACTCACATGAGTGGTAACAAACGACTATTCTCTAAATTAGATGAAACTTTTAGAGAAAATATGAAGCTTGGAAACAACTCTAGCATCTATGTCACGGGTAAAGGCAACATTAAAATTATGATGAATAATAGTATGCAGACTATTACTGGTGTGTTTTATGTTCTAGAATTAAAAAGTAACCTAATTAGTCTTGGCCAGTTACAAGAAAAGGGCTTTGCCATTCTCATTCAAAAAGGCTACTGTCAAATTCATCATCTAGAAAAGAGGTTGATTGCACAAGTCAACATGACAGCAAATCGAATGTTCCCTATGCACACCCAGACTCAACATGGTGATCAGACATGCTTCACATCAACGGTACAAGACACAACATGGTTGTGGCACTATCGATATGGGCACTTGAACTTCAATGGATTAAAAACCTAGCAACAGAAAAAGATGGTAAGGGGACTTCCTCAAATTCAGTCTCCTTCAAAGGTGTGTGAAGATTGCATCATTGGAAAGCAGCATCGTGATTCATTTCCTAAAGAGAGCACATGGAGAGCCACACAAACACTTCAGCTAGTCCATTCAGACATCTGTGGACCAATTAACCCAACATCAAATAGCAACAGAAGGTACTTCATTACCTTTACTGATGATTATAGTCCAAAAACATGGGTTTATTTTTTGGTAGAAAAGTCTGAGGCCATTATTGCATTCAAAAGATTTCAGGCTAAGGTTGAAAAAGAATCTGGCAACTCCATAAAAAATTTTGTACTGATCGTGGCGGTGAATTCACCTCACATGAATTTACTAACTTGTGTGAGATGAAAGACATTCGTAGACAACTTACTGCAGCTTACACACCAAAGCAGAATGGCGTGGCAAAGAGGAAAAATCGTACTTTAATGAATATGGTGCGAAGCATGTTGGCAAGGAAGAATATTCCAAATATTTTTTGGCCAGAAGCTGTAAACTGGAGTGCTCACATTCTTAATAGAAGCCCCACACTTGCTGTGAAGAACATGACACCAGAGGAAGCATGGTCTGGGCACAAGCCAACAGTTGATCACTTCAGAATATTTGGATGCTTGGCCTATGCACATGTACCCAATGAGAAGAGAAACAAGCTTGATGACAAATGAGTGAAATGCGTGTCACTTGGTGTGAGTGAAGAATCCAAGGCATATAGGTTGTACAATCCAATTACTCAGAAGATAATAATCAGTCGTGATGTTTTGTTTGATGAAGACAGCAGCTGGAACTGGAGCAGTGCAGAAAATAAATCAATCTCAGCTGATTTGGATGCTAATGATGAAAACAGGATTGATCAGGAAGTGCAATCCCCTGGAAATACCTTGTCAAATGTTCTAGCAAATGAGCCAACTGAGGATCAACCATTAAGCTCAGATGATCAACGACCAAGAAAAAAACCTTTCTAGATGACAGACTATGTAAGTGGGGATGAATTATCTGATGATGATACCATTGCTCACCTTGCTTTGTTTGCAGACAGTGATCCTATAATCTTTAATGATGCTGTCAAAAATATAAAGTGGAAGAAAGCCATGGACGCAGAAATAGAAGCAATTGAGAAGAATGACACTTGGAAGTTAACTGATCTTCCAGAATGAGAAAAGACCATTGGAGTTAAATGGATCTATAAAACAAAGTTGAATGAGAAGGGAGAAGTTGATAAATACAAAACTCGGCTGGTGTTTAAGGGATACACACAAGAGTATGGAGTTGATTATTCAGAAGTTTTTGCTCCTGTTGCAAGGCATGACACTATTAGATTGGTGGTATCTTCGGCAGCACAAAATTCATGGCCCATTTACCAACTTGATGTCAAATCAACATTTTTACATGGTGAGTTACATGAGCAAGTCTTTATTGATCACCCTCCAGGTTACGTGCAAAAGGGGAATGAACAGAAGTTTATAGACTGAAAAAAGCTCTGTATGGACTGAAACAAGCGCCCAGGGCTTGGTATAGTTGTATAGATGCTTACTTCTCAAAGGCTGGCTTCCAAAAGTGTCCTCATGAGCATACTTTGTTCGTCAAATCTGGAAAGGGAGGTAAACTTTTGATTGTTTGTTTGTATGTAGATGATTTGATATTCACAGGAAATGATGAAGCCATGTTTATTGAGTTTGAAAGATCTATGATGAATGAGTTTGATATGACTGATCCAGAAAAGATGCATTACTTTCTTGGTTTTGAAATAGTACAATCACCTGCTGGAATTTTCATTGGACAAAAGAAGTATGCTCAGGGAGTTTTGGAAAGGTTTTGAATGTCTAATTGCAATCTAGTTCATAATCCAATTGTTCCAGGTTTTAAACTTACAAGAGATGCTGAAGGAGTGAGAGTTGATAGCACTCATTACAAGCAAATAGTTGGTAACCTAATGTACTTATCAGCCACTCGACCAGACATGATGTATGTGGTCAATCTCATCAGCAAGTTCATGGAGGCTCCAACTGAACTCCATCTTCAGACTGCAAAAAGGGTGCTTCGATACTTGAAAGGTACTACTGATTATGGTTTGTTTTACAAGACAGGGGACAGTGAACAGTTAGTTGGATTCAGTGATAATAATTATGTTAGGGACTTGGAAGATAGAAAGAGTACATCAGGCCATGCTTTTATATTAAGTCCAGGAGCTGTTTCATGGTCCTCGAAGAAACAGCAGGTTGTCACTTTGTCCACTACTGAAGCGGAGTTCATGGCAGCTGCATCGTGTGCTTGCCAAGCCGTTTGGCTAAGAAGAATACTCGAAGAGTTACATTGCTATTAGGAAGGGTCAACTGATTTACTATGATAATAGTTCAGCAATTAAACTCTCCAAAAATCCAGTGTTGCATGAAAGAAGCAAACACATAGATGTCATGTTTCATTTTCTTCGTGATCTTACAAAAGAAGGAGTTGTTGAGGTGGTGCATTCTTAGAGTCAACATCAAATTGCAGATATATTAACCAAGCCATTGAAGCTGGAAGCATTTGTGAAGTTGTGTGGTTTACATGGAGTTTGTTCAGGCTCTTCTGTAAACTGATTGCTTGAATAGCATTCAGTTTAAGAGAGGGTGTTAGATATTTAGCTGCTAGTTTTGATTTGTTTTTTGTTAATAATCCCTATTTGTCAGGGAACTTGGTTGTTGCTTGACCTATTCCTTAGGAGAATCCCATTAGTTTAGAACTGTTGGGATATCTTGTTGCTGATTTTTCTGATTAATTTGTTTCTTGTATGGCTATTTAAGGCAGACCTTAGTGTTAATGAAATTATGATCATTCTCTCAATTATCTATTTCTATCAATTTGTAGATTTGTTTGCAGATCCGTCCGCTTCCATCTCTACATCGATTGAGTGTGATTGCAATTGAGAGGAGAGTCGGTCCAACAACAACAAAAAGTATAAGGACTGGACCCGAATACAGGGCTTAGGGCTCAACTCAGTAAGAAATTGTCCTCTTTAGGCCTCGCACACAAGCGATCCCGCACGGTTTTGCTTTTGGGCCCAGGCCCACATGGCCCAGCCAAAACGCGTCCTACTTGAGTTGAAGGGGCTGGCCTCATATAAGCCTCCTCTCCTTTCCTTCTCCACCGATGTGGGACTCCCACATTCGTGAGCAGTGTATCACAATCACCCCTCCTAAAGCTTCGAGTCGTCCCCGGCTTGACCCGGCCAGCTCAACCACTCTAGGGAAGGAGGAGAGGCCCACACAGTCCGAGTGTAAAACCTCGGCTCTGATACCAAATTTGTAACGACCCGACCCAAATACAGGGCTTAGGGCTCAACTCAGTAAGAATTTGTCCGCTTTAGGCCTCGCACACAAGCGACCCCGCACGATTTTGCTTTTGGGCCAGGGCCCACATGGCCCGGCCTAAAACGCGTCCTACTTGAGTGGAAGGGGCTGGCCTCATATAAGCCCTCCTCTCCTTTCCTTCTCCACTGATGTGGGACTCCCACATCGGTGGGCAGGGTATCACAAAAAGAATAAAAAAAATATGGAATTCCTCTCCTTGATGTTCTGGTGTTCCCAGCGTGCATATCTGCTCTAGTCTGGTTGTTGTTGATCCGTTTTTTTATTGATCCCTCTAATCTCTGCATTAGTGTACCATCCTAAGGATGGTTTTTTTTAGCAATGTTTTGAGAGAGGTTGATGTTGTACGGATATCATCATTTATTACAATTCAGCTAGAAGCTAAATTTATTATGGATTGTTTCCTGTGCTTTTAGTCATATATGGGAAAGGAGTTTGGGTCTTCGCCATATCGGCAACATTATCACTGGTAGTCGCCCAATCTAAACGGTGGGAGTTTATTGCCTAATTTAGAGCAATATAATATTACTAATCCAAATGCATATCTTGAGCATGCGAACCCTTACTATTCCTGTAGCGACCCGACCCGATTTTTCAGAGTTTTAGGGTCTTGGTAGCAGTGGGGTGAGTGTAGGCCCTGTGGTGGGTCATGGTTTGGCCGATTTTGAGTTCGGAGACTCAGAGGGTAATTTGGTAATTTTGAATTATTGTATTTTCTTTCATAATTAAAAGTTTGAAAATCACACTTTTTCCCCCGACGTTTGTCATTTGATTTCTTCGAGCTTTTTAAAACATTTTGAGAATTGGAGATTTTTGTTTTTAAAAAAAAGAAAAGAAAAAGAAAACCCTAAACCTAACCCCCTCCCTTTAAAATCTCATTTTCGGCAGCACTATAGCGCATAGCTACAGTGCCGCCGCAGTACTGTAGCACATAGCTACAGTGCCGCCGCATCACCTGCTTTCCCTCTCCTTTCTTTCATCTTCTTCCCTCTTCCAGCAAACCCTAACCCTAACTCCTCTTTCCGCCGCCGCCCCTCCCTTAGTGTCCGTCCCTCTCTCGCCCCTCTTTCTCTCCTTCCCCTCTCTCCTCTTCTCTTTTGCTGAAAACCCTAGATCCATCGTCGCCGCTGCCCCTCTTCTCTCTTCTTCATATCCCTCTCTTTCTCTTTCTCGGCGCTTCCCTCAGTTTTGTTTTCTTAACCCTTGTAGCCGCCTCCTCTCTTCCTCCTCACTTTCCCTCCCTCATTCGAAAACCCTCGCATTCCCTTTCATTCAAATCCCAAACTCTAATCCGTTTTCCACTTTCATTCTTTCTCTCACCATTGCCCTCTTTCTCTCGTCTCATTTTCTATCCTTCTCTTTTTCTCCTCTTCCTTCTGTTCCGCTCTTCCCTACTCCGGCAACCCTCTTGGCCGTTCGGCTAGTAGCTGGCTACCCATCCCTTTTTCTGACCCAGCCTAAACCCAACATGTTTGAAGTCCGATGTTGGGCCCGATCTGTTTTAAGCCCAGTTTCCCCAAGCCCAATTGAGTCCATCCCATTTCCAGACCCAGTAAATCCAAACCCAACTCTCTTTTGGCCTAGCAGCTCGGCCCGGCCCAGGCCCATTTCAGGCCCGGCCCAGGCCCGCTTCAGGCCCGCTTCAAGCGTGTTTTGGAGATCATTTCTGGAGTTTTTCTAGATCTTCTTCAGCTCGTTCCAGCCATGCATCGCTTCCTCCAATCCTCCGACCCATTTTCATCTCTCGGATTTCGAAAGCGCACACAAGTGAGGGGACTTATCACCACTTTTAGAATGCATCTATGCATTCTACTTCTCTATCAAATGTGCAGGTACGAAATGCTGGGAATGGGGGTCCTCGGTATTATTAGCCACTCGGCAAGGGAACTGTTGATACCATTATGTGGTGGGCCCCCATCTGAGTGTATTTGTATCCGATGTCCGCAAAGGCATATACAAATTGATTAACTGACATCACGATTGATTGGTTGTATGGTGACATGATTAGGGTTTATTTTATTGATAATATGTTAAGATGTCAACATGCGAATATATGATATGTGGTGATATATGCCTGATTATGATGTGATATGTCGTGTTGATAATATGCTGTATGATTATGTGATAGTTAGTTTGAACTGCTAGACATTATAACATGTTTGGATGTCAACATGCCAGTTGTGATAAATAATGATATATACCCCTGAATTAGTATCAGATCGGTTTTGGGACTTCGTATCAGTTTTAACGTGCCCGTAGCCGGACGGCTCGTTACAAGTCCAACAAATGTTTATTCCGACTCCAAAAGTTGTTCCTAGGGAGACGTTCTATGTATCTCAAAGTGGTGAGCCTTTCGTCAATCAGAAGAGGTTCATTGGTCTAGATATGCTCCTTTTGCTTCTCAGCCTAATGATTAGTTGTGAACCGTTTATTCATTTTTGTTGTTTATTCTCACCATGATCTATGCGAAGAAAAAGAAAGGGGGAGAGTTGAAGAAAGGGACGCAAATTGTCTTTCTTCTCTTTGTGGTTTCTCGAATATGAGACTGCTGTTTTGGACACATATCCATTTGCTATGGAATTCATCCACTCATTTTAAGGACTCTGATTCGTCCCCACTGTGGCTTTTATGGCTACAATAATTGTTTGCTGGCCTTTATGGCTTCAACCCTTTTGTTTGCTGGCCTTTTCGATCTGATTGATCAATGTGATGGCTTCAGCCTTGTTTTAGCATTTATTATGCCCTTGTTTTTTAGGTGTTCGCTGCCAATCAACGCTGTCACTTCAACACATATTTGCAGCCAATCAACGCTGCCTTTTCAACAAAATTTTAGCAGTATACGAATGTGCTACTTCTCCAACAAATTTTCGTGGTCAGTCGGTGTGCCATTTTTTGCAGTTCACTTGCCGTTTCTTCACGTTCCAAGATTCGCGTTCATCCACGCTTCAGCTTGCCGGAACGTGTTGGAATATATTTAGAGTTTTGATATTAATTGAATTATTGTGTGATTAGGAGTTTAAGTTGGGTTAATCTCTAATTAAGAGATGTATTTTATTTAGAATTATGTTAAGAGTTAGAGTTTGATTGTAATAGCTTTAGGGTCGGCTAGAGGCTATATAAATATATCTAATAGCTTAGAGTTGAACACAATATAGTTTATTCTTTTTCTACAATTAAGATGTAAAATTTGTTTATTTTTATTTTATAGACTCATCAAGAAAATTTTATAAAATTATGACAAATCAAAATGTTCCTATTCAAATCTACCAAATACTTTTCCTTTTTTTCAAAAAATTTGTGGAAAACTCCTACAAAACTTTCCTCTCATTCATACGCAACCCTATTTGTTTTAATGTGGGAACTATTTTTAAGTTTTATTCATGAATTAATGATAATTTAATAATTAAAATAAAGAGTAAAATAGGAAAGAATGAAAAAGAAGTGTCCCGTTCGAGAAACATAGAAATGTCAAAAGTAAAACCCGTATGTGGATAGGAGATCTTAATTTTTAAATGATAGAAGCCATACATGGAAAAAAATAAATAAAGAAAGGAGCAAAAATAGTCGAGGGAAAATCGTTGTTTCTCCTCTCTCAAACAGAAAACTAAAATTGGACTCGAGAAGAAAAATGGGAGGAAAGTGAAAAATAAATGCTAGACTAATAGAATTATGTTACTTTAGCAAAGTAAAGCCATTTCTTTTAGATTAAATATATTATGTGGACTAGTAGGCCTTATCATATTGAAATCTAGTCATTAGAGTATTTCAAATAAAATGTAAGAACAAAATGATATTTTTAGTTATTAGATTTAAACTCATCAAAATCAACAATGATATTGGCATAATTTCACTGTATATGAATTAAAGGGCTACAATTACTTTTGATCTCAATCTTTTAGTCTAAGATACTACATAACTATGTTTTTAATTTGGTGACATACGATGTCCATTACATGCTAAATATCAAAATTATATTATCTTTTTTTTTTTTTTTTAATTTACGTGTGGAAAATCGCGGGATCTAGTAGCATAACTAAAGTAAAAGATGAATGTTTACCTTGACATGGTCCAACATTGATCCTTACTTTTCCTTTGTATCTCCTTGCTCTGCCCTCATCCAAATACTGCCCTGATTTTTTTGGAAAGTCGATTCTTTGATTTTCTTCTGAAAATTAATAGTTTAAATGACATTGGGTGGAGTGCTTAGTGAGTTTTTTTTAAAGTAATTATAAATACTTATTTTAAAAAATATCTAGTAGGATTGGAAATTCGTTTTAAATGAGACATGTGGATCAAATTTTAGTCATTTAATCTTAACATTAGAAATCACCTAGTGTTTTTTAGGGAAAAAATGACAAGAATGCCTAGCGATTTTCACTTATTAAGATAAAGTGGGTAGAATTTGATTTTTTAAACTGAAATTTGGTCCACATGTTAAATTTAAAATGAATTTTAATCTCACCAATTAATTTTTTTTATTAAGATCCACAAAAATAGAAGTATGAAAGCGTGCAACCAAGTGACAGTTTGCATAGAAACACTATAAGGTGGTGTTCTTCTATAAAAGATGGAGAATATCATCTTATCTTGAATAAGAAGGTTGGCACATTGTGAGGCTAAATTTCTTCAATAAAAGAGATCAAAATGGGATAACTTTGAAGAGTTAAGGAAAAAATCATCATTTCTACTCATGCAAACACTGCCCTAAATCTACATTATCTACAAAAGACTAGAAAGAAAATTCTTGTGTGCAAGAAGAAAAAAATGAAAAATGAGATTTTTTTCCAAATACCCCTTAGTTGTTTTATATTTTAATAAACCCCACCAGCACTCAAGTTTTCAATTTCGTAGTAACTACCCTTACGGTTTTTATAACCCATAGAAAGCCCCTTAGAATTCTTTGAACGAGTGCCTGTTGAAGAATGAGAGTCTCATAGGCAGTGGCTTGGTCAAAGGAGCCCACCGGAGCTATAGTGATGTGAGTCTTCATAGGGCAATTGTCACTGCTTATGGACCCGAACCTGGGTGATCTATCCATGACCAGGATGAAGCTTGGGTGAAACTAAGTGGAGGTCCGAACCGACTGATGTTGAAGAATCAACGGATGAGTTGTGGTTAGGGGTGAAACTAACGACGTTAAAAATTTTCGACGAAAGATGGTGAGAAATATTATCTTTCTTTAATGAAGAAACCAGTGGCTAGGCTGGCATGGTTGGACTGCACCTTCCTCATTTTCTTTCCATTTTCTTTCCCTTTTTTTTTTTCACTTTTCGAGAACAACTACTCAAGTTGATTGATTGAATTCCTCAAATTTTGTAGTTAAATTACATAATAAATTCATATATACGAAATAAACTAAACTAAATTGAAACAAAGAACGAGAAAGAAAGCACAAGCTAGGGGTAGGTCGGACGGCCAAGAACCAACTTCAGGAAGAAGCGTCTTGCGTTCAATTCACGTTCAACTCCAAAGAGCCAGTCCTATTGAACTTATCCAATATGTGGATTGAGAGGTTTGCAGTCTTGCACATGCTGTAAAGATTAATTGAATTAAATGCATTAAAAAAAAGCATAAGCCACTAAGCCAATATAGCCACCACTATATATTTCGTAATATGGTGAAATAGAGAAAAGATGGACGAGAAAAGCTTGGAAGATATGACTGATTGAATAGAAACGGAATGGCGACATACATTTTACGTTTGGTTGGGCAAAAAATTGTCTGTGCTTTGCTAGGTGTAGATGGAGGTCATCCTCCGTAGGAGTAAACAATGAATGGTAGAAGCAATGGTAAAAAACGGCCCAAACAATATATCGGTTGATATTTGAATATCGACAATACTTTTCTTTCTCCTTCGATTTTTTTTAAATTTAGAAAATGAAGAAAATTATGTGCTTCATGGACATGTATTTTTTTCATTAAATATCGGTCATTTACATGTTCAAATAATTTTTTTAAGTTACGCATTCGAGAATAGATATATATTATGATTCAATATGATATTTTTTATAGATATCTATATGATTTTTATTCAATAGATAGATATGATATTATATGATTTTTAATATGATATTATATTGTTAGTCCCATGGTCAAAGATATAATTTGATGATGATTAAACAATCGACTTGTGTTGCTAATAGGTTTCTTGGAAATTGTGCTTTAGAACAAGAAATATCAAATGACTCCCAAGGACCATGAAGATCTAGAGAGCAGAGTCAAGCACTAATATGAAGACTCATGGACTACTACTCTCATTGATAAGCCTGTGCAAAACCAAACTTAAAGAACATCAAAAGGCTTATCAAGAAGATGAAGACACAAGCCTGTGAAAGACTGAGTTGAAAAGAATATCTAAAGGCTTATGAAGAAGAAAGAAAAGCATGTGCAAGGCTGTTCATTGACTAAAATCAAAAGGATTTCTTTTTAGAGGAAATTGGCTCTGCACAAGATCAACCATCACTCTAATTAATGGGAAAATTCTGATGAAGCACTTGCAGCTTGGAGCAGAAGAAGAAAACTAAAGACTGTTGCTGCTCAAAGTTCAAGTCGTTTTGTCTTTTCTGTTCTGGGTAGGTTTTTAGGTTGAGTTTTTAGGATCTTATGTAAAGTTACTCAAATGCTTGAACACTTGGCTCAGCCGTTATCTTAGACGAACCCCTAGGATCATGGACCAACAATGATAGATTAAATGGATCATAGGAATTAGGGCATCAGTTCCAAACCCAATCATATCATATGGAACGGTGTAAGTCCTGCATCGATAGTCATAGTTTTAAAACATTGAATATCATATAGAACTATGTAAGACCATCACAATGGTTGTAGCTCCAAACCATTGAATATCATCTGGAGATATGTAAGACCATTACCATATTTGTAACTCTAAACCATTGAATATCTAAAAGAGTTGTGTAAGTCCATGACATGGCTGCAGCTATAACCCATTGAATATCATAGAGATGTGTAAGTTCATTGTCGTGACAATAGTCCAAACCATTGAAAATCATGGATTGTGTAAGACCACTTCTTGTGTCAGTCTGCAACTTGGCTTTAGTCTAACCATTGCATATCATAAAGACTATGTAAGACCAATGTTACATGTTTGGCATCAGTTTGTCCATTGCATATCACAAAGATTGAGCGTAAGACCAAACATATTGGCAGTATTTCTAACCATGAATATCATAAACTGTGTAAAACCAATATTAATGCTTGATACATACATTGGTAGTAGTCTAAACTATTGAATATCAAATAGACTACGTAAGACCAATACTCTATGTTGGCATTAATCTAACCATTGAATATCATAAAGAATGAGTGTAAGACCAAATAATGACAGTAGTTCAATCATTGGATATATGAACTGCATAAGACCAAAGCTAGGCTTCAGCTCCATAACGTTGAAAATCTGGAGAATTGAGTAAGACCATATAGATTGTGGAAATGGTAACTTAGGACCAACCGTCAATAGATAGAAACATCAACGTCGACATAATTGTAAAGATTACACTGCAGTCAAGTCTCTGATATTTTATCGTCGATAGCTGCTCAGGTAACTGGCAACAATTAATGGACAACACCACTCGGTTGGTGTTTGATAAGTTACCGTCGACTGTGCAAACATTACAGAACAGATCATGTCTTTGTTAATCTTCCGTCGACAGTTACATACTGGACTGTCCCTTGTGCAAATTTGAATATCCATTGAACAGACACTTGGCGTCAACCAATCTGCTTAACCAGTGACTGTTAGATAGCAACAGTCTAGTAGGTGGCGCATAAATATGTTTCAGAACGGTAATATTTTCATTTAATGCATGGCAACAATAACAAATTCAAATGTCTATTATAAATACCGGCCATTATGAGAAGCAATTTGCTAGAAGAAGTGGATTAAGATGAAAGAAGAAAAATAGAGCAATCCACCACTCCCATAGCCACAGAGAGAGAAAGAGAGAAAATTGTTTATTTCTTAGAGAAGCTCTAGCAACCCAAAATCCAACCATGAGCTGAGCAATCTCTGATCTTCATATAGAGTAACTCTAGAGAGCTGAAATCATAATTGGAGAGAGTTTACTCCTGTGCTTCAATGTAATTTTTGTTTTCCTCGAGAGAGAGAAGAATGAGAGAAAGGGTCGGTGGACCCTGTGCGATGAAGGGTTAGTGTAGCGCCCCTCCCCCTAACCACCATCATCAAATATAATAGAGACATTTGAGTGGGGAGGGAGGCGAACGCCACAACGCGAGCTGAGTCTGAGTCATAAGATACGACCCTCGACTAGCCCAACTAGTGTGTGCATTATAATTTTGCACACACTAACATAATCCTACGGAAGATTTATAAACATTTCATAATATCGCATGAATAGTCAACATACATTCCATAGCAGAAAAGGAAGTTCCCACCAATGATCACATTGAGTCAATTACAAATCAAAGTACAAAAGGGATGTAATATTACAATCCTCAAAATGAAAATCATTATACAACTTCAATATCCTCACAACTCTCAAAACATAAAATATCTAAACCCTCCAAGCTTTCCACTTGGTTCTTCACTTCGTCCATATCTGACCATCCCTGCTCGATCTCAATTATGTACTTTGAACCTGCATACACATCTAGTGGGGGAATTTACGGCCTTAATCAACGCCCCCAGTAGGAATTCCAATCATAAAGGTACACTGACGAACATTATAGAAAAACCATACTTTACTCTCACCTTTGAAATTTGTATCTTTTCCTCATGAAAATATCAAACTTAATACTCTTCTCCAAAACATCATCGTTTTTAGTAAACTTCACAATACAAATACCATTTCAAAACTTCCTTTCATAATCTCATGCTTATAATGATATCAAAATCAAAATATATGTTGAAATCATACTAGATCTTTATTTCTAACTTTCATACTCAATTCATATAAAATGCTCATTAATATGCAATGTGCTCATGCCATGGGTGCCATGATCCATTTATGCTCTCATCATGCCCCATGCTTAGGTGTTTCCTAGACTCATTTACAACCACGGGGAATACTACCTTCCCATACTCTTATTTCAATTTACACCTTGGGGTACCATACCCCATACCATCAACTCAACCGGATTCACTGGGGAGTGTTATACTCACATCTACTATCATTCACATTCTTATATTTTTACATATTGACATTCACAATCATAATAGTTTCAGTCACAATACCAAGGTCTGTTCCTGACTGCTCAGCCCATTGGTCTCATCATCTGTGACTACCACCATTCCCAGTTACGACATCAAGGTTTGTCCGGAACTGCTCAGCCCATTGATTCGTCAACTATAATGTCCATATCATTTATCACATTACTCAACATTTAAACTGGACCAATGTCCCTGTATTCTATCAACAGTCTTCCCATCCCTTACCATGTACCTGAGGATGGGTGCAAATGACCATACCATGCATGTCAATGCATTCTTTATCATACTTCTACTCATGTATGTTTCATGCTTTTATTCTCTTTTCAGAAAAAAAATATATAATAATAATTCATAAACCCAAACTATCTCAAGATACATATCCTTATTTTCATTAAATACCAAATCATTTGAACACATCATATTCACTTGATAATTTACTCATACTGTACATATATACCATCGTTCATAATTCCATTTCAAACACATCATAACGGAAATCTACGACATTTTCATAATCATAATCATACAGTCTTAAGTATGAAATCAAATCATTATTTATCATAAAACAGTGAGTACATAGTTCACCCCATAGTGTTTCAACAAAGTAGGAAAACCTACTTAATCAGAGATAATCGGTGCTGGGGATCGATCCTTGGACTTGCTCGTACAAATTGGAGTTCCTCCCATTTCCTTATTTGTTCGCATGCATCAATACACAAATCTCTAATCATTATAATGTATAATTCCTTAATCGCATTCAACTTGGTCTTAATTAAGGCCTAAGAATTTTTAAGTGAAAGCCATTGGAGTCCAAATCAACCCAAACATATGAATCACATCACTTAGGCTCAAAAGCCCCAAAAATGTTAACAGTCCTGTGGTACATATCAACCCCAATCGATATGTCTGCAGAACAGATCTCTCGACACATCGACATTGGTCGATGTATCGCCTGAGGCTGATCTGCCTTGGTCGATTTTCCTCTTCGTTTAATTTTCCACTTCCAAAGATACATATCGACCAAAGTCGATACATATCTCTGGGCTCTGATTTTTGAACAGTATATTTTCCATCTTTCAAACCGATATCCAGAGTACATATCGACCAAAGTCGATATGTACTCCTGGTTTTCTCTGTAACTCTTTGTTTCGAGCTTGCATGTCTTCCATTTGGGGTTATGTCCATCCCAAGCTCATATCTAACTGGATCTAAGACTTCTAGATCATTTTATTAATTCTTAATCACAAGTAAATGCCCATACCTCAACGGATTCATGGGTTTCTTGTGTGGAGTAAGCCTCGAGTTCGGATCTTGTACTTTCTCTTCTTCCTCTTTGCTTCTCCTCTTTTTTTCTTTGCTTTCCCTCTTCCTTTGCTTCACAGGTTCCCTCTCTTCTTAGTCTCAAATGTGTAAATGAGAAAAGAGTAATGGAGGTGGGAGTATAATGAAAGGAGTAGCTTGGATTAGAGAGTGGGTAGGGGAGAATGTCATTCCCTCTTCTTTCTCTTTTCTTTCTCTCTTCTTTCTCTTATTCTCCTCCTCTTCTCCCTTCAATTTTCTCTTCTCTATCTCCTCTTTTCTTTTTTCCTTAGACACAAATAGGGTCGGTGGAAAGGAGGTCTTATCCTCATGCATTTAATGCATGATGGGACGTGTACAGAGAGTGATTGTGCGAATCAGGTTAAATTATTTGCACTCGCTCGATACATAGTAAAAGTCGATATGTCGCATTTCTGCGAAATTGTATGCATTGACGAAACACGATCTATGTCATCTAAAATTTTGACCTTCCGGTCGCTCCACCATACATATCAACCAAGTCGATATATACATTTTCTAGGTAAGTCTATGTGTCGACCGAATACGATATGCTTCATCCAAAAATGTGAACTTTGGGTTCTCTATCACACATATCGGCAAACTCGATATGTACACCTCTCGATACATCGACAAAGGTCGATATATATATGTCTGGGATTTCTTCCTCCTCTTCGGTCAACACACAATCCACGTGGAAGCTTCTCATTCATCACCAGGGACAGTGGTAGCTGGATGATGGGACAACAGACAACTGTTAGATCTTGACTTACACGGCTGGGCATTCTCGATACATGTCCATGGTCGATATGTACAACCATATGACACATCGACCAAACTCGATACATCTTTCTGGAAATCTTAGCTTCGGGTCGTTTTTCATATACATGTGCCCAAGTCGATACATACTTCAGGTCGACATATCGACTAGGTCGATATGTCATTACGAAAATCTTCAGTTTCCCCTATCTCTTTCTTCTCATTTATTTTCTCATTTGGTTCAATACCAATTCTTATTTCCAATCCATTCATTTAAGAGGGGATCTATACTAAATCATCGGTTTAAGATTTCGGGGTGTTACAGTTTGTTTTGAACCCGAAAAGAGACCCCTTAGGGCTAGGGAGAGAAGAAGATCGTGTAATGGTTTGTCCTTCGCCCGTAAGAAGGATGGGTCAGTGGAGTTAACCCTCGATCGCGGCTCGAGCGAGGATGTAGATAGGAATGGCCGAACCTCGTTAAATCCGATTGTATCTCTCCATCTCTTTTCATCCCCTTTTGGTGCTTGTGCTTTCTTACATGCTTTATGCATGCTTGACTAAATTGCTATGAATTGCTTGCATCGCATTTAGATATTTTTATGAAAGCACCATGTCTCTAAGCTCATCTTTATTTAATGCTCTGCCGTATGCACATTCACACTGTTACATGTGTGCCATCACTTGTTGTGGATGTGTACGCTTCTCATATATGCCATATTAATTAAGATAATAAAAAAATATTTTTCAATTGGCATAATCGGAAGAAGACCCAAAAAGTTTGCATGGAGTCAATTCACCCCTCCCCCCCAACCCCCGCCTCTTAAGTCAAGATTTGGGCAACATATATAATTTTAATATTTTTTATGATAAACTCTATTTGTCAATATGATTTTCATTTCATTTTATATGATAAACTCTAGTTTTCAATATGACTGTTTATAGTTTCTACAAATATGATATCATTTAAATAAATGTTTTTGGAAATTAAAAAAAATTTAATATCGGCCCTTTTAAAAAAAATCCAAAATTTAAAAATACAATATCGAGCCAACATCGACATTTAAAAAAAAATCTGGAATTTAAAAGACAGAAAATTAGGCCTTTTATTTTAAATAAAAAATTGTGGAAATTAAACAAATATAATATCGATCGCTATCGACCTTTTTTTAAAAAAAATCTGAAATTTAAAAAACATAATATCGGGATTGTTTTAAAAAACTCTAGAATTTTAAAAATAAAAAATCAGGACAGTTCCAACCCTTTTGTAAATAAAAAATTTGAAAATTCCCAGTGTGCTAGAACACGATTATCCCTAGAGAGGGGGTGAATAGGACAATGTGTAATTTAATGGCCATTTTAAATTTCTTGATTAATCAAAATAATTGCAGCGGATAAAACAAGATTAATCACGTGTTGTGTGAAAACAAGAGTTTCCCATTTATTAGATCAATCACACAAAGAAAAAACCAAACATTCGCAACATCCGATTTATAGTGGTTCGGAGTAAATCCCTCCTACATCCACTGTTGGACTCACCCAACCTTGGATTATCCCAAATACACTATGTGGGGAATTACGCCCTCTCGAATAGAGTAGAAACTTCACCCACACAATTGAATGGGAATTTCACCCACTCGACTATGATTTTGAAACGTTTGACCGACCCGGTTCTTCTTTATCTCTCTATTTTTACAGTTGTTCAAGCACCTTGCTTTAATCCAATGTACATTGATGATTTAAATAAAATCAAAACACTAAGACGCACTTGCCTTTTGAAATATCTCTTGATGTAGATGTTGTACTTCTTTAGGATCTCTTCCAACTTGATGTCCTTGATGACGAAGATGTGCCAATGTGTAAGCAACCACAAGTTTTGGAGGAGGTTCTAGGATATAAATATGCCAATTGATCCTAGATCTATTTTACTCTCTCTTAATTTCAATCAAGAGTTTGATTGGATTCTCAAATTATTCACAAAGGATAGTGCATAGAGAGAGGTTGTGATCTTTGGGAATGCTTGTTGAGATTTTCCTATGTGAAGGGTCCAAGGTATATCAAATTTCTCCAAAATTCGGAGTTTAAATAGGCATCCAAAAATTTTCCCGAACTGATCTGTCGATCGGTCGTGGGTCGCGATGGATCATGGCACTTGCTGTTGCAATATGACTGTTAGCATTTAATGCAGTCCCTACGGATAGAAAACAATCACACATGATGGATTGTGGTCGGCGATGAATCGTGGCCCTTAAGTTATGCTTTCCAACAATATGACCGTTGTAAATTAAATGCACCCTAACAGTACAATAACGGTCACCCACGATGGGTCGCGACTGATGATAGGTCGTCAAGCCCAATGTCGATGGATCGCCAACTGACGATAGTATCGTCCTCAGGCCAACTGAATTTTACAGAGTGTTTCCCATCCAGAACTCTGAAAATCTTAGCCGACAGGTCGTGGACGACGATGGGTCGACGCCTCAGGATAGTATTGGCCTGAGAGCGAACATATTTGACAATCTTTTTCCAACTAGAACTCTTGTCAATCCGGACGATGGATCGTTAGACCATGAAGGGTCGTCTCTGTCCAAGGCAATAGATAGCTGGACACGATAGTCGTCCTGACGGTTCATCAGTTTTCCAAGGTTGAGTCCACTTGGTTCTATTGGATCTCACATCTCACTTAGGGTTAATTATAATTTACCAATATATTTTCTAAGCCTAGTTCAAGACTTCCTAGGTGTGTTGGTTTCACCCTAAAGTCATCTATGGCCAATTTACCTAAGTGATTGCCATACACATGATGATGCTTGAATTTGCACTGGATTTTCCATCTTCAGTGCACTTGATTCAGTCTTCATCACACTTGAGTCTTGTATCATTGCTTCATTCTTCCAAGGCAATGCTTCTCTTGAATCATGGAATTGACCAACAGGTGACTCGGCAAATTGGGGAACTGACAAAATTTTGGAAATTAAAAAATAGAAAATCAGGCCGATATTGGCCTTTTTTCAAAAAAAAAAAAAATCATTTTCCACGTATATTATCGATATCTGCCGATAACACAGTTGTATGGTCAATATAATATCCGATCAGTTGATACATATTAGCCCTAAAAATACCGATATGTATATGTATTGGCCGATATTTAGACCTTAGCGTAACATAACTATGCATATCTATATCTTAGAACTTTAGGTCATAATATCAGCTGACACATATCGTATCGGCTGATATATATCAGGATTTTACCTATTGGTATATATCAATCGATACAATATATATAGGTAGGCCCCAGAAAATATTAGTGATATCTCGGCTATGATATCGGCCAAGATATCAGGTGATATTCTAAATATCGGCTAATATCTATTTTTTTATTTTTGATAAATGAAAATTAAAAAAAAAAACATAATTAATTGTTAATGGGTCCTAAAATATCGCCCAATGGTGTAACGACCTACCCCTTCGAGGCGCCGTCGTTTCAAAACAACTCGGTTTGGTAAGATATTGTCCGCTCTGGGCCCACAAATGGGTGGGGCCCTCACGGATTTGTCTTTGGGTCAGGCCCAAGTAGCTGACCCAAAACTCGTCTTTCAAGTATCAGAGTGCACAAAGGAAGATGTTGTCCCCTTTGAGTAAACACAGAGCAACCCTCAAGATTTTGTTCTGGCGTGTGGTATACAGCTCCACACCAAAAACGCATCTTACCTTATGGAGGGGCTTAAGGCCTTATAAACCCCTCATTTTCTCTCCATTTCCGATGTGGAACTTAAACAAGCCACCACCGCCCGATATATTGACCTTTGTCGATGTGTCTATCTACCGATCCATCGACCCTGCTCGATATATCGCCTGCCACCACCACACTATACATCGACCATGCTCGATGTATAGCTCTGGGCTCTAGGTTGGGTCAGGGTATTACATTCTACCCCCCTTAAAGGAAAGCCGCCCCCGGCTCGGCCCACAAGACACAAGAATCACACAAGACATGGACCCACACATGCCGAGTATTGAACTGAGGCTCTGATACCAACTGTAACGACCTGCACCTCCGAGGCGGCGCCATTTCAACACAACTCGGTTTGGTAAGATATTGTCCACTCTAGGCCACAAATGGGTGGGGCCCTCACGGATTTGTCTTTGGGCCAGGTACAATTGGCCGGCCCAAAAGACGTCTTTCATGTATCAGAATGCATAGCGGAAGATATTGTCCTCTTTGGGTAAACACAAAACAACCCTCAAGATTTTGTTCTGGCGTATGACACACAGGTCCACACCCAAACGCGTCTTACCTTATGAAGGGGCTTAAGGGCTTATAAACCCCCTCCATTTTCTCTCCATTTCCGATGTGGGACTTAAACAAGCCACCACATTGCCAGATATATCGACCTTTATAGATGTGTCTATCCACCGAGCCATCGACCCTGCTCGATATATCGCTTGTCACCACCACTCTATACATCGACCATGCTCGATGTATAGCTCTGGGCTCTGGACTGGGTCAGGGTATTACAAATGGGTCCTAAAATATCTCCTAATTCTAATTGAAACTTTAAAACTTAGAACAATAAATTTGGAACGTAAATTAATTAGTAGTCGATAGGTCCTAAATATCTCCTAATTCTAATTGAAAATGTAAATGTTAGAATTGTAAATTTAGAATGTAAATTAATTAGTAGTCAATGGGTCCTAAAATATCTCCTAATCTAACTGAAATTTAAATATTAGAATTGTAAATTTATTATATAAATTAATTAGTAGTCAATGGGTCCTAAAATATCTCCTAATTCTAATTGAAAATTTAAACGCTAGAATTTTAAATTTAGAATATAAATTAATTAGTAGTCAATGTGATGTAGGACATGGAAGATCCAATGCAATGATCCACTTCTATTTTTTTTCTTTACTATATTTATTTTATTTAGCAAGTTTGAGTAAAATAGGATTGTTATTTTCATTTGGGATTTTAGTCTCCTAGTTTTAGTTAGTTTTCTTATTGGTTTAGATTAGGTTTCTATTTTTGTTTGGATTGTATTGACCTAAAAGTTAAATCTGATTTCCCTGAATTAGACTGAGTTGTCAATTCCGTGACTGAGTCTTGAGTTGTCAATTTCTTTGATCGAGTCGTGACTATGTTCATGTGTCTAAGACCGCATATCTGGAAGACATATATAGTCAAATCAAGCTTGAAGCTTCAGATCATGCGAAGATTGAAAGGCAGCGCCCTTAAATCGGAAGATCCTCATGATTGCCAACCATCACATGTATATGGACCATAGGACTGACTTAGAAGCCTTAAAAGCCTTTTAGTTAAAACTAGAATAATTCAAATAAGGTCTCTAAGTCCATTCTCTACCCAGTGGCGAACTCTTGCTATCTACCAAATATCTCCATATTTTCATGTGTCCTTGCAATTTAAAATTTTCATTATAGTTAAATATAATTGATTGCAAAAAATCACACATGAGCTCTCTACCATATCCACGTTCACAAAATCTCAAGTTTTCAACACTAAGTAAAAAATGGGCTTTCTGGGCATCTTGGAACTTTCGAAGGCAAGGTCTCGGAGTGTTCGAGAATATGCCCTCGGTTGATCCGAGCTTTTGACACTCGGATGTTCCAAGTACAGATAGTGAGACTGCCATTCCTCCTTCCCTTCGTCCAGGTTCCGAAGCCTTGTATCAAAGGGTTCCTCAGACGTTCCGAAGAGAACCCTTCGGATGATCCGAAGGATGTCCCAAATAGTCAATATATCAGTTGCAAGGTCAAACTAACCGTTGTGAGCTAACCATTGAGAATTCGATCGTTGCAACATCGGAAGGTCTGAGACCCATCTTCGGAAGGTCCAAAAATAGATCCGTTGAGACTTTTCTAGCCTATAAATGCAATGTTTTTTGAGAAAAAAAAAGGTTGATGGCTTGAGCCTAATTTTTCCATACTTTCCCAAGCTTCCCCACAACTTCCAAAGCTTACATACTCCATAGTAAAATACTCTAAGCTTTGCATCTTAATCTCAAACACATTCAAAGCTCTCATAGGCATATCTTGAGCATTTTATGCTCCAAGTTGAATGTGTTAAGTGGAGATTCTCACTAGGGTCTTAAACCTCATAGGAAAACCACTATCTACCCTAGACGTCCTTACTACTATCTTGGTTGAACTTCATTAGAGCATCTACATCAAGCGAAGTGCGAAGAAGAGGAAGGCATTCAAGAACAAGCCTAAGCTACTTCAAGTAACTCAAGGCTAAGTTCTTGGTATATTTCAAAGCACAAATTTTTTCTATTACTTGTGAAATATGTAAAGGGTTGGTGTAACCCTATTTGCTGTCAAGAGATGTGGTCTGTCGGTGATTAGGTCGATCTACACCCCTGAAGTAGATCAAGAATTGTAATAGATTTTTTCTCCACCCATGAAGGAGAAGTTTAGTGAAATCCTCAAGTGGTGTACTTGAGGCATGGACGTAAGCAAGGTTTCTGAACCACGTAAAACTACTTATGTCACCTTCTTCCATTTCTTCTCATCTCCTTCACCCTTAATTGGTGCACACCCATCATCTCATATCTTATTGCACAAATAATTTGAGTGAACTTAATCTTGCTTAAAGATCAAATTGAAAGATTTATTGGGCAATTTTGTAAAGACTAATCATTAACTTGTCCAATATTTTAAATGGAAATTAAAATTCCCCATAGTCGAATTCACCCGCTCTAGGACTATTTTACTCTATTTTGCTAGCTTAACTGACAAGTGGTATCAGAGCAATGTTTATTGTATGACCGTGATGTGTCCTCCAATCCTTGATGGCTCCAACTATGGTGTTTGGAAAGCCAAAATGAAAATGCATTTAATGACAATGGATGAAGCTTTATGGGAAATTATCGTATGTGGTTGGACCAAACCATCCAAGAACTATTTTACATATAATGAAATAGAAAGGAATATATATTCGGCCAATGCTAATGCCCTCAATGCTATATTTTGTGCTATTTCACCAAATATTTTGGAAGATATCATATCTTGTGAAACCGCAAAGGAAACATGAGATATTTTGGAGAAAACTTATGAAAAACCTAGGAAAGAAGATGTCTTAGAAGTGGTGTATTGTCTAGGATCCATTCAAACATTTAAACCTCAACAAGAACAAATTAATGAAGAAGATATAGAAGATAATACACCTACTATAGAATAATTAAGTGAGACATTAAATGAAATATACAAGCAACTCAAGAAAGTTGGTAAAGAAAATACAAAACTAACAAAAGAACTAAATCAAGAAATGTTGGAAAAAGAAAACATTCTAAAAGATCTAACATTGGCAAATCAAGTAAATCCAAAAGCTATTCAAGAAGAGTGCTTAAAACTTAAATAATGCTTAAAAATGGAAATAAATGAAAATGAAATCTTGAAAATGATATAAGAAAACTAAAGCATGAACTTCATTCTTTGAAAGAAGAGTACAAAGATTTGCAAATTGTGCTAAGTTGTGAAGAAGAAGAAAATACTAAATTAGAAGTCAACTTAATGATGCTAAAGCTAATGTCCCTAAATCACAATCAAATCTAGAAATTGAAAATCAAATATTGGCACAAGAAGTTAATGACTTAAAGAAATATAAGGAAAATTTTGAGATGAAGTTCACAAGAGGAGAAGAGAAGTTTGAAAAACTTCTAAAACTAAGCAAACCATTTGAAGACAAAATAGGTCTTAGATATCATAAGAAAAATGATAGAGGACCCAAGAACCAAACCATCTTTGTTAAGGGTAAGTCTCCCTCAACTCCTTCAATGAAAATCATAAAATGCTTTCATTGTGAACAATCCAGGCATCTCATGTTTGAATGCAAAGTAAGAAAAGAAAATGTTCATAAAGAAAATATAAAAAAATTGGGTAAGATATATGAAAATCAAAAGAGATATGCACTAAGAATTCAAAATCGTGGACAAAGGCACAACAACTTGAATGGAAATATAAATCATACCTTAACTCGTAAATTGATTGAAACATTAAATGACTTCACAAGATTTTGTCAAACAAATAAGAACACTAAAAAGAGAAAATCAAACGTTCATGTGGTTGATACCGGTGGACCTCAGAGGCCTTTCCCAAATGCCCATATGGTTACCCACGGCAAGGTGAGTGAGTTACTTTGGGTTATAAACTTTGCTGTGAGTTACTTTGGGTTATAAACTTTGCTGTGAACTTTTGTAGAATTCATATGATTCCATCTTACATATTCAAATTAGGTATGATCATGTATGGAATACCGCTTGATTGCTTTGTTTCATCAATGTTTTTCATGCCTATATCTTGTTGATGATGTCTATGTGTGAACCAAGTTCCACTTTGGTCCAAACTTGGAGCAAATAGTAATATCTTTGGACCTAAGTAGAAAACTTTGCCTAGCATATGACTTTAGGATCACCACTATCGTTGGCAAATCTAAATGATTTATATGCTTGGTATCGAACTCTTGACTCTTAATGCAACGATAACATTTTTCATGGCTATGATGCAAATCATGCTTGTGGAGTCACAAATGTGTGGACTTGAACCTATCAAGGGTCCAATAGTATTATTGATTGTTGTGTGCTTGAATCAATCATGCTACCCAATAGTGATGCGATCACAAAATGTTGAATCATATTTACTTTCACTATTTCCATCTCCATGTCTTGAATTGAAAATCACTCGAATGGACTCTATGGTAGTTTGTGATTAACTAATTTTGCTCATGTTGCTTGATTGTCTTGAAAGTCATTGATATAGTGCTCCATGCAACATGATATGTGTGAATCATGCTTGAGTAGAGTGCTCAATGTTCAAATATTTAATTGCATGATTCTTGTTACTTTAGGACATCAAATTAACACCATCTCTATCTTGTCCTTAGTGTTCTAGGCAAGTTTTCTTGATCAAATGGACACCTATGTATGGGGCAAAAAAAATTCTTTTCAGAATCTTGTCTTTCTCGTAAGATCCAAATCTCTTTCTTGGACTTCCAAAGTGGGAAGTCTTCGGAAGTATCGAACTCCTTTTTTGGAACATCTGGAGGTGCTGATGCTGACTTGCAACTCTGTACAACCTCGGAACGTCCGAAGCCAAAAGGAACTTACTTCGGAATGTCTGAAGATGCAGAATGTGTCTTAAAAATATGGATGACCATGGAACATCCGAAGAGTGAAATAACTTACGTTAGAATGTTTTGAAGATGCGGAAACTGTACAGTTTCGAGATTTATAAAACACGATCAGCAGCCCCTCTGTTATTAGTTTCTCTCATCACTTGTTCCCTGCTTCTCTCCCTTCAAGCCTCTCCTTCAAGTCTCCTTCCAGGTCCTACTTCAAGTCATTCATCTTCTTCCCTCCATTCACATTTCCTGCCAACATTGTTCATCTCCTTCTTGGTAAGCCTCTATCTTCTTTCCTTTTCTTCATTTTCAGATTCCTAACCCTTTGAATTGCCTCCCTACTATTTTTTTCAAATCCGACCCTGGTTGCTGTGATCCCTTGCAATATTTACAAGATAACCTCTTATGTGTTACTCTAAACTTGTTCCTCACTAGCAAAATCAAGAACTTAGAGCATCAGCCCCTTTACCCTTGATTTTCATCACTTTTACTTTGTTTTCAAGGGAACAAACAACTCAAAAACCGTCTTAATTGGTAATCATCTTACTTTGGGTATAAATTAAAAGACTTGTCTGATTAGGGTCCTTCTCCATCAATCTTTCATTTGCAAATCTCTGTTAGTAACTTAGGATTCCATCCTTGGTACCTTCTCTCATTTACTCTCTTAATTTTTTCACAATATGGATGAAGTTGCTCCCAACAATCAAACCTATAAGAGACGACCTCTCTTTCCCACCAATCCTCCTAAGAGACATCTTTGGATGTAAATCCAGAGACGACTGAATACATTACGAAAAATGGAATTACTTTTGAACGTCACAGTGAGCTAGGATGTCTGTTACCTTTTGAAGTTCCCCAAACTCTTGGGTGTATCAACTGGCTAAATATCTTGAACTGGGATGGTCAAACCTATCTTTCTCTTGTCCAAAGGAATGTATAGCGCAATTTGTGGTGTAAACCGTGCCTGTCTGTCAAGATACAGTTTAGGAAACTAACCCCATTTAGAACTCTCCTAAAATAGACATTCCTTATCCAAATACAGTTTCCCTGATTTAAAATTCTCGACGTGACTCCCCAAATCTTTATTTGGGTCATGTTTAGTCTTACAAAAATATTATAAAAGTTACCCAAAACTTAACCATTTAGTTATTGAGAATAAGGAAATCTAATATGTGATAAAATGGTTGAAGGATTAAGTTTCATGAATGTTAAATAAGCAGTCCATACATGTTAGTCTTAGACTAGTGAGATAAATGACAAAAAAAAAAAAGCAATATGCATTTTTAATTGAAAGACGGTGACTCTAAACATCAATTATATCTATAACCTGCACTCGAGCAAGTATAGGGTAAATATTAGGCATAACTTTATCTAATAGTGTGTCAAGTTTTATGAGAGATAAGGTAGTGAAAACTTTTTACAAGGAGAGTAAGAGTGTCTCTCCTTTGATTTTTTGTCTTTGGATATGATAGATCAGTGTTGAATCCTAGACATATTGAAAGGAAACCACCCAACTCTCTATGTTGTGGTTGATTCTTTGTGTTAATTTTTCTCCCTTCTATTTTTCTTTTTGATATTGTTGTTTCTATATAGTAGGAAATGAGTTTCCTCTCAACATAGCCTTCCAAATGTAGGCCATAAATGATAAAACTCAATTATCTTTGAAATATTCAAACATCTTATTCAAATAAAAGAAAAACCACACAAATCAGAAAAAATAAGCTTCCAGCATAGAATTAAAACTAGATAATGAGATTTATAGTTGAAATAAGAACAAAATGAGAAAAAAGGGTTTTTAGTGCACCGGTTTGGCCGAGTCCCTATTTGTCAATTCCATGACAAGAAGCACTTGATAGAAGCTTAAAGACTCAAGCTGATCAAGAAAGAAAATCATGCTCCATTAAGCTTAAAGCTCATCGTCATGGCAATCACAAAAACAGGTATTTGGCAATCGATGACCTTAGGTGGTACCCACACGTTAGAGAGGAAATCATAAACGTAATAATTATAAGACATACCTGGGTCCATTTATAAAGAATAGTGAGTTTTGGTCTTCCCTTTGATATGCCAATGCTTCCTGAAGTCTAAAAATAAGAGAAAACACACACCTTGGAGTTTCTACCTCTTTCCTCCTTAATGCCCTCTACCATTTTGGTGAATAGTATTTTGAGAATACTGAGTTGTCTTAAGTTGATGGATAATAATGGAGAGAGACCCTTTTATAGGCAGAGGGAGGACCTCAAAGGCAATTAGAACTTTTATTTCTACTTCCCATCAAAATAGGAACCTAACACCCTTTAGAACTCTCCTAAAATAGATTTTCCTTATTTAAACACATTTTCCTTGATTTAAAATCCTCTATGTAGAGACTCAAATTTAATGTGGGTCATGTTTAGTCTTACATTCTCTCACTTGGCCCACATTTACACTTCATGGGATTTAAAATAGGTATATCATATGGTGTACATAAAAACTGTATTTAACAACATAATGTTGTCTACATCATAATGTTAATACTAAACAAACTACAAGTGCGAGCAATGATGGTTGCACATCATCTTATCCCGACATGGTCCCTTCCATCACTACAACGCAAGTGACTTACCTAGCATAGCCCTTAAATGAGAGATTTTCATAATGGTCCACATAAGTGTCATAACATAATGACTATTTATGTTCGTGTCAAAATAAATACACATAATTTATCTACATAACAATAATAAACAAAAACAATAATCAGAAACGCATGCATGAGTACTCAAATGTCAAATAATGCACATTTATTCATAATGCAATCCAAAATTCATAATTACATCATAATAGATTACATTTAAGACCCATTCTATTGACATGTTCCTTATAGGTAGGGCTGCAACTCCTGTCGGGTTTTAGCCCGACCGGCATGACCTGACCCGAGAAATCATGCAGGTCGGGTCAAGAATTTCGGGTAAGGGAGTTGGATCGGGCTGAGAAGATAAAAACCCCAGATGAAATTTGGGTCGGGTCAGGTTGAGGATTTTATAAGTTAACCCGACCCGACTCGACACAATCCGACCCGACCAGACTAAAATTAGTCTAAAATGGGTTCAAAATGCAGGTCAGGTCATATATCGGGTTAGAATTCGGGTCGGGTCGGGTTGGGTTGTGAGATTCGATTTCAGAATTCGGGTCGGGTTCTATATATATCAACTAGGGTCGGGTTGGGTTTTAAAGAACCTGACCCGAGTTGCAGCCTTATTTATAGGTCTTTATAGGTAATCCCTACGTCAGCGGATCTGCCACCATAAGTAAAGTACTAATGTGCTTAATAGACACCGTCCGTTTCTGAACTTTTTCTTTCACGACAAAGTACTTTAATTCCATGTGTTTCGATCCATTTAAATACTTGTCGTTCTTAAAGAAGAATGCTGTTGCAGAATTATCAAAGTAAATTCTTAGCGGCTTGGCAATGTTGTCGACAATTCTAAGTCCTAAGATAAAGTTCTACAGCCACATTCCTTGAACAGTGGCCTCATCACGCCACAAATTCTACTTCCATAGTTGATGTTTCAGTGATAGATTGTTTCGTGCTTTTCCATGATATTGCTCCGCCATCCATCAGGAACAAAAAGCCAAACGTTGATTTTCTGCTGTCAACGCAACCACCAAAATCCGAATCTAAGTAGTCAATGACCTCGAGATTATCGGACCTCTTAGACGTAAGCATGAAGTCTTTTGTACCCTGGAAATACCTCATTACTTTTTTTCACCTTTCTAGTGATCCATTCCAAAGTTACTTTGGTATCTCGCCAGCATATTGACAGCAAAACTAATGTCGGGTCTGGTATATGTCTGAGCATATATCAGGCTATCTACAGCTGAGGCATAAGGAATTCCCTCCATTTGTTTATTTTCAAGTTCATTATGCAGAAATTGTCTTAAGCTAATCTCCTTTCTCAATAGGGGCGTCTTGATAGGAACAATTTTGCATACCGAATCTCTCCAAGATTCTTTCTATATAGCCTTTCTAAGACAACCCTAACATACCACATGTTCTATCACAGAATATTTATATTCCAGTCACATAGTTGCCTCTCTCATGTCTTTCATTTTAAAATTATTGAAGAGAAACTTTTTAGTTTCAAACATTATACCAAGATCATTAGTGGTAAGAAAAATATCATCAACATATAATATCAGGAGGATAAACTTACTCCCACTGACCTTCATGTATATACACCGATCAACGGTGTTTTCCTTAAAATCGAATGAGGTAATGGTATCATTTAACTTAAGGTACCATTGCCTGGAGGCTTGCTTAAGGCCATAAATTGATTTCGTTAATTTGCATGCCATATATTCCTTACACTTTATAGAAAATCTTTTAGGTTGTTCCATATATACATCCTCATTTAAATTACCATTCAAAAATACGGTTTTAACATCCATTTGTTGAAGCTCCAAATCATAATGAGCTACCAAAGTCATAATGATTTTGAAAGAGTCTTTTATAATCAATGCCATCTTTCTGAGTAAACAATTTGGCCACAAGTCTTGCTTTATATCGTTCGATATTGCCCTTGGAGTCTCGTTTGGTCTTAAAGACCCACTTACATTTAACTTTCTTTTATCCCTAAGGCAATTCTATTAGATTCCAGACATCATTTTGAGCCATGGACTTTAACTCATCTTTCATGGCGTCTAACCACTTATTAGAATCATCACATTTTATGACTTCTTCATAAGTGACCGGATCCTTAATAGCTCCTAAATCATAATCTGATTCTTATAAATATACCACATAGTCATCCGAAATAGAGGGTCTCCTTTGTCTTTCTAGCTTTCTTAATGTTATTTCTTATAGTTGTTCCTACAATCGGTTCATTATTGGTGATGGTTTCAACATGGAGTGATTCATCATCCATGTGTTGTTCATCAGGTTGTTTCAATAACATTAGGGACAAACATTTCTGAAGTTACGGGTATTGGGACTTGTGCTATTACGTCTTGCACACCTACGTTTCTCATGTTGTCACTATCACTAACCTCACAATTCTCAATGAATCTAGCATTACCGGCCTCTACGATTCTCATACTATGGTTCGGACAATAGAACTTGTACCATTTTGACTTCTCAGGATAACATATGAAGTAACCACTGATTATCTGTTCATCAAGTTTTCTTTCATGTGGATTATAAATTCTTGCTTCTGCAGGACAACCCCATATATGCAGGTGTCTCAAACTGAGTTTCCTTCCCATCCACAGTTCAAAGGGAGTCTTAGGGAATGACTTAATAGGAACCAGATTAAGCAAGTAAATTAATGTCCTTAATGCATACATCTACAACAGAATGGGTACGGTGCTATTATATAACATACTCCTAACCATGTCCATAAATGTGCGGTTACGCCTTTCAACAACACCATTCTGCTGAGGCGTACTGGACATTGTGTGTTGTGCAATTATACCGCGACTTTCTAGTAGTTTAGCAAAGGCTCTGGGTGTTGATCCGTTTCATCATGCCTACCATAATATTCACCACCTCTATTTGACCTTATGACTTTCAACTTTCTATCTATTTGTCTTTCAACTTCAGTGATAAATATCTCGACGGTGTTAACTGCTTAAGATTTAACATGTAACACATAAATATAATGATAACGCAAAAACTCATCAATAAAGGTGATAAAATAGTTCTCTCCACCAAAAGATAGAATATCAAATGGGCAACAAATACCAGAATTGATCAACTCAAGTAGTCCTTTAGATCTTGTGGCTCATTTCTTGATGTGTTTGGTCTGCTTACCCTTAATGCATCACACACACACACTTAAATTACTAAAATCAAGATTCGGGAGAATCCCATCCTTTACTAATCTTTCAATTCTTTCGAGGGATATATGCCACAAAATAGAGGAATTTTCATTAATCAACCCACGTTTAATACCAAAATTATGATGTAGGGTTATGACAGAATTAGTAAAGGAATCATCAAGCCTTAAACAGTAAATGCTATCAATCAATAATCTAGACCTAATAAAAGAAGGACTTTAAACAAACTGAATGCGTTATATCCAAATTTGCAATAATAACCATTAGCATTAAGCTTGGAAATTGAAATAAGGTTTCTGGCAACAGAAGGAACATAAAGACAACAAATAAATCTAAGTGGTGGCCAGTGTCGAGGAAAAAATGGTAAGTCCCGATGGCTTTAATTGACACATTTTGACGGTTTTCCATGTAAATGAAGGATTTAGTTGGGTCGATGGTCTGGGTTGTAAGATATCCCTACATCGTATTAGAAACATGAGTTGTAACCCAAGAATCAAGCCACCAAGTATTAAAGGAAACTTCAGGAGATTAGATTCGAAACATACAGAAATAGAATGATTACATTTCTTTTTGAACAACGCTCTTATTTTATGACAATCTTTCTGTAAGTGCCATTATTTCTTTCAGAAGTGATACCTCACACTAGCTGTCCCCTTACTTTGAGTCCTTGAAGACGTATTGGGTTCAAATTGTTTCTTTCTGGCTTTCTTAAATTTCTTGCGCTTCCATCCTCTTTTCTAACTGGGTTCTTGATGTGTTAGATGGAGTGAGTGATGTTCCATCTGCTTAAGTCTGCCCTCCTCTTGAATCAACATACTTGAGAGCTCATTTGCTTGCCATTTATCTTTCATAGTATTTTAATTTATTTGAAATGACTCATACTGAGGAGGCAGAGAATTCAGAATGAATTGGACAATAAAAGTATAATCAACACTCATACCTATATTATTCAGCTGAACAGTAATATTTGTCATCTCCGTTATGTGCTCATGCATGGCACAACTTCCATCGAACTTAATGGTGGTTAGTCTGGCCATAAGTGTCCTTGCTAAGGACTTATCTACTGTTTTAAATTTATTTTCAATATTTCGGAGTTATTCCTTAACACTTTGAGGTTTGGGTAACGAAGTCTTGATATTATTTGCCACCGTCATGCGTATGAACATAAGGCTGAGTCTATTTGACCTGATCCATGCTTCATAGGATTTTTTTCTCAGACTTTGTACTTATGCCAGTAATAGTAGGCTTATCAGAAACTAATGCTTTATCAAGATCAAGCACACCAAAGTGAAACTTGACTTGTTCTTTCCATTTAGATAAATTAAATCCAGTTAACATAGGGACAAAAGAACCTTGCATGTGCAGTTTAATAGGGAGGGAAGCTGCAATATTATATAATTTCATGTTCACTTACATCATACTATGAGTTAAATTTAATTGAAACACACAAACAATCGACATTAGCAAACAGTATTACCGGATCTACCTTTGGATAATCTTATGGCATACTATTTCATTATGGTGATTCCTAATCACCGATAGGACTGACTAATAAAGTACAAACGATCAAATACCGCCATTACCTTTGGGTATCCGGACAAATACCAACTATAGGTACCTACTAATCATCCTATCCCAATCCGTTAACGACTCGGAACGGTGCACCTTTGGGCCAACCTAATATCTCTGTGATTAGGGATCGTAATTAGCAAAGTCATTATTATCCGATACTCTGGAAGAGTATTGGATTATAATTATATGACCTGATGTCTAAACACATTCCGATTGGGCCACTTTGGTGACTAACCAAATCGTATCATAATATGGTATTAGGTCAAGAATAGTGGCTTTGCACATTATTGGTTTTCCAAAAACATAAGAGGAAAAACCCCTGGATTTTAAGTCCATAAGATCCATTAACCATAATTTTAAAATCCATAAAATTTTAAACTTCATAATTTTAAAATCCAAGATCCATAAAATTTTGAACTCCATAAACCATTAAGATTTGCCAAAAACATAAGAGGAAAATCCATGATTTTAAAATCGATAAATCATCCAAAGTTTAAAATCTATAAGCTTTAAAATCTATAAAGGGTCGTCTTTTTCCTTGAGATTCGAAAATTTCCTTTCTTTAATTTTTCTTTATTTCAAGCAATAATCGATCCTATGAACCAGGCTCTTAATGCCACATGTAATACTTCATCATAATATCAGAATTTATTGATTGAGAATCAATCATACATTATGTTCCTCATTATACATAATGTTCGACAAAACCGAAAGACATAACCACAGGATCTAAATCGATTAATACTTGAAGAACGGATCAATCTTAATGCAGATATCATAAACGTAGTAATTATAAGACATACCTGTGTCCATTTATGAAGAAGAGTGAGTTTTGATCTTCCTTTTGATATGTCAATGCTTCCTAAAATCCAAAAATAAGAGAAAACACTCACCATGGAGTTTCTACCTCTTTTCTCC
The DNA here is from genome assembly GCA_013350335.1 of Chimonanthus salicifolius. Lineage (NCBI taxonomy): Eukaryota > Viridiplantae > Streptophyta > Magnoliopsida > Laurales > Calycanthaceae > Chimonanthus > Chimonanthus salicifolius. The sequence continues at coordinate 32,745,075 of CM023539.1, forward strand.
TTAATACCCTCTCCCAATTTCGTGAATAGTATTTTGGGAACACTGGGCTGTTTTAAGTTGATTGATAATAATGGAGAGAGACATGTTTATAGGTAGAGGGAGGGCCCCTAAGGCAATTAGAACTTTCATTTTCTACTTCCCATCAAAATAGAAAACTAACCCCCTTTAGAACTCTCTTAAAATAGACATTCCTTATTTAAACTCAGTTTCTCTTATTTAAGATCCTCTATGTGGAATTCCAAATTTAATGTGGGTTATGTTTAGTCTTACAATGTAGTCATATACCAAAGCTTTGAAGTCGTTTCCATTAAAATAGATGATTGAGCAAGCAGTCAAGATTTTTACAAAATTCCAATGGCGAATGTTTGTCCAAGCCTCGCATTCGGCTATAAAACTCTTTAAAGCACCTTGAACTGTTTCAGTGTGATCAAGAGATCTTTTATAAACAGATCCATAGCTTCCCATGCCGACCAAATTGTCTAAGGAGAACCCATCAGTTGCTTTGACAAGGTCTGAATAAGAAACTTTTAAAAATTGATCCTCGATGGTGCCAATTGTTGAAGAATGATGCTTCTTTGATTTTCTTCTCTAGTAAATGGTGACAAATAATGATAGCAAAATTGAACAAAGAACTGAAGCAACTACGACAATTACTCCTCTTGGAGCCAAAAGCCCTGCGTGTTTCCTGGTAGCTTGGTTGGTGCATTTAGGCAGCTTAAATTCAGGAGTACCACCACACAACCTTTTTATTATCAATGACTGAAATTACACTTGCATTCTTGAAAATTCCTTCCGGTGGCATTTCACCCTCAAAGTTGTTGAAAAAAATATTTAGATAATTTAAAGAAGGAAAGTTCTCAAAATACTTTGGGATCGGCCCTGAAAGTTTATTGAATGAAAGATCCGTTTGTGATACTTTTCAAAGCATTTAAAGATGGAATGCTACCGTGAAAGAAATTACTCCCCAAATTGAGGTTTTCCAACATAAGCCAATTGCCTAAGGTTTTTGGAATTTCAGTGGACAACTTGTTATGGGATACAACTAGTGTTCCGAGATTTATCAAGTTGCCTACTCCCATTGGCAAGGGACCATCGAAAGAATTTGACCATAGATCAAGATATTGAAGACTGGTAATGCTGAAGACGTGTTTCGATATTGAACAAGTAAGGTTGTTACAAGAAAGATAGAATTCTGATAGTTCTTTATAGCTTCCCAAAGTTAAAGGAATGCTTTCCTGTAACTTGTTTCCAAATAGCTCAAGACGAAAGAGTCGTGTTATATTGCCAAGGGACGTTGGTATTTGCCCCATAAGTCTGTTCTCGGCCAAATCCAAAACCTGCAACTTGTTAAGCTTCCCAATTTCGACAGGGATAGTACCTATAAATGAGTTAAACCACATGGCCAATGAAATTAGGTTGAAAAGATTGCAAAGCCCTTTTGGGATGCTTCCGGACAACTGATTTCCTCCCAAAAAAAGCCTAGAGAGATTGGGTATGGAGTTTGGGAGCACACCCCTTAATCGACTATAGTCTAGAGCCAACAATTCGAGAAGGCTACAATTGGTCAAAGAAGTGAAAATACCCATATCATTGGCGTCCCCTGCTCCCTAGGTTCATAGGAATCGATCCAGGGTAATGAGGTTGGAATGGGACCTGTGATAGAGTTTTCGCCCACTAGAAATTTAATGAGATTGAGAAGAGTGAGGAGGCCTAGGGAAGGCTTCCTCATAATCGGTTACCGGCGATAGATAGGTAAGAGATGGTCGAGACATTGTAAAGTGCAGAAGGAATCATACCGGAGAAGTTATTTTCTGAGATTTCTAGGAAATACAGGCTTTAGATCCTCCTTAGGTCCTCAGGTATGTTGCCTGCTAGTCTGTTAAAAGGCAGAGAGAGACTGGTGAGAGCTGAAAAGTTCCCAAATGAAGGTAGGATGCCTCCAGAGAGTGAGTTTTTGGTAAGAGAGAGTACAACCAAATTTGACAAAGCAGCAAAATCCACAGGAATCCTCCCCACTAGCTAATTGTTACTGAAATTGATGACTCTTAGTTGCTGACAGTGGCTCAGATTGGTTGGAATCTCTCCTTCCAGTGAATTTTGTCTGAGATTGACATACCTGAGTCTGGACAACCGGCCCATCTCATTGGGGATATTACCATGAAAGTGATTGTCATAGAAGTGGATTACCCGAAGGAAGCTGAGGTTTCGAATGAAGGGTGATATGAAACCAACCAAGCCAAACCCAGTGAGGTTCAAAGTCATCACTCTCTGCCGATGCCGACGATTGCAAGTGATCCCTCGCCACTGGCAGAAATGGAGGGATTCATTCCAAGAGCTGAGAGCTTGGAAAGGATCCACGTTTATCTGTTGCTTCAAGGCCAGCAGAGCAAGTTGATCTGTTGCATTTCCTGATAATGGCAACGAACTTGAAGCTGTTGTTTGCAACAAGGATGAAAAGAGAAGGGTGACATGGATGAGAAATGAGCATAAGGCTGTTGCACCACAGCTGAGATACTGGAATTCCATCATTTCTTGCATGACGAGGGATGGGGATCCAAATTTTTACCCATGTTTTACATGCATCCTCGTTAAAATGGGTATTTTACTATTTTTACACGCTATATTTTTAATTTCCTTAAAACTTGATCAATTTAATTTCTTTTAGTCTTTTAATTTTGTAGTCCATAACTAACTTGATGATTGTAATTACCTAACACGGTATCATGCATTTTGAGGAGTTTTTTAGACTCCCTATTTGGATTTAAGAATTGATTAATTGCATTCATTTTACTTAGATAAAAAGCCTCGAACAATTCCTATTTCAAGCTGCTACCATCTCCTACAAGTGTCTAGCAAGGGTTAAAAACTCGAATCATTTCACTTATAATTGAGCAAGTGCGTTTAATGTATCAACAAAGTCTTGACTGAGTCGAATAATCAGCAATCGATTATCCCTCCCTCATTGCTTCATAAGCAACACATCAACAGTTAAAAATTGGAGTATCAAGTATAATGTATATTATTATATGAATCGGTGGTCACCTACATGTTTAGATATGGAATTGATGGAATGATGCATAATAGATCTGTTGGAAAGTTCTTCACTGAATGTAAAATCTATTAAAAATTATTTTGATTTAACTAAATAAGCTTTATTTTAAAAGTTCAAAGTTAAAAAAAAAAAAAAAATTTAATTGATTTAAATTTTTAAAAATTGAAAAACATTACTGGATGGATTCAATTCAGATGAATTTTTGTGGGAGGCAATTTAAAGAAAAAACTTCTTTAAATCTTAAGAGTGAGTCATCAATTCGTTTTAATAAGAATGTAAACTCCAGTCCATATATAATTTCTGACCAAAAAAAATTATATAACGAAACTTTAGTATCTAATTAATTTAGAAGTTCTATTTTTATAAATTTAGTTGAACGATTGGTGTCATATATAGTTTCTAAATTGAAAATATCGGCTCATATCTTGGTCGATATTTGCCCATATGAGCGAATATCGGCCTAGGCCCAAGGTCAATATCAGGGTTTTTTTTAAAAAAAAGAAAACGATAAAAATGAATATTGGCTAACATATATCGGCTATATAACGATATCCTTATTGTACGACTGATATTGATCGTATCGACTGATATTTGTTTCCCTGGATAGCAATATAAAACAATATTTTTTGGCACAACATCCGATGAACAAGATTAAACTCTGGTGGGCTACCGGGTTCAAATAACTTAATTTAATTCATATAAAAAATCATTGAGTTCGACTCCATCCAACTAGAATTGCTGGGCCAAATTGCTCAACCTGACCTACCTCGAGTTTCAAGAAATATAAAAAATCTACAATGATTTTCTTTATTCGTGAGCTAGATTATCTATTTTTAAATTTAGAGTCGAATCGGTTAAGATAGATTTTAAATATTTAAGTCCAATCCAACTGAATCCCATGTGGATTTTTTTTTTAACCCAACCCCACCTTAAATTTACAAATACATGACCCATATCCGACAGATTTCTCAGGTCGGGTCATGCATAAAACTCAACCCAAGTTTCACCTCTAGAACAAAGTAATTAAAATCATAGTTATATATAGTCATTGGTTTCACAAATTAACTAATGTGAGACTTTTGTCACTTTACACCTGTGCTTGGATTCTATATTAGAAAATCATAACATGCTAATATTCTTGAGGTAGAACTCACTTTTGAAAGCTAGCCAATAAGAGAATGATACCTCAAATATTGATTTTACAAATTAATCGATGTAGAATTTTTGTCACTTTACAAGAACTTCTCAATTTAATGAATCAACAAAGTCTTAGAGTGAGTCGAATAATGAACAATCGATTGTCCCTCCCTTATTGCCTCAAGTTAATTTTATGCTAAAAAGTAGCAACGTTATTAGAACACCCTTATTCACATAAAACCTTGCATTACCAAGTTGGAATGCTTCATGTAATGATCGGAACAGTTAATCCGATGAGCACCACCCTAGAATGGCAATTATCCAAATTAAAAAACCGATATAATACCGCATATATGCAAAGTTAACAACAGATGGCGAAAATGATTTCATATCTAATCATTTTCACTCATTTTCCATGGAAAATAATTTCCAGATTAAAAAAAAGAGATAAAACTTCCCTAGTGAACCTTCCTAATACACCCCTGATTACTTCGATACTTGAATACTAATAGTTTGACCACGTCATCGTTACACCGTCTGTCTCCTGCCAATGAAATAAATCCGACAGTCGATTCATGTTGAATAAGGAGAGAAAGTTGTCTAGTCCTCGTTAAAATAGGACTTTTATTTGTGTTTTGTATATAAGCAGATGTATTTTGTAAGACACAATGACTGAATAATAAAATCTCTCTTATTTATGTGATTTTATCTTTATTGGATTTTCCACGTAAATCTCTTGTGTCATGATGTTTATGGATGATTATTCTATGTGATATATATTTCTACCTGGTATCAAAGCAAGGTTGATCTTTGGTTTGATCGCTAGATCCGCTTGTTCTCGGATCTAATTGTTCTCAGATTTTCCGGTACAATTTACAGTTTACAGTTTGCCGACTGCTGCCCCAGCCAGATCCATTTTTTGTGTGTTTCTGTTGCTGAAGTTTGTGATCTGAGTTAGCCACCGCCGTTTCAACCATCGCCTCACACAACTTCAGTGCCAACCGCTGCCTACACCGACACTGTTTCAGCAAGCAGTGTCCGTCCCTACTACCTGGCCGTTTGCTGCTCTCTAATAAGAACAGCAGTACACGGCGTGCATCTCAGGCCTGTACAGAGCGACTGCTCTGATCTCAGCCATTTGTTTCTGTTGGCAATCATCAACCCATCTCAGATCTACCAGATCTGGTTCCTATCTCAGTTGTGCATATTTGACGTATCCAACTGCACACCAGATGCAATCGACCCTCATCTCATCCCTCTTTAAACCAGATCCCATTTCCTTCAAACATCCATTGTCGCCCCACCTTGTGTCCCCAACACCATTAGCCAAGCATCCCATACCATCGTACCTGTTTTGTGTCCTTTACCCTAATTCCTTTTAATACCCTAAACCCTTTTACCTCCAAAATGCCATTTGAATGAGCACCAAGACCCATTTGAGACATCTTGTCAACTTTTCACCTCCTCACCAATAATGTCCATTCAATGATGTTTCAATTGGCGCGACTTACAGACACCTGTTTATTCATTTGAATGAGCCTCAGCGTAAATTGCATTCATTCGGATGAACCATGCTACAACAATACATTATCTAAATAATAAAATGTCTTTTAAAACTTTAAAGTTATTTTTTAAGGACTATGTATTTCCAAAATCTCTCAAATTGAATATCCGGACTAATTACGATAATCTGATAAAAATACTTCAAGACTTTAAGGTCTTTTGACACTGCCAAATACTTAAAACACAGTGTTTTACAAATAAGGATATCCCTCGGCTGTGCCGAAAACACATTTGGGAATATCAAAAGACTTTGAAGTCTTAAAGTATTTTTATCAGGTTATCGTAATTAGTCCGGATATTCAATTTAAGAAATTTTGAAAATCCACAGTACTTAAAAAATAACATTCTATATTGTCGATGCTACAGTAATGCAGTAATGCATTAGTTAAACAATAAAATCTCCTTTAAAACTTTAAAATTATTTTTTAAATACTGTGTATTTTCAAAATTTCTCAAATTGAATATCCGGACTAATTACGATAACCTGATAAAAATACTTTAAGACTTTAAGGTCTTTTGACACTTTCAAATGTGTTTTCGACACAGCAGAGGGATTCCCTTATTTGTAAAACACTGTGTTTTAAGTATTTGGGAGTGTCAAAAGATCTTAAAGTGTTAAACTATTTTTATCAGATTATCGTAATTAGTCCGGATATCTAATTTGAGAAATTTTAGAAATACACAGTGTTTAAAAAATAACTTTAAAGTTTTAAAGGAGATTTTATTATTTAAATAATGCATTACTATAGCATGGTTCATTCGAATGAATGGAACTTACTGTTGAGGTTCATTCGAAAGAATGAACAGTGTTCTGCCCATTAGTTCGAATGAACTAAATTTATACTTCGGACATTCGTTCGAATGAATCATTCATTAGAACGAATAGCCGAAATGAACTCGCAGTTCGTTCGAATGAGTAAAAACGTGAGGGTATAATGATAATTTGCCCCGAAAATCTGAAATCGGGTGTGCAGAGGCAGAAAATCCTGGTATCTATAAGTCACGCCTTTTTCTTTTACCATCTTTTCCTATTTTCCCTCCACAATTAGCCCAAAAGACATTGTCCCTTTGACCACCAGTTGTCCAAAGCCTTTGACCGATCCAATTCTCTTGACCTTTTTTGCTTCTTCTCTTGCATAGGAGAACAGAAGAAGAGGGAGCGTTGTTGCTGTGCAGAGGGGGGCAACCATTTTATTAGATAAGCATTATTTTATGGAGAGCCATACATACATCCGATTTTTCTTTCCCTACACACCCTTTTTCAAAATTTTGGGTGAAATTACCCTTTTGTCCTTCCACTTAATTTTCTGCCGCACGAACTGCCTAATGAATTCATTCATTCAAACATCAAATCGACCGAATACACAGAAGAGGGAAAAAATCGGTGGGCCCCACTGTTGATTGAAACCCAAGGTCTTCCTTAGCCGTAGATAGGTCGGACATGGGCGATCATGGTGGTGTCAATCCTGGGGGCAAAAGTGCAGGATCCACTTGGATCTAAGAAAAAAAACCCATAAAATTGGGTTTCAGAGGCCCAAAGCAGCATCCGAAGAAACTGGCCAGAGGCGGGTCCCACCATACGCAAATCAGAGATCTGATGGTACAGATGGATAGACCATAAAAAAAATGGAATGGGCATGGTGGGTCCCTCCGGCAGAAACTTTCTCTATCACCCGAACTAAGGCCGAGAAGAAGATCTGACGGCAACAGAAAAATACAGATCTACGAAGACAGGATATGTATGTTTCGACCCAACCTCTCGAAAGATTATTGTCTCCCATGATGTCTTCTTTGTTGAATCTGAACCCTTTTTTCCAGCACAAGTTGATTTTGGAAATCAGTCCCAGAGGGAGAACTTAAGATGAACACTTTTCGAGTGCTTCTATTTTTAGCAGCAAATCATGGTCGGAAATTATCTCAGATGGATGTTAAAAATGTGTTCTTGCATGGTAATCTAGAAGAGGAGATCTATATGAGTGTTCCATCGAGTCATCTGCAAAAATCTAATGATGGATTTGTGTGTAATACCCTGCCCTAAAAGTCCCACATTGCTAGTGGCATTGGAAATTCCCTGGTATATAAGTAGTGGCCTTCCTCCTTCTAGCACAAGGCCTTTTGGGAACAACAGTAGGTTGGCTCAGCAAAGCAAAGCCGTGCAGGTCCGTGTGTGAGGCCCAAAGCGGACAATATTGTGCTAACGGGACGAGTCATTACAAATGGTATCAGAGCATGGTTCAACTCTTTGCCTGAGGGTGTGGGCTTGGTTGTTGTGTGTGCAGAACCGAGGACGACTCTGGCTTTAAGGGGGGTAGATTGTAATACTCTATCTCAAAAAGTCCCACATTGCTAGTAGCATTGGAAATTCCATGTTATATAAGTAGTACCCTTCTTCTTTCTAGCACAAGGTCTTTTGGGAGCAACAGTGGGTTGGCTCGCCAAAGCAAAGTCGTATGGGTCCGTGTGTAGGCCCAAAACGGACAATATTATGCTAGTGGGACGGGTCGTTATATCGTGTGCAAGTTAAAAAAAGGTTATCTATGGGTTTAAGCAGTCTCCTCATGCGTGGTATGCTAAGCTCAGCTCTGTTCTTATGAGTAACGGGCTTAAAAGAAGTGCAGTTGATTCTTCTTTGTTTGTCAAGAAATGCGTATCTGACACAACTATTGTTTTAGTGTATGTTGATGATATTATGATCACTGGTGATGATAAAAATGAAATTTCAAAGCTTAAGTCTCTGCTGGACAAGAAATTTGCCATCAAAGATTTGGGTGTGTTTAAATATTTTATTGGATTAGAAATTGCATACTAAAAAAGGCATATTTCTTAATCAACGAAAATATGTTTTGGACCTGTTACAAGATATTGGAAAGATGGGTGTTAAACCCTCAGATACTCCAACTGACAGTGACGGGAAGTTTGATAGTAATGGTGAATTGTTATTCGATATTAGTCAGTTTCAAAGATTGGTTGGTCGATTGATTTATCTAACCATTATTCAGCCAACTATTTCTTATGCGGTCAGTCTAGTCAGCAAATTTATACATGCACCTACAGTTACTCATATGAATGCTGTCAACTGAATTTTACAGTATTTGAAGAGTTCACCAGGAAGGGTATATGGATGCGTAAGAATGTGAATAGTTCTATTACTGTTTACACTGATGCTGATTGGACAGGTAGTCCAAATGATCAACAGTCTATAATAGGATATTGTACCTTTGTAGGAGGTTCAAATCCAATATTCCATGAGTGAACCAAATACATTGAGGTTGATTGTCACTTTGTTCGAGAGAATCTGCAAACTAATGTTATTTGTACTCCGTTTGTTCGCAGTAATCAACAGTTAGCTGATATCTTTATATAAAGTTTGTTTGCTACTAAATTTCAAGAGATATTATCCAAGTTGGGCTCCATCGATATTTTCACACCAACTTGAGGGAGAGTGTTAAATAAGGAGAGAGAAGTTGTCTAGTCCTAGTTAAAATAGGACTCTTATTTGTGTTTTGTATATAAGCAAATGTATTTTGTAAGACACAATGACTTAATAATAAAATCTTTCTCTCATTTCTGTGGTTTTTTTTGTATTGGGTTTTCCACGTAAATCCCTCGTGTCATGATGTTTATGGATGATTGTTCTATGAGATATATATTTCTACAATTTCATACAATTTGAACCCAAGATTCACGTTCCCGTCCACTGATGACTGATATTTAGAGCCACTCTCTCTCGATCAATGGAGGATGAAACAAATTGTTCCAGTCGGGTACACTCTGGACATCTTATCAAAACCCAATACTTGCTTTCGTAATCTCATCAATGCTACTACCATAAAAGTTTAACTTCAACTTCCTTACGAGCGGTGGTTGCCAATGAACGGTGGGCTTCAGGCTTCTTGAAAACCTAAGCTGCAGCCACAATCCCAATAACCTCAAAAACTCAGATTCCTAGAAACCTCTTAAGCGCTACTATGCAAGACACAACCTTGAACTTCCATTCCATTTTCTAGACCTTGTGCCCTTCTAACGTTAACGCAAAACATCCCATCGTCTCTCCTACAAAATTATCTGCAAAGTGGCAAATGAAGATAACTACAAGGGGACTAGGTGAAGCCATGACTACTAGATGGATACTCAAGCATTGATCTTCTGATCAACATGAAGCTAAACTCTAAAGCCCAACATGAAATCTATTGGTGTATGCTGTTTACAAATGATTTAATGCTAAGTAGAATAGACAAGAAAGCAGCTAAATAATAATTTAGAAATGTGGAGGAAAGACCTTCAAGGAAACAGACTAAGTTTAGTACCAAAAAGTCAAAAGATATGAGCTATAAGTTGAGTGGAGCTAAGATTAAGAAGGCTGGAATTAGTAAAATTTAAGATTACATTATACTAAAAAAGGGAGAAATTTTGATACTTGAGCATCTATGGACCAAAATGGAGGCAGATTTGGATGTGCTGATAGGATGGGCACATAGCAGCTTGAGTGTAAGTGACTGTTAGGTGGGTTAAATGTAAGTAGACTAATCAAGCCTTGTGTGATAAAAGAATCACACATCAGTTCAAAGAATATTTCTATTAAAAAAAGTTTAAAAACAATGCTCTATGGACTCAAATGATGGACAATAATGAAAACATGGGTAGATCATGTCATGGTGATGTCTAAAGCAAAAATCTCTCCTTAATGATGGATCCTATCTGGCTAGATAAGGATAAGTGATGCAGAAAATACTTTCTAAACTTCAAGTTAAACCCATTGAAGGAAACAGGGGTCCTACTTAACTTGAGTACTTATTCTAGAGTCCTAGCTGTATTCTAGTTGTAATCCCTCAATCATGAGACTCCTTTCCTAATTGGGACTGTATTATGTATATATGAAAGTCACTAATAATGGAATACATGATCAACTTTTCCAAGTCTCTTCATTTGGAGGTTGTTAAGCGAATCCTCCTCTATCTCAAGGGTTCTCTTGGTCATGGCTTGCATCTCATGCGCTCGTCACAACTCCTACGCTTGGTTGCCTACTCTAATGCTGATTGGAATGGTTATCCCAATAGTCGAAGCTTATTGTATATTCTTGGGATCGAATTTAATTTCGTAGTCTTCGAAGAAACAACCTACGGTTTCTCGGTCTAATGCCGAGGCTGAATATCGGGCCCTTGCATATACCTGTGCCGATACTGATTGGATACAGAATCTCTTACGAGAGCTTGGTTTTTCCCTTACATCTCCCACATTGCTTCTCTGTGATAATCTCAATGTCATGTACATGGCTGCGAATCCTGTCTTCCATGCTTAGACCAAACATATTGAGCTTGATTACCACTTTATACGGGAATGTGTCATTGTTGGCTCTCATCGGATTCAGTTCGTGTCCTCCATCGATCAACTTGCTGACATCTTAATTATGGAGCTCCCGAAGCAACGATTCCACATGCTAAGTTCCAAACTTGTCACTCTTCCACCGCCGAGTTTGCGAGGGAGTATTGAAGGAAACAAGGGTCCTACTTGACGTGAGTTTCTATTCTAGACCCTCAATCATGAGACTCCTTCCCTAATTCGGAGTGTATTCTGTGTGTATGAAGGTCACTGATAATGGAATACATGATCAACTTTTCCAAGTCTCTTCAAAACCAATGTTCAACAACTTGTGGTCAGCTGAAGCTCGAAACACTTGGAGACATTTGGCAATTTGAAGTTGGTGCCTGCTCTTGTGCCTCTTACTTCTCCATTTTCTTTTCTCTTTTTTCAGTTTCCCCATTTTCTTCCCTTTCACCTTCGTTGTTTCTATAACGCCCGAAAAAGAGAAAAAAAATGGCAGGGATTGAGTGTAAAAAGCTTTAAGCTTTGAATCGCTACTGCCTCTGGTTTTAGAGCTCAATAGATGAGACATGTGCTTAGAAGTTTGTCTATGGCATGCATGTTTAATATGGACCTCATGAATATCATAAAATGAGGTTGATTTTTCTAATTTTAAAGCAGCAAATTATCTTTGTATTTGGTACAACCCACCTTGACTGATACAAGATTTGTTCGAGTTGGGTTCCATAGTTACAAAGCATAAGTGATGTCATTTACAGATCATTAATAGGGAGAGGTGATGTGCACATCATATGAGTGCTTCTTACAGTGAATATCAAAGGGAGAAGCACATCTTATCATATATGAAGTTAAAAATTGCAGAAGTTAAAAGAACTTAATCATTTGGTATCTACAATGTTATTTAAAATATGCAAATCTAATATTTGATAAATGATCGAAGAATTAAGTTTCATAAATATTAAATAAGTAGTTGATACATGTCCATCTTAATCTACATGGGTAGCTTAGTTGGTTTAAACTTTTAGGATTACATTTTAAGGTCTTGGATTCGACTTCTCCCAAGCTTATCTGTACGCGAGATTTGCGAGTAGTTTCATATATCCGTGGTATTAGTCTCATTTCCAATATAAGGTGAGAAATCATAATGAATTTTACACATCAATTATATATATATATATATATATATATATATATATGCACACTTGAAGAAGTCTATGGCAGATCTTTACCTAATAAACGCCATAAAACTCAATTATTTATGAAATGTTCAAACATCTTATTCAAATAAAAGAAAAACCACACAACTTAGGAAAATAAAGCTGTGGTAAAATGAGAAAAGGGTCACAAGCTTGTAGGAGGTGGGCTTAATTTGCCCCTGAAATCCCATATGTTCCCTTGGAAAGTGTTTGTTGTTGATTTAACGATCCTCGCCCACCGTTTTTACTCGATTTTTCCCATCTTAGCCGATTCAATATCTATCTTTAAGATACAAATCTTTAATCGACTGCATCTCCATCGTAACATCTCTAATTTCTTTTCTTTCATTTGGAGATGCCATAGAACAGCACACACCAATTCTAATCACAGAATCAAGCATCCAAGCATCTCTCTATCCCGTCTTTTGCACTATTCTGATTCTCATTTTCATTGAGACCTTCGGCTTCTATCATCAATAGGCGTGGATCAATAATCTTCATCACTTGATAAGGTAAAGCCATGCTAACAAATTGATGAATATTAAGACCTTCTTCAAACATTTCATCAGTTGACTTCTTTCCGATAAACATCTCCAAAAGAAGAATGCCATAACTGTAAACATCTCCATGAGTAGATACCTGGCCACTAATTCCGTACTCTATCAACAACATAGCTATATCATTTAGTTTCTAGATCCAAGTCGACAGGATAAATTTTAAGAGGGTGAAACAAACAATAATAAGAAGGAAAAATGTATGATAATTTTGAAACTATTTGAACTATTTCACCAAATATTTTCTAAATTGAAGTACAAGTTGTCATGATACCCTAATATTTTTTAGTATATTAAAAAATCATAGGCTAAATTGGGTATAAACTAATTTAAAAAAAAAAAATTGACATGTTAAATGCCTGGTTCTAGAATTAAAGTAAGAATGTTGCCACTATGTCTACTGTTAAACTTTGTAGGGAATCTTGAATTGCAGATACAACTGAGTTCATTATTTTTCTTAGTCATTTTAAAGTATTTTTTGTTTCCTAAGAGACCTAGTAGAATGTCATGCACTAACTGCTTGAAAAAGTTCATGCACAATAATAAACACAAAAGAAAGTGTAAACACAACATTCAATGGCTTCTACCATCTTTGATTCATTATTTTTGGGGTTTATCTGGGATATCCATGAGATTTGTTTAGTTATCGTCGTTTTGATCTAAGTCTCGTAGACCATTATATTGTATTGGTAACATCTTTTAATTATATATTTGTTTTGGTTATCTTTAAAAAAAAAAAAACTTAGTTTCAATTAATTTGTCAAAATCACCGAAATAAAAGTTGATAGGTGCCCTCTAGAGCTTTGTGAGATGATATTGAACATTTCATTCTTCAACATCTTACGTCGTATATATTTTGATATTTGTAGAGAACACTTTATTTTTAGATCACCATTTGTAATTAATTTATTTAAAAATAATAATATTCTAATGCACTAAATAATATTCAAGTACTCCACAAAAACTGATCAAAAGATCCATACTTGTAGCTGCTGAGATTTGGCTGGTTCATGCAATAAACCAGATTCCGATGGTGAGTGTTTCTCCAAGCCTCGCATTCGGCTATAAAACTCTTTGAAGCACTGTGAAGTAGAAGGTTTAATACTTTTACGGCCAGAACTGTTTCAGTCTGATCAAGAGATCCTTTATAAACAGATCCGTAGCTTCCCATGCCAACCAAATTGTCTAAGGAGAACCCATCAGTTGCCTTGACAAGGTCTGAATAAGAAACTTTTAAAAATTGATCATCGATGGTGCCAGTTGTTGAAGAATGATGCCTCTTTGATTTTCTTTTCCAGTAAATGATGACAAATAATGATGACAACAAAATTGAACAGAGAACTGAAGCAACTACGATGATTACTCCTCTTGGAGCAAAAAGTCCTACGTATTTCCTGGTAGCTCGGTTGGTGCATTTAGGCAGCTTCAATGGTGGAATACCACCACACATCTTTTTGTTACCAATGACTGAAATTGTATTTTCATTCTTAAATATTCCTTCATGTGGCACTTCACCCTCAAAATCGTTGAAAGAAAGATTCAGATAATTCAAAGAAGGAAAGTTCTCAAGATACTTTGGGATCGACCTCGAAAGTTTATTCAATGAAAGGTCCACATATGACAAACTTTTCAAAGCATTTAAAGATGGAATGCTTCCTTGAAAGGAGTTACTTCCCAAATCGAGGATTTCCAACATAAGGCAACTGCCTAGGGTTTTTAGAATTTTAGTGGACACCTTGTTATGCGATACAACTAGTGTTCCGAGATTTATCAAGTTTCCCATTTCCATCGACAACGAACCATCGAAAGAATTTGACCCTAGATCAAGATTTTGAAGACTGGTAATGCTGAAGACTTGTTTCGGTATGAAACCAGTAAGATTATTTTTAGAAAGAGAGAATACTAATAGTTGTTTACAGTTTCCCAAAGTCGGAGGAATGCTTCCCTGTAACCTGTTATCAAATAGACGAAACACAGAGAGTCATGTCATATTGCCAAGGGAAGTTGGTATTTGCCCCACAAGTCTGTTATCGCGCAAATACCTGCAACTTGTTAAGCTTTCCAATTTCGACAGGAATAGTACCTGTAAATAAGTTAAACCCCATGCCTAATGTAAATAGGTTGAAAAGATTGCAAACTCCTTTTGCCTCTTTCCCTGTTCACAACAGCCCCTCTTGGATCAACAACACTTGGTTCTCCGGTTGCATCAACAAACACTCTTTTGTTGCGTGGCTTCTCTTCAACTCTGGTCTAAAGACGAAGCAAAAACTGATTAGCTGCGGGATACCTTGTAACGCTCTTTGCACCCTTTGCTATACTGCTGACGAATCTTCTTCCCATCTGCTGGTCTGCACATTCATCTTATCCATTTGGGACTCTATCTTACTCAAATTTGGGCACCTGAGGCTTTCAGACAACATGTGGGATGACCATAATGCTCTCATTGCCTCCAGGAGTGGTCGCCTAGAGAGATTGGCTGCAAATCTGGCCCTCCCTGCGGTCATTTGGCACAGTTGGCATGAAAGAAACATTCGTATTTTCCAGAATTGATATAATTCCAGTGATAGTATTTGTTACAGCATACTCCATGACATTCGAGACAGGATCTTCTTCATCCTCTCTAATGATAACCTATGCAAGGCAAGTGGTTCTTTCCTGGCCTTGTGGGATCTTCCTCCTGCTTCGAGAACCTCGGTCCGTGGCACCCCTTCGGATGCTTCCACCATTGTCGAGACTGCTGTTTCTTGCCTCCTCATCGACTCGTTTGCCATCGGCAACCAATCGTCCATTGTCACTCTGCCTCTGGTATGATTGTCTGGCCCTCCTTCAATGGCGACACCATATCCAATCTCCTGGATGCTACACAAATTTGCTTGCACAAGATTCTTTCCTTAAACATTACGGTGGATAATCTTCAGATTGGTTGTAGAGACTCGTTCAGCCTCATCACGAGACAACGCCCATCAACTTGGAGCTACAAGTGCTTGATCCTTGCTATCGTGAATCTGCGGAATGCTACTTGCTGCAACTCTATCACTCCTGCTAACATTGTTCACAAATCCAGTCTCTCGAACTGGGTTCACCTTCAAGAGCATCATCTACTTGTTAGCTCTGGCATCTTTCAAGGTTGGATTCCACCATGAGCCATAGATTTTGTGTTGTTTGGGAACTTTCTGTTATTTCCTATCTCTCTGCCCTTGTATTTTCTTTTTTATTCTAGTTTCTTTTTATTCTAGATCTTCCTCTGTCTTGTTTGGGCTTTGGCCTTGTAAAGATTTTCTTCATGCCTATGGTTTTTTTGCTTCGCTCGGGCTGTGGGTTTTTACTTTCTTGTAAATTCTTCGGGTCCCCTTTTTGAATGGAATACTACTAATCATCTTTCAAAAAAAAACTCCTTTTGGGATGCTTCCGAACAACTGATTTCCTCCCAAATGAAGCACAGAGAGATGGGTTGAGAGATTGGCTATGGAGTTTGGGAGCACACCTCTTAATCGATTGTAGGCTAGACTCAATTTTTCGAGAAGGCTACAATTGGTCAAAGAAGTGATGATACCCATATCATCGGCGTCCCCCGTTCCAAGGAGATTAAGTTCAAGATTGATAATCTTGAGTGCCTGCAAGCTACCTAGGTTCACAGGAATCGATCCGGTAATTTGGTTGCTGCTTAACTCAAGCACTTCAAGTGCTGAGGCATTGGGTATTGTGGCTGGAATGGGACCTGTGATAGAGTTTCCGCCCACTGCAAATAAATTGAGATTGGGAGGAGTGACGCCTAGGTTTGGTGGAAGGCTTCCTTGTAGTTGGTTACCGCTCATAGATGGGTAGTAGATGGTCGAGACATTGTAAAGTGCCGAAGGAAACATACCGGAGAAGTTATTTTCCGAGATTTGTAAGACAGACAGGCTTGAGATCCTGCTGAGGTCCTCAGGAATGTTGCCTTTGAGTCTGTTAAAGGACAGAGAGAGATGGGTGAGAGCAGAAAAGTTGCCAAATGACGGTGGGATGCTTCCAGAGAGTGAGTTATAGTAAAGATACAGCTTAACCAAATTTGACAGAGCAGCAAAATCCACAGGAATCCTCCCCACTAGCTGATTGCTATTGAAATTGATGACCCTGAGTTGCTGACAGTGACTCAGATTGGTTGGAATCTCTCCTCCAAGTGAATTCTGCGCAAGACTGACATACCTGAGTCTGTACAAGCGGCCCATCTCGTTGGGGATATTGCCAGTAAAGTGATTGTCATGGAGGTCGATTGCCCGAAGGAAGCTGAGGTTTCCAATGAAAGGTGATATGAAACCCCCCAAGCCCAGCCCAGCGAGGTTCAAACTCATCACTCTCTGCTGATGCCGACGACTGCAATTGATCCCTCGCCAGTGGCAGAAATGGTGGGATTCATTCCAAGAGCTGAGAACTTGGAAAGGATCCACGTTTATCTGTTGCTTGAAGGACAGCAGAGCAATTTGATCTGTTGCATTTCCTGATAATGGCAGGGAAGTTGAAGTTGTGGATTGCAGGAAGGATGAAAAGAGAAGGGTGACATGAATGAGAAATGAGAAGAAGGCTGTTGCACCACAGCTGAGATGTTGGAACTCCATCATTGCTTGCATGAAGAGGCGATGAACATGGAGACATGTTGGAACTCCATTTATAGCTCGTCTTTGTCGCTGTTGTCGGTGTTGTTTATTGCAACTTATGTTTTTTTATTATTTCTTCTCCCACTGATTGCGGGTCGTCTTCTTTTTCGTCAGTCTTGGTTTTACTCTACCGTGGGGATAGGGACACCCATGTTTTACATGCATCCTCAAAATTATTTTTTTGGAGATAAGGCTCGACTACCCAAATCTCAAAATTATTTTTTTAAATAATTTAAATCTAATATTTAGAATTTTTATTTAATATATTTTCATTATTAAAGTATCAAAAGAGATCAAAGTATTTGTTCAATAATTTATTTTTAATTTTTAAAAATAAAAAACTAAGTAAATCTCATATGGATAACTTATCCAATCATATGCTTTTTATTTTCATGTTAAATTAATTGTTTAAAATGATCTATCAAAATACTGAGACTTTTCAGTCTGAACATCTACCAAACTGAGTCAGTTTAAAGTGAATTTAGAATGTGTAGAGATGACAAAATTATTATATCAAATTCCATTAGATCAAGAGTCTTCTTGCATGTGTTTTGAACGAAATTTGACAAGTGATTATATTTCAATATTCCGGATCCATCTGTGAAGTCCTATTTCAGTATCAATGCCCTTGGGGTCATTTTTCTAAGTGCACTCTATAGACTCAAAATGAAACCCAATACACCAAGCCTTATCTCTATCTTTCCACCAGCAGAAGACCGGAAGTCTCCTTCGAAGAACCGAAGTCTTTGAGTGGGTTATCTGCAATTTCCTCGTTAGTTCTTTACAAGACTAAGATCAGACAGTCCGAGAGATGAAACGACTGGAAAGAGAGAGGAGAGAGAGGAACCAATGATGATAATTGTGATTGATTACTTTGGACGTCATTTGTCAGCAGGTGGAGACAAATAATATTGGTTTTTAATTTATTTTTTCTTCATTCCTTTTTCTTTCTTTCTCCTTCGGCCACCCATTAATGCATATTTGTCACTGTACAATATTTTAGGGGTCTCCGTTTACACATCCAGAAAATCTCTCTCTACACACCCATTTTCAGGTGGAGGTAGCTAATTACCACTAATTTATCTGTAGAAATCGATTCAGTTTTCAATAAATCGGTTCACTTATCGCTGCACTGGACAGGTGCACCGACTGGATCACTTAAAAATCGGTGCACCAATTTCTTGAGAGTTCAAATCGGTGTACCGATCGAATTATTTTATACATAAATTGGTTCACTTATCAGTGAATCGGTTCACTCATCGGTGTACCGAACAATGCACCGACGAGTGAACCAATTCACTGAAAAAATGAGCTCATTTTTACGGATGGAGGCAAAGTGAAAAATCTGAAAAATCCGTCTCTACTAAAAGAATATGTCCGTATTAAGATGGGCACCTTATTTTAGACTATATTTAACAATATTATAGATTTGGTAGAGACTGGGATCTGAAATGTCTTTATCAATCTGAAATATCGATCTAATGCATTTCAAATTTTTACCTAATTTATGATCTAACTGAATTTTTAATGCATTAAAAGTAAAGTTATTGACTATTTAAACAGAAGCATCTTGTGGGCCTATTAGTAAATTAATACACTTGGGGCTATTAGTAAATTAATACACTTAAAAAATAGTGTAAACTTAAAACTATTTTTTAATTGAAGAATGAGATCGATATCAAAGTCTAGGCCCCACTTTACTTAATCTTAAAATCGTACATTTTTCGTTGGAGATTTTATTTTAAGTCCCAATCAGTTATTACATGACATATGACGCCAGAAAGGGAATGATAATGATGGTAAGAGGTGTGAGGAGAGAGGAATCTGAGTGGCAGCAAAAGAGAGAAGAAGAAATCAAAAATGATTATTTAGTAAATATAGTAATTTAAAAAAAGAATTTAACAAAGAAATTTGTGTTTTTTTTATAACAAGGATATGAGGATAGTGTATTTTTCACTACTCAAATTGTGAATGACTAATTGATAAAAAGACAAATTCAGTGTTGTTTGTTATAAAAAAAAAATCAATTTATCTATTTGTTTACATTCAAAAAGTGAAAGGCTAAAGTTGAAAATATAGATGAAAGATGAAAAATCTTATTTTAAGATGAGGCAATGTTTAAAAACAAGTAAATTGCCTACAGAGACCTGATTCAAATTATTTAAGTTCGGGTCAAAGATCATAGGGTTAGGGTTGGATTGGTTCCAATTTTTTAATATCTAACATTTTCTTGATCTGGTCTTGTTTAAGGAAAAAAAAAAACTCAAAATGAGAGACCCAATCAAAGTATTTTGATACAACATATAATTACATAAAGACATATTATAAATCATAGAGACCTTTTATATTATTTTCATTTTTGAGATTTATTATAGACTTTTTGTGTCAATGGCTAAGTTTGCTGTCAATATATTAAAAATGTCAATTTTCTAGTTTGATTCTTAGTTCTTAATTAACATTCATGTGAGGCTTGAATTAAGGATCATTTTTATAGAGTTTTAGACATTTGAAAGTTGAAAAATGTTCTAAAACTTTAGAAAATATGAAAAACGTCCTAAAACTTTAGAAAATGTTTATTAAATTTATTTAAAAAGAAACTAAGAAGATAAAACATCTAATATGAAATGCATGTTGCCAAGTATCTCCCACTAGCATGATTCTTTTACTACAGTTCATAAATTTTTTATTATAAAAATCTCTAAATTTCATAAGAATGTCAAAATATTAGAAAAATTATACAAATACCCTAAATACTATATCAACGGCTTTTCTTTGTATATTATTATGAAACTTATCTCCAAGTGATTATGAAACTACTAAATATTATTTTATTAAATTACTTTACAAAAAAACTCCAAATTTAATATTATATTAGAGTTGGAATTTGAAAATTTAATAAAAATTACTTAAAATGATCAAAATTGCTGAAAATTTTGAAAAAGAATTACCTTTAAAATTGATTAAATTCAAAAGAAATAATGAAAATTACTAAAAATATTGAAACTGATTTAAAAATAAGAAAACCAACTTCACCTATACTATGCAATATTTGGTGCATTATGCCAATACTCAGCCAATAAAATAAACGTACAGCAGATTTGACATGTACTAATGTACGGATAGGCACTAAACTTTTAACCAATACCTATTTACTATTTAAAATACTTGAATTCAGTTTAGATAATTGAGTCATGTCAAATTTTAAGAAGTCTATTAAATACTTATAGTGGCTTGGGCTGCCACAAAATTTCTACCAACTTGGTCCATTTAAATCAATGTCACAAATAGCCTTCTCGGGATACTAACGGTGACCAGTAATATTGATATATTTTCAGATTCTCGGATTTTTAATGGAAATTTAACAGAAAAATCTCACGAAAAATATAAATATTAAAAATAATAAAAATAAAAGTAAAAATAATAAATAAATATTTTTCATCTAATATTCTTTGAGAAAAAAAATATCATACAATTCTACATGAATTCATTGCTTAATTTCATAACAAAGTCTTCCAATATTAAAATAACATTAAAAGACACAATTATCCATCAAGAAAACGTAATTTGAAGTAAAAAGTGTCTCTTGACTCTTTTTCTAATGTTAATGACTTCTAAAATTTAGAAATTAACAAAATTGCAATATTTTCCATTTATAATTATTTATAATTTAATATACATACTTATAAACATAATTATTAAACATATATTCTTAGATAGATGATTTATATGAAAATAGGTTAAATAAATTATGTTCTTTAATATCATAAAAATTGGGCTTAATTTACAAAAAATCTAACTTAAAATGGATTCTCTATTCAATGTGATTGACAATGGATGCTAAGATAAAAAATTTGGCTGATAACAAGCCTTTAGGAGACTATTTTTTTTTATAAAAAAATTGATTTTATCAGCCAAATTTAGCTGATGTGTTACTTTTAATTTATAAATTTATTAAAAATGAATTGAAAATTTTATTGAAACTTCTCATTTTACAAAAATGTGACTCTTACGTAACAAATGTGAAATATTGATCAACCAATTTTTTTTATTTTAACTCCCACTTTCACCTCATAAATTGAACCATTCAAATAAATTAGCACTACAATAAAATTAAATGTTTACTACTTATTAATCTAACATTAAGATTTGAGCATTCATATTAATGATTATTTTTATAACTTAATTATGGAAGGACTATTTTCTTTAAAGTCAATTCTTGTTTTGCAACTTATTTAAAATAATTAAAATAAAATAAAAATTTAATGTATATCCATTGATTTATTCATGGGCCATAGTTTTAAATTATAAAATTATATATATATATATATATATATATATATATATATATATATATATATACATTGATATATATTTTACTATTTAAAATTTTAAAATAAATTAATTTTATTGACTTTTTATATTGATAAATATGTAAAAAGATTTAAAATATAGGAAGTGGAGAGATGAAAAATGTCTCGCGTTGATCATTAAATCACTCGTGAAAGACGTGTTCGTGAGTAGTGCGAACGGAGAAAAGAAATTTTTTACCGTTAAAAATGCGGTATTAACGTGTTTTTACCGTTTCTCGCGTTAAAAACGCTCTTTAATAGTAAATTTCCAGTAAAAACGGCATCGGTGGTAAAAGCACATTTTTAATACGAAAACAGTATTTTGCCGATATTTATGTGATAAAAACGAAAATATCGGCGATAGTTGTTACATTGTACCCATGGATAGATTATACTCCTCGATAGCATATTTCCAGGGATGGATGACTATTCCCATGGATTTTTGTTCTCATGGTAGACATATTGGATTCATGCCCGGTTATCAGTCCCATGGTAAACATATTGATCTCATGGTGGACATGTTGGTCCCATGGATAGATATTTTTCCCATAGATGGTTATTTCCATGGAGGGCATTGTGTCTATGGATAGACTATATTGCTGTGGATGGACCTACCCACGGAGAGCATTGATTCCATTGACGATTGAACCCATGTTAGAGTATTGTCCCCATGGAGGGAGGTAGTACTCTTGTTCGGGTATAGTGTTGAGCACCAAAATATTACATTTTTACCTCTTATTATTTACCAGCTAGCTCTCAATTATGTGTATGCTGGTGCATTTAATATAATTGAAATACCCCGACCCAAATTATCGTATAATTATGTGATTAATTATAATTAACTGTGTTTAATGGCTGGTTAATTTAAACGATTAACAAATGGGCTATGTTTAGAGTCAAAGTTTGACTCGATCAGAGTTTAGAATCTGTAGATCCAATTAACTTTTCTCCGACTAAGACTCTAAAAGTCATCCGTGTTTGGTAAACAAGTGATTTGAGATATTTGAGTTTTCAAAATGCACATATTTGATTAGATTTGAATTTGGAATTCAATGGATTTTACGGTTCGTGATTTGGACTTTCAGAAGTGTAGTTTCGGCACAGTTAGGGGTACCCTCATTTTGTAGAACACAGTATTTTGAGCATTTGGGAGTGTCAAAAGACCCGAAGTTTTAAAGTATTTTCATGAGTTTGTTTTGATTAGTTTATTTGTTAAATTTGAGAAATTTTGAAAATACCCAATATTTAAAAATTAACTTTGAAATCTGAATGAGAATATTATTATTCCAAACTACAGTAGTTGTATAGTTTTAATTAATATTTTTTAAAAGATAAGGGTAAGGCTATTACGCTACCTTGTAGCATAAGAGGAGAGAGAAGTAAAACCACCGACATAGATGGGTGGGGTTTAAAAAAGAATTTTTTTCATTTCTTTCCTCATTCTTCCTTTCTTTCCCTTTTTTTCCTTCTCTATTTTTTCTTTCTTCCTTCCTTCTTCATTCCAAACCAACGACTACTGTTACTGGAATTTTGGAAATTTTCGTGGGTTTTCAAAAGTGGTCATTTCTCAGTGAATTTCGGCAAACAAAGTATCAAAATTCATCTATTCAAAATTTTAGGAACTCTGGAACTATCTTTTTAAAAAATAGTTTGAGTTTAAGCTTCAAATTTGGATTTTAAGTTTTTAGGAAAAAATAGTCCATTCTTTTGATCTTTGAATTTTACCTCTTAAAATGGTTTTTAATGGTGTTAAAAACTTGATTGTTGTAACTCCAAGCTAAAAAGGGGAAAGACTAACCCCAAGCTAACTATGTATGTTTACTTTATGTAAATGTGTATTTACTTTACTATACTCTCTAGGCCTATTTCAATACAACTTCATGGTTCTATCCAGATGACAATACGAGAATGGCCTAAGCATTTCACTTACTGCACTGTAACCTCTGGGCAACGTCTCAATACTCGACCCTGGCTAGGAAGAAATACGAGAATGGGCACTGAGTAAATTTCATTTTCTCTTTGTTGTGTGTTTTGGACGACTGATTGCTGACATCCTGTTGGAATAATTAGACTTATTATCTAATTAGGAGTTCTAGTTTAGATTTACCTCTAATTAAGAGGTGTATTTGATTTATAATTAGTTAAGAGTTATAGTTTGAATGCGATAGCCCTAGGGTCGGCTAGAGGCTATAAATACATGTAATAGCATAGGGATTTGATAATAATACACAGATTATCTTTTCTACATGGTATCAGTCAAAATACGATGCTATTGAGAGGCCTTCAATAAACAAATTTTTTTTCTCTCCCTCTGCCAGAGGAGAGTAATCGGCAGAGGGAGGGAGGGAGATATAGTATGAAGACCACTGTTCCAGATTAGGCGCTGTGCTGTTTCATGCTGATTCAGATCTGCGAATACTGTCTCAGTTTTTTTTTTTTTTCCCCAGATCTGAGGCGATCTGGGTGGCTGTGACAAAAATCGTGCTGAAGAACAAAGAAAAGCACAATGGGATTGCAGAATTGTTATAGATTCTTGGTAGTATAATTAATGGGTTTGCTTTGCCATTGAAAGAGGAGCACAAGTTGTTCCTTGTTCGGGTTCTTATCCCACTTCATAAGCCAAAGTGCATATCTTTGTACCGTCAACAATTATCATACTGCATCACACAATTTTTGGAAAAAGACTGCAAGCTTGCTGATACTGTTATAAGGGGTTTGTTGAAGTACTGGCCAATTACAAACAGTTCAAAGGAAGTCATGTTCTTGGGAGAGCTAGAAGAAATACTGGAGGCAACTCAGTCTGCAGAATTTCAGCTCATGAGAATAGAGTTCTAGAAGCTCTTGATTTGGACGAGGAGGAACCTGTGCTGGACCCTGCTTGGTCACACTTGCAAATTGTATATGCATTCCTTTTGAGGTTTGTTACATCGTCTGAGATAGATGCAAAGTTGGCCAAGAGATATATCAACCATTCTTTTGTCCTTATGTTGCTTGATCTGTTTGATTCTGAAGATCCCAGAGAAAGAGAATACTTCAAAATGATTCTTCACCGCATCTATGGCAAATTTATGGTACACCGCCCCTTCATTAAGAAAACCTTGAGATACAATGGACTGTTCAAGATAGCATTGGTGGACGGTTATTCTTCTCTCACGTTTGCAATGGTGCTATTATGCTAAGTATGATGTTTCGGATCAGCCCTTTATATTTCCCGATATTTTTTTTCGGTTTCTTCTCGCCATGATCAGTGAGATCTGTGCCAAGAAGAAAGGGGGAGAGCTGAAGAAATGGACACAAATTTCCCTTCTCCTCCTACTTTCGTCGATTTCGTCGACGCTCTGAAGAAAGGGACACAAATTGCCCTTCTCCTTCTATTTTGCTGTTGAAGAATGGGACACAACTTGCCCTTCGTTCGAGCTCGTCTTGTTTTGTCGTTTCGCGAAAATGAGACGGCATGTGTTTAGATATATGTCCATTTGTTGTGGAATTCATCCACTCCTTTTATCTAGAGGACTGATTCGTCCCCAATTTTTGCTGGCCTTCATGGCTACAACCTTTGCTGACCTTTTATGATTTCAGCTCCTTTGTTGACCTTCATGGCTTCAGCCTTTGCTAACCTTTCATGGTTATAGTTTTTGCTGGCCTTTTATGGCTACAACGTCATTTGCTGGCCTTTTATGGCTATAGCGTCATTTGCTGGCCTTTTATGGTTACAGCCCTATTTATTGGCCTTTTATGGTTATAGCCTCATTTGCTGGACTTTCATGGTTACAACCTTATTTGCTGGCCTTTCATAGTTACAGCCTCATTTTCTGGCCTTTCATGGTTACAGCCTAATTTTCTGGCCTTTTATGGCTACAGCTCCATTTGCTGGTCTTTATGACTTCAACCTTTATTTACTGGCCTTTATGGCTATAACTATTGTTCGCTGGCCTTTACGATCTAATTGATCGATGTGATGGCTTCAGCCTTTTTTGGCATTATTATGCCCTTGTTTTGTAGGTCGTTCATTGCTTGTGATTATCGCATATTGCGATCATTGTTTGCTGGACAATTGTCTTACGACCACTGCCGTCGTCTGAGCCTCTTTCTCTATTTCAGGTAGCCATCGGTGTTCGCCGCCTGACATTTTGCAGCCAGTCAACGCTGCCTCTTTAACAACTTTTGCAGCCAATCAGTTTGCTGCCAACAATCTTTGTGGCCAGTCGGTTGCCACTTTTGCAGTTCATTTGCCGGTTCTCCACGTTCCAAGCTTCGCGTTCATCTAAGCTTCAGCTTGCGGAGGCGTGTTGGAATAATTAGACTTATTATCTAATTAGGAGTTCTAGTTTAGATTTACCTCTAATTAAGAGGTGTATTTGATTTATAATTAGTTAAGAGTTATAGTTTGAGTGTGATAGCCCTAGGGTCGGCTAGAGGCTATAAATACATGTAATAGCATAGGGATTTGATAATAATACACAGATTATCTTTTCTACACATCCTGACATAATTAATGGAGTAGTAAGATACTAGGAGACTCATTGACATCATCCAGCTTTAGACGGAAAATGTATACGTCAAGTTCTTTGGATAAATATGTGTATTTGAATTTAAATCAATATTTATGAAAATTTTCCATGTTTTTACAGATCTGTAGTGAAAAACAGGCTAGAGAAGGTGAGGAGACTCAACTGTAGTTTATGATGTGTTTGCATGTGAATAGATGTATACAAAAATCAAAATCATCAAGTGTATAGGCTGTGTAAGCCATACAAACTGAGAAGAGATAGAAATCTCAAACTCAGATTGTTCTCCATTTCCCGAGGTCTCGGAGAGAAGTCCGAGATCTTGGAAAACTGAAATTAGAAAAAAGTTACAGAGTTGTATTTTAAACCCTCTGTTGTCCGAGGTCTCGAACCATGATCCGAGGTCTCGATTACCTGATGTCGTGTCCTCTTTGGGTTATTTAACTCGGGTTAATGCCAATAGATGGTAAGTGTGTCTCCTCAGTGTAACCCTTGTGGAAAGGGGTATATGGAGAAAATTGTGATATGTGGATTTATTCAAGTCCACTTGGGCAATAGTAAGAAATGTCCAATGATAGTGTATGGTGTAGATACATGCTTGTGGTTCATGCTAAGGTCATTGGCGCATGTGATAGGTGCAATATTAGATATGCACGTGTTTCATACTATGGTTATAAATGCATGTGATGTATGATGTGATTAAATATGCATGCATGTGAATATTCTTGTACTAACGTGGTGGTGCAGGTGATAAAATGTGAATGCCCCGGGTTGTTTAACCTGGATTAAAACCAATGGATGGTAAGAAATCTTCGGTGTGAAACCCTTATGGAAATGGATAAATGGAGAAAAGAGTAAGTGAATGGTGTTTGTGTTATATCCATGATTATGGAATTGATAATTTATATAGTATTAAATTGTACATAAGTGTGTTAAGTGGGTCGAGCTTTTGCAAGATGCTCCATTTTGTCTGCCTTGACTTAATGCATTCAAGGATGAGTAGGATTCCTCGACAGGATTGAGTGGGATACCTTGGACCTATACAATTGAGGTTGAGTGTGATACCTCAAGGGGTTGAGTGGGATACCCCAGTGTGTCAAAGCGTATAATGATACACTTTAAAAATGGAAAGAAAAGAACAAATGTCACTTGCTCTGTTATTTGTTTAATTGCATCGTAGATTTTTCTTTTCTACCACATGCAATACTTATGATTGTTGAGTTCTCATCACTGGGTTGTAAGCTCACGTGTCCTTCAATGTAGGGTCTGATCTGGAAACAGCAGGAGGATCCCTCTGCGATGACCTAAGCTGTGAAATCTTTGGATTTCAATAAGATGTTTTGGATTAGAGTTTACTTAGTCGTTTACTAGGTAAATATTGTTTAATTTTGTGACCTGTAGCATCTGAACTTATATATGGTGTTTATAATATCTTGAGTTGTCACATGTGATAGTTTAGATTTGTGGAACGTGTGTGGTTTCTTCATGGGCTTAGGCAAACTCGAGGCTCATAGACTTGTAGAGTTGGATTTATTTTTAAAAAAATTAGTCACGTTCCGGGCCCACATCTTGGGTCCAGGCGTGACAATAATTTCTTAGTTTTGTAGATTAAAAATAGAGAATTCAGGAAATCAAGCTAAGTCAGTGGATAATTACAAGTTTGGTGCTAAATTCAAAAGACTTGAAATTTTTATGATTAATTTCACTCCACCTTTAGGGTTTTCATGTAAATTGGTTAGTCTACATCCAGTTATGAGAGTCTAGATTAAAATAATATTTTATATTTTTAAAGTGGTGAAGTTAATTAGTAAATACTGGAAGAGAGAACCTGCAATTCAAAAGCCAAAGGGTTGAAGTTCAAGATCAATGAGTCAGAGATCCACTTCAATTGGGCCAAGCTAAGCTCCACAAGCCAACATTGGGCCAGGCCACAAATAGTCTATGCGCATTTCACAAATGGGCCAGGCTAATTTGCACTCCAAAGTCCAACAAAGGCCCAAGTCTTCAAATTCAAGTCCAAGGTCCACTGGAGGCCCATGTGCTCATTTATAGGTCCAAAACCCAAGTCCATAACCCATTCACACCCCCATGCCTTGTCCATCTCTTTATCAATCCATACCATCCAATTTCCATCTTAAATCCTAACCAATCATCCCATGCATTAAAATTAGGT
Organism: Chimonanthus salicifolius; assembly: GCA_013350335.1. Lineage (NCBI taxonomy): Eukaryota > Viridiplantae > Streptophyta > Magnoliopsida > Laurales > Calycanthaceae > Chimonanthus > Chimonanthus salicifolius. The sequence goes on from CM023539.1 coordinate 32,773,563, forward strand.
CAAATCTAGATCCACTTATCAAATCTAACCCATACATTCATAACATTAGTTCTAAGCCATCCAACCTATCCATCATCTAGATTAACCTTAGGATCATGACCATCCATGCATCACCTAGTCATCCATCCAATTAGATCATTCATCCATTATTCAAGCTATTAGATCTTAGGACATTTCATCACAACCATTCATTTCATTCATAAACTTAGGAAAACCCTAGAACCACCTTACTTATCCATTGCATACATCAATCATCTTAGATTTAGGCCATGCATTTTATCATCTATCTTGATCAACCTTTGATTCTCAACCCTCCATTAGGAAACCTACCATTTATATAATCTACTTTAATCAACTTACCTTAGAGCCATTAGATCTAGGTCAATTTCAATCGTAGCCATTCATTCATAAAAATCCTAGATATAGAACAACTTGGAACCAAGCAACTAAAATCTCTCCATGCACTTGACCCAAAATCTCATCTAGGTTCATTCAACATTACCTACACCTCATCCCCCTCCTCCAAGCAATCCAAATTCGCCCAAGGCAAGGAGTACTATCACTCCCCAAATCCGGATGTGGGCTTGGAACGCGACTGATTTTTTTTTTTTTATCATCAACAGTTCATGTACTTCTAGCAAGCTCACTTAAGTCTAAGAAATAGGTTCCATAAGTACAAGTCAACTCTAGGTACCCTTATGAGCTATGCTTAGATACCATGACTTTGAAGGAATATTTTCACCCATCAAACAAGTTATTTAGGTGATAACTCTGTATGGTTAGATAGATCATTGAAAACGCTTTTCAAAATGCCCAAGAACACCCAAATCCGAGGTCAAGAGCTCAACTTATGACCATTTTAGTGAAGCATGTTTTTGCTGTGAATAGTGACCCACGATCTGTCACCAAAAGGAGATGAGTTATAGGTGACCAATCGCCAGATGACGACCCATCATCAATTCGAAATTATGTATTGCTTCATTTTGCTCCCACGCTGATACCACCGTGTATTGGCAACCCATCGCCAGTGACAGAACTGATTTTTCTCAAGTTTACCCAACTTTTAATATTTTTCCCGGTTTGGATTCTCAAAGTTGAAAATACACATTTTAACTCCTAGATTCTCATACCAACACATAGGTATTAACACTCATGACTTGTACAAAGGAGTTTTTCTTTCAAGTTAAGCATGAAATCCAAAATTTCCAAATTTACAAACTCAAGTTAACAAGATTTTCAAAATATGCTTGATTCCCGAGTTTGACATCCAAAATCACAAACACACATCCGAAGCTACATATTATTGCATAAAACCACATAATATATACATGAGACTTGTTCAAAAAATCTTAAAGCTATACATGGCTCTAAAAACCAAACTATACATATATTTAAATACCAAACATTGAACTTAGAATTAAACTATTCTAGTTCTAATTCCAACAACTCTTAAGATTCAACTTCAAATTCATCATGGACGGATCGTCAGCTCCCTCTACCAGTCCATGTCCTGCATTGTAAGGGATGTAAGCTCGTAGCCCAGTAAAGAGAGCTCAACAATACACAATATTCATAAACATAAATTTAACACAAAGTACAATGCATGACTGTAACAAAATGATAAACAAGTAAACATTTTCCATTTATTTATTTCTTTCACTTAATAAGATTAACAATCTTAATCACATTGGGGTATCCCACTTAACCCCATTGAGGTATCCCACTCAACCTCAACTGTGTATATCCAAGGTATCACACTCAACCCTGGGGGTATCTCACTCAACCTCATGAGGTATCTCACTCAACGTCATATGCATTAGGTCCGTAGCTGGACAAAATGCAGCATCTTGCCAGAGTTTTACACAAGTGTGTGCTTGTATACATTTACATGTATATTAAATATCCATAATCCATAAACATGAAATAAATATGAACCTCTATATACCTTTCCACCAGGATTTAATAATAGAGTTACATTTACCATTCACTGGTATTATCTAGGTTTAACAAAGGTAGAATATTCATAATCACCACCTGCATAACCCTGTTAGTACAGGAATACCACATGCACTATAATATTATGCATAGTAATCACATGCATTTCAGCGACAATATAAATCTCGTGCATCAATAAGAATAACATCGTACATGCACAATACATAACGAGTCTAACAATGGACATTTACAAACAGTCCCACAACTCATCTATTAATATTTAGATTTCTAATGAGGCCCATACTGCGTTTCAGACCACTATGCATCGGCTCACTGACACCTTATTTACGCTTCCATTCTGACAGTCAGAACATATATACCACCACTTATAAGGAAGTGATGTCAGGTCTCGCTTTCTGGCCCCATTTGGTCTTTTCCATCCGTAAAATACTATGGGTTCTCATTTTCCATCTAAAGTCTAGCATATTAACATGGTTAAGTCTAAAGACTTCACATTAACTAATGTACATGTAAAGTTGAGTCCCCTCACCTTCTCCAGCTTGCAAAAATCACCACGATCAATAAAACATCATAATTTTTCATAAATGCTTATTTAATTTCAAATACACTTAAAGTAACTTAAAACATTTTCAAAGAACTCTTTAAATACATTTTCCATCTGAAAACTAGGTAATGTCAATGAGTCTCCCTAAATCTTTCTACTTCATTATTTATGTCAAATGTCAGTTGTTAGTCACCCAAAACACACAACAAAGAGAAAATGAAATTTACTCAGTGCCTAGTCTCGTATTTCTTCCTGGCCAAGGTCCAGTATTGAGATAGTGCTCAGAGGTTACAGTACAGTAAAGTAAAATGCTTAGGCCATTCCCGTATTGTCTTCTGGATAGGACCATAGAGACGTATTGAAGTAGGCCTAGAGGGTATTGGAAAGTAAACACTCATAGCAGAAAATAAATATCCAAAGTTAGATGGAGGTTAATCTTTCCCCTATTTTAGCTTAGAGTTACCAAAAATACTGTTTTGACATAAGAAAATCACCTCTAAAGGTGTTACTTAAGAATTAAGTAAAAACAACATTTTCCTAAAATCTTTGGCATGATTTTTGAAGTACAAAATTTGTTATTCTTAAAATAAAATCAGTACCGGAGTTCCTGAAATTCAGATTAAATCAGTTTGCATACCTTGATTGATAAAATGGTTGAGAAATGAAGAAGTTGGAAAATCCAAGGAAACCCAAAAGCTCACTGTAACTGCCGTCGGAAGTGAAAAGAAAAACAGAGAAGAAGAAAATGAAGTAGAGAAGAAGAAATAAAAGAGAACAAAGAGACATTGTTTGAAAATTTTCCTCTTCATTTCTTCTCCTTTTATAAACCTCCAAGGTATGGCGAGGATGGCTTGCCATCACCTGCTCTACATGTACAGGGATGGATCAGTCGGCAGATCAGTAATGCATAGTGCATTATTTAAAAGAAATGAAACTATATAATTTTTATAGTTTTGAATAATAAAATCTCCATTAAAACTTCAAAGTTATTTTTTAAGTACTGTGTATTTTCAAAATTTCTTAAATTGAATATCCCGACTAATTACAATAACCTGATAAAAATACTTTAAGACTTTAAGGTCTTTTGACACTCCAAAATGCTTAAAACACAATGTTTTACAAATAAGGGTATCCCTTAACTGTGTCGAAAACACACTTCCGGAAGTCCAAACGATAAACCGTAAAAATCGTTGAACTCCGAATTCAAAACTAAACAAATGTGTGAAATTTGAAAACTTAGATCTTTTAAATGACTATTCACCAAACATAGGTGACCTTTAACGCCTCAGCCAAAGAAAAGTTTAGATAATATCAACTTTGTCACAACATTCAACGAATTGGATACTCAAAACAAAGCACATCCGTTAATCGTCTAAATTAGCCGACCACTAAACACGATTAACTATAGTTAATCACTAAATTTAATGATAATTTGGGTCGGGGTATTACAACTACACTTGTCAATTTCGTGTGAAGCCTTGTGGAGCAAGAAATGGAGAAAAAAATGAGATTTGAAAGACAAGTTTTGACACAACTTTGATATTTTGACCATAACTTTCCACTTCGATATCCGATTGCGTCGATTCTTTTTGCGTTGGAAAGAAGACTTCAAGGGGTACAATTTTTTAGTTACAAAATTTCATGATTCAAACGTTTACTAGGTAAAAATGGAGCTGCAAGATGGTACATATGTAAAAAATGGGATTTGCACTCCACTTTCCAAACTAATCATAAATCCCAATCTTTTCTCACCATTGCTTAGCCACTAAGACAAGCCACCCTAGATTCGTGTATGCCTTGTAACCCTAGTCTTTTCAACTTAAAATATCCTCCATTCACTTCTAAATGAGATCTAATCCAAGCCATCAATTCATAACTTAACCTAGATTTAATCCCAACTGTCCATTCCAACCTAGGGCCTATAAATAAAGCACTGAGACACACCATATAATTCGAATTTGGACTCTGTAAATCAAGGCTAGGTGTGGACCAAAAGAAGAGAAGAAAATTTGTCACCCCTGTTTGTAAGAGTGTGATGAAAATTTAGAGTTGAGAGAGGGGCCTATCTTTATCATTCAAATCTAAGGTCCGTTTTGTGATGAGTACTTTAATGAAATCCATAGATTTAATCTTAAAATAATTTTAAACATTAATACAAATATAATAAGTTTATGTGAGCTCTAGACTCTAGGCTTTAATCTTATTATTTGGAAATTAATGCCATCTTGATTGCTTGAGACCAATTCCATTATATCATATGTATTTCGTATTGTTTGTTCAATCTTTTGAATTTTGAATTCTTTAATTCTTTGTATTCAAACTCTCTCTCTCAAGATTCTTTAACTAGGTTTGGAGTTATGATATTTTGGTCTTAAAACATATAATTTTAAATTAAAATGAGACTACCATTATTCGTATTTCACCAATTTAAAAAAAGATGATGGATTTGATTCTCAACTTGTTAAATTCACAAGTTAGATAATAATGGTGTTAATTTTGACTTTCTAAGATCTAAATTAAAATTGTAATTCCACGTATTGGATTTCTTAAAGATTACATATTTTTAAAAGGTACTAATTTAATTTGAACATAAATTTTGTAGATTTCCTTTGGGTTCAACCTCGCACTCAATCGCTATACTATACATGGTTTATGCGCTTGCGAGATTATAAATGTAAAATTTGCACATGGACACATAATTCCCATGATTGATGTTTATCCGATGTGTGACATTGATCCCATGGTTGACGTTGGTCACATGGTGCGTGATAGCCCGTGATTGATTAGAGCTAGGATTGGGTGTGGGTACCCATGGTCTAGTGAGAGACCCATAGTTGGGTGATTGAATGTCATGGTGTGACATCATAGATAGCACGGGGTCTGTGCCATGAAATAAGAGAAAGTAGAACAACACATGATCTGATTTCCAAGGGAGTTCGTAGGAAGTTGATTATTCAGTTTGAACATACGAGGGTCCAATAAGTTCTAGGATTTGTAGGAATCTCGTTACACGTATAGGTGCCATGTGCATGGACTATGAGTTGTGTATGTTCCAGCGTTTTTTTTTTTAAAAAAAAATCTCCTTATTTCTCACGTGCCTGCGGGGTTGGAGCGTGAAAAACTTATCAAACATATAAAGTCATTAAATTTAAATTAAAGTAAAATAATTAGTAGAAATAGAGTTTAATGTCAAATGTCCAACTTTATTTGTTTAATTAAATATATGAAACTTTTAAGTAAAACTTTCTTTTTTAAGACCAAATTATTCTGATCTCTCAGACTATCTGAGTAATTTTTAAGACATGTGCAAACGTCACTATCTATACACCAATGTTGTATTTGGATGAGGGGTAAATTTTGAAGGAGTGGAAAATTAGAGGTGTGTAATCAGGAGTGTGTAACCAATTATGAATACCCTCAATCAAGAGTTTTCAAAAATGAGAGAGGAGATATAAACAAGAGTAAAATTAAGATTTTTTTATCTTTAATCTTTAGTTGCAAAAGAATAATCCAATGCCTCCTAACATAATTTTTAATACTCCATCTGTTTAATTTTAGTTGTCCCATTTAAACAATTTAAATTTTTTAAGGAAGGGCTTTTAAAAGATTTATACTCTAAAATGCTTTAACTCTTCTAAAATGTATTTTAAGACAGTTTTGAAATGAGACAATTAAATTATGAAAAATGGAGTACGATACTATTTTATTAAAATTTGAGTGACTCACGAATAACTCGGATGAGGTTAGAGTTTTCGCTCCGCTCCCATTTAGAGGTGATATCTACGTGCCAAAACCGATTACCCGGCCAACAGCCCCTCATGCCTTGTATCGTCGCTCATCCAAGCTCCGATGTCTCTCTCCCGTACATGGCTTCTTATACGGATCTCGACACCTTTGTTCACTATCATCATCAACCCACTTCCCTCTTAGGAATCAAACTACTTCACGCTCACTTCATCAAGACTGGCCTTTATCAAAACCCGCTTGCCCAAGAGCACCTCCTGTCTTCCTTTCTCCAAACTCGCTCTCATGCCCCTGCTGCCCTCGATTACGCTCTCCTCCTCTTTTCCCATTCATCCAACCCCACCCCTTCTTTCCACAATTACATCATCCGATCCTTCGCTGATGGCCCAACTCCCCAAAAAGCTCTTTCCTTCTATTCCGCCGCCCATGCATCCGGCTTTCTCCCCAATCATTACACCTTTCCCGCCCTTCTCAAGGCATGCTCTCGCCTTCTGGGTACCAAACAAGGCAAGCAGATCCATACACATGTCGTCAAAACCGGATATGAATCCGAAATTCACGTCTGCAACACACTCATCCATTTCTACTCGTGTTGTGGCCTTTTAAATGATGCGTGCCAAGTGTTTGATAAGATGCCTGAACGAGAAATTGTTACGTGGAATGCGATGATTACTGGGTATTTCCAAAATGGGTTTTCCGAAGAGGCCTTGAGTATGTTCCGGGCTATGCAGGTTTTGGGATTCGTGCCAAATGATGTGACTATGGTGACTGTTTTGTCAGCTTGTGCGCATGCAGGTGCGCTGGAGCTTGGGAAGTGGGTTCATGCTTATATTGAGAGGAATGGGTTGGCTGGGGAGATTAGTGTGAAGACGGCTCTTGTGAATATGTACTCGAAAAGTGGGTGTGTTGAGAGGGCGTTGGAGGTGTTTGAGGAAATTCCTGATAGGAATCTTGTTTGTTGGACTGCCATGATAAATAGGCTAGCGGTTAATGGGTGTGGAAGGGAGGCAGTGGAGTACTTTAATCGCATGGTGCGATCAAATGTCCGACCTGATGCAATATCACTCATCAGTCTTCTGTCTGCTTGCAGTCATGGTGGTCTACTAGAAGAAGGCCGACAGTTTTTTGCCAATCTACGGAGGTTATATGGGGTTACTCCCCAGATGGAGCATTATGGGTGTATGGTGGATCTTTTGGGGCGATCTGGACACCTTGATGAGGCGTATGAATTGATAACAAATATGCCTTTTGCACCAAATGTTGTTATGTGGAGGACTTTGTTAGGGGCTTGCAAGGTTCATAAGAATGTTGAATTGGGAGAGTTGGTGTTGAAGAAGATTATTGAATTGGAGCCCCGTCATCATGGAGATTATGTGCTTGTATCTAACATATATGCTGCTGTGGGGAGGTGGGAGGACGTTGCTAATATAAGGAGGACAATGAAGAAGAAGGGGATCATAAAGGTGCCAGGATGTAGTATGATTGAAATAGATGGTAGGATACACTCATTTGTTGTTCAAGACAAATCTCATCGGCATTCAGAGGACATACATAGAATGCTAAATGAAATGGCTCAGAAACTAAAATTGGCAGGTTATGTGCCCGATTCATCAAAAGTACTGGTTGATCTAGATGAGGAGGAGAAGGAGAATGTGCTTGTTCATCATACTGAGAAGGTGGCGATTGCATTTGGCCTTATCAAGACCACTCCAGGGACCTCATTGCGTGTTGTGAAAAACCTTCGTGTCTGTGATGACTGTCACTCTGCCATAAAGCTTGTCTCCAAAGTCTACGACCGGGAGATTATTGTAAGAGATAGGAATCGGTTTCACCATTTCCAAGGAGGATGTTGTTCATGTGGAGACTATTGGTGAGGCATCTAAAGTTCTTTAATACGTATTTGTAACTGTCTGAAAGAACACTTGTAAGTCCGTTCAAAACCTGAATTTTGATTGTATATGTAACCTTTAATGTGTATTAAAAACTTGTAACTGTCTAGATATATAATGGGAAACATGAATTTCAACCTCACTGTGATGTGTTACTATTTGGACAATGCATTGCTTTTTTTGTTATCCTTGTTGTGGCCATTGTCATAGGCTCCTATCCTTATTCTTAGAATGATCCCTTCCCCATTCTCTGAATGGTGATACTTGTAATAGACAGATAGAGAAGAGAAAGGAATAGAGCAGGAGTGGGTGGCTTGACAGAGGCTTATAAATTTTCTCCCTAAACCACCTCTACCTATATCTGGACGAGGAAGTAAATCACAATTAATGCATTTTACTTGATGCAAACTGTCAAGGAAAGTTTTTTTTTTTTTTTTGAGCGGTGTCAAGGAAAGTTTTCACAGGCTATTTACATTCCAAACATATTTTATAGGGCTGTCATTTGATTTATCTCACATCAGATAAGACTGGCCTGAGCCCAAACCATCCACCAAATGGGCCCAAAAAAAAGATCACTCTCTATTAATGAAGGGGCTTTTGGTTCACATTAGTGTCAGTTCAAGCCTAAATGATTAACTAAGATGTCTATTCAGGCCTTGACACTATAAAATATGAATTATTGAACTTGAATACCTCGCACGGGGTAGCTCAACAACATTCATTTTGGCTTAGGAAACAGAGGTCCCAGGTTCGAGTCCCCTAGTCACCCGATGCTCGTGGCTTGTTGGGGGCTGCGTGCATCATGAGTTTTACCTAATTTCTCATACTTAAGGAGAGGTGGGGGTCTTGAGTTTCTTCGTCATAAAAAAACATGCTACTAGACCAGGCCCCAGGTAGATGTGATAATGGCTTTGATGGTGATGATGTCAAAATATTATTAGACCAGATTTAAACGGAAAGATCCACATATTTTCATGAATTGGTTATTGGGCCAAAATCAAGTGTGGTTTTGGTTAACCCATCCGTGACCAATTTATTAAACGTTCTTTTGGCTTGAACAAAAGCCAACTTGTGATCCGTTGATAGGAAAATGATCGACTGCACACCCTATAAAGTGCTCCTAGGTGAAGCTCCATGTGGAGCCCACGTATGATCATAGGGTTAGGTGGATTTGAAAGATCTATATTTGTATATAATTCTTATGAAAAATTAGCTTGATTCGTCTTTAGCCATAGGATTGAATTTGATAAAATTGTGCCACCATTTATCATTGATTTTTGAGTCCTTCAAAACCATGGCTAGAGTAATTAAGATATTTTTTATAGGGCATTATATACACATAGATCTTTCAAACCCATCCAACTCTATGTTCATAAGTGTGCTCTACATGGAGTTCCCACTGTGAGAGCACTTTATGGAGTGTGCTGGTCTGGGTGAATACTACCATATATATATATATATATATATATATATATATATATATATATATATATATTAGGTTCAACGAGATGAAGATAACAATATGGCCCTTATGTAAGGTTTGGTCATAAATTGTAACTATTGGCATGTTTTCATTGTCAAGGTTTCATTTTTAAGTAAGATTCTCTCTCGCTCTCTGTGATGAGGGCATCCTTGATACTATTTTCATGAAGATTGGAGTGAAATTGAAGACACAATTGGAAAAAAAAATCTTTCATTTAATGTAGTTTTTGATCGTGGAAAAAGGTCCGTATAATTATTCTTTTGGGTCTAAAATCAAAAGTGGCCCATAGGGTGTAGCAATGGGTTGGATCCATATTTTTTCAATTTGGGCTTATTTGGTTCAAGGAAGAGGCACAAAAGTGGTGCACAAGGAATAGTTGTGGGAGTGAATTTCTCTTCACCTACTTAGAAGAATCCATTTCCTTTTCATTTGGAGCAAGCAACCTTCGATTTGTCAACCTTTCTCTATAAATTCTCTCTCAAATCAACAAGGATTTGACGCCACCTTCTTTCCCTTTTGTACTTTTTCTTTTTTATTTATTTTTTGAAATTTTAGATAGGACACATGCCACCCAGAGATTTGACAAAAATATGATATAAATTTTGCAGTCTTATTTGATGTATTATACAATGTTAGATGGTCACAAAATGTGATTAATTGGAAAAATTATTTAAAGCAATGTTATGACAATTGAATCGTATCTTAAAATTGTTATACATTTTGAACCGTAAATCGTGTATTGTAAACTGTAGAATCGTAGGATTCATAGGTGTTTCCCTCTAAAAATTTAATATATAAAATTATGTAAAATATATTTAAAAGGTAATAATATGACTAATTCTCCAACTTTCTTTTAATTTTAAGTGAATATTATATAATTAGTTCATTGGATTTCAAGTTTCAATACTCTGAATCCAAAAAGTATAGGACCAATATATAATTCAAATATACTGTGAAAAGTCGATAATAAATAAAAAAGCCTCCAAAAATTCTAAATGTCTTAAATGTCCAACAACTTAAGCCTTAAAAACCATCAAAACAAAAAGTTTCATGCTTTTACATCCTAATAATCCTACAATGCTATTACTTTTAGGAATCGTAAGATTTGTTTATAGATACGAATCGTTCCTCTTATCATATCATATGAATCATAAGATTTTAACAACAATGATTTAAATCTCTCTCTAATGAATCTAAATTTGCGCAACTCTGACAGGATAGGGGAAGGGTAATCCTTAATGCCTAATGTGGTTATGAAAGGGTCAAAATAATGCTCCCTAAATCTAAAATGGCTGAAATTAATTAATCAATTAATAATGACAATTAATTAATATAAGTTTTGACAGAAATAATCACGTATGTCCTGGCAATCTAATGTAAATAATTATATAAATTTACCAAACTAAATTAAGGAAGGGTAGTGGTAGCAGGAAGTGAAACAGACGGATCTGGGACGAGTTTTGCATGATCTGGGACGAGTTTTGGATGATCTGGGATGGGTCGGGACGGCTCTGGGACAGATCTTTGTTGGTAAGAGGGGGTCTAATGGCTGGCGGTAACAACGGCAAGAAGAAAACAAAGAGAAGAACGAGAAAAGAGAGAGATGGAAGAAGATAGAATAATACTTGGAAAGGGTTGAAGATTTCTCACCTTCGGGCTTCTCACCAACAGGTTCGTTGATTTCTCACCCACACATCATGCCCATTGAACAAGGTTTCCAGAGCAATTTTCGTTTTTCTTCATTGATCCCATCCCTAATGAGGTTACATCCTCTATTTATACTCATTACATGGAAAAAAGACTAAAATACCCCTATTACATAAAAATGCCCAAAGTACCTTCAAATAAACATAAAATACCCTCAAATAACACCAGAATTACCAATCTAAATAATGAAATAAAAAAAATGCAATAATGATAAATAAAACTAATGTCTAAATAAAGAAACTGGTTGTGGTGCTCCACATCATTTCTCCTATCATTTGGAGGAACTATGATGCTTTCAGAGTTAAAAATCTTTGGGTAGCCATCTGGACTGGGTAGATCCTCACTATTGATCAATTAAAGAAGATCAGCGAAAAAAGTGAGGTGCAGCAGGTGATTGAAGCCATCAAAGTGTATCATCCAAGACCATTCAGAATCCTTGGTGGTATCAGTTGCTGGTCCTTGGCCAGTATGCTTTTCTAACGAGGAAGAGCTTCATGGGCTGCGAAGAGTCATCCAAGAATTGAAGATGGGATCCAAAGGAGATATTGTGGAAGGTGATTCTTTTATGGTCACTCAATGGGATAGAGGGTGTCCTTGCCCATGATAACTGTTGGATAAAGTCGAATAAATAAGGAAGACCACAAAAGATTGTGAATTTATTATGTCCCACATCTCTAAATCTGCTAATTTTAAGGCTGAAGAGCTTGCTAAGTAGGGCTCCTCATTGAGTGGGAGGTCATTAGCAGGGTCCCATCCTGCTTGTAGCTCTTGATCAGGCTTTTTGGGCAGTGTGTTGACTTTCAGGGTTGAGTTGGTGGTCTAGTTGTTAGTATGTGGAAGCTCTCTGCAGTTCTTTGTAAGTAGTCCTTTCCAAGTTTTTTTTGGGTTAGGGTGGTTAGGCCTTTTGTCGGGCTGGTGGTCTGCCATGCCTGGCTTTAGCACTTCTTTTTTCTGTAGGTTTCTGCTAGTTCTGGTCACTGCAGCTGTCTTTCAGCTGCTTCTTGGTTGTATTCTTTTTTCTGGATGCAATAAAATGGTTATCTTTCAATATTCCATTTTTAAAAAGTTTTTTTGTTAGAATAGGCTTCAGAATTTATATTAATTGGAATGAAAACTCCTTTTGAAACTTTCAATTCACAGTTGTCCATTAGAGCAAACTTTACATCAAGATTATGTGGACATATCATTTATCTTACAGGAAATCTCATACAAGTTTATGTGGCTTGATGGATTCTCCCATTGAAGAAGCTCTTTTACACTTTTCTCTATTTCCCTTGTTTCTTTCATCAAACTGGCCATGCAAAACCCTATTGCACTCAAACAAAGAACCACATGGTTCATCCTCTCATATTCACACCTGGAAACTCTACCCATGTCTTCTTTTGCATGTTGAAGAAAAGAAGCAACAATCTTCTCTATCTCCTCTTCATCAGCACTTAAAACTCCACGCCCATTTGCATTTGCTGATCGTCCCAACTCAAGATCCTTGTAGCTGTGCTGCTTCTTTCTTTCAAACTCCATTTCTAGTCTTGCTAGTGACTTCATTCTTGTTACCTCCTCCAAACATATCATCGTGGAGCACACCATCTTCTTGAAAACCTCTAAATCTCCATTCATATGTTCTTGGATGTCCTTCCAAATGTCCCTAAGTCTATGAGATTCATTCGCGAGAAATGCAATGCCATTAATCCCGAAAAGCAAGAGCACTTCCATCTTAGATAAGGAACTCAAGATCTTTTTGTAACAAGTGCTAGGGAAAGGCAGAAACCAGAAGTTAGGTTCCACATCAGCTTGTTCGATATACTTTGCCAGTTCATCAATATGCTTCGTCAAGTTATTCAATGTAGATGGCTTATTTCCACTTGCATTGAGAACCATTGATCCAACACATTCTTGAAATGTCATTAGGCTCTCACAAAGCCGAATTCTTGCCCACGTAGAAGCTCTTGTGGGTTGCAAGAGAAGCTCAACAAAGATTGAACAGGATAACCCAATGAGCGCTTCTGAAATTCTAACAATGGCGAAATCACTTGGTAGACTGAAATCCTTAATACCCAGTAGCAGTACTGCACCTATAGCTGCAGATACTCCCCCAGCTGGGCCATACATCCTGCTGCGCTTTAGAAAACTGGTGAAAATAATCCATGGGACAAGAACTAGAAACCTGAGTTCCATCAAGTTCTGGGAAATGAAGCAACCTAAGACTCCATAAATGGACCCAATAACTGTCCCTTGGGTTCGGAGGTTGGCTGCCTTAAATGTTGCCTCTCTCCATGGTGCAATGCTTAAGGCTACTGTAAGCCCTGCCCAGAATCCATTGTCTTTCCTGAATAGTGATCCGAATAGCACTGAAAGACCCAATGCAAGTGAGCACTTGAATGCAACCATTAACCTTTCGCTACTCAATCTTAGGGACCAAACACCCAGGATCCTTTTCAACATGCATGGTTCTTGTTTTTGAGAATCTGCAATTTCTGCGATGGTGCCTACATCATTTTGTGATGTGATTTTTGCTGAGTCAGTGGTTAAGGATTGATCATGGAGAAGCCTCATGCAAAACAGGAAGAAGAGAGAAGGTAGATCATGGTTGGTTGGAAAGGCTAGTTGGATGGGTTGAAGTAATTTATGTTGCACTTCTTTCTGCGTGTCAGGCGTAGTCGAGTAATTGCTGCTTTGTGGGCACTCGAGTTGCTGTAATGTTAGGCTTATATTGGTTGTTATGCTAGTCAGGTGGTTTTTAAGCTCTTCATCGGCTATCTTTACTGGGAAAGAAGGGCATGAAGCCAGTGCCATCTCCATTCCTTTCACCGGCATCTCCAAGTTGCTCAATCTCTCTGGAGTTCTTAAATCAGCTGCTGCAAATTTCATAGTAGGCCTCTCCCATGGTATGCTGTCCTGTTCAAGAATCACAGAAACTTCAGCAGAAGACAAGGACAACCTAACATGCACCAGATTGTGTGCATCTCCTGCATGCCCACTTCAAATGATGCCATGTGGTTTGCATCAAGAGGGCCCCACTTCTAGAGATCCCTTGGCCCAAAATTAGGCATTTGGTCTTACAGAAGTTGATTGTGGATCAATTGTGTTTTTTCATCTAGCTTTAAAACAAGATCAATAAATTGGGGTTGGATATTTTTTTATTGACAACCAATAGACAATCTGGTTTATTTATTTGACCTAATCACCCCAGTAAGTTTTTCTACTCGTGCACCCATGTGAAGGAGGACATTTATTTTTGTGCCATGTGATCTGAGATTGGGCCTTATGTTTCATAGAAATGAATATAGAGAGGCAAAAAGCCATTTAAGAAAGATATTGACAAACATCAATCAATGCTAATCTGTCTAGGCAGGGGATGACTGCTTACTTGCTTTAGCTTTATACGTCGAAGAAGGTTCTTTCCTGTTTCCTCCAAGGATTTGGCTTGAAAAACTGATGCCATTGCAGAAGTGCTGTTTTCAGCACAGAAGGCATTTACCAAGAATTTCAGTTTCTCCAACACCAATTCATGATATCTCTTGCTCTTTTGATTCACCTGTAACCAAAACCAAGGATTAAGAGGTTATTACTATAACTACTGCTTTAACAGAATCAGCAACAGCAGCAATTAGCAACAATGAAAACAGCATGGAATGTGACAACTGCGGCAGCAATAACGGCACCAGCAGGGACAGCACCGATGACGGGTAAATGGTTTATCAAATATTCACTGGACTTTGGTATGGGGACCATACTGAAAACCAAAGTTCGAGCATTCCGAAACTGATTACACTGGTAATGTGACCTACTGTCCATGGCAAAGAAAATGGCCATTTTAGATTTATCTAATTGTTAAAATTAACTATATTCAGAGTAAATTAGTCACATGAGGTTAGACATGACTTCTACTTCGATAGTTCATTTCGCAGCTAGCTTTGTAATGAAAATTGACTTTTCTATGCATTTAAAGGCTTCCAGTTGATACTAATTAGTGGATTTCTTTATTACTGCTATAGTAATTAATATGATAATATGGATAAAAAGGACAATTTATGTCGATGTAATAGGGTCTACCTTGATGTAAATAAAAATAGCTGAACTCACTGAGCAACCTGTAAACTGTTTCCGAAATCACTGGACCTTTGTTTCAATGGGTAATGACTGGTTTGGAGCCTTGTAACCCATTGGTGCACGTTGGCTTCTCTCATTCATTCATGTGTACGGAACCACAGTGAGGTCTCTGATTTGACACTTCACAATTTTGCTTAATTTGATAAGAGGAATATCATTCTTTTAATTGTTGAAAAATACTAATGACTAAAGATATTCAATCAAAACATTTTTGTTATGTAATTTTATTTTAAAATGAGTGCGTCCAAATAACAATACTAAGAGCACGTGGATCTAAGGTATAAAAAATGTACCTTATTATCCAAATGTGCCACTGAGTCGGTGCCGTATTGGCTAAGTCCTTTGTTTTTAATTTTTATTTTTTAGAAAACCATTGATTTTCTTAAAGACCAAAGTGTCTAGGTCTCTTAGAACACTTGACTAATCTTTGAGGCATGTACAAACTTTAACATTATGGGGAATGACTCGAATCTAAGACCTCTTTCATCTCAAGAGAGTTCTTAATCGCCAAACCAACTCTCATGAGTTAACCACCATTACAACCATCTTTCACTTTGAATTTTACATTGGGCTTGATTGTAGGAAGGGTTTTATATCTTTTCTTGTTTTTTAAGTTTGAAAAGTTTTTTCCTTTACAACCTCATTTGTTTAGATTTGTTTATCTTGAGGTTTTTTTTTTAAAAAAAAAAACTACTCAATGAAATAGTGTTGAGTGTTCATGGAATTACATGAAGATGTGTAAATCCGATTGATATAATTTATAGGGTATGTGTGATTAGAGATACCATTTTCTTTAACTGTTGAAAAATATTCACCATATATATTGAATGATTAAAGAAATTCAATCACAGACATTTTTTAAGTAATTTTGTTGTCCAATACATAGCATCATGAGTTTTAAAGAACTTTACATGCAGTGCACTATAACGACAAATATTGGTCTCTTTGATTTGAAGGCCTATCTAATAATGTCAAATTTTAAGCAGAAATGATAGGAATATTGGGTTTGTTTAAGTAATAAGAGATATTAGTGTATTTTTTATCACTTAAATGATGACAAGTAAATGAAATAATAAATGTAATGTCTTTTATTATAAAAATTTAAGACCTACCTCACAATAGCCGAGCCTTGGATAAGGAAGCAACAAAGCCAGGACAGAAGCCAAGGCTCCAACTCCAGTACTGACGGCAACATGAATAGGATGCATGATGGCTGCCTCCTTGTTCATTCCATGCATGAATCTGACCTCGTACACTAACACAATCTGTCCCAGCGCAATTCTCTTGCACAAAACATGAGTCGACTCGGGCAGTGCCACCAAAAAGGCACTGAGTGCGACAGCCAACGTCGATGTCGTGATAGAGAACCGAGTTGGCCCAATCAGCCACAGGCTCAATATGGCAGGGACCACTCCTTGTATGGTTGCATACAGCGCACACGCCGCACCGTACATGGCGTCGCCGAGTGTTGCTTCGTCGACAATGAGGATGACTGTGACGTAGGAGAAGGCCGGTAGACCCACCAGTCGCCGGAGCGGCTCTGGACCGTAGAACTTGGTGCATGCAACAATGGCACATGCTAGAGAGGTCCGGAAGGCAGAGGCAAGACAGGAGCGCCAGAAGGCAATGGTGCGGCGGGAGGGTGGTGTTAGCATATTTGGAGGAAATGGGGATCAACTGATAAAGGATGGGAGGAATTACTACTGCTTAGAATGGGTTCTGGCGCTCACAGTAATGAGTTGAGCTGGAAGAGTCTCTTTAAATGGTGGAAAATCAACATTGGTCGTACTATACTATGCCAAAGGTCCCCATATATGTACACGTATTTTTCTCCTTTTGTGCATATAAGCCTTTTTATTTTATTTTATTATATTATGTGTCTATATGGTTTTTTTATGATCAACCGTGTAAGTCTCTTTGCCGATACAGACTCGGTAATTTTACGAAGAGTATTCCTTTAGAGTGGAGTAGGAATCGAGCTCTGAACTAGTCATCACTCCAATTTTTTTAGATTGTATCTATATAACTTATATTTTAAATATTATAATAATAATTATTCCTTTTTTTTTTTAAATGGAGTTTCAGTGGCACAAAGAGTAACCATCGGATTCAGGGCTGGCCCTAAGATTTCAGGGGCCCTAGGCGAGTTTTTAAGATGGGTCCTTTATATACTCACAAAAAAAAATCATAATTTTTTTTTTTTACAATGTGAACTAAATAAAATATCATAATCAAATTTATAACAAAGTATTATTTAAAATTTATTCTTATTTTGAGATGCAAAATTACTAATTAAATTACTATATTCAAGTTTTTTTTAACATTTATTTTCCAATAGATAAGATAGCTAATCCATTCAATCTTTCTTTTGACATTTTAGACCGAAGATAAGATTTTATCATTTTTTACTTTGAAAAACCTATTTCTGCATAGGTAACTGTAACTGGTATAATCAACATTATTTTATAAGCAATTCATGCATTTGGAAAACATCAATTCATTCTTTTTTATATAATTTGGCAATTCATTCTTTTGGTACTGCATCTTTTATCATATTCGACTATGACACTAATACAAATTCTCATTTGAAAAGAAGATATTATTATTAGTTTAATTTTTCAATTTTTCTATATTTTTTAAAAAATTAAAAATTAAAAATTATCTTAATTATAATGATTTATACTTGTATATTACTTTTAATAAAATCTACATTTATCAAATGAATAGGGCTATGTCTTTTCAGCTCTTCAAATTTTAAAAGTTTTAAATTATTTTTAATTCAAAATTATCAACTCAATATAGATTTCTCTTTCTCTTTATTTAGATGATAGATATATTTTAAAAGATTCTTTATTAATTAAATTTATTATTATTATTATTATTATTATTAAACTCAATAAAATGAGGATTATAATAATAATTATTATGATTGTTACTATCATTATTTTAATTTTTTAAGAAACCTACGCTTTAAATTGAGTAAAAAAATTATCAATATATAAATTTTTAATTTTGAGTGTTCTAAATTCGAAATAGTTAAAAATAGTCAAATGATTTCGAGTAGTATTAATTGAAATTATTGTTATTTTTCATTATTATTATTAAATAACTTAATAAAAAAAATTATTATTATTAACCCATCCCAGATATGATCCCAAGTATGCAATTTGTAAATGGACAATTCTAACCGACTGGACAAGAATGAATTTATGCTTTAATTATATATTATTAACTATTTAACATATAATAAAGGAGCTTATGGACTTGGAGGCCCTATTTATTTGGGGGCCTTAGGCGACCGCCTACTTCTCCTATGGCAAGGGCCGGCCCTGATCGGATTATGGCCTAGACCCTTGAGTTAGAGTAGAAAGTAAGGGTGGTCATATTTATTTGTCTTAATTTTGATTTTTGAAATTTTATTTGTTATAAGTTATTATTTTTTTTATAAATATCCTATATGAATAACTGATTGAATTGAGATGAAAGGTCCGTTTTGTCTTTTTATTTCGTCTCCAAAATGTCCTCAGTAAAACTCACTACTTTAGTTTCCTATGAGCATTTGAGTGAAATATTGGGGAGACATAGCAACTTGGGTTGTCCTTATGGTGTACTATGTATCTATATTTAGGAATGGAGTGTATTAATGGTAATAGTGACGGTGATGATAATTCTTTTTTGAAAATTACTATTATTAAATCAATCAAACTATATTTTAAATTATAAAAAAAATAATTAATTTTAATACTTCAAATTTTATCCTTTAAAAATATAAATTTATTAATAAAAATTAAAGAGATTTTTAATAAATTAAATGTTTAAATATAAATGTTTCTAATAAACCCATTAGCATAAATATATGGAGCTCACTCCTAAATACAAATCAAATACACACCATAAAAAGGCCTCAAAGAAATCGTTTCAAACATTGACACTTGTACCTTTGTTAGGATATATTAGGATCTTTCTATTGGAGCCATTAGATCCATGGCGGTTTAAGCCCCACTTCCATTGTTATCCATATTGTCACAAATATCGTCGTGATATTAATGACAATTGATAATATTGAGATATTTTCAAATTCTTAAAATTTTATCGTGAAATTAACAGAAAAAATCTCACAAAAAATATAATAATTTAAAAAATAAAAATATAATAAATGAAAATATTGATAAAATAGAATATTAATAAGAAATTTACCGGAGATTCATTTGAATATATCACAATATTACCATTTATCGCATTTTTAGCACTATCGGAAATTTACCATTGTGTCCATAAATATAAGTTATTAACACGGTACAAATATTTTATAGATAAAAACATAATAAATTTGAAAATATCTTAATATTTATGACATTTCTTATTTTCCACTTTCACTCCTCCATTGGCCTAAGTTTGCCCACCTCAATCTTTGCCTAATCCTGCTCGACTACATCTGTCGTCTATTGCCATCTCCCCCTCGTTGCTGAAACTCCTTGTTTCTCTTCACTCGCAGTTTCTTTGTTGTTGTGCTATTTGCAGCCTACCCGTCTTTTATTTACCTTTGTTCATGTGCTATCCGCCTCCTGTTTGCCTGCTGTCCATTTGTTATCTGCTTCACTTATTTTATGTTTTAAGTTATTCTATGTTGTTCCCCTTTTAATATGGATGGTCCTTTGCTGTCTACAACATCACCATCATTCTTCCATTCTTGTCCTAGTTATCACTGTCACCACCAATAGTGGCATTGTTTATTTATCCCGCCTTCATCCATTTATTTGCTAAATTTGATTGTTGTGACTAGTTTAAATCTTTGTCTTTTCATTCAGATTTTTTTATTAGATTTGTTTGTATATACTCCCTCCGTCCCATTTTAATTATCTCATTTGAAACATTTGTATTTTTTAAAGAACTCCCTTTATAAGGCTAGCACTGTATGTGATCTCATCCATTTTCAACACACTTTATGCTTCTTCAATATAAATATGACAACTATTTTGGAACAATTTCAAAATCTATATAAGACAACTAAATTGAGACAGAGGGAGTATTATATTGTGTATCTAGCTAAGGAGTTCATCTTGGATTGATTGTGTTATGCCATAATGCCAATTTCTATGATCAACTATGCCACATTGATCCTATCGTTTATTGTTCCATCACATCCATTTTTTCGTCTACTACATGACCTCATTAAACCATTCAATTATGCATTTAAATAAATTCAAACTCGAGTTGTAGATTTACTTGAGTTCTTGAGAGTGGTGTTAGGATATATTAGGATCATTGTAGATCGATTTTTATTTTAATGGATTACTCCTTTTTCTACTTTGTGTATTTAGTTTTCTATCGATGAAATATAACACAAGCTTTGGGTCTATTCGCTTATACTAACATTCAGTTGGGGTAAGAACAAGTTCCATATCGGTGAGAGGGAGAGAAATATAAGGACTTATATTGGGCTGTATATCTCCATCTATGAGGCTAGTCTTTTGGGCTGGAAGCCCATTCCCAACATTGGCATCAAAACCAGGTTCTCCAAGCCATCGCATGTGGAATTAAGGGATCCCCTAGTCGAATGGGATGTTTTATCAGCCGGAGAGCCTCATTTAAGGAGGGGATTGTTGGAATACGAACGAGTCCTAAATCAGTGAGAGGGAGAAAAATATAAGGACTTAAATGGGACTGGATATCTTCACCTATTAGGCTAGTATTTTGGACTGGAAATCCAGTCCCAACACATTCCTTGTATTACCCTAACCACAAGCATTGGAAGTTTACACTTCTAATTGAACTTTTACACTAATGATTCTTAAAAAAAAAAAGTAGCAATAATTTTTGAAGATGATGGAATTACAAATGATAAAAGGGTAAGAAATATGAAAAAAAAAAACTAAAACTCATGGGTCTCGCTTTTTTTTTTGTACTTCAATATTTGTCACTATGTGCTAAAATTTTATTTATGTATAATTACTTTTCGAAATATATTCTCAATTTAATTCTATTATAAAATATAAAATGAATTTTTTTGAGATAAAAAATCATTTAAAGTTATTAATTTTTAAAGAACTTAAAAATATGATTTTATCAATTCGATTAACATAGACTATGCAACTTCTTTTAAATTATATATATTTTAGGTCATTAGATATTAAAATATTTTTGCTCCATAGGGGTAAAGACTAAAGAAGAGGTAAAGAGGGATAAAGGTTTCCTGAAAACCCTATGCTTCAAAGGGTTTTTAAAAGTGATGATCTCACCCCTCCACTACCAAACAAGGGTAATGGGGGTAACCGGACCGTAGAGGGTGAGCCTATTGTCTTTTTCCTCAATAGTTTTAGTCGTAGAAGGAATTCAACCAAACCAATGTTATCAGAACCAGACCGTGTATCGAACTGTCTAAATAGAATGTTAGGTTAAATAAGGTTCAACCGTAGTCAAACCCGGTGCAATTAATATAAATATTATAGATAATATTAAATTACTAATTAAGATTTAATTGATGAGTTGAAATAAAAGTTTAAATCAAAGATTATTTTTTAATATGAATAAACAAAAATACCTTAATCAAATCAGACACACCATTGATTAAAATTTCAAATTTTAATCTCTTTAAATAATTTTAGTCTCTAAAATTTTGTGGCATTAAAACTATATGAAATTTATAAAATTAATTTAACTAAAGATATTTATACTTAATTTTTGGACCAACTCAAAACTCTATATTTATAAAATAATTAAATTTTTTGTCACTTTAAATTATTTATAAACTCCATACCTATATAGCTACACAACATTGTGCAAATATTGAAATATAGTATAAAATATTTTTTTTTGTTTAATTTTTAAAATTAATTATGGAAGTTTTCTTAAAAAAATTGTGTTAACCTGTTGTCCGCAGTTCATAGTTTCTTTAATAAAACCATGTTGAACCATAGTTTAACATCATTGAGAAATTTCTCGAGCATACAGGTGTTTCAATCTTGGTTAAAGTAAAAAAGCAAATTACAGGTGTAAGCTGATAAACAAAAGCAAGAGAATCTTACTAGCAACTGTTCTTAGTGGAGGGACAGATGTCATCATCTTTAGGTGCAGAGGAATATTCGCAGGAGTGGTGGAAGACAGGTGTCTAGCATATTAGAATGCTATCTTTACTCAAGAGTCCAGATGTTGTCGACACAAACAAAGTGGGAGACAAAAGTAAAAATTACTTTTGATTTTTGCTTGGTTGCTTGTCTATTTTCTAGTTTGGCATCTTGGTCAACTCTTGATATAAAGATGGAAGCTACACAGCAGCTTCATAAAAGTAGGACAATCATTTGTCAAGATACAGTATAAATACAAAGTGTATTTATAGATATCTACTTTTTCTTTTTGCTTTTCACAGTGATGAAGAGATTCTTTTTGGTGGGAGAAACTTCATCATCAACATCTTCAATTTGAATTTGGTCTTCAGGAAGTTGTTAGAGAGCGGCAAATTGATTTTCAGCCATTAATCCTTTGGCTTTTGTTGAAAATGATTCTCCAGAAGTCTCAGGAGATCTTCCAAATTGTGCCAGTACTTTTTTCATCCAATCATCTTTCAGTTTGAGGAGATCGGCAGCAATGACCAGGGCTTTTTTTGAAATGTTGTGAGAAGGGGTAGAAGAGGAGGGAGATGTTGTAAGCTTTTTAGAAAATGGGGAGACAGATGTTGCAAGTGTTTCTTTTGTAAATACATAAACTACATCGATGAAACTAACATTTGATTTGACCACAGGATTAACATGTGTTTCAGATGTCTGACAGATTTCAGCTCTATATGCAAGTATCTCATCAAAAGTAAATTTTTTCTAATTTCGAATTTCAATTTTGCTAGATAAAACAGGAGGACCAAGATCCATTCGTTTTTCAAATACAGATCTACAAATCCATGGGATATTGAAAAAAGAATAAAACATCATTGTTGTCCATTCTTCAAAAGCAAATGTTATTGAATTAAAAAGTGTTTTGTTCTCAGATTTTAAAATTGAAGAATATTTTTGAGATGTTGGTAAAACAATTTTGGGAAGAGCTTCTGTATGTGCTCCAAAAGGAGTCCAAAATTTATTAAACCACCATAAAGGAATTTCGTCAATTTTGTCAATCTTTATTCGAATAAACAAAGAATGTAAAAATGCAAAATTTTGGTAGAATAAAATATTTTCCCATGCAGACATATAATCCCAATAATTAAATGTTAAATCATGTAAACCAGGTTTTGAAATAGTCATGTGTTGAAATAGAGGAGCACCCCATTGTTCTTTAGAAATAACTTTTAAAACTTTTATTTTAGAATAGCCTATTTCACAGTTGTTCAGAAAATACCCTTCAAAATGACTTTTGTTTTGGTCTTTACTGAAATGATCAAATGCACAACTTTGTTTTTCAATTAAAATGGCAAGATAAAAATTATAAGGATGAGATGTTCTAACAAAATTGCCAGGAGCAAAACAGAGGGGAATTATTTCTTGAATAGGAATTGATTCAGAATGACAAGTGTCAGGCAAAGTATAAATGAGTTGGTTATATCTGTTGAAGACAGTTTGGAATTCAGATGTTGGACCGGGTCTGGCAATAGGAACAGATGTTGGAGATGTAAATTGAACAGTAGAAGGGAATCCCCAAATAGCATGTTTTTTGTAGATGTTGGGTCAAACAGGTCTGGGCCTCGGAGAAAGAGGGGCACCAGTGCAAATGTCAAAAGGACTTGGATTTATGATGGACTGCAATTGTTGGGCCTTTTGAAAGGGATAAGAAAGCCTCATGGGCCTACGAGGAGGAGGTCGCATTATTGAGAAACCAATAGACAAAAATAGCAATGATCACAATTACCACAAGATTGGTAAAAGTGTCAAAGATCTCTTATTCAACTTCTAATATTTCTTCAATGTTGTATTTGATTTCTGTAAAAATTCTCTAGATAAAAAGTCAGCCAGAGTGTTATTAGATCCATTAACAAATTCTATTTCAAAATAAAAAATGCTAAGAATAGCCTGCCATCTGGCGAATATTTGTTTATTTGTTAATTTTTTACATCTTTTTCTATCACTTCTTTAGCAGATTTGCAGTCAATTTTTAATAGAAATTTTTTATTCAAAAGATCTAATTGAAACTTTTGAATACTTAAGACAATAGATAATTTTTTTTTTTTAATTGTTGAATGATTAGATTATGCAGGATTCCATGTTCCTGAAATAAATCTAACTATTTTTTCTTTATTATCTTCAATTTGAAATAAGATACTGCTGTATCCAATTTCAGAGGCATCTGTTTGAACTATGTTAAATGCATCAGGATTGGCTAAATTTAAACAAGGAAGATTTTTTATCTTTTGTTTAATCCTTTGAACTGCTTTAGTATACTCATCATTCCAAGTAGGAGGATTTTTCTTTAACTTTTGTTGTAATACTTTTATAACTTTAGCCAAGTCTTGATAGAAATTAGAAATATAATTTAAACATCCTAAAAATCTCTGTAATTGTTTTACATCTTTTATTTTGTTAGGAAACTTATCACCGAATTCAATAACTCGGTTGATAGGTTCAACAATATTATTTTTTAGCTTGAAGCCAACAAAGTTTATTTCAGTTTTAAATAACTTCATTTTTCTCTGGCTTAAAAATAAACCATTTTTAATTAAAATCTTTTTAAATATATCTAGATGTTTCCAATGATGAGATATAGAATCAGAAAAGATTAATATATCATCAATGTAAACAAGCATAAATGCATTAAAAAGATTAAATATGTCAGTGATAATCCTTTGGAATTCAGATGGTGTATTCTTCAATCCGAAAGGCATAACATTTCATTCATAGTGACCCGAAGGTACTACGAAACCAGTTTTATATTTGTCTTTTTCTTTAATTTGTATTCGTCAAAATCTAGATTTTAAATCAAATTTTGAGAATATTCTTGCATTGTAGATTTTATGAAGAATGTCCTGAATATTACGTATTGGAAACCTAATAGATTGCAGGACCTTATTTAAAGGTTTAAAATTAATTACTAAACGTGGTACACCACGTTCTCGTTCAGTAGCATTATTCACATAGAAAGCAGTACAGCTCCAAAGAGAGTTACTTTCTTTGATCAAATTTTTGTTTTTTAGATCTGTTATCTCTTTTCTACACATTTCTTGTTGTTCATGTGACATTTGTGCAGCTCTTGCTTTTGTAGAAATTTTTTCTTCTGTAAACTCTTTTATATGAGGGAGAGAAATAATATGTTCTTTTCATCCCCAGAATGCGTTCGTGAGATCAGAACAGCATTTTAAAGCAAGTGTTTTTTCATAAAGTTTTTTCTTAGCTAAGAAGGAACTTTCTTAAATTTGTTCAGAAATTTTTAAAATTTTAATTGCAGACTGAATATCTAATTTAAATGTTTCTTTTTGAAGAATTATTCTATTTAATTGATCTATTTGTTTTGTTTTTTCTTGTGAAACAAATTTGAATATGATTTCTGTATTGTCAATGTTAGTTAAGATTCCATCTTTTGTTTTTATGTATGGAGCAATTTGCATTAAAAATTGATTTCCTAAGATTAAATCATCAGACATTCCTTCCATTTGAAATTGTAAAATGTTAGGAATACACTTTCCTTTTTTACAGATTATTACATCAGGGATTTTATAAGCTAATTTTATTTCTTTTCCATTTGCAGAACTTACAGAATATTTAGTTTATTCAAAATATTTTAATAGTAAAATTCCTTGATTAACACAATTTATGTCTGCACCAGTATCTAATAGAGCGATTAGTTTTTTGTTATAACCATATGTTAATCTTAGATTTATTTTAACATGCCATTTTCTATAGGTTATAGTTATTAATTCATTTAATAAAATATTACCTGCGTTTTCAGGAGGAGGATTGGAAGATTTAGTTCTATCTATAACTTTTATGTTGGCATTTATTTCAAGAATTTCTAATCTCATTTTATGTTGATTAATATATTTCTTTAATTCTTTTATTTCATTATTTAATTGATGTACTAATTGTTGTAAATCTTTTATATTAACAGGTTTTGGTTCTTCAAATTTTGATAAATTTTTATATATATTATTTAAGTTTATCATTTGAATTGGTTTTTGACTTGTTTGAATTGGTCTTTTTGGTTTACTGTTTAATTCTAAAATTCCAGATATCATTTCCTTTTGTTTTTCTACATTTTCTATTTGCATTATTGTTTCTAAAGTAATTTGGTCTTTTTTACTTAAAACATTTATAGAAGGGGAATCTGAATCATTTAAATCTATGTATTCATATCTATGAGAATCTTCATATAATCTTATCATACAAATGTTACATTTACAGTTTGAGTTATCTTCACATTCTTTTGTTTTTCCTATGTCAAATTGATCCATTAATTTATTAATTAGATTATTTTCACTTTCAGATTCACTTGTTGGTTCTAAATTTTTAGATTCATTATCACTTTTACTTGTTGATAAATTTAATTCATTTAGACTTTCTAAGATTGCTTTTATTACATTTTTATAATTTTTATTTTTATAACATTTGTTGGCAAAATGTCATTTTTTACCACATTTAAAACAAACATCGTTTGGACTTGGTTTTTTCTGACTTGATTCAGACTTATCATATTTCTTGAAAGGCCTTTTATCAAAACTTTTATTTGGTGGTTTTTTATAGTTTCGTTTATATGTTTGTTTATTTCTCTTTGAAACATGATCATTTTCATATCTTTGTTTTTTATATCTTAACTTAGATGTTTTTCGTTTTACTTCTTTAAAGGGGTCAAACTGATCACAGAAATCACCCATTTCTTTTTTATTAAAATATTATTCAGTTTTAATTTTTTTTTTTAATTTCATATTGTTACATATTTCTAAACCTATTTGATTTATTATTTGATGTAACTCAGCAAAAGTATATTATTCATAATTTATTTCTCCACTGTCATTTTTGTGTAGTCTTTCTTTTACCTTTTTTTCAAATAATGGCGATAATCCAACGATATATTTTACATGCCAATGAACAGCTTGTGAATCATGTATTTTATAGATAGAATTCATAAAATAGTCGTTATATTCAGAAAATTGTGACATTGATCTACATCTTAAATTATGTAAGTAGTCTTTTACATTTTGCTCAAATTTAGGATATCTTCCTATAAAATGTCTTGCTATATTTGTTATTAGACATTCAACAATATCATTAATTAATCTACCAGAAGGGTCTAGAATTGCATTTCCTAAATCATCTTTTTGTTTAGCAATTATTATTAACCAGTCCGATTTTAATTACATTCAACCAAACACTTCATTTTGAGCCACGAGTTTACAATTAAGTATGACAGTCACATTCCATTTTCAACATTGCATATAATATACTTTTCCTTTTCTCCCTTTGAGTACTAAAAATAAATGAAGGCTGAAATATGTGAGTGCATGATATAGCGCGCAGCTGACAATTAATAGTACTTAGTTTTCGTGCCGCTTCAGCATTTAAGCCTCATTCTTCCACTTGACTTTAGAAAGATTCAAATTTTAAAGAGGATTTAAACCAAAGATCAAATTCAAGTGGAATTCTTAGATTATTCCACTTAGATTTTCGCCGTCCTTATTGTACTTTTGATCCTTGACAAACGGAAGGGTCAAGTGGGTCAGTTGATGTGCAACCCACCAAATTTGAATCTTAGTTTATTACTATTTATTAGTTAAAGTAGAATATCAACTTTAGTCTAATACTCTAATTGGATTTATTACTACTTAAGTTAGTCAAACGAAGGTATGTCCCTCTAATTGCTCACATTTCCATAACTATAGTCTCATAAAAATCATTAATTAACATATAAATTCATGGGATTCCACGTCCATATAAGTTATGCGCCTAGTTTTTGTGGAGAGAGCACTTAAGATTCGTGGATAGAACATGACCCCCTTTTAAATGATCAACCCACCATTCTTTAACCTTGTATGGTGCGATTCTTCCATCACTTTAAAGACAAGAACTGAATTGTCAAAGCTATGGACGTTTGTGTTTGTCCCTTCATCATGTGAAAGAACATCAACTCAACCTTCTATAAACTTTCAAACCCTAGATTAAAATGTCGTCCAAGTATAATTTTTTTCAAAATCCGATACATCATATTGTAATGTAACAGCATGTTATAAACTCCCAATTATAGCGGCTGATATTCCAATATAGCTTAATACTTGAGCTTTCAAATTTACAAGAGAAATAATCAGGCAATAAGAGTAGGTCTTTTATATCCACCATCTATTAGATTTTTATTTTTCAAATTTCACTAATAAATGATAGATATGTATGACTTTACCTTATTATGATCACGTCTTTTGTATTTGATCATTTCTCATTTTGAAAAGCATTATAGGTTAATACCTTAGTTGATGTAGAATTTTAAAAATTCTTTAACATTATGTTTCTTACTTGTCAAACTCAAATCAAATATGTTGGCCATCGAGAGTTATTCGTATTAATTACTTCCATCTCACTTTTTAAATTATGACAAGAAAATATTGGGATTTGGAAATTGAATAACTAGTGGTCTATCATATCTACATATGTGATACCCTGCACCTTCAAAACTGATGAGGGAAAGTCCCACATTGGTTTAGAAGGATGAAGGATGAGGGGTTTTAAGAGGCCAGCCCTCTTGACTTCATGTGATGCGTTTTGGGCAGGGCCATGTGGGCCAGGGCTCAAATGTAAAACCATGCGGGTTCGAGCTGTGTTCGAGGTCCAAAGCGGACAATATCACACTGAGTCAAGTCCTAAGCACTGTGTTCGAGTCGAGTCGTTACAAATTTGGTATCAGAGCCGAGGTTCTACACTCGAACTGTGTGGGCTTTCCTCCTTCTCCTGTAGTTGTTGAGTTGGACCAGATCGAACCGGGGACGGTTCGAGACTCTAGGGGAGGGGATTGTGATACCCTGCACCTTCAAAACCGATGTGGCACTTTCCCACATCGGTTTAGAAGGATGAGGGATGAGGGGTTTTAAGAGGCCAACCCCTCTTGACCAAGTGTGAGGCCTTTTGGGCAGGGCCATGTGGGCCCGGGCTCAGGAACAAAACCGTGCTGGTTTGAGCTGTTTACGAGGTCCAAAGCGGACAATATCATACTGAGTCAAGCCCTAAGCTCTGTGTTTGGGTCGAGTCGTTATAATATGTCAACATCCATCACTAGACATCGTTCTCCCAAAAAAAGAGGGATGTCGGTGTAGAATTTTGGAAAAAAGTAGCTTAAAGTCTCTATCATTGAAAATTGTATATATAGAAAATTACAGGCCTCTCAATGAAGAAAGAATCAATTAATAAAACAATTTACAATTCCGTGATTAGGGAAGCTCACAACTGATGGAATACATAATAATGGAAAATCACTCGGGTAAAGAATTTCCTTTAATAGTCGGCACAAGTATTAATACATTGCACAGTTGGTTGTGGCCTTGGCCCACTGTGGACCTATGTCTCATTTTCTACCTTGAAACATCGATTTCCATTTGAGTTGCTTAGATGGAGTTTTTTATTTCAAACAGGGGAATTAGTGGAGGTGGTATCAGTTCCCACCTTTCTCACTTCTGAAATGCTCCAATTTCTTCTAAAGTATTGAAGCTCATATGACCCTGTCTAAATGGGTCTGTCTTCAGTGGTGAAAGTGAGGTCATTTGATTTGATAAGAGAAGAGACAAGAGAAGAGATAAGAGCATTGGATGCTTTCTTATTCTCAGAAAGATGAGCATACCAAATTTCCAGCATAAGGAAAAAAACAAAACCACGAGTGCCTTTAGAGCATGTCCCATTATAACAAAAAGAAAATTGTGTCCCATATGGTAACCATATATTTAATATCTAAAGGACCATTGCTCCGTTACAATTTGTTTTAAAGTAATGGAAAGTGAAATCCTCAAATGAGAGCAGCGGCCACCCCATAATCGGAAGGGCAAATCAATGGCTTTGAAGATATAATCCCCACAATTATAGTAATCGAGCAGTAGAGCAGAGCACAATGGAATATAATTGCAACAAATTTCTGTGGTTTTCAATAAATATATCTACTGAAAGCATATAACCCATGCATGCGGCGGCCTAGGGCTGAAATCGAGTCGGTTTCTTAAAACTCAATCCGACCCTAGTTAATATTTATGAACCCGACCTGACCTGAATTGTTGACTTGAAATTCTCGACCCGGCCCGACCCAAATTCTAACCCGACTCAACTCGAATTCTGACTCGACCCACATTTTAATCCCATTTTAGTCTAATTTTAGCCGAGTTGGGTCGGGTTTGGTCGGATTAACTTGTAAATCCCAATCTGACCCAATTCAAATTTAATGCAGGTTTTTGTCTTCTCAACCCGACCCGACCTCCTAACCCAACTCATATGACCCGACCCTCATGATTTCTCGGGTCGGGTCATGCAGGTCAGGTTTGACCCGACCCGAGTTTCACCCCTAGGGCGGCCCCATCCTCTGTTCACTGTGAAAGTAAAAATATAATTTTGATGGTGATTGGCTTTATATTATCTTTACAATCTTCTCCCCATCTCTCCTTTCCCCTGTTAGTTTGGTCAAAATGTGAAGCAAAGACCAATTGGATGGATTCCACGGGGATGAATGATTCAATTTACATGGACGAGCAAGAGCAAAGTATTACGAGTGCAACTTGTATTAATCCTAACCTATATTTACTAAGGAAAATTTAGAGTCCAACTCTGACACATTTAGGGCTCAAGTCCAAATTAAGATTAAAAAAATAGGGCCCGTTTAAATTTGAGTCAGGCTCGAGCTGGCATTCTTAGGACTCAACTTAAAGTGGTAGGCTGAGTTTAATTTTAGGACCTCCATCGACGAGAAAATGAGTTAGATTCTACATCATCAAGCCTATGGGACTTAAAAAATGGTAGAAGGGAATTAAAAAAAAAAAAAAAAAAAAACAGAAGGAAAGAAAATCAAAATAAAGAATCAAAGAAAATAAAAAATAAAAAAATATAGAACTCAAATTCCAAATGAATAAAAAAACTCAAAAAAGATTCTTCCTGATTCTCGAAAAATGAGGACAAATCGATTGATCAAGAAAGATCTCTTGTTTTTATTATAAGATTGTGATTTGATCTACATATTTTGATAAAAAGAATAATCCTCTTCTTTGATCATAATCTAAAATAAAATGGAAACTGATATATTATACATATTTTATATCTAATAATAGATTTATGATTAATTAAAAATTTTAATCTCTACATATTTTGAAATACCCCGCACCTTGGAGGATGCTATGTGTGGCGCCAGCAAGGGCACTAAAAGGTCTTATACTGCCCAGGGAGTTGAATAGGTTGTGGTATTTAGGTTCGGAAGCCTCACCTTTCTAACACAAGGCATTTTGGGTGTCAATTTGAGTTGGTGCACCAAAGCAAAGTCGTGATGGCCCATTTAGGCCCAAAGCAGAGAATATTGTGTTGGCGAGACAGGGTGTTAGAAAATGGTATCAAAGCACGGTTCAACTCTCCTTTGATCTCTTGTTTTTATTATAAGATCATGATCTAATCCACATATTTTGGTAAAAAGAATAATCATCTCCTTTGATCATAATCCAAAATAAAATGGAAAGTGATATATTATACATATTTTATGTAACGCCTCTTCCTCTCCCACTAAAATCAGAGTGTTATAATATGAAAATTTCCGTGGAGAGAGATGAGCATCATGACCCGAGCCAAGCCCGAGTACGAAGACCTGACCCTCGACTGGCCCAACCTAGCACATGTGTGGATTAAATCCATGATAATCTTTGCACATGCTAGAAATAATCAGTGGAATTTAAAACATTTATAAATATGATCACACATGAAAGAAATTAAGGATCCTCCACAATCAAATACAATACCAAAATACATAAAATAAGAGTTTTAGGAGTTATAATTATTACACTTCCAAAAGAATACTCCTACAAATAGATCTCTTTTAATTTCAAAAGAAACTAATTCGAATCATGCATCTCCTTCAATCCCGTTCATACGTTGCCGCTGCTTGGTCCGTCTCCTTCTCCGTTCCCTTGAAATGCATTCACATCTAAAGGAGAAATTTATGAACTTAGTCAACGCGCCCAGTGATAATTCTAATCAAAGGGTATGGGGTTGCACATAGGAGTGTTATAACAAAATACACGTACTTACATTTTCATGATTAGACGAGCATATGATACACAGTAATACATTTTCTCAAATCCTTTTCAATTCGTTGATGAATTCTCATACGTTCTCAAATAACATCATATTAAAAATTATCTCATATTTAATCAATATCCATTCCTTTCTCTCATATTAAAATTATATCAAAATAGCAGACTTATAATAAATTTATATTCATTTCATCAGCAAAATCTCATACTCGAATCGTATCGATGTTCATCATGATGCAACATGTCATGCATGCTATGAAGAATGTATGCCCTTCCATGCCCCATAATACACAATCCACAATTTAATCGGGTTCACCGGTGGAGTGTTGCCTCCATATCAATGTAATTACGATACTAAAGTCTGTCCGGACTGCTCAGCCCTTTAGATCGTCAAATACAATTTCCATTCCAATAAAACCACGTACCAAATTCTGTCCAGACCACTCAATCCTTTGGATCGTCAAATACAATTTCTCTTTCAATAACCATGATACCAAAGTCTGTCCGAACTGCTCAGCCCTTTGGTTCATCAAATGCAATCCAGATCCCATGCAATGTGCATGAGATAAAATATCATAACTCCAGTTCTTCAACAATGTAGGAAAACCTACCTGAACGAAGATGATGGAGTAGAAAGGGTTTCGAAGTGGCACGAACAGCGTTGGGGGAAATCTTGGATCTTCGTTTCGTTTCCATGTATGTCAAAATACAACAATCATCATGTCATTAAACTTAATCCAATTAGTTGTCCTTAGTTCTCTAAGTCTCATGTTGTCTCTCTTAGTAATTAGACATGTAGAGGCCTAGCCTAAGGTTTAGGATCCATGCTTGGACAAATGGGTTGGTCTTAGAATACTTAAACTACCCTCATACATCCTAACATTACTTTGGGTGTGCTTTGTCCTAACCAAGGGTAAAATTGTCATTTCACACATAATACTCCGTTTAAACTTAATTTATAAAAATCCAAATTATTTAAAGTCACTGATATATTCTTTAGTGAATCAGAATTTAGGAATAAAATGCTCATTATTAGTGTTGAGACATGAAAACTGACATTTTTGCCCCCGTTATTTGGAATAGTTAACCTTCAATTTTGTATATATCACATACAATAATGTTGTTTGTTAGTTTTGTAGATAAATTTGGAAAATACAGGAAATCAATCAAATTCATGGAAAATTGCAAAGATTTGTGCTTAAAATTAGAAGACCCAGGATTTTTAAAAATTAATCTCAAACCACTTTAGGATTTTTATTGTAAATTGATTAATCTGGATCCAAGTATGAGAGTTTAGATTAATTCCATATTTTTAGATTTTAAGTGGTGAGTTAATTATTTTAATTCTGAAGAGAGAAGCTGCAATTCAAGGGCCAAAGTCTGAAATTCAAATTCATGGGCCAAAAATCCACTCCAAATGGGCCAAGCTATGCTCCAAATGTCAAGCATTGGGCCAAGCTCAAGTAATCCATGCGCATTTCACAAATGGGCCAGGCTAACGTGCAAGTCCAAGTCCAGTAGGCCAAAGTTCAAGTTCATGTGCTCAAGTCCAATTGAGGTCCAACTGCCCAATACCCTGTGATCCATGTACCCATGTTTGAATTTTACTGTGTAAAGCCTAAGTCCACACGCCATATCCTTGTCCCTCTCCTTGTCATCCAAACTATCCATTCCATCATCTTTAATCCAGACCATCCATTGAATTCACAAACTTAGGAAAACCCTTAGCCATCTTTCCTTGTCCATTGCATACATATTTCACATTAGATCTAAGCCATCCATTTCATCATCCATCTAGATTAATCATAGAATCATAATCCTCCTTGCATTATCTTACCTTTTTCATAATTCATCTTAACCACCCATCACTAGGATCATTAGATTTAAGCATTTTTAATCCAAACCATTCTTCATAAAACCTTAGATCTAACCCATCTTGCTCTTCAAGCAACTCAAACCCTATCCAAGCAAATTTGCCACATCACCAACACCTCAACGCCAATCTATCTCCATTCCACACGATTTTATCATATCTTATACACCTCATTCGAATTTCACATATAGTAAACCCTCCATGTCATCATGCATACATCTAACCATCCATTCACCTTAACTTTAGATCTCATCCATTCATTGCATATTACATAAACCCTAATCCCACAAGCAAACTTCGACCATAGCCAATCCAATCCCTACACATTCGAACCAATTTTTTAGCACTCTTTTATGATTATCCGATTTAATTTTAATTTTCTATTCTTTGTTTAATTAATTGGACATAATGAAATAGTTGTGACTTAGGTTTCGTTAGATTCAGATCTAAGGTTCCGATGGGACATAATGAAATAGTTAAATTTTGAATTTAATTGTTTTAAATCTATAGGATGTAAGTTTCATTTAATTAAATTAAGGAATATAGATTTTAATTTAATGAAAGATTTGAATTGAATTTTGGATTTTGACGCAGATTTCAGATCTAGATCTCTTCTTTATTAATATTTTTGGAGGTGATGTTTGATGATGGCTATGATTGATCTACCAATTGTAAAATATGTTATTTATTTTATTTGTGTTACTTTTTTTTTTTTGTTTATTTACTTTCTTTATTGTTTATGTATTTATTGTACTTGATTATTTATTTTTTGTATTGTTTGTGTATTCAGTTATTTATTTTATGCATTCTATGTAATCAAATCTGTAATGACCTGACCTGATTTTTCGAAGTTTTAGGGTCTTGGTAGCAGTGGGGTGAGTGTGGGCCCTGTAGTGGGTCCTGGTTTGCCAAATTTTGAGTTCGGAGACTCAGAGGGCAATTTGGTAATTTTGAATTATTGAATTTTCTGTCATAATTAAAAGTTTGAAAATCACACGTTTTCCCCCGACATTTGTCATTTGACTTCTTCGAGCTTTTTAAAATATTTTGGAAATTGAAGATTTTTATTTTATAAAAAAAAAAAAAGAAGAAGAAAGGAAACCCTAAACCTAACCCCCTCCCTTAAAACCCCATTTTCAGCAGCCCTGTAGCGCATAGCTATAGTGCCGCCGCAGAAACCTCTACCCTCTCTTCTCATCTTCTCTTTCCCCCTCCTTTCATCAAACCCTACCTCTCCTTCAGTCGTCATCGCCCCTTGTCTCTTCTCTCCTCTTTACATCGACCCTCTTCCGCCATCTCCTCCTCATTTCTCTTTCAGCCATCTGCAACCCATCCCCAAATCTGTTGTTCTGCCCTTTTTCTTCCAGTTGGGTTTTTCCATCCTCCGCCTTCGCTCCTTCGACTTCTGTCAAAATCGTTGGTCTTCAGCCCTTCCTTGTCGCCACCCGAGCCAGGATCTCAGTAGGAATCAGGTGTCGTCCTCCTCCTTTCTCTTTGGTTTCCCTCTTTTTCTTTTCTTTCTCTTCTTTCCCTCTTTTCCCTTGTTTCTCAGCTGGGTACTGAGCCAACTCAGTCGGGTCACTGAGTTGACTCGGCTGGGTTCAGTCATGGACCGTCGACTCAGGCCCAGCTCAGCCAAGCTTCTTCGGCCCAGCCCAGCTCAGCTCGACTTCGCCTAGACCCAACTTGGCCAGTCAGGCCCAGTCCTAACTCTACCCAATTTTAGGCCCCGCCCAGTTTTGGGCCCGGCCCATCTCAAAGCCCAATTTTCATATCCGGCCCATTTTATATCTATTTTTCAGTTTTATGCCCAATTTCGAACCCGACCTAGTTTTGGATCTGCTTTTCAGTTTTGGGCCATGTTTGGCTCATTTTGGGCCCGTTTGTGGCCCACACTTGTTTTAGTCCGTTTTAACTCGTTCGTTAATCTTTGTATTTCTTTTTATCAGATTTGGACCCGATTTCTCGAAGTTGATTTCAAAATGCACAGCGGTGAAGGAACTTATCACCGCTTTTAGCATGCATCTATGCATATTACTACTATATCAGATGTGCGGGTACGGAATGCAGGGAATGGGGGTCCCCGATATTACGAGCCACTCGGCAAGGGAACTGTTGATACTCTTATGTGGCAAGTCCCCATCCGGATGTATTCGTATCCGATGCCCGCATAGGCATATACAAATTGATTATTTAATGTCATAATTGATTGATTGTGTGGTGACAAGATTGGAGTTTATTTTTATTGATAATATGTTAAGATGCCAACATGCGAATATATGTAATATGTGGTGGTATATGTCTGATTATGGTGTGATGTATTCTGTTGATAATATACCGTATGATCATGTGATAATTAGTTTGGACTGCTAGACGTTATAACATGCTTGGATGTTAACATGCCAACCAGTGATAAATAGTGATGCATACACCTAATTATTATGTGACGAACTATGTTAATAGCATGTGTAAGTGTAGAGTTAAATGTGCATACATATAACTAACGTATGTGGGAAGCCGGTGGAGGCATGGGCACTAGGCAACATCAGGATCTAGAGACTCCCCCTAGCTTGTCGGGTAGTAGGGTGTGGATGTCGTGTGGGACCGCGCAGTGGAAGGGTGGTTGGACTATGGGCTACCCGGTGGTTGGAAATGGGTTGAAGTCTTTCCTGGCATGGGTTAGATTGTCAGGTGTGATCTTTAAACATGCCTACGAGGGAGGTGTGGTCCGGTTCAGAGGACGAGGTGCCCGAGAGTCCTAAGAGGGACATGTTGTGAGGTGGCCATAGAAACCTCGGGGAAGTTTTGGGGTTGAGTGTTAGCTCGCCCAAGGCTGACTTAAAGTCCATTACAGGCATGGTACCCGAGTACGTGGTGGATGAGGCGTCCCCAGTGGTCTAATCGGTTGAGTGGTTCGCCCGCGTGGAGACCAGAGGGTGGGATGGCAGCTTGTGATCCTCGAATGATCGAGTAGGCTGAGGAGGTGCTCACCTGGTCATTGGTTGAGGGATGATACGGTGAGGGACAGCTCCCGCTAGTATGACTTGTGATCCTCGAATGGCCTAGTAGGCTGAGGAGGTGCTCGCCTGGTCATTGGTCGAGGGATGATGCAGTGAGGGACAACTCCCGTTAGTATGACTTGTGATCCTCGAATGACCGAGTAGGCTGAGAAGGTGCTCGCCTGGTCATTGGTCGAGAGATGATGGGGTGAGGGACAACTCCCTCTAGTATGACTTGTGATCCTCGAATGACCGACTAGGTTGAGGAGGTGCTCGCCTGGTCATTGGTCGAGGGATGATGCGGTGAGGGACAACTCCCGCTGGTATGACTTGTGATAGTCGAATGACCGAGTAGGCTGAGGAGGTGCTAGCCTGGTCATTGGTCGAGAGATGATACGGTGAGGGATAACTCCCGCTAGTATGACTTGTGATCCCCGAATGATACAGTAGGCTGAGGACGTGCTCGCCCAGTCATTGGTTGAGGGATGATACGGTGAGGGACAGCTCCCGCTAGTATGACTTGTGATTCTCCGGATGACCGAGTAGGCTGAGGATGTGCTTGCCAGATCGTTGGTCGAGCGATGGTGCGATGTGATGTGATGAGATATTCCAGACTAGAACACCTGTATAGTGGGGACAACATGTGGTGTGATGTGGTAGAGTGTTTACCCGTGGTTATGACTTTGGGGTTCATTGTTGAGACTTGTGTTGTGGGTGTTGACTCACCCATAATTTATGGGCGCCTAACAAGTGAGTTTGGCCGGCTCACTTGGTAGAAGGCCTATCGAATTCTATGAGGGGTGGATACGCCAGTCATGTGGAGACCAACAGATGGGATCCAAGGTTATAGGTTTGATTATCGAGACTCTGGTGCTCGGTTGAGGAGACCATAGATGAGTCTGGTTGGCAATCTGTTGAGGATTGGTGAGGTGGTTACTCCCGTGTGACTGCCAGTTTGGGACTCTAGTGAGTCCGACTCTTGGGTCGGTCGTGGTATGTGTGCGAGTTGTCATGAGAGAGTCATAGGTCTGATCGAGTAGTATGGAATCCTGATCCTATTGGAGATCAGTTTGGTGTACCCGAGGGTGAGTGAACTGCAGCGGATACATAGAGTTGTATTGAGTTGGTTAGAGGATGTACTGGAGGCTCGACAGATGTGGGCCCGTGTGTTAGGGGTAGGGCACCCGCTTGCATAGTCATGCATGTAGACATCATAGACAGTGATGTGTTCATATGATCATATACAGTGTATATTTGGCGACATGTGATGTATGTGTTACCCTCACTGGGCATGTAGAGCTCACCCCTTGCCTCACAGGTACTTCATAGAGGAAGGGTCGGCGGGACCCTCAATCAGACATTGGGCGTAGAGTTGCAGCTTTGTACTTGTCGTAGTTTTATTTTGTAATTGGAGACTTGCTAATGTATTTGAGATATGTGTATATTTCATTAAGTTGGATGAATGTTGTAGTTTATTTGTGGATTGCAATGGTTAGTGTGGGTTGCGGGAGCGGTGTCTCCCATTTAAAAAAAAAAAGTATCCGAAATGGTATTGGATTGGTTTTAGGAGTTCGTATCAATTTTAACGTGCCCGTAGCGGGACGGGTCGTGACAAAATCATTCTTTAAAATTCTTTGAACTAGGTTAAAGTTATTTTATTTAATTCTTGATTTTGTTCTTTTAAATTGAGAGGTGGTTATTTATGTTTTTATTGGAGATGTAAAATTCATTTTTGTTAAATTTTATTTTTAGATGACTGCTCCATGTTGGATTGATGTTAATAGATTAGTGAGTTTTTAAACTAATGTAAGTTTTCTAATGATTAAAATATTAATTTTGATATTTAGATTATTTCATGGATTTATTTTTCTTAAACTATGCAATTTCACTCGTGTATTATGTTTCTTTCATATAACTTGTTCCTTGTGGGATCGACCTCGCATTCTTAATGCTATACTTTTAATTGGTTTGTGCGCTTACGAGTAATAAATTTAACATTTGCACAACATGTAAGGACCCGGAGTTTTAACTCCCTCTTTTATGTAATTTCTTTATCATATAAATGAAATATATGATTTTTGGTCAAAATAATGTAAGTATATATTAAAAAAATGAGGGAAACTAAATTTTCCTTAGGCGACGTCAATGTGTCGAAAAGGCTGAATATTTCTGGGCGGTACATCGATTGGGTCGATGTATCTAGGAGAAGAAAATCAAATTGGTCAACACATCGACAAAATCGATGTGTCTAAGTAGCTCGAACGTCTTCAGTAGACGCTCTGTCTACCACCGTCCAAACCTTTCGTTTTTCCATGCATGAGCATTCACCATGCTTCTTCCATTTTCAAGGACTCAATTAAGAGTTTAGGGATATCAAGAGAGGAAAAAAGAAGAGAAAACGAAGGAAATATAAAGAAAGAAAGAAAAGAAAATGAGAGAAAAACAGAGAGAAAAAAACATAGAAGGAGAGTGTCTGACCACCTCTGCTGCTCTTCCGAGTGCACCCTCTCACTCATATCTCAAGCCTTAACTTGACTGGAAACCTTTTTACCTCCCCACGGACTTCCTCTGTTCCGGAAAAGGAAGGAGAAACAAAATAAGGGGAAAAAGAAATCGAGCTACCAAGGTGGGAGGAAAGCAAGGAGACAAGGGATATCACTCTGCACTCATTTCGGGTGCACCTATGAATCACTCGAGGTATGTGAATCTATAGCCTCTTTCAATAAAATAATAATACTAGGATAATTAGAAAATATGTGTGCATGGGTTTGGAAAGAAAGAACCCAAGAATGATGAACTCATGAGTAAAGGGAGGCCATGGATGATGGGTCCATGACTTCTGACTCAACCCATTCGACATCTCGACTTCGTCGATGTGTCGTCTGGGTGCAAATCCAACGAACAGAAAATGATAAATATAGAACTAAAATCCATGATGACACATCGCCTGTGTCGATGTATCGGTTTGGGTATGACAAAAATGAAAAATGCAACAAGGGGACGATGAATTGATTCCGAAGCGACCCATCGACGAAATTGATGTGTTGGTTTGGGCATGATTGAGCTACAAAAGAGATAAGAAGATGATGAACTTACGCCAGAACGATGTATCGACCAGATCGATGCATCGGCCTGGGTATGATAAAAAAAATAAAAATAATAAGGGACTGATTTTTGTACGATGTATCGACTAGATCGATATGTTGGCATGGAAATGAAAATGAACAATTGAAAAGACGAAGGGGGAAGGAATCTGTGGACATATCAACCCTGTCGATATGCCCATGGATCCTTGGGCTATGTATCCACCAAGGCCAACATATCGGCCTGAGTAAACTGAAAATGAGATTAAAGGCAATGAAATGATTAAAAACCTATGCATCGACTATGTCTATGTATCGGCAGAAGAACACAGTATGAATATATGCATGTATAGATATGTCGAGTGGATCGATACCTATAATCGGGAAACAGAGGATGATTTAAGAAATCGATAAATCAAATCAGAAGGATATGTCGACAGACTTGACATATCGACTATATGAACCATTGAATATATCAACTGTGTCGATATATACATATATGACCAGAAGAGAAACTGGAAAACTTACACTAGAACAGACAGAAACCAGAAGACATATCGGAATTTTGTCGATGTGTCGACTGTGTCCAGTGGCGATGTATCGATAGTGATGTTGTATCGACAGTGTCGGTATGTCGGCCTGAAACAGAGACGATTTAACAAGGTTAATATATCTGTTGTTAAAATCAAATATGAGTGAAATCTTTTAGGGCTTGGAAATTATACAGTAGACCTTTAGGTCTGGTTTAGACCTCCACCGATTAGACAAGGATTTTATATGTTGATAATCTATAAATTGTGATTTGAAACATGTACATGGACAAAAGGAATCGAGGGTAATTCCAACGCCATTCGAATGAACATTTGAGTTTTCCTTTGGTTGATCACTCTCAATCAGGTAGCAGTTCCTACTTTATTGAAGCACAATGAGGTGAATGCTTTTGTTATATGTTATATCTTTTAAAAGCATAAATATGGATTTATGAGATTATGATTTTTATTACGTACATGTAAATGATTTTGATGAGAAATTATTTGATTTAAGATTTTGTCCTCACGATTGCACATATTAGCTCATGCATGGTTGCATGGGAGGGTTGACATTAGCAAGCCAAGAAGGAAATGTCTGGACTTTGCTTGGTTTCGCATGAGAGTGATTTGCAGTATCGAGCCAAGAAGGAATTGTCTGGACTTTGCTTGGTCTCGTGTACAATAAGTTAAGTATTAGACTTTGGCCCTGTCCTTGTGTATAAATCCTACAACAATAATTGGGCCAAAGAGCTTCCGAGTAGGTCCAGAAACCTTGTGTAGAGGGGGGAGTCCATACTCCACTGATAGTCTCAATTAATTTGTGGATGGGCAACAGCACCCTGGTGGTCGTCGTCTCAAATGTTGTGGACATAAGTGGCCAATATTGAGAATTGTTACTTGAAGTAATAGTTATGATCTAATGCATAGAAATGGGTGGGCATATCATTGATGCATGGCACCATGGCATATCATTTTTATGATTTCTGAGTTATAAGACTTTGGTATTCTCTTATTGTATTTTGAGAAACATGTATTGATTATTACCTGTGATTTTTCTCATTTATTATTTCTAATATATGTTATTATGAGATTTCACACCTAGTGCACTTTGTGATCGAAATTTCCTACTGGACTAGTTGACTAAGCCCGTACATTTTTGCCATCAGATGTTAATGCAAATCATGACAAAGGCAAAGAGGCTGGGCTAAGCGGCAGCTAAGTATGATCAAAGGATGGATGCGAAAAGAAGCTTGAATAACTTAGTTAATTTTTTATCTTTTGAGAATAACGTGAATTGTAAGGTCTTCTTTTTGGGGAATGTATTATTGTGACCTTGGATAGTTAATATTCTTGTTTTGTTTTTGACTCATAATTGTTGGGAATTACCTTGTCTTTGATTGAATTGTGATTTGCTAGTCATGCAATGTAATTGCTTAAGTATTATGCAGGGTATACTAGCACGTGTAAAATGTAATCGTGGGCTTGTACCACACATGTGCTAGGTTGGGCCAGTCAAGGGTCTGGTTTTCATACTCAGACTTGACTGACAACGTGACGTCTCCGACCTTTTTCTATAAAAGAAAAAAATATTTTGATTTTATAGATGGAAAAAGGGCGGGTTGTTACACAACAATTAAAAAATAAAGTTTCAGATCTAGTAAAGATGTCCAAAATTAGCCTTTCTCGTTTTGAAATACAAATTGTGCACTGTTTTTGTAAAAGTCATTTCGGGTACTTCCCGATGTTTGAAAATTGTGAATAAATACTTTTTAAAAAATTCTTTCATATTAGAAGATCTGGAAAATAGTTACAAATTCCCAGAAAATCATTTTGAGACGGTTACAGGTCTATTTTCACGACTGATATGTAAAAACAGTTTTCTTTCCTAGAACTGTCCAGTCTTTACAGAATTATTTCGGGTACTTACTGATGTCCGAAAATTGTGAATAAATAATTTTTGAAAATCTCTTTCATAGTAGAAGATCTGAAAAATAGTTACAAATTCCTAGAAAATCATTTTGAGATATTTACATGTCCATTTTTAGGACTTATATGTAAAAACAGTTTTCTATCATAGAACTGTCCAATTCTTACAAAAATTATTTCAGGTACTTCCCGATGTCCAAAAATTGCGAATAAATACTTTTTGAAAAACTATTTCGTAGTAGAAGATCTGGAAAATAGGTATATATTCCTAGAAAATCATTTTGAGATGTTACATGGCCATTTTCGAGACTGATATGTAAAAACAATTTTCTATCTTAGAACTGTCCAATTCTTACAAAAAATATTTTGGATACTTCCCGATGTACGAAAATTGTGAATAAATACTTTTTGAAAATCTCTCTTACAGTAGAATAACTGGAAAATATTTACAAATTTCTAGAAAATCATTTTGAAATAGATGTAACTCCATTTTATGAAAATACCAAGTACTTTCCATTATCTCTTCATTCCACTTTATTTCTTAGATTCTCTCCATGAATCTCCATTTGTGAATCCTTATATACACTTTTTCTAAAAATCCTAATGGGGTTTCTTTCACACTTCTTGTGTATGCACCTAGAATTCATAGATCTATTTGGTCTGATTTAGTTTTAACCCGTGGATTTCTAATCTCCATGA
This sequence comes from Chimonanthus salicifolius, assembly GCA_013350335.1. NCBI lineage: Eukaryota > Viridiplantae > Streptophyta > Magnoliopsida > Laurales > Calycanthaceae > Chimonanthus > Chimonanthus salicifolius. The sequence continues at coordinate 32,817,270 of CM023539.1, forward strand.
TTTGGAGACTGAAAATAAAACCCCCATTCTCTTTGGGACTGATTTTCAAGATCTAGATCTAGTTATTAAGAGGAATGAAACAAATATTTCAAGAGAGATGTGTACCTTCCATTAATGGCGACGTCCACCAGTGTTTGTGGATTGTTTGACGGAGTGATTTGGAAGGAGATTCGTATGAGAGGAAGAAGGAGAGGTAAAGAAGAGTGTAGATCTAAAGTGGACAGGGAGAGACAAGGGAGAAGTATATGGAGAAGAAGAGAAATGAGAGGGAGGAGGAAGAAGATGTAAACCCTAGCCTCTTTAGCTTTTTCCTCTACCTTATCCTCCTTCTGTTTTTTAGTCAAAAAGCAAAAGCTAAAGGTAGTGAGGTGGAGGGTATTCATTGGTCAATGATAAAGGTAGGGTGGTGGTGTTGCTTTTTCACCTAACCCAAAAGTGAGGTTGCCATGTAGCACGCCACCTCATTGGGTTTTGCCATGTCATCCGCGATGTGGCCCCTTGCCACCTCCTCATCCATTCTCACCCAATTAAATTCCACTTCATCATATGGTTTTGAAATTAAATTCTAATTTGATTTAATCACCATTAATTTCATTTAATTTATTAATCACTTCTCTAATCTTGTTAATTAATCTCCAAATTTCCCATCAATTTCCAGTTTGACTTCAAAACTCCAAATTTTATTCAAAATATTCCGGGAATACATTGAGTTACAGGGTTGAAACCTCGGGTCGTTACATTTTATATTTAATAGTATATTTATGATTAATTAAAAATCTTAATTTCTACATATTCTGAAATACCTCGCACCTTGGAGGGTGCTATGTGTGGCACCCGCGAGGGCACTAAAAGGTCCCGTACAGCCTAGTGAGTTGAATCGGCTGTGTTATATTAGTTCGGACACAGCACCCTTCTAGCACAAGGCCTTTAGGGTGCCAATGTGAGTTGGTGCACCAAAGCAAAGTCGTGAGGGCCCATTTAGGCTCAAAGCAGACAATCTTGTGTTGTCGGGGCAGGGTGTTACAAAATGGTATCAGAGCACGGTTCAACTCTCAGACTCAGTGGTGGGTGTGGAAAGATCGAATGGTGTGGTGCGTGTTTTGTGATTGTGGTAGAGCCGCATGCGGGGGGGGGGGGGAGGGGGTGTGTGGTTTCTATGTGTGGAGGGTCGAAATGGGAGATTAAAGTGCCAATGAGGGCACTAAAAGATCCCATACCGCCCAGGGAGTTGAGTAGGTTGTGGTATATAAGTTGAGACATCTCTCTCTTCTAGCATAAGGTCTTTTTGCCCCAATATAAGTTGGTACACCAAAGCAAAGTCGTGAGAGGCTATTGAGGCCCAAAACGGATAATATTGTGCTGGCGGAGTGGGGTGTTACATAGTTTTCATCTTAAACTTAATCCTAGTCATCAACAAACTCTCTCTTCTCTATCCAATTCCTAACCCTATCTATGTATCTTTCTCCTCTCATTTAATCAAACTTATTACTCTATTTTGAGGAAATAATTTTATTATGAGTTAGAACTTGAAATCCATAGGTTGTTTTTTATTTTAGACTTTTATATGATGAATTAATTAAAAGTAAAATGGTAACTTAAGAACTTAACTTATGTGATAGATATAATAGTCTTAGTAGCTACGATGATAATTTATATTTCATTCAGATGATAAATTCTATAAAAAAATTGTGTCCAATAACTAATAAACAAATATCATTTAATATAGACTAATAGTAGTACTTGACTTAAAACAAAATCTACTAAGCGCTTGAAATTCGAAAGGCCATAAGGTCCATTATTTATATTTTAGGACTCAAGACCAACTTCAAATAATTTAGGCCCACATGTAAGGTTTTATAAATTGGTCGAGTTTGAGTCAACTCGGACTTAGTTCCATCTGATACAACTAAATCCTATTATAAATTTACTAAGTCCTATTATTTTGACCGATCCCAAGTTGGACTTGGTTGATTCCAACTCAGACGCGGACCCTCCTCAATCCGAGATCGAGTTTGATATTTAAAACCTTGTCCACTTGGGCCTAATTTGAGAACATGCTTTATTTTTGCAGTCTAAGCCCTAGCTCAAATTGACGGAGAGCTTGGCCCGGCCCGCCTTAGTTGAACCCATACAATGTGTGTGTGTGTGTGTGTGTGTACGTGTGTGTATATTTATATATGTATATACTTGCATCCTTCAATAAGACACATTCTTCATGAGCCAACATATGTGGGATGTTGATGTTTAAATTTTAAATTTATAAATCTCGCAAGCGCACAAACCATTTAGAGAATAGAGTTATAAATGCGAGGTCGATCCCACAGAGAACCGCAAAATATATGCAAACACAAATATATGATTTTGAAATTTTATGTTTTTAGAGAATATAGATCTTAAACTAGTCTAATCCCACAAATCAATTCTATTCTCATAAATATATTTCTAAGTTAACAAAACTTTAGTTTTAATAAATAGATCCAAAAATTAAAACATTAATTAAATCCAATTACGATAATGGTTTAATATAGAATTTATAAATAATCTCTCACCCAAATTTAAGAAAACAAAATTAAAATTCCATTAGATTAAATCTCGAACTAGTTAACATATCTCGAGAGGGGTTTAAATACATGAAATAAAATACATGAACAATTAAAATACATAACAAATGAATTAAAGAATTGAAAAGAGTTGAACAATAAAAATACAACATACAAACAAAAATAAATTGCATAACAAAATAAAGTTAACATTGAAAATAAATTGACAATAAAAGTAAAAGACAGAATGTAAAAATGCATAATTGAAAGGGTGGTTATTAGAATAGACCGCTCATCGCCCAAAATGTGTAAACAAATATAAAATCTAGATCTGAAATTCGCGTAAAATTTCATCTTTCAATTGATGTTGTTTCATCAAAATCAAAATTCATAAACTTTAATTTAAATAATCAAACCTTAGTAACTTAGATTCAACACTAACAACCTAAGTTCTAACTATTTCTTGTCCAATTATATAAACAAAGATTATAAACTTAAAATTAAATCAAACTAATCATAAAATGAATTTGAAAAATTGGATGTTTCAGGATTATGAAGGAATATCTTTTATTTATTTAATGAAAGAATTAAATACAGGAAATTGGAAATTAAAGACAAAATAAAAATGAAAATATACAACTCTCAGTTATAAAATTCGAATGGTGCTCCTATCATCTTGTCTTTTTCTCCAACCTTTGGTCTTCTCGAGCTCTAGGTCAAATTCGAGTTTGGCTATGGGTTAATGGGGTATTTATAGGACTTGAAAGTGAATGGATGTTAAGATTAAATCTTGGTTTAAGTTGGTGAATGGAGGGCTAAGATTGGATCTAATTTAAGTTGAATGAATGGGATTTAAAAACTAAAGCTAGGGCTACAAGGAGGCATTGGCTTGGGATCTAAGCAAAGGTGGAGAGATTTTTGGGTGGTGGCCGATTTTTACATATGGGATTTAAGGTTTATGAATGCAATGCATGATTATGTATGGTTGGGATTGAAAAGTAGAATGCATGGATGGATGAGATGGAGTTGTGAAATTCGCATGAGGTGGAGAGGGATAGTGCAAAATCATGTATGGATTGGTGATTAAGGTGGGAGAGATATTATGGAATGAACCTAGATGAGATGTTGGAATAATGCATGGAGAATATTTAATTGCAAAACTGTGTGTATGTATAGGAGGTCGCAAAATTCGGATTGGGATTAGATGGAAATCGTGTGTGCTTATTTTAATTGGCTTGGGAGGCAAGATAGGATCTAGATGAGGTGGATGGATTGGAGAGGAATTCCAGTAATGGCTTATGCGCATGAAAGCTTCTAGATTGTTGGTGTATTCGTGTGATGCATGGAGATTTGCGCATGATGTCCTAAATCCTAGGGATGCACTAGATCTAGGGTTTAATGAGTGATTGGAATGAATGGATATGATTAAATGGACCTAAATCTAATGGCGTAACTAATGGATGAATGATCTAAATTCATGAATAATGAGATGATTTATGGATGCTCATGATTCTAAGGTTAATCTACTTGATGGATGAATTGGATGATCTAGATCGAATGGATTTGATAGGTGGCTCTAGGGTTTTCCTAAACTAATGGCTATGAAGTGAATGGTGTGGATGGGATGCATGAGATGAAGGGTTGAGATTAAGATGCATGGAGAGGGGATCAGATTTTGGATCTATGAATGGTATATGATTATGGATTAGGGTTAGCAAAATTCGAATATGAGCATAGAGTAATTGGACCTTGGACTTCAACTTCTTGGACTCTAGGCTTAGTGGATTGGACTTTACATTGGCCTGGCATACATTGGAGGATGCGCATGGAGTGCTTGACCTGGCCCTGTGCTCTGACATTTGGAACATAGCTTGGCCCATTTGCAGTGGATCTCTGGCCCATGGACTTGAAATTTAAACTCTTGTTTTCTTGTGGCGATTGAATTGCAGATTTTCTTATCTTAGAATTAAATAATTAACCAAACACTTAAAATCTAAAATATTGAATTAATCTAGACTCTCATAAACGGATGCAGATTAATCAATTTACATTGAAAATCATACAAGTGGTATGAATTAATTATTAAATTCCAAATCTTCCCAAGTTAAGATCACTTCTTGCAATTATCCACTGATTTATTACTGTTTCATGTATTTACCAAATCTTAACTACAAAACTAAAAAATTGCAAAATAAAGGCTAACTAATCCAAAATTAAAGGGCAAAAATGTCATTTTTCTGGACACAACATGGGCCCACCTATGTTGATGGTCATGGGTCCGTTGGCAATATCTAAACTTGAACTTGTGGTCCATACAAAAATCACATATAGATATATGAAGGTACTAGTTTTAAAGACATATAAACTTAGGGGTTATAAAGTGATAGAAATTGAAAGTTCTCGATGTGCTAGAACACGGTTCAAGATTGACCCTAGAGGTGGGTGAATCGGTAAATCCCCTAATTATTGGTCCTTTAAAAATTTCATTGATTCATTATTAAATTTGTAGTAGATAAATCAAATTAATCAAGATGTGTTGTGTGGGTTCAAATAATAATCCAAGCAAAAAGCTCTAACACCACAACAACATATTTATAGTGGTTCGGAGTAAACCCTCCTACATCTACTGATGAACTCACCCAACCTTGGGTTATCCCAATTCACTATGTGGGGAATTATACCATCACAAATAGTGTATGAATTCCACCAAACTCGATTGATTATGAATTTCACCGAATCCCCTAAGTTTTTTAAAGCTTCGACCAAACCCCGGTCTACGTTCTTATCCCTCTACTTTTTTTAGTGGTTCAAGCACCATGCTTTAATCCACTTCACAAGATGATTTAGAAAATTAAAGTCAAACTAGAAGCACTTGCCTTGTTGAGCTCTCTTGATGTAGATGTGTGCTTCTTAATAAACTCCCAATGTGATGTCATTCGATGGTGAAGATGCTCCGAGTATGTGCAACTACAATCTATGGGAGGTTGCTAGGATATGAATTTGCAAGTTGATCCTAGGCTTGTTTATTTCTCTCTCTCTCTCTCTGAATCTCAATCTATGAAGATTGGATTTCAAATGGTTCACCTAAGTTTAGAGCATAGAGAGAGGAGTTGGAATGTCTGGGAATGCCTCTAAGATTTTCCAGTTCAAAGGTTCAAGGTGTCCATGGTCTCCAACCAAATACACCAAAGGATTGGAGTATATATAGGCAAACATAAAAATCTTAACTATGGGTTATAGACGGGTCTATCTGCTAGACATGTCCCAACATAGACAGGTCTATGACACAGACAGGTCGGTACAAGAACTATAGACAGGTCTATCTCATAGACATGTCGGTTCTGGCATAGTGCCATTGCAATTTGATCGTTTAACATTGAATGCACTTCCAACGGATATAAAACGGTCACTACCAATGGATCGGTCATCTCGATGGTCGATCGCCCTTATGTTCGACATGTTGATCTTTTCGATGGGTCGGTCCAGATTATTAGAGAGCACCATAAAAATACAAAGCCTGCTCATCCATAACCTTGAAAATATTGATTAACGTGTTTTTCCATCAATGGGTCGGTCCTGGTACTCTCGATGGGTCGTTATATCAATGTGTCGGTTCTGAGAGTATCCTAAAGTCCTAAATCCATAACTCATACTTGACCCAGATCGACATGTCGAGTTCTCCGACAAGTAGAATCCGATTATCAGAGAGCAGACTGAATTTCCAGTCTATTCTTTCCAGAGACTGCATAATTCCAGTCGACATATCGAAGACCTCGATGGGCGGTCCTGTGTTCACCGAGGGGTCGACACAATACGCTCGAGCCTTGAATGACAATCCTTCCAGTCCAGAACCATTGTCAATACAGTCGACGTGTAGATAACCTCGATGGGCCTATCTTGTCTTCACTGATGGGTCGGTGGACTCGACGGGTCGACCTAACAGATTACCAGATTTTCAATGTTTATCTCATCTAGTTCTGTGGCTGTCCAGGAACTACTTAGACTTAGATTAACTTTTACCAATATGATCCCTAAGTCTACGCAAGGTCCACTAAGGGTGTGGGTTCCACCTAAGGTCATCTATGGCCAGTTTTACCTATGTGATTGCGATACATCGATGAACTTGGAAACTTGGACTTTGATCTTCAATCTTCTGATCACTTTGAGTCTTCAAATCTTCTGGCAAGTGCTTCTCCCAAGTCATGGAATTGACAAATTAGGGACTCGACAAGCCGGGGCACTAATAGAAGTTTTTATGGCTTAGAAAACATGGCTTGAGCAATCCTATTAAAGTTTGTGAGCCACAAGATTAAGGTTAAACCATTCCATTGGAGAAATGCATCCATCATCATCAACATAGGTAGGTTCCACATAAAGAGCATACGCAAGCTCACGAAGAACACGACTTGATTGATCTAATCAAGGCTGGTTTGAAAGGCCCTGGCTCGTCTTGAATGGATAAGAGAATCTTTTTAAGCCCCTCTAAATGTTTACATTTATCAAATGGTAGAAATTCATTGATTTAGATCAATGGACTTTAAAAGTCAAATTGGTGTCAAATTGAGTATGATTGCAACTCATAGAGGTTAGGTGGGTGTGGGGAGAATTGGATCCATTAGAACCACTATGGGTTTCACAAGCCAATGTTTGATTGAAAGTCTAATGAGAACTGTTCTTAAGGGAGTTGTGGATGACCAGATACTGTCAGCAATACTAAACTGATGCCTATAACCACCATTGATTTGAATTTAAATTTTTATTATCTCAATCAATTATAGATACAACTAACCCGACCCAAAATCCATTAGAAGTTGTTTTCGAATAAGTTTACACATATAACAACCTGTTGGTCTAGATTTCAGCTAAATTTTTAAGCCCATTGTATAAATAAAAAGACTCAATTTTCCAAGAAGCATGTGAAAGTCCGTCAGGCTATTGAACGTGTTTATTTATATATATATATATATCTATATATATATATATATATATATATATATATACTAACTCATTCTTCTTTTTAACTGTAAAATTTTAAAGAATAAGAAAATTAAAAAAATATTTCTCTTATCTAATTAAATTAGATTTTATAGACATCATTCATAAATTAAAGTCTTATAAACTTACTTGTGATATAGGATCAAACTCGAGCTTCGAGATGTTTGCTCCTACTCGTTTACAGGAGATAAGATAGAGGGTTCTACGCTGCGCAGAGAAACATATCTTCAAGTGTGAAACGTGATAGTGGCTACCATAACAACGCTCTTGTTCTCTTCTCTTTCATTTCTACATTGGCAACTTATCTATCCCATGGATTCATAGTTGTCACTTTTCCTTATCCCAAATCCCAACAACATTAAAAAAATTCAAAAATCGATTACCAAGCTAGTTTTGATCCACATTTGTTGTTTTTCACCATCTTTGATGTTTTCTCTTCTCTGTGCACCTTTTTTCTATTCATCTGCTCTTTTCACCTCATTCATGCCTCCTCCCTAATTTCTTCAACTCCTACGCAAATTCCAATAGGTTATTTATGCCCAAGATTCTAAGATTTCATTTTTTTTCTTGTTTTTTTTTTTTCTTTTCTGATGGAGAAGGTCTAATTGCATCTAAGAACTTAGATCCAGAGGAAACCATTGAAGAGACATCAACAAGGATGGTCGTGGGAAAAATAGTGCCAAATTTAGAAGCAACCATGCATGAAGAAAGACTAGTGGAAATCCTAGATCCATCAGAATATCACATTGAGAACATTAAAAATTTATTCAAACACCATATGTAGACCCTGTAAGGGCGGAACATGTACAAAAAGAATGTAATAGTCAAATTATATTGACTAACATCTTGTTCGGCAGAAACCCGTAGCATTCTACAAAGAAGGGTCGTGATTTTAGGAGTGGTTATTACTCTGATAAACCGTCTCTACCACATACATCGAAGCAGCAAAGAAGATGGTGGCCAAGAGTAAGACATCATATCTCCATCATAAACCAATTAAACTCAAGAGCGAGTTTCTCCCAACAATGAGGGAATGATGAGGCTATCAGAAGCTTCAATGGATCTATTGAAAATCATAAACAATGGTGGAGCCAATCTGAATTTATTTGTTGGATTTTGCTTCAATTGCACCAAAGGATCGTGTAACGACCCGTCCCGTTAGCATAATATTGTCTGCTCTAGGCCTCACACATAGCCCGTACAACTTTCAATTGGCGAGCCAACCCACTGTTGCTCCCAAAAGGCCTCATACAAGGGACAGGGACTTCTCTCATATAAACTCCCACCCCACCCACCTCACAATCGATGTGGGACTTTGAGGTGGGTGGTGGGTGTTACAAATCGTATCCAATTTCACATCAATCAGAAGCCGAATGAGAGAGTTATCAACCAAACAACATTGCATGGTGATTTGGACTTCCAAATGGCACTAATTGGGACCCATCGCTTGTAATGCAACCATGTGGATGATGGCATGGCAAGAATCTCAACAAAAAAGCAATTGCTTGGGCGCATGAAGCAAAGGAGAGGAAAGTTTTCATTTTGAAACTCCAATTTAGTAAGGAAATTATTGGTAGGAAACGTGGTTTGACTTTGCAGATAGATTTTAGGTACCAAACGATATCATATTTTCATAAATTGGATCCCTTATATTCAATTAACTCTCCAACAAACTCAAATTTACGCAATTCTGATATTTGCAGACGAAGTTATGACCATTTTTGTAATCAGGTATCAGTGAATGACGGTAACTTGTAGTTTTTTTATAAATCTTTTTATTTTTTCAATCATGAACCTCTATAAATTAGAGGCATGGACGACCATTGTTGTACACACAAGTTTGAAGTTCAATTAAATTGAAAGCTTAGAGCTTTGGTTTCTTTACTTTGTGGTGAGTTCTTCTTTTTTTTTTTCATTTGAATTTAATTTTGAGTTTATGTTTAATTGAGTTTCAATTTATGCAAGTGCTCAATTGATTGCATAATTAGAATTGAATTTGATAATTCAATTTTGGCTCAATCGAAATTCACCTTTTGGAAGAATTCTACACGGTGTCTCCTTGAGCGTTTGACCTTATTCCATTTTTCTAGTATGAAGTTGGGCTTTTTGTTTATCCTCCTTGAAACCCCATTTACCGTCAATCTGTGTGAGTGATCTGATTCTCAAATTGTGCATTCTAATCAGTCTGGGCAACCTCATTTGGATTAGATTGGAAACCATCGTTGTCCTTATCTTGCTATTGCATTTAGTGTATCCTTCTACCATTTATTAGGCTCTATGGAGCCTGATCATCAGAGATGTATTAGCGGATCCAGTTGAGGGTCGAGCTCTAATGACAAAATGATGACCGATTGAGAGTAAGGTGTATGCCGAACATAATGCAAAAAATAAGGTTAGATGATCAACTGATGAAGGAAAATATCGATTTTACAACCTCTCCAAGCCTTTAATTAAATTAAATGGCTAACTCAAGTTCAATTCAAACTACTAAGCACTTGAGAAACCCCAAATTGCGCAATCGCCCAGGATTTTGGAGAATTCCTCGTATCTCTCTTCCTTCCAACGCTAATTGAATTCCACCCCAACTTTTGGCAATTGGAAACTCAATTAGAAAATGGCGAACCTCGTCTAATTTCACACTTGAAAAAAAAAAAAGGCCCACAAATTCCACTAGGAAATCACCAACTTGTGAAACCCACAGTGAAACCAAGTTTCTAATGAAACTAGGTTCGAATTTTCTTGAATCAAATTTGAGAATGCAATCAAATAACACTATTCAGATAACAATGAATTTATATAAAATTTAAATGGATGTGTGCATGTATTAAAACTAATTCAACACAAAAAGGAAACTAGAACAAAGAAGACCACAAATTTACTAGACAAAAAAATATTTTTCTCTTCTTTACTTCAATTCTCAAACTCCAAAGTCGTGTGTACAAGTATGCAGACAAGACCTTTATTTATAGTTCCTTGGTGAGGAAAGAAAGAAAGAAAAACAAGTACAAGGGCGCGGGTGGGTTGTGCTAGTTATAGGGTTTCTTAATTACAAAAGACAACAATAGAGTTTTCAGTCACTTTTTGACAATTGTTTAGAAAAATGGGCATAAATTTGTCTACGAATATCAAAAGCTAGACCAGTACCGGCCCGAGAGGGAGAAAAGGAGGGAAGGGGGGGGGGGGGGGGGGGGGGGGGGGGTTCGGACCTTTTTCAAAATTTTATAACCTTTTTTAAATGAATTAAACAAGTGTGAATTTATTAACAAAATTTTGTGCAACAGAATAATAAGAATCGAAAATAATCACACAACACATCAACAATGCAAACCATACATGCACAACAATTTATAGTGGTTTGGTTAATCAACCTACATCCACTCTTGGAATCACCCAACCTTAGGCTATCCAAAACACTTTATGAAAGGGTAAACTACCCTATCAATACACACCTAATTTTGAAAGGTTCGACCACAGAAGTCTACTCCTTGACACCTATTTTTTATAGTGGTTCGATCACAAAGGTCTACTCCACCTTACAATATAAAAGGAAATGAAAAATAACACTTTCCTTGGGCTCTCATAAATCATGAAGTGTGTTCTTCAATGTTGTCTCCACGCTCCGATATTTAGTCTTCAATAAGCAACTGAAGGAGTGACTATGTCTAGAATAGGGCAAGTATTCAACAGTAAATCCCTAGAATATTAATTCTAAATCACATCAATGAAAGCTTAACACAACTTTGAGTATTCCATAGGCGTTTGTAGATGTGATTAGAGAGAATAAAAGAGGTTCAATGGTGTTTGACAATGGTTAAAACCTCTGCTCTGAGTCTAGGAGAGATTAGGATTTAGTCTCAATTAATTTTCTTCGCATTGATTAAGAAAACGAGCCTTGTATTTATAACTTTACTATACTAATTCTCAAGGGCTCGGGGAGCTTGTCTGGAGGGCTCGGGGCTATTCAAGGAAATACAACTAATATGCAATGGTTTAGTCTCGAGGGCTTGAGGAGCTAAGGCCTCGAGAGCTCAGACCTGAGAGCAGACCCTTTTCACAGTCAAAAACTCTTTTGCTCTCAGATATAATTTACGAGGGCTCGGGAGACTTTGAGACGATAGCTCGACACCTTAAGCAGAGCTCGAGGGCTCGGGTCTGAAGCAGAGATATTTTACAATGAACATTTTCTTGGCTCTCAGATATCACTCTCAAGGGCTCGAGACTAACCCCATAGGGCTCGAGACTAAATGTCAGTAAACACTTATAGACTTGAATATTTTTGGTCCTCTAGCATTTAACATCAAGGTCTTCTGTCCCAGGGATGTTTGGATTCAACCTAGAGTGCACTTTGGTGTATTTTACTGGTAGGTTGCCAAACACCTGACAAGTTGCCCGTTGTATGCTTTGATCATTGGATTAGACTTCATGCAACATCTCCATTCTTTCAAGGTAAAGTCCAACACGGTCACGGAATTGACAATATAGGGACTCAATCAAGCCGGGGCACTAACAAAAATTACAAAAACTTGTTCTTTTTTGGAAATGTTATTGAATAAGATTTCCAACGAAATCAATTTTATGAAAATCCAATATTATTTTATACTTCAACTATGCCTTCAAAGTCAGACTATATTTTCTACCATCCAATCACATTGTGCCATGCAAGATTGATGTGTTGTTCCAACCAATGAAACAAGCCACATCCCATGCACCACCTCACATGTTCCAAGCCAAATAGGAGCCTTTGTTGCACAAGTTGCAAGATAGAGAGATTTCACATGCCATTCACCCATACTTTTATGTTGGAGTAAGGATGAAGGCTAAGATGGTGCTTTGAAATTTTCTTAGTCTTCAAATACACAAACCAAATTGAAACCTTACTCTGTAAAGAATCAAAGTGGTTTCTTTTCCAAAGACAAGCACTTACAAATCTAAGGAAGGCACCTAGTTTCCAATGAAAATAGTTTCTGATTTAAGTGAATTAATTTGAAAAAGGAAACAACAATTTAATTCAAGTGAACAAAGAAACTAAGAACTCAATTGAGAAACTTAGTTGGAACTTAGTCCAAAATTGAGACTCCTCTCAACTCCAATTCAAAACTTTGAATACTCGACCACTACTTATAATGAAAATAGGGGTAACAACCCTAGGTAAAATTCCAATCCTATGGCGTGAACCAAGAGAAATCCAAGGAGTGTAGGCGTGCATGCAAACCCTACCCTAGTGCATGCTACATCATCCTAACTAATGAGAAAAAAGATAAACAAATTATAACTAATGGGAAAATGCCACCTTATATCCAAGACTTCAAACAATACTACCTGTCCATGCGTTGATACTTGCAATACACGTTGGAGAGGAGTTCTAGATGTCCATAAAGCTATAATGTAGGAATTTGAGTTGAAATGGGAGAGCTCCCGTAATGACCCAACACTTAATTAAAATTGATTTTGATCATTTTGGGCTTTGTGCACATGTGAACGGGTGTATGAGGGCTAGAAAGTGTGAATAGACTCCCCATTTAACTTAGAACTATCCCAAACTATAGATGGAAGACCCAGACATTAAACATATACAGACTCTCTTGACATATTACAATGTATTACAAGCCTTTGAAAAAAAAAAATGAATTACACCCAATACATGGACCCTTTTCAAGACTCGACTAGACACACACTCAATCTTTCAGCCTTTGACTTTCTCTTCTCTCCCCTTGTAGATATCCCTGCAACCCTAAATATTTTCCTGCAAAAACCAATATACATATATGGTGGGATTCTGAATACTCCCCCTCAATATTAGTATTACTCTCCATTTTGTCAAAAATTTGACAAAAGGGTTCTATTTGAAGCCCCATAAAAACAGAAGATTTCACATAAGGCATATACCATTCGATAATATAGATGAAACATTCCATAATAACATTCCAATCACAAGCAAAGGTATGACTACGTAAGCAAAGTATCACTAGCCCATAGCAATTAAATCACATCATTTTAAATCCAACCTTTCAATTCAAAGATGGAAAAAAAAAAAAAACCATTCAACCACAAAAATTGTGAAACCATCCTAAAGAGTTTGAAAATTTATACAATCCGAAAAGAGTAAAGTTTCATGCTATCAAACTGAAACATAACCATATAGTTTTAAGTTTGTCAACCAAAACACATTCATAAAAAAGAATCCTTCCGTAATGCCCCGTCCCGCCACGAACGTGTTACCACTGACGTAAACTCACTACTATTGCTCTATTGTTATCTCGAATTTTTTTTTTAAAGGGATACCTCACGCACGAAACAAACCAATCATCACCCACAAGATAACAAGAAGGCAATAATGAAAACATCTCAACTCATATTATAAATGCATTGTAAAATCTCAAGTTATTACATTCATCTCAAACAGTAATAACATAAACAAATACATATCTTCTCTCCAAACAAAGCAAAATTATATTGATTATCTATTAGCTTGAGCTTGAACTCCCTAATCTTGGTCCACGGGCCCCTCGAGTCTCACCGCCATCGAAATACCTGAAAGGCAAATGATGAGATCAACATGCCCAATGAGAGAAACATATCTAGTGCAATCATTATCACATTGCATACAAATGTATGGGCATATTAAAGAGAGAATGTTTATATGCATGACACCCGACGTGTACTCCACACTCAGTACACGGATCAAGTCTGCCATATCCCAACACACCCTTCGACCACCCTCACCATAGGGTGACAAGGTCTTATTCCCACACAATCCACATCGGCACCTACCTGTGGAGATCTCAAACCAAGACTACGATTCAGGCTCGCACGTGTTGTCTCCCTACCAAACATGAGCGGCTCGAGAGCTCTCATTCATATGACTCCTAGGAGGTCCAAGTTGTCCCATCATGGTGTCATCAGTGCCTCCTCACACTATCAGATCGCCAGTGCCTCTTCTCACTATCAGTACCTCCTCGTACTATTAGTGCCTACTCGCATTATTATCACTAGTGCATACCACACTAACAAATCACTAGTGTCTCCTCGCACTATCACAAATCCTAGTGCCTACTTGCACTATCGCATCACGCACATAGTAAGTCGTGCTGGGTATGCACAGTAAGTCATACCAGACAAGCAAAGTAAGTCGTACTGGACATGCACAGTAAGCCGTGTCAAATACGCAGAGTAAGACACATTTCCCGTGGTATTTTGGGAGTACATTTTGGGTATGCATAGTAATCCGTATTGGACATGCAAAGTAAGCCTTGTCGAACAAGCATAGTAAGTTGTGTCGAACGTGCATTGTAAGTTGTATCATTTGATGAAAGGGGTGGTTTGATTGGATGGGATGAGGCTTGGGAGTAACATGACGGATGAGGCACTATAGACTAAGCATTTTATGTGATATTGTTGAGGACGCATTTAAGCATGGAAGACATTGTTTAGTGCATTTGTGAAATTCAAGACATGTAATAGTGTGTGTGTGTTTTTTCTATGTTATTCTGCATGCTTACTTGTGTACTAAACCCTCGTAGTTTCAGGAAATCTCTTGAAGACGGGGTCCGAGGGACCCCAAAGGCGAGGCTAAGGACCATATGAAGAAGACATCAAATGCATGTTTTGTGTTTTGAAGTACTAAAGTTGAATCCATGTATTATGTGACTTTTGTATGGCTATGTGATATGGATTACTGTATTTATGTATAAATGACCCCTTCAGAATTTAGAAAGACGTGGGAAAACTTTTGAGAATATAAATGAACTTTCATTGGGACTGTTTTAGCCTTTTAGTTGTGGAATTAATGTAAAATCTTGAAAGTGAAATTGTAGTGAGAGTGAGTAGAGAATGTGATGTGGATGGAATGATGAATGATTGATATTAAGACTGATTAGACAGGTGGGATAAATTGTCAAATTTCCCACTTTTAGGGGAAACTCTGCTGAAATTCCACTAGAGATCCCGAAGACGAAGAGGCTTAGAAATCCCTAAAAACCTTGCCTCTCGGACTCTTCCTACGTGTGAGTGGTCGCATGTGTGGGAAAAGCTTAAAAAATAAAATAAAATGTTTTGGTCACGTGTCCCAAGGTTGGGGCATGACAACTCCCATCACTTATTGAGACCTATTCAAAAAAATAGTTATAACTCTGGCTATTTAAATCAGATTTGTAAAACTTGGGCTTGTTAGAAAGGTTATTGAATAAGTTTTCAAATGAATATAATTTCGTCAAAATCTTATATCATGTGATGCCTCAATTATGTCTGCAAAGTTAATGTATATTTTTCTGCTAATTATGAGTGATGACCAATCATATGTTACCACCTAAGTTAGGTGAAGTGTTGCAACCAATTACAACCTTTCATATTCGTGCGCCAATGCAAAGTCCAAAATCCACTTGAATGGAGAGTCCCGACGTCCATGAAGGAGAGAAAATCTCTCCCAAGGAGAGTCTACGTGCCATATGAAGAAAATATAGCCAAAATGGAGAGAAAATAGCTATTTTGCGCCTCATGCCTTGTATTTTCCTTTTCCACCTTTAAGGCTGTGGTTTTGACCTAGCGACCCCCTTATATGGGTCCATAATGCTCCCAAGTGGGCCTCGGGCCCATGGGTGGGGTCTGCATGCATCAAATATACCAATTCAGAGGTCAAATCATCTAATTTTCCCCGCCAGTTGTCACGATCAAATTTAAGGCAAATGTCTCGCACAATTTCAACTTTCTGAGTGATGTCCACATCAAGTAACCACAATCCAATTCCAATTTGTAACTCTCTTTAAGAGCGAGGGCTTTGGTATGGCAACTCATCATGTGGGATCCATAATGCCTCCAGTGTGACCCCTAGCACATGGATTGGGTCCATATGCTTCAGAAGGGCCCGGTCACTTAATTTTGAATCTAGCTGATTATTATTTTTATTTTAAAACTTAAATTCAACCTTTCATAAATTGCATTTGATGCATGTTGAACCATGGGATTAAACATGGTAGGTCAAAATATTAATCTAATAATTTATTTTTAATCTCATGATAGTCTTCATGAGAACTTAGACATCCCTATAATTTGTATGATCATTAAGTAGGGTCCACTGTCTACCATGGCCCATCCAAACACCTGGATTTTTAAGCTCGAGCATCTACCGAACCATATATATGCATATAATAGTTCTTTCATGGGGCAATTCTAGAGAATTTTATGTAACCTTGGCTTGTGGGATCCATAGTCGATCTAGTAGATCAAATTTCCTCCTCGCACCAACCCTACCCCCGGTGACTTGCACATGTACCCAATTTGACAACAATTTGACTTTTAAGGCTCGTTAATCTAACCTGGTGAATTTCCACCATTGAATAAATATAAAATTCCGAGGGTCTTAAAAAATATATTTTCTCATATTCAATCTAGATGAAATTTTATAAGCATCATATAATAGCCAAAGACTCTTAAAACCACACATCCATGTGGGCCAAGAGACACCCATTATATATATTGGAAAATTGGTTGCAATTTCAAAATTCCATAGACTCATTATTTAGTTTTTTTCAAAAAAATTTAAACATTACATAAAACTGTTATTGGTAGATACATGCTGCTGGTTATAGGTATAATCGGCCAATAAGGTGTAACTCTAAGGATATACAACACTATAAATCGTGATCAACATATGCTTCATATTATCAAATTCATATTTGGATTTTCATTTATCCAATTTTTAGATTTTAGATCCAAATCGACATCCACTGCATATTATTAAATTTTGTATTCAAATTCAAATATTTTCACAAAAATAAAAAATCTTGACAATCTCTTCAACAAAATAAAAGTAAAATCAGTCAAATAGTCAAGTTCCAATTCCAAAAGAACTCAAATCCCATAAAATCATAGCTAGTTAAAATTAGAAGGAAGAAAAAAAAATCCTAAGAAATGATCCCGATAAACTACTTCAATACATTTATGATAAAGAAAGACAAGAGATGGGAAGAAAAAATGCCAAAATTAGAAAACAAAAACCAATCAAATTATATTTCTCACTTACAATACTATCCCCTAATTCTAAATCTAATGGGTAGAATAGTGAGGACATAATAAAGTAAATATTAGGGTTTTTTCTTTTTACAGCTTAACTCATATCATATCTATCAACAATGGAAATGTTATTTACATTACTTGCTATTTGGGTTAGTGGATTTTTTACTACATATCAGGGGTCACCGATATGCAAATATCGGCCGATATGCATATTGGCCGTAATTTTTATCTCTCATCTCGATATCGGCATTTTCTCTCTCCTTCGATATCAGAACCGTGAAAAAACCGTGAAAAATCGTGCAAAACCGTGAAAAACCGCAAAAAACCGCAAAAAACCGTGAGACCCTGTGAAACCCGTGAACCCTGAACCGTGAAAAACCGTGTAAAAACCGTGAAAAATCATATCGGTGTTTTTAAAAAAAAAAAATTTAAAAATTTAAAAAAAAAATTAAATACTGATATTTATAAATATTGGCCGATATTGTGGCCGATATTCGGTATGTACGGCCGATACTTATCGTATCGGCCGATATTACTCGGTTTTAAAAAATCGATATATATCGGCCGATACGATATGTATCGGCCGATATTTGTACCTTAGCTACATATTTAGTTAGATCCAATCTAAATAGATGTTAGACTTGAACTCAGATTTGGATAAATAAATAAATAAATAAATGGATCCAAAATTTGCATCCAATCCATTTATTTTGAATAAGATGTTTCAAATTTTCAATTATTCATTTCACATCTATCCATTTCGGAGAACTACTCACTTTAAATTCTCCTGATCCAAACACAGTCTTTGAATATTGAACATGGAAAGGTATTACGATAAGTCTCAGGCCTTATAGATCCTCATTTAGAATATAGTTTCGAAGTCAGGGCCAAACCCATCCAGTTATCAAGTCCCTAACCTCTTCCTTTTCCTTTTTAACTCGGAGTGAGTCATCAGGCCATAATTTGAAAATAGGAAAAATCTAAATTCATTGCTAGTAACGCCTCAGAACTCAAGTCCATAACCGTAAAGTACTTATCCCAACATTCATTGCTTACCAATGGTGCTAAATTTGAGAGTCCTTACTTAATCTATCAGTTCCGTTGTCGTCGTCGTCGTCATCATCATCACTAAAGCACTATCCCTACCCGAACTATCCTTTTGCCACCAAAACGGAGGGCCATAGTCACCCCACGCAAAACCCTAATTTCTAGTAGAATAAAAACAAAAAATAGCAAATGACGCCAAGATCTCTTCTTCTTTTTTCTCATTTAGAAAAACATAAATAAATAAAGGGAGCAGGTTTCAACTTTGTTTCCTTGCTTAGATTGGATGGCAATGAATGGCAGTCAGAGATGCCAATAAAACTACTTAGTGGGCGCCTGTGATGGGGTCAGCGCAGCTCGAATGGCAATTTAGATCTTGGTATGCTGTTAGCGATTATGGGAATATCAAGAAATAGGGAATGGCTGTAATGGCTGATATGGATTGCTATGATCCAGAGAGAGAGAGATAAGGGTGGATGGGTACTGAAATCTTTGAAAGGGAAAAGGGTTTTAGGCTACCAAGATATAGGGCCTCAAGATCTTGAGCTTGGTCTCATCTGATCTGGAGTTCGACCCAATTAGTATATGGTTCAAACCTGATTATTAATTGGGTAAAAGACTCAAGCTCAAGCCTGATTTTGTGTGAGCTTGGTTCTTTTTGCTTTCATTCAAAAGGACCAAATACTTATCACTAATTCCATTAGTACCTTGAACTAGCAAAGCCTCAATTCACCAAGTACCGGCATCACTACTACTTCCACTGTCAAAGTGAGGTTCATAATTTCTGCTTCTTATTGAAAGATAAAAACCTCATAACAATATTTTAAAGTGTTTTGTAGAATATATGAGAAGAACAAGAACTGATAATATCAGCGTTTTCAATTGAAAGCAGTATACGGTTGTGTCACCAATGCAGAAATGTAGATGGAGAATCTCTTGATACAATGATACATGTCAAAAAGTTTTTACATGAACTGGAAGATGCGCTACGAACCCACATGGGTGTAATTTAACCGGTGGCCTCCTGCCTCAGGAAGCAGAAAGTTGCAGGTTCGAGCCCTATGGCCTAACCTTGATGTGCCCTAGGGATAATGGGCTCACCCGTGGGGGTTTTACGCTGGGTATCCAACGGTTTCCCACACGTAAATTCAAAAAAAAAAAAAGATGCGCTATGAGTTTTATTAACTAGTACACCACACACAACAAAAATTGAAAATACACATGAAGCACTAATGTTGGTTTTATTACATCTGCTGGACTGCTACTATATGATGGGAAACTACAGTAAAGAAAGAATATCCACCTCAAAACTTCTACTTAAAGGCTCTGATGACATTCTGAAAGCATTTGGTATCAGGGATTGCAGAAGAGATGAGAACGTAAAATCTATTCAAATTGCTTCCATGATAGTATGTTCTTTTTCTGCTTCTTAATCAATGGTTTGATTTCTTCCACAACCCTGAAAATATGTACCTGCATTTCAGTACTTTTAAGAAGCTCAAAGACGCAGACATCATCTTTTTCAATATTATTATTGTAACTGAAGGCAGCCCAACCACCACTGAGAACACCAAGGCCCCTGTCGTTGTAAATATATTTCGTAGGCCATGCCTTTCCATTTGGATCCCAAAGAATAATCTCACACTTGGGTCTACGAAGGTGGTCTCTCACAAAATCTCCAGGAAGTGCCTGCACCAATAAGAGAATTTGGTTAAGAAATTTTCAGGTTAAATGGATAGAAATGAGGAAAGAAATTGCTGAATAGATTACATCCTTTTCCTCTCTACCGAGCCAAAACCAAAATGTGAAAAGCTTGATCACAAGACATTCATGTGTGCATACAAGAGGGAGAGAGAGAGAAGAGAGATGTGTGTGTGAGAGAGATGATTTGGCTGTCCATGTCGAATGATTAGAACAAGCATTCTTGTTCTGCGATATGGTCACATCTGTTGTGAACCACAAGCAATGAGCCGTACGAACATTATAATCATTTTTCTGTTCATGTCAATGCTCAAAATAAATGATTAGCCCAAGCTTCCTTACGTAGGAACATGGTCCCTCGCATTGTAACTGAGAAATGATGAACAGCATGGACCTCAAATTCATTTTTATGTTCAAACAACTTGCTGAAGCACGAGGAAAGCATGACTCCAGGGAGACCCTTAGGTGGCTTTCATAGTCTATTATTTGCAGCTCATAGCCGCAAGTGAAAATTAGCAGCAGGGACAGAATTCAGGAGTAAATGTGATTGGTTAGACCACTAAACGAAAAACTTAAGCAGCCATACTAATCTCAAGAGTCGAACAGTTATTCAGGAGGAATAATTCAACTCAGCCAACTTCAGTCAACATGTTTATTATTGTTATTTCATTTTGTTATTTGACACTTGAGAGCAGCCATACTACTCTCGGAAAGGGTCAAATAGTTCTTTTAAGTGGAATAGCTTAAATGAGCCAACTTCAGTTAACATATGGACATTAGGTGTCATTCATTGTATACTGCTCCATTAAAAATTAAATAGTAACTTTCGTGTTGCATTTTTAGATTTTTAAATTATATTTTTTTACATTAATCTCATTCCACCTTTGCCATTATATTATGTTTTTATTGAACTCCCATCTTATCCAATTTTTTTTTCTATTTTGTTTTATTATTTGTGGACATGCTCACACAAGTTCTTTAGCTACCTATATACATAAGGTCTTGAGTTCGACTCTTCCCCTGACTTACCTGATACAAGACGTTTGGGGGTGGTTTCGTGTATCTGTCGGATTAGTCTCACCTCCAATGTGGAGTGGGGATACAATGTGGACATTGGAAGCACGGCAAAGGATGGGGCCATGACAGTTGCGATGAAATTTTACGATAAACTCCATAACGGTAAAGGCATGGGCAAGGCAGCTAACAAGACCTATCAATTAGACGGTTTATTGTGCGTGGACCCGACACAGGACGATGGGATCCACTTGGATCCTTCAATAAGCCAAGTCGGGCCCAAGATGTCTCACACGAACACCCACGAGAAATTCGATTCAGCTACATAGGCCAAGCTCTCCAACAACCCAAGACCAAGTCAACTTAGAACAGGTTTGAAATTCAAGTGGGCCGACTCAGAAGAGTTGTGCGCGAGTGATGCAATCCTAGGGTCGAATTTGTTAAAATCCACCAGTAGGCTTGCAGTTTCAAAGTATGGTCTATGAAAGATCCACGCAGTCGATTACGGTTCGTAAAAGGATTCTGTGTTAGTAAGGAATTGCTCAAACAATATCCAAACCGATTGCACAAGCTTCCCATAAATTCGAATTAGTCTATGGAATCCTCTAGATTAGGCCTAATTGAATGTAATTAATAATAGCAGAAGCAAATTAAAAGAAAAGATGATAAATTTGATTATTGCATTACCTAATCTAAGAATACCATGGAACTAATTGAATTCAGAAATTAAACTGGTACTTACTTGCAAGATAAAATTGGTCCTAGTCCAAGGACCTGACTTTCACCAAGGGCCGAAGCCCGACGTGAATTCACACGACAACTCCAAGAGTCTTTTCTCAAAATAATCTTATTCAATTGTGTGGAACTCTAATGGGCTACAAGCCTATTTATAATAAATAAAAAAGTGTAAAAAGACCAAATTAGCCTTGCCTCTCGAAAAAACTTCTAAAATAAGCAACCTACTTAAGATAGAATGCAGTCTAATTTTGACCATTCTATCTCAACCCTAAAAAATGCCACATGGCTTATTGAATGAACAAGATTAAATCCTAAAACGCAAAACAAATAAAGTAAAGAGGCCAATTACACCTACTTTTTCCACCTCCTTTCTCCACGTACTTTACCTGCCAAATCCTCTCTTTTCCAAGCATGTGGAGTACAATCCCGTATGGAAAGGTTTTGGGTAGGTTTAGGGTAGCAAAACAAGCAAATTGGGGTTGATTTAGGTGAATTTGACCCATATGACCCATATGTTATGATCTTAGGGCAATTGGGTTCGCTTTTGGGCTTGTGGATGCGGGTCTTGAGCACCAATTGATTTATTATGTTCAATTAGACCTAATTGGACTTCATGGAGCTTATTGGAATTTGGGTCAAGCCTAGTAATATTAGGGGCTTACAAGCTTAAGTGGTTCATTCGGGCCTATTAGGTAGTTGGGCTCAGACTAGCAAAGTGTTCAGGTTTATTAAACGGAGTCGACTAATGAATACCCTAAGCAATTTGGGTCATGAAAGCCAAGTTAATTTTATCAATGGTCCATTAGGCCTAATGCCTCCATCAGCGAGTCACACTTTGAGTCACAAGGGAGCTAGGACTCAATTCAAATTCAAATCAGCCTCATTAAGTCATAATGGGTTTCCAAGTGGTTTGAATTCAAATCAGGCCCATCCAATCAAACTCGAATTGGTCCAAGGCAAGTCACACTTGGATTAGCCTAAGAGGCTTGTGTGACTTTGGAGTCCCAGCCGACTCAGCCAATCATTGACTGGTTGAGTTTAAAGGACTCCTTATAAATAGCTAACTCAGTTTTAAAACTAGAGTCGGTAATCAGGGTTTACTAATCCTATAAAAGCCCACTGAGAGGACCGAGTTGAGTAGCCTAGTGTAAAATAAAACAATAAGGAAAAAGAAAAGGAGAATGAGAAATTGTGGAGAGGAATTCTTTCTCTCTGTTGTATTAAATGTTTTGAAAACTAAAGAAGACACATGAATTTATAATTATAGGTCAACATTCCAATCTTGAATGATTCTGGTCAACTAGGAGCAAACGTGGTCCCATATGGTCAATTGGTTACTGTAGTAGGTCTACTACAGGAAGAGGCCTGGGTTGCCGGTGTTGATACACCAAAGCGGGCTTACTAGTGCTAAATGGATTAGTATCAACAGAGAGAAGAGGGAGAACAGGAGAGTGGGAAGAAGCAGATGGTGCAAAAAAGTGGGGGACCTTCTCAAAAAGGTAACATCCATGGACACATGCTTTGCCAACGAGGGGATCAAGATACTTGTAGCCTTTATTGAATGGTGAATAATCCAAAAAGGCACATCGCACAGCCCAGAGAGAGTTTATCACCAGAAAACAGGTGAACAAAGCATACATACGCAAAAACATGTAAGGGAAGTATGTGGATGGTTTTATATACGGATAGAAGGTCTACTACAGGTGGAGGCCTGGGCTGCCAGCGTTGGTACACCAAAGCGAGCTTAGTAGTGCTAAAAGGATCAGTATCAGCAGAGAGAAGAGGGAGAACAGGAGAAGGGGAAGAAGCAGATGGTGTAGAAAAGTAGGGGACCACCTCAAAAAGGTAATATCCATGGACACATGCTTTGCCAATGAGGGGATCAAGATGCTTGTAGCCTTTATGGAAGGGTGAATAACCCAAAAAGACACAACGCACGGCCCGGAGAGAGTTCATCACTAGAAAACAGGTGAACAGAGCATACATACGCAAAAACATGTAAGGGAAGAATGTAGATGGTTTTATATAGGGATAGAAGGTTAATAGGGGACTTTCCTAGCAACACTCGGGATGGCATTTTGTTGATAAGGTACACCAAGTTAAGACAACTTCAGGCCCATATGACTGTGGGACATGAATGATAAAGAGAAGAGAACGGGGCTACCTCAAATAGGAGTCCGTTTTTCCGTTCAACTACACCGTTTTGTTGAGGTGTAGATAAACAAGTCTTGCAAAAATTTAACAAAAGAATGTGACAAATATTCCCTCCCCAATTATCGCTACACAAAATTTGAATTTTACAAGCAAATTGAGTTTCAATCCATTGATAAAATGTGCTAAAATGATCAAACGCATCAGATTTATGTTTCATCATATATATCCATGTCATGCTAGAATAATCATCAATAAATATAACAAACTAACGAAAACCGGTGCGAGAAACAGAAGGAGATTTCCAAATATCAGTGTATAAGAGAAAATAATGTAGATGTACATTTATTGATAAAAAGAGGAAAATTAAGTCTACTATGTTTGCCATATTGGCAATATTCACACTCACAATAACGAAAAGATAAAGAAGGAACAAGTTGTTTCGAAACAGAGTCGGAAGAATGTCCTAGCCGACAATGCCAAACCCACACATCTGGTGAGGAGGAGGTCAAACAAGCTTCAAAGGTACCAGTCCGTGTATCGAGAAAGTATAAGCCTCCAACTTCACGACCACCACCAATCACCTGCCTCGTGGTCAGATCTTGAAAGACACAATGAGAAGGAAAGGAAGTGAATGAGCAATTCAAAGAATTAGTGAGTGCACTAACAAATAACAAATTGCGACATAAATGGGGAACATGAAACACAGATGAGAGATCCAAGGTCGAAGAGACAGGGATTGTCCCTTTGCCAGCAATAGGTAGTAGAGGAGCCATTAGCTAATTTTACTTGACCACAAGAAATACGGAAAATGGAAGAAAAAATGTTAGGTATACCAACCATATGATCTGTGGCCCCAGAATCGATAATCCAAGAATGAGATAAGCATGATTTGCAAAGGACACAAAGCCTGAAGTGGAGGAGACAACATTGGAAGCCTCATAAGGATTGAAGGCATTGAATTTGCTATTGTAATAAAGCTAACTTTTGGCGAGTCACCAGGGCATTGTCATTGCTCGAATCGGAAGAAGTAGCAGCAGCAGGTGCAACGGTGAGATGAGCTTGCTTTGGACAACTATGAAGCTTGAAGCATGTATCAACATAGTGGTTGATCATCTTACAATAGGTGCAGAACCGGGTACCTTTCTTCCGTGGCCCCCTGGTGTCACGATGAGTATTAGAAGATGGGTCTTTGCTACGGAGAGAAGAAGCCCCAGTAGGTGTAGGAGGCCTAGAAGAATGAGCAGTGACCATTGCGAAGGGTTCAATCAACATAGAATGAGGCATGATGAGACGATATCGTTCATCGTGAAGCACAGCGAAATAAACCACATCCTGAGAAGGAAGAGGTCGTCGCCCAAGTAGTTGAGCTCGTATAGGCTTAAAATCAGAGTTGAGCCCAGCCAAGAACTCAAAAATCCGTCTCGGTCAATGTATTCTCTGTGAAGAACAGTGTCGTCAGAATTCTTAAAAGTAATGGATTCAAGTTGATCTAGCTCCAACCAATAGGACCGCATCTTAGTGTAATACTGAACAAGAGCTAGCTCCTTCTGTATGAGATGAGCAGCCGTCTGAGATAACTCATAAATACGAGTGAAGTTATCCCCATCAGAATAGAGAGCCTTAACAATGTCCCAAACAGCTTGGGTAGTGGAAAGACCATAGACCAGGCATCGAACATAATCTTCCATGGAATGAAGAAGCCATGACTGGACCTAAGAGTTATTCGCGGTCCAGGTGGCATAGGTAGAATCTGTCATAGCCGGTGCTTTGGCAGTACCATTGATATAAGACAACATTTGCTTTGCAGTCAAGAACATCTTGACAGAATGAGACCATTGAAAGTAGTTCGTCTCATTGAGCAATACCGTCGTCATCTGACTAATCTGTGGAGAACCATGGGAGGCCATATTTGGAAGAGACGATGTAGTAGATGAGGCCATGGAAGATGCACTAGATGAAGCCATGTGTGCCAGATACTGATCCAAAAGCACAGTGAGAAGTCCAAAATAAATAACAATTCAGGTTGCAGTCTGAAAAAATTAAAAAAAAATATTGTTGTGTACAGCAACACAAGGAGACGAACAACTCAAAAGTAGACCCCACCAAGCACGACCGAGAGCGGAAGCCAGAGGGGTGTGGAAGACAAGGTAGGGCGACACTAGTAGGCTGGATTCCAAGCCAAAAAATAGATCCAAGGGGCAACAAATCGAGAACAGGAAGCCTAAGAACTGGATGGTCCTTTACTCCTATGTTCTAGGCAGCAAACGTAAATCTGCACAAAGGAGGGCCCACCGGGGATAAAAGGCAGAGCAATCAAGTTGGGTTGAAGCAACAACAAGAGGCAACACCAGTAGAGGTCATTTGAAGGCTGTTGAAACAAAAAGCCAGCAATCTAAACAAGAAGAACCCAAAAACAGGGGTGTTGGGTGTCCGAGGTAGCAATGGGAAATCTACAAAAAGGAGGGACTCACCGATGATGAAGGGCATAGAAACCAAGCTGGATGGAGACAATAGCAGGGGGCAACAATAAAAGGCCTGGTTCCAAGCAAAACCAGGAGATCTAGCGCAAAACCTCCAAAAACTGGGGTTCATGCATCCCAACAGCAGCCCAAAAAACAGCGGATCGGAGGGTCCCACACAAATCAGACCAAAGATTTGATGGTATAGATGGAAAGGTTAGCAAAAAATGGCAGGGAAGATAGGGGTCCTATCGGCAGAAGCTTCTCCGCTGAATGGATCGAAGACCAAGAAGTGACAGCTGCAGAAGAGAAGAACTTGGGAAGGCATAGAAGACTGAAAAAAATCCTGAAAAAGGCAGAGGTCTCAGAGAAGTCCTCTATAGAAGTCCTCAGGGATCTGGAGAAGAGGCCGGAGTCCAACGATGAACAGTAACTCCGGCGACAAATAGTTATTACCACGAGGAACATTAAACCGGAAGAAGAAACTGCACTTAAAGCGCCCAGAAACTTGTTCTGGCTGATACCATGTAGAATATAATAATAATAATAATAAGGAAAAGGAGAAATTGTGGAGAGGAATTCTCTCTCTGTTGTATTGAATGTTTTGGAAACTAAAGAGAATAGATGAATTTATAATTCTCTCTCTGTCTACATTCCAATCTGGAATGATTCTGGTCAACTAGGGCCAAACATGGGTCCCACATGGTCAATTGGTTACAGTAGTGGGTCCTAGAACACCTAGAAGCCAGGTCTGAGGACCGAATCTGAGGGGAAGTCCTTAGTGAGTTAGGCCATACCTGAGAGCTGACCCTAGAGGGAGTACTGAGTGGAGGTCACGCCCGAGGGAAGACCGTGCTGAGAACAGGCCCTAGAAGGGTGCTGAGTTAAGCAAGGTCTGAGGAAGACTGAACTGAGTTCAGAGTCTAAGGAGGAGCCTCAGAACTGAGTTGAGGAACAATCCTTGTAATTTCTTTAAAGAAATTAAACAAGTCAGTTTGACTCAATTCTCATATCCTGGGTACGTTTCTGAATGACTGATTTTATTGATTGAGTTTGATTGGATCTTGTTGATTAATTGGCTGATTCATTGTGATCTTAACACACTGTGTTTAAGGTCTACTGAGTTCTGAACTTTTTCTGATTTATAACTCGGGTTGCTGGGACTGTTTGGACTCACAGCACAGACTCTGTAACTGTTTGCTGCACGTTGCTGGCCCTGAACTGAGCTGAGTTGCGCTCAGTTGGGGCAGCTACGTCTCCCAGTTGAGCTGCCTGTGTTAAGGCAGGCCCAGGGCCATCAGTACGGACCATAAGTCGCTGGTTGCTAGCCTGAAAAGTAATCAGTTTCGGCCTGCAACCCAATCAGTTTACTGCCTGCATTAAGGCCGAGCTAGGACCCTGCAACAGGACCAGAAACACCGTGTAAATCAGCTAGATTTATGTTTTAAAGCCCAGTCCCTTTACTGCATTATAACCCCAGCTGAACTCGTGTAAACCCAATTTGCGTTGCTGTAAGTAATTGGATCTGAATCTGACCAAGTCGAGTTCCAGGTCAACCCATTGATCCTCGGCCTGCACAAGGCCCGGGTTGAACAGCAACTCAGTGGGACGTTTGGGGATCTGCGTGCAGTTTCAAGCCCAGCTGCATTATGGGCCTGTACTGCATCAAACGGGTCACTGTAATTCGACCAAAATATAGCCTAAACTGTTGAGAACTGGCCTGAAAGTCTCAGTAAGCTGGGCCTGCAGTACAAACACTGTTTCTGCAGAAACAGTTATGAAACCCAGCTCAGTTACAGCTACAACAGGCCTGCACATCAGGCTTGGACATTGAGTCAAACGGTCGTGTAAACGGACCTGTTTTCAGCCCAGTGGTCAGTGAAAAACGGGCCAGAACCCCACTAAATTGGGCCAGGGAATTGCCTGACTGGACCCATTTAGGGGGAATGGGTTTTGTATTTAAAACTTGGTTTTTTGGAGGCAGAATTGACATCAATTTAGTAGCAATTCAACAGTGAGTTCAATACTGAGTTTGAACAGTTTAAAAGAGTAGTGAGTTGTGGAATCAAGTTGGGTTGAGAATTCAGAGTTGGACTGCACATTCACTGTTCGAAATTGTGCAAATTCGATTAATCAATGTGGGTGATCAACCTGGCCATTCAGTCTATGAACTTATCCCGAGGAGTCGTTGTGTGAGAGCGATTGTTTTGGGAAAACTGAGACATTTGGTGTCTGAGTTGGTCCCAACTTGCATCATGGATCAAGGTTGGGGAGCCTACCTGATGAAAATCAGCCTGCAACTAGGTAGGGATAGGATAGAATCGTTTGCAACAAAGGCAGAGAAGGAAAAATAGGGATAAAAGGTAAAATACCTTGGAATAATTCTGATTCAATTCATAAATTCGTATGAGGGATGTCTCTCTGCTTGCAACCATGGTATTATAAGAAAACAAAGAAAAAAAAATGGAAGACGAATTCTAAACAAACTAGGAAACTTCCTAATTATTCTAAAACGAAAATAACACTTCTAATCTTATCTTATACTCCTAAACTAATAAGGAAAGCCACCGACCTGGCCTCCTTACAA
Organism: Chimonanthus salicifolius; assembly: GCA_013350335.1. Classification (NCBI taxonomy): domain Eukaryota; kingdom Viridiplantae; phylum Streptophyta; class Magnoliopsida; order Laurales; family Calycanthaceae; genus Chimonanthus; species Chimonanthus salicifolius. Next base: position 32,846,513 of record CM023539.1, read on the forward strand.
GGACTCCGAAAATAAAAATAGTAAACTACGAAAATAGTAAACTCCATGTAAGTTGTATGTGTCCTACATCACTACCCCTCCTTGATCTGCATCACTTGATATCAAAGCAGGTGAGTTCATTGTGACTCATCTTCGATCGCACCTATGGGCAGGATTGCATAGATTGTATCTTGTGTTCAGGAAATGTGTTCCCTATTTTATAGCAAGCTTTTTGTACCCCTTGGTGGAGCGGCGGGCAAGACCTCGCCACGCGATGGTAGGAGGTTATACCAGGCATATCCAACGGGGCAGAGGAGGTGGTGGCTCTCAACCGGAACCAATCCATCGTGCCCAGCGAGCACCGGATGACAACCGGGTTGAGTCCTTGGGGGACGAGTTGCGTGAGATGCTTGTGAACATCAATAAGGAGTTAGCAGTGTTGCAGATGAGCCTAGACAACTTATAGTCTACCAGTAAGGCTATTGGTGTAGTTGAAGCACAGCGAACAGGCAAACCTTCAACAGCAGGTTCGAAGAATAGGGCCAGAGTCAAAGCTTCAAGTGTCGAGAGATGGGGCATATTGCATCTAGATGCCCGCAGCAGAACATCACTCGGAAGATTGATCGTGGAACAGTCCATGATTGCAGGCAGAACACACACGTTCCGGAAGGACGGAAAGAAGATCGTCCTTGAGCCGATGAGGGAGTTGGCAATGGAAATACCTAAGGGTGTGGGGTTTCTAGAGCGGAAGCCGAGAGCACTCAGATATGGTTCCGAGTCTATGAGGAAAAGACCACTGCTGAGGGAGACCCATGGTGATCCTGGAAGGATAGTCCATACGAGTTCGGACGATGGGAGAGGCAGGTGGCAGACATCCTGTGCACTCAAATTGCAGAGTTCGACCTCATGTTAATTCACTCTAGAACGAGCAGGGTCCTACGAGGATGTATGGGAAGTGACGAGTCAAAGGCCAATGTGAGGTGTTGCAACATCTTTTGAGCGACGAACGTAAAGAGGCTAGCAAGATCATTAGTCCGGAGATGAATCGAACTTGTGGTCGAGTTCTTTTCAAGGCGGAGTGTGATGTGGACATTGGGAGTGCAGTGGAGGACGGGACCATGCCAGTTGCGATGAGATTTTACGATAAATTCCATAACGATAAAGGTGCGGGTAAGACAGCTAATGACACCTATCAATTAGCCAGTTTATTACGCATGGGCCCGACACCGGACGATAGGACCCACTTGGTGTGGAGATATATTTAGATGATTTAGATTTTGATATATTTAATTATTAAAGTTGTATTTCCCATTTTAATCATTTCCTCTTTTATTTATTTACCTTCCTTATTTGTATTATGTTTTCTCTATAAATATAAATCATAAGGTCTCTCCTTGATTAAGGAAGACACACCATATTTCTTTGTATTATTCTACATGGTATCAGTCATAAGATCCTAAATTTTTTAGGTGTCCACTTTCGACTGGTGAGAGAGAGACAACACCAAGTTTCCTCATTTCTTCTCTTACTCTGCCGGATGAACATTTTTTCGGCAAAGAGAGGCGCCATACATTAAAACAAAAAATCTCCTTCTTCTTCAGACTTGGAGTTTTCCCAAGGTTTACGGTGCTTCTATGGATCTGAGATTGCTTTCTCAGTTTTCCTAAGGAGTCCCACGTTTTTCCCTCTACAGCAATCCCTTCTCAGCTCTCAATCCCTTCACCGGCGAAGCTTCTGACGGCGGGACACACTCCTACCCTGTCATTTTTGGTGCGTCTCTGCATCTGTAAGGTAGCCTTGCAGATTTCCTCCAACGGATTGGGAGTTTTAGCTTAGACTACCCTTCATTCTTCTCAGTTCAAAAAAACCCAGCTTTCTGATTTTCTATCAATATGAGCTGGATCTGAGCTATCTCCCACCGAATCTCTTCCATTGGAGTCGCCCCTGGCCCACACCTCCTCTTGCCTAAGGTTGACCTCTACTTTCAGTCAACGGTAGGGCCCTCGTTTCTGGTCTTCATCTCTACTGGTGGGAATGCCTGAAACCCATTTTTTTGGGTTTTTTTAACAAGATCTGCTGCCTGGGATCTTTTCCTCTCCATTGTTGTTGCCTACCACTTTCGCCCCTGCCCTTGGGTTCCATCGAACCTGGTTGCATCCCCATCTGACACCGATGGGCCTCCTTGTTTTGCATTCTCCCTCATGCTGCCAAAAACGACTAAAAACCCAATTTCTGGTCTTTTTCCTTCAAATCAGCATAGAACCTGCTTCCCTGCCTCTGGTTTTTGGACCACCAGATTCGACCAACACTCCTTATTTTGCATCTACAAGGCCTCGCTCCGGTATGTGCTTCGTGGGACCCACCGCTGCAGATTTTTTTTCTCCCAACTAAAATCATCTCACTTCCTTTTGTTTGCCCAACGATCTACCATTTGTCTCCCAGATCTGATTCTCCAGCCCTTTGACCTCTCCTTTCAGAAACTTTTTTACCCTGCATTTTGTGGGTGGTTCATAAGCCCATCTTTATTTGCTCCCTTAAAATTGTAATCTTTCTTCAGATTTGAGCCTATAATCCAACAATTCTACGGCCGTTTTTGGCCCTACATCACATCTATATGGCGCGATTTTGAGTTTGAATGCCAGTTGAACCCTCTGCAACCTATTTTTTGGTCTTGTTGAATGGAGGTTTACGTTTTTATCCATTTTAATGTTCCTGCCCATCACCGGACTTCAGCAATTTCTTCGGATCAGTTTCTCTTTCCGGCGGATGTCTTTAGCAGGTTTTTGTGCCCACCAGTGTTTCTTCCCTTTGCAACAAGCACTTTCCGGCATCAGATCTGGCCACAGGACCAGTTTCAGCAAGCGGGATCCCCCTACCATTCTTTGGAGACCTATACATCTGTACAATGAAGTTGCAGCATTGTTGTTTCCAGAACTGAGTTTCCACTCTTCCTTCTCCAGTACTTGTTTCAGTACATGTTGTTGCGGGACGTCACTTGGTTCCAGGCTTTGATTAGGCTCGGTTTTTTGAGATTTTTTTTTTTTATCCACATTCGCTCCATCAGATAGCATCACCATTGGATCGTCAAGTTGAATATGTGCTGGGTGACACATGGAATCAGTCTGGGAAGGTCTGGCTGTAGCAAGTAGATGTAGCAGAGGGTGGCAGAAGCAACCCGGAGCCTAGGGGTGTATGGAGGAAGCAAGGGAAAAGCATAGGATGGTGGCGGCAACAGTTTTAGGGGATGATGCGAGGGGCGGTAACAAGAAGTCGTTGGATGGAATTAAAAGAAAAGAAAAAAGAAATAGAGGAAAAGAGAGAGATGGAAGAGATAGAGTTACCTGATCTTGGAGGGTTTCTCATCTTCCGAGGCAGATTTAGAGGGCTTCTCACCACCCAGAGCTTCTCACCAATGAATCATTTCGCAGGAGACAGAAGTTTTACAAAACTCCAAAGCTTTCCATTCTTCATTCATTCATAATTGATTGCCCTAAAGGGGCTTACAATGTATTTATAATAAACATACCATCAAAATGACCAAAATGCCCCTAGTTACACAATAACTAAAATACTCTCAAATAAACTAAAAAAATTACATCAACAAAAAAACTGTCAGAGCCAACGTAACTTTGCAGCAGTATTGTCCATCGAAAGATATTCCGCTTCAGCACTAAAGCGAGCAACAACAGTCTGCTTCTTACTGCACCAGGAGACTAAATGACAAGCCATGAAGACACAGTAACTAGAGGTAGAATGGCGGTCATCAGAAGAGCCGGCCATATCGACATCGGAGTAACCACGTATGCATAAGGAAGGCTAACATGCATAGAACAACCCCTGGCAGGGATGAGCCTCAAGATACCGAAGAAGGCAAAAGACAGTATGAAGATGGGTATCCCGTGGAGCATGTATGAATTGGCTGATCACCACAACAACATATGATAAATTTAGTCGGGTGATCGTTAAGTAAATTATTTACCAACCAACTTTTGATGAAAAAACAGGAGTATCAAGAAGAGTCCCATCCAAAGCTGATTAACTTTGTGTGGACATCTAATAGAGTGTCAGCTGGTTTGCATCCAGAATACAGGCATCCTGTAGATGATCGAAGGCATACTTCCGTTGAGAGAGAGAGACATCGAGAAAAACGAGTGACCTCAATGCCAAGAAAGTAATGTAAGAGTTTTAGATCTTTAATATCAAATGTGCGTCGCAGAAATTCTTTGAACGTAGAAATGGTTGCATCATTATTACCTGTAAGGACAATATTATCAACATACACAACCAAAATCATGACAACAGAGTGGAGACGGTAGATAAAGACGGAGTGATCCATCTGAAACGAAGATAAACCATATGGAAACAAAGCAATGCTGAACTTATCAAACCAAACTCGTGGAGACTGCTTGAGGCCATAGAGAGCCTTCTTGAATCTGCAGACAGAGTTGGGCTCCCTCTGCTTGACAAACCCCGAAGGGGGGAGCATATAAACTTCGATCCAAAAATCACCATCTAGAAAGGCATTCTTCACATCTAGTTGATGAAGGGGCCAGTCATGAGTTGTGACAATGGAAATCAAGACTAGAACAAAGGTAAACTTGGCCACAGGGGAAAAAGTTTCCTGATAGTCCATTCCATAAGTTTGTGTGGAGCTTGGCAACCATACGAGCTTTATATTTAGCAATGGACCCGTCTGGATTATGTTTCAATGCGAAGACCCATTTTCACCCAACTAGAGGCTTTCCTGGAGGTAGAGGAACCTGTCCCAGGTATTGTTCTTCTCAAGTGCTGCTAATTCTTCATCCATAGTTGTTTTCCAAGAGGGATCACAAAGGGCAATGTCGATCCTCTTTAGAATCTTAATGGTGTCCAGAGCTGTAAGAAAACTATGATAGGAAGAAGAAACATCATGATAGGACACAAAACGATCAATGGGATGAGTGGTACAAGTACGCTTACCTCTCTGAAGCGCAATGGGAAGATCAGACTTAGTAGTGGAAGATGGATCTGCACTAGGGGCAGATGAGTGGGTGGAGATCGAGGCTACTTGCATTGATACACCAAAGTGGGCTCAGCACTGCTAGAAGGACTAGTATCTGTAGGAAGAAAAGGGAGAACAAGAGAGGGGGAAGAAACAGATGGTGCTGAAAAATAGGGGACCTTCTCAAAAAAGATGGCATCCATGGACACATATTGTCTGCCAGTGAGGGGATCAAGACACCTTAAACCTTTATGAAAAGGGGAATAACCCAAAAAGACACATCGCACAGCCCGAGAAAAAAGTTTATCACTAGAAAACTGGTGAGCAAAGCAAAGCATACACACCTAAAAACATATAAAGGAAGAATTGGGATAGTTTTATGTAGGGATAAAATGTCAACATGGGATTTGTCTAGCAGCAGTCAGAATGGCATTCTGTTGATAAGGTAACACGAGATTAAGATAGCTTCAAGCCAACATGACGGTGGGACATGCATGGAAAAGAGAAGAGAATGGGCTACTTCAAGTAGGTGTCGGTTTTTCCGTTCAGCTACACCATTTTGTTGAGGTGTAGATGTATAAGAAAGTTGGGATTTGGCACCGTGGTCTTGCAAAAATTGAACAAAGGAAGAAAAATATTTCCCCCCATTATCACTACGCAAAGCCTGTATTTTAAAAGTAAATTGAGTTTCAACCCACTGGTAAAATGTGCGAAAATGATCAGACACCTCTGATTTATTTTTCATCATGTAGATCCATGTCATGAGGGAATTATCATCAATAAATGTAGCAAAATAACGAAATCCAGTGCGAAAAAGAGAAGGAGATTGCGAAACAACAGAGTGGATAAAAGAAAATAATTTAGATGCACAGTTATTGAGAGAATGAGGAAAAGGAGGTCTACTATGTTTCCCATATTGACAAATGTTCACACTGAAAATGACTAAAAGACAAAGAAGGAATAAGCTTCTTCAAAACAGAGTTGGAAGGATGACCTAGCTGACAATGCCAAAGCCACACATCGGGCAAAGAGGAGGTTGAACAAGCTTCAGAGGCGTCAGTCTGTGGATCGAGAAGGTATAAGCCTCCAACTTCATGACCACCAATAATCACATGTCCCATGGTCAAATCTTGAAAGACACAATGAGAAGGAAAGAAAGTGATTGAGCAATTCAAAGTCTTAGTGAGTGCGCTAACAGATAACAAATTATGAGATAAATGAGGAACATGTAACACAGAGGAGAGACCAAGGTCAAAGATACAGGGATTATCCCTTTGTCAGCAATAGTAGCAGATGAGCCATTAGCTAATTTTACTTGGCCACAAGAAACAGGGAAAAGGGAAGAGAAAATGTTAGACATACCAATCATATGGTCTGTAGCCCCATAATCAATTATCCAAGAATGAGAGGAAGCAATGAAAAATGCCATTAGTAAGTAAGGAAACAGAAAAGAAAAAGAAGTGCCTGGTATAACAGCAAAGAGATGGCTATAAAAGAGGAGAAAACCCAATAGAAAGCCAGCAAACCAAGTTTCAGCCACTCAGAGAGAAGAAGACACTAATGTGGGTCCCATCAACCTCGATAAGCAACTGAAGCCTTATAGAAAGAAAGAGCAGGCATGGGTGAGTCAATAGTGTAGCCGCAACTAGATCAGAGAACTGTAGATCGAGATCGAAGCAAAGCAGCCCAATGTAGATAATACCAGTAACAGAGCTGGTAGAAAAAAAAGCCTCAAGAGTGGACCCTACCAAGGATGAAATCAAGCACAAGCCTAATAGAGGCAGCAAATAGAGTGGGGGTGACACCACCGAAGAAGGCTTGAAGCAAGGAGCAGTCGTTCCAAACAAAGAAAAATCCGAAACTGGATGTCTGGACAAGTCTACTGGCGAACAAGGGGTTTCCTTCAAACATAGCAAAAAGATGGGAATCACCAATCCAACAGTGTAGAAAAGAAGAGTGGGGAGGGGTGAACACAGTAGAAGAAATCCCAAAGCAGAAGATGCAATATGCTAGCTGATCCAAAGAAAAAACCCAAAAAATCTGTGTCCAGGCGTCCCAGGAAGTAAAGGTGAAAACCTGGAAAGTAGGGCTGCAACTCGGGTCGGGTGGGTCGGGTTCCTTAAAACTCAACCCGACCTGAGTTGATATATATGGAACCCGACCCGACTCGAATTTCACAAACCGATCCGACCTGGATTCTAACTCGAATTCTAACCCGACCCGCATTTTGAACCCATTTTAAACTAATTTTAGCAGGGTCAGATAAGTTTGAGTCAGGCAGGTCGAGTTAACTTATAAAATCCTCAACCCGACCCGTCCCGAATTTCATACGGGTTTTTATCTTCTCAACCGGACCCGACCCGCTGGCCCGAAATCCTTGACTCAACCTGCATGATTTCTCGGGTCAGGTCATGCGGGTCGGGCCAAAACCCGACCCGAGTTGCAGGCCTACTAGAAAGGGGGGACCAACCGTTGATCGAAAACCAAGGTCAACCTTAGGAGAAGATAGGTGGGCCAGGGGCGATCATGATGATGTAGAGCCAAGTCGCAGAAAGGCAGTATCCTCGTGGATCGAAGGAAAAAACCCAAAAAACTGGGTATGGGATGAGAATTGTCGCTTGTGCCAAAAAGGGCCAAAAAATGTAGGCCAAACGCTTCAAATGGCAGATCCAAGACTGCAGATGGATAGCCCTACCAAAAACAGCAAGGGTAAGCACAAGTCCCACCGGCGAAAGCTTCACCTGAAAAAAAAATCAAAGACCGAGAAAGTTCCAGAGCAAAACCAACCGGTGACTGTTATGCTACGAAAAAAAAGTCAAAATTGCTGAAAGACCTCCAAAAGTGAAAGAGAAGAAGAGAGGAGAGTATCCGCAACAGATGACCCAGAGATCTGATCCAAAAGATGACGTCGAATTTCGGAACAGTAACTTCGGTAGAACGGTAAAACGGAAAAAACTCTTCCATAAAGCGTCCAGAAAATCGTTCTACTTGATACCATGTAGAAAATAATGGTGGAGAAAAGAAAATAATAAAAGAGAAGAAAATATTGGAGGAGAGGAAAATCTCTCTTTTGAAAGTATTGTATTGAATAAATTAAACCGGAGGAGATTACAAGAATAAATAAGATACATGGAGCCAATCAAGATGGCGAGTTTGGAAACAAATAAAATAATGGCTAATTACAACTAATTACAATCAATCTCTCATTATTTTCCATAATGAGAAGATTCCAGTCAACTATGACACAGAGGTGGGTCCCACATGATCGATTATCCTGTAGTGGGTCCCACAACAGTTGGGATTAAGGAATCTAATGAACCAGAATTGTTTAGAATTAAGAGCCTAAAGTTATGGGTGAGATACGGCTTTGAGAGGCTTGTGATAATGGGGGAGACTCAGCTAATGCTATATGGTTTGGGCCTAAAGGAGGAAATCACCTTGCAAACTGGTATTTGTTGTGATGGGCATTAGGAAGTTGTGTGCTAGAAGGGAAGCTGTTTTCAACTGACGCATATGGCGAATGCGGTGGCAAACTTTCTCATAGGAGTGGAAAGACTTGATGCTTTTGTTGGCTTTCTATGATCATTGTTTTTGTTTCTTGCATTGTTAGTATAACTCTCTTATACTGGCCTTCAGTGTTTTATTTTATTTTTATTTTTTCTATGTCACAATGTTGATTTTTCTTAAATGATATTTTGTCTTCATTTTTTTAATGCACTTTATTACCTTTGAGTATACCAAGGTGTTTTTATCACAATTAATATGCAGGGTTCAACAATTATCTGTCTAATGTTCATGTCTAAAAATTAGTAGAATATTCCACGAAGTGGGATTAGTGGTTGTATGATGAAGATTATGATGATTCCACGCTGTAGTTTAGGTGGTTAATAAATAAGGTATTATATTAAATAGAATGTTGTATCTTCCCTTTCCATTCCAAGTTATTAAGTGCTGGTTGATATATCAATTTGACCTGGATAAGTTGGGACAACAGTATCCTGTATGAAGAAATTTCCAATGACCATGCATCCCTGAGTACATACAGAATCGCTCAAATTGCCATAGAATTTTAAATGTTTGTTGTATATACAAAGCAAGCTAGAATCCTCTTTTTCACTGGATAACTAAAGTCTGCAGGCATTAAAATGAAACTGAATCTAATAAAATCAAATTAGAAAACACCGTCAACATAAATATGGATAGGGGAACAATCACTAACAAGTTTATTTTTTAAAAAACAGAAGAACAACACAAACCTGATGTTAGTCATGTTGAAGTAAAGAAAGTGATTTTATCCTAAACTAGTAAACATGGAAGCAAATGAAAAAATACTGTCACGATTAGATCCAAAAATAAAAACATACCATGCAAAAACCATAGTAGACATAGCTTGGGCGCATAACTACTAGTCCAGTAGGATTTTTTGACTTAAAGATACAAGCATCTTCAAGTGCTCTCTCTATTTCCTTTTCTGTGACACTTCTCCTCTGAGATCGTACGGTTCCATAACGTGAATAAATTTCTGGGACATTGGAGACATTTAAACAAGTCTGAGAAACTGCATAACTGATAAAGCTAAATGCTTCCATAAACTTCCATGAAAGAGAAAATATTGACAGGAAGAAGTGCTCATAAAACAAATTCAGAAAAGAGCTAGAATCCACCTTCTTCTGTCTGACGCTTCCGCTTAACCTTGACAATGGCCACGCCATCTGATTGATCTTGACAAGATGGTTTCTCTGTGCTTTTTTTATTGGAATGGAAAGATTTCTTACATAAGGATGGTGACTGATTTTTCCTGCTAGAAAAATTTGACTGAACTTGACGAGATGGTGTTTCTCCAGTTTTTTTAACAGTGCTCACAGGCTCCCTAAACAAGGATCGCTGCACCGGTAACATATTGTTCCTGATTATGCAACTCATGTGAACATGGCGAAAGGACCCTGCTGGACCTGTTGTATCTGGTATATTGGAACTCATAGGTCCCTTACACAATGAACACGAAGCTGCCCCTAGACTAGTTCTTATCAAACTCGAAACTTCATGAGAGGGTCTTGTGTAGACTTTAGCAGAACTCAGAGGTTCCTCACACATGGACTGGCTTACAACTTGAGGGTTATATGTAATTAAAGAATCACAACAATGTCGGTGGGATGGCTTTGTCATTTCTGTTTTACTAGAATTGATAGGCTCCTCCAAAGTATTTTTGGAAGACATATATGAAGAGGTATTCAAGGCCTTAGCAGGCTTCTCACACACTTTATTCCTTCTTTCAGATACCTCAATGCCAACAGTATCTTTATAAGAATTAAGGTACTCTTTCTCACATCCACTTGTATCAAATATCCTCACAGTAAAACATAAACTACCGTTATATCTAAATAATAAAAAGTAACCAACTTTTATGTAGTTGTCACTTACAAATTCCTGCCATCCATTTTGAAAGAATACACCGTCAAGATTCTTGATCATGCCTACATGCCAAACATTCCCACTAGGAATAATTAAAGAAGCAGTTGCAGAGGTTTCACCTTCTATATGTTTCAAGAATGCCCGTGGAATTGCCTGCATTATGAATGATAATATTAGGACAGAATCAAACTAATGCAAGTGGAATTTCCTGCATTGTGAATGATAATATTATGACAGAATCAAACTATGTGCATAGAGTATTGACCCAATAATCAAACTGAACCATCAAAAGAATGCCATTCTAGAGGCGTTCACTCAACATCAAAAACCATAATTTCCAGAAGAGAGATAACAAGATTGGAAGGTATTGTTCTTACAGCATATTTTTTTCCTCTTAATAGGGACAGAAGTCTTCTCAGTTTCTTGTAGAGAACCAATGGATGTGGTATTCTCTACTGCTCAAAATGGAACTCCATTATCAGGGAATGGCATCCCATCATGTAGGGTGACCACCAAAAACTCTAAGTTCTATCTACTCCCAATGTTTCAAAGTTAAGATTCATTTGTTTATTTGCTCCAACATAGTTCATGCAGGGATGAAATCTGTACAAATGATACATACCCCATGACAAGAAATGGTGACCCTATCACTTGCTATTGTAGGATTACCATGGCTCCCAGCTATTATTTTGTAGCATGTCGAGAATTGACAATACAACATAATTTGTGGCCTCGTTGGCGATGTAACACAAATCATGGACATGGTGCAGACTGCAGGATTCATTTCGGGGCCTACCTTCATTCAAGGTGGACAGTTGAGTGGAAGGAGCCCATTGTGGGTTGAACAAGGCCCAAAAGAGATACTCTAATTGGATGTCCATAACTAATAAAAGAAAACTTCACCTTGCATGAATCCTCTGCCGTATTTTAGTGCAGCCAGCTGCCTGTCTAGATAATTCGTCTAGTAAATATGCATGAACATCGTGACCATTGTGTGGTTGTCAATTCCATTCCATTTTGGATAAAATAGCTGAAATGTTTAGTTCCAGAAGGCAATACTGGTAGGATACTTCATCAGATATGCTTTAATGATTTCATTGTACTTTTTTCATAAAGCATATTCAAAAGAAAGGCTATAAAAAGGTTTTACAAAATAGATACTTGTGTGACATTTAGCCTGCTCGAAACACTAAATAAAATAAAATGGAACAATAGAAGCTAGAATATTTTAAGTACAAAATCCTAAAAGTAATATAAACATAAATTTTGAACAGGACACCAATATATGTATGTGTCCTGAATTTTGGAAAAATACAATGTCATTATTAGGATTAGGTTGTTGTAGATATGATAAATCTCAGTTGATTGAGATAAGGATTGGTTGTTGAGATAAGTAGTTGTTGTAAATGATGAGATCTGGGATTCCTTATTCCATTTTAAATATAGAATTGAAATTGGAGGCCAAAACACAGCATTCTTTCCAAGGAATTTAACATGGTATCACCCAAAACATTAATCCTGGGCTCGTTTCTTTCTCTAGCCTCCTGTCGTTTCTCACGAAGGTGGAAATAAAAGCATGCTGAAATATTTGCTTTTCTCTTATCAATGTGACACCAGCACTACTGTCCTCTTTCTGCCTTTGTGTCCGGCAAAAGTCTGTAGAGTACTGGATCCTGCTGCTTGTTCTTGCTGTTTCTGGCCACTTAGCCACTCATGTTTCTCTCTGTTTCTCACTCAGGACTGGTCTCTTGACCTCTGTTGCATTGTCACCACATCGTCTTACAACCTGGTTACTGCATAGGGTAACCCGACGTGTCTGCTGCACTGCCTATTGAGGATTTTATTCTTGCAATTGGAGAGAGCGCCGATCCCATCATCTGACTGTTCATTCCCGATTCCTCTCTCTCTCTCTCCACAAGTTCGGTAAATATCATCCTGGTTTCACCATCCAGTCTCCAATTACCTCTTTATTGCATCGGCTTCTCCACTATGCCTGGTGTACAGAGACTGAACCGGTTCTCCTCTGCTGCATTCCAAGATTTCACCTGAGTACAGTCCTTCCTCTTAGAGACCTGAACAACGAGCAATTGCTGCTTTGAGGTCGCACTGATACTCACTTCTGGTACTGTTGCTGTGATTCCGTCTTTTGTCTCTTGTCTTGTCTTCCATCTCAGAGGTACACTAGATTAATCCTTTCAATAAAAAATATGGCCACAGATCCTCTCAAAGTTATCAACGTGACATTAGATGGTCACAGTTATGTTTATTCATCCCATGTCCTGAGTGGGAAGACGTTTATGGAAATATGTATCTGGTTATGTCACTCATCCTGATGAAGCAGATACTAAGGCACTTAAGGATTGGGAAGTTTATAATGGTCAAATTAGTACATGGATTGCTAGTGCTGTGGTCCCTTCAATTGGCTCTCTATTGCAAAGGTTCAAAACAGCTAAAGATGCTTGGGATTATTTGGCTGGTCTTTATAGTGGTACTAATTTTGCACGACAATTTCAATTAGAAAAAGAGAGATTCATATACAGCAGAGTGATAATTCTATACATGAATTTAATGTTCATATGACTGCATTATGGAATGAACTTTCTTTACTTGAACAGGCATTTTCTAAATGTCATGCCGCTACATTTCACACATATCGAGAGAAACTGCAGTTGGCCCAGAGTTTGATCATGTTCATGGTCTTATCCTTCATAGCACTCCTCTGCCCTCAATAGATGATGCTTATGCCGAATTGCTTACCAAAGAACAAACACAGCAGTCTCTTACTTCCAAAAATATTGCTGCATCAGGAAAAGTTTTTGCTATCACCAACCAATCCATCAGTGCAATGGATTATTTCCAACAACCGAGCTTCCACCATGAGTTACTGGCAACGCAATCTTTCCTGATACCTGTCACTATTGTAGCAGAAAAGGTCATTGGAAGCGAAATTGCTCGCACAAGCCTACTGGTCCATCATTCTCTCACAACAATAGATCCCGATTATCTTCCTCTCTGCAGCATCTATCACAATGACACCTGATCTAACAACTCAAATCCAGAGCATGATCGCAGATCAAGTTCAACAACTGTACTTGAACCGTCCAGGTGTTCTATCTACTCCACCATCCGCTTCTGCCATATCTACTTCCATTTCACCTTCTTCTTCCTCTTCAGGTATTTCTAAACTTCATTGAATATTTGATTCCGGTGCTTCCTGTCATATGACATCTGATGCTTCTGATTTTGTCCATTCGCAACAACCCCTATCACCTATTACTATTCAAACCGCAGATGGTTCTTCACTTCCCGTTACTGTTTTTTATTCTATTTCATCATCTTCCTCTCCTTCTTTATCTATTTAATGTTCTTTGTCTTCCCAAACTGTCTGGTAATCTTCTCTGTATCAGTCAATCAACTGATCGTGGTTATAATGTTATCTTCACTTCTTTTGTGCAGGACCAACAAAACGGGAAGCAGATAGGGACAAGCCATAGATCTGGAGGTTTATATTTCTTGGATAGTCTTCACGTTCCATTAGCTCGTGGCTTTACTACGGTTGCTCGTTCATCATTATCCATCTATAAGTCACTTTTTCATTTATGGCATTCTGAACTAGGTCATATTTCTTCTTCTCGCGTAAATTTTATGAGTTTTTGTGGATTGTTAGGCATTGTGCCTAGAACAGATCATTTTGATTGTAAATTCTCTAAACGTACTGCTTTACCATTTCATGCAAGTACTTCTGTTTCTAGTGCACCCTTTGATCTAGTTCATGATGTTTGGGGACATGCCCCACTGCTATCAAAAAGTGGATCTTTGTGTTATGTGTCAGTTTTTTTATGACGAAGAACCCCAAGACCTCCACCTCTCCTCGAGTACGAGAGTCTTGGATAAAACTTTGGATGCACACAGCCCCTCCCAAGCCACGGGCATCGGCTGACTACGGGACTCGAACCTGGGACTTTTGGTTCCTGCTGTGGGCATCTATGGAGAGAGAGAAAACTGCATCTTTGACCCAGGCCCAGGGCCAATGCCAGCCAAGCACAAACAAGCCAAGCCCAAAGTGTTTTAAGTCCAAGTTGGCGTAACTGGTTTATTTTGGAACTCATGTAATAAGTTTCGAAATTAATTGTTTTCAGAAGTTACAAAATTAAAGTCAACAGTTTTTTCTTTACTAAATGGGGGGCATAATTAGGCATTAAGAATCGACAGTTTTTCTTTATTTAAAAAGGGGGTCATTAGGCATTACGAATTGATTGTTTTACTTTATTTAAAGAGGGGGTAATTAGGAATTAAGAGTCGACCATTTTTCTTTTTCTCTTTATTTTAAAGGGGTTGTATTCGGTGATTGGACACCAACTATTGAGAAATTATCCAAAGCTTTGTACTTTCTCCGATTTAGTGAGTTTTTATCGCTTGTGATTTAAATTTGTGTATTGTATTGAATTCTAAGTCCACTTGCAAGTTAATTCATGAGAAGGTTCTCCGAGTTAAACCGTACTTAACCCGAGAACAGTTCACCGTGTTGAAACCGTACTTGAGCCCGGGAACAACAATTTTGATTTCTTCACAGAAATCTGTAATTTGGCTTAAAATCCCAGATCTAAAACATTAATTGCAACTGGCATGCATCAGAGTGGTATTCAAAGCAAGAGAGTTAATTGAGACTCCTACTTCGATCAAACATATGCGTGGTTTGTTCATCACTATTTTTTACTATTTCCTACTCAACGAATTGCGTTCTCTGATATTAGATGGCAAAGCGCTACGACTTTTGCCACCATCAAGTAAAGAATGATGACAGGATCCTTACAAATCATGTTCCTCAGGTAAGAAGACCTCTAGAAAGTGGCCGCCTAGGATCATCTAGAAATCACAATGATCTCCTAGATCAATTGACACAAATGGTGGCTAATCTAACTCAAGAGATGGTAGCGATGCAGATGCAAAACAATCAATGTTTCCCTAGCATTCCTTCAGTTCATAGCAGACATTCATCATCGTCAAACAAGAGACTACCTCGCTTTCCTTTCCTCCTCGGTGCAGATTCAAACATGTAGAAAAGCAGCATGAGAGGAGGCAACAGGTAGACCATAAAGCCCACAGCATCAAATGAAACATTCCCGAATATCTCGGGGATGCACACAACAAGGCATTTCAGGTCGAGAGGCGCAAGGATAGAAAAGAAAGAACCTATCCCCGATTAGCATCAGTACCACTTGACCCGACAGATTCACCACAGACCGGCATACATCTCACAATGTACTGGTAAGACAGAGCAACCAGTTGGAATGCTTCAACTGTAATGAGTTCGGGCATTTGGCTTTCGATTGCGTGAACAGAGCCATGCGCTTGTATAGAAAGACAATGATTCATCAGATGATGCTCGACATGCTGAGAGTCACTCCTTTGATGAAGGTGAGATCCGGCACAAGGATTCCATCGAAGCAACCTCCAAGGGTGTGGAACTCTTGGACACAACACAGGAGCATCCAAGTCATTGTGAGCCACAGGTGGATGACATACAACCTAATGGCTCAGATACCATCAATGTACCTTGTCCGACTCAACAATATGAAGAGGTTGTGGCCTTAGTTGAGTTTTCTGTTGGCGCTCACTCCATGGAAATATCGGTTGAGAAGCCAAGGCAAGAAGTTGAGATGGTGATGCAGCAGCAGGTAGACGTTCTGGGCATCCATGTTATACCATACGTAGACCCCATGTGGGAAAAACACCTGAACCAATTGTCATCACCTAGTATCCCATCAGTATTGGAGATTTGAGGCACTGAGACACCATCATGAGTCATAGTCCAATGAGAAGCAACTAGAAGGTGCCACAGACGACGGCAACAAAGATTGTTTGGTACGCTTCGTACAATGGGTGTACAAGATGATCGGTATCTTGTGGACTCTGACCTCACCATCTGGCCATATGTTGGCCCAATTTGGGAAAGTCATGTGAGACTGTTCTCCGCACCTACTGTCCAATCATTTTTGGCAGGTCTTGAGGCGAGGCGGAAACTTCACAAATGTTGGTTACACAACATGATGTAATTTTCTGCAGGCATAGGAGATAGGGTTTGAGAAGACCGCACCCTTCGTCCATGAACCTCCTAAACTCGAGGTCGAGTTTTTTCCAGGAGGAGTATGATGCGGGCATCTGTGGAGATTGGAGAAAATTGCATCTTTGACCCAGGTCCAGGGCCAAAGCCAGCCAAGCACAAACAAGCCAAGCCCAAAGTGCTTTAAGTCCAAGTTGGCGTAACTGGTTTATTTTGGAACTTATGTAATAATTTTCGAAATTAATTGTTTTTCAGAAGTTACAAAATTAAAGTAGACAGTTTTTCCTTTATTTAAAGGGGGAGATAATTAGGGATTAAGAATCAACCGTTTTTCTTTATTTAAAGAGGAGGTAATTAGACATTAAGATTGACCCTTTTTCTTTATTTAAAGAGGGGGTAATTAGGAATTAAGAGTCGACCATTTTTCTTTTTCTCTTTAAGGGGTTGTATTCAGTGATTGGACACCAACTATTGAGAAATTATCCAAAGCTTTGTCCTTTCTTCGATTTGGTGAGTTTTTATCCCTTGTGATTTTAATCTGTGTATTGTGTTGAATTCTAATTTCACTTGCAAGTTAATTCATGAGAAGGTTCTCCAGGTTAGACCGTACTTAACCCGAGAACAATTCACTGTGTTCAAATCGTAGTTGAGCTTGGGAACAACAATTTGGGTTTCATCACAGGAAATCCGTGATTCGGCTTAAAATCCCGGATCTAAAACATCAATTGCAGCTTGGCCTGCATCAATTCCTGAGCCAAAGTACCTACCAGTTATTATGTTTAATTTATTGACAATTATTCTTAGTTGATGAAACATAGATTTGGTTTTTTTTTAAATCTATACAACCTTTCATAATATGGTTAAAACACAATTTTTATCAGCAATCAAAAGTTTTTGTGCTCATTCAGGAGGAGAATACACTTCATCTCATTTTAAAGATTTTCTTGATAGAAATGGCAATTTATTGCAATTCCTTGTCCCTATGCTCCAGAACAAAATGGAATTATTGAACACAAACATCATCATATACCGGAAACAGCCCGGTATCTTCTTCGCTCCAACTTTGTTCCACCATTTTGATAGCATTAATAAGACTCCCTCTACTATTATTTCTAATGTGTCTCTCTTTGAAAGGTTGTATCACTCATGTCCCTCTTATGATGAACTACGGGTTTTTGGTTGTGTTTGTTTTGTTTTTCATCCTAGGCATGAGTGTTTTAAACTTTCTCCTCGATCTACTCTTTGTGTTTTCCTTAGGTATGGTATTGAGCATGGAGGTTATCGATGTTATGATCCCCAAGCCAATCATCTTCTCATTTCTCAACATGTCTCCATTTTAGAACACATTCCTTTATTTTCTCTTTCTTTTTCTGTTTCATCTTTCATTGATACGTTTCCTGATGAGGTTTCTTACTCCTTCCTTCTTCCTCCTCTCCTCTTCCTTCTCAAGATACTGTGACTTCTGATCCTTCTTCCAAGAATCCTAGTTCACAAAGAATATACAATCTTTGGATTCTTTGCCTGCCACTCTTGGTGACGGTCCTATTCCTCGAAGGTATCCACTCTGTGATCGCACTGAGTCAGACTTAAGGATTACAAGTTTTTGACTTCTGACTATTTTTCTTCCAAGTATCAATCCTTTCTCGTAGCTATCCACTCCCATCTTGAACCTCAGTCATTCAAAGAAGCTTCTACTCGTCCTAAATGGCGGCAAGCTAAGGCTGAAGAGTTGGATGCTTTGGAGGAAATGCATACCTGGGATCTAGTCTCTCTTCCTTCTAGCAAATCTGTTATGTGGATCTATAAGATCAAACATAACTCTGATGGCACTGTTGAAAGGTTCAAAGCATAGCTAGTTGCTAAAGGATATACACATGAATATGGTGTTGATTATGAAGAAATATTTGCAAGTAGCCAAAATGACCATTGTTCGTATCCTCATTGTTGTTGCTGCCTCTAAAAAACGGACACTCTATCAAATGAGTTTGAAAAATGCATTTCTTCATGGGGATATATCAGAGGAAATTTAAATGAAGCCACCTCTTGGTCTATCTCATCTTCCTGATCAAGTTTTTCGGCTTTGTTGTGCTTATATGGGCTAAAACAAGGCCCATGAACATAGTTTAACCATTTCAGCTCCACTTTACTTAGCTTTGGTATTTTCATAGTAATCAAGATTCGGCGCTATTCACAGCCACTACCTCTTGCGGTTGTATTCTCCTATTGCTATATGTTGATGACATGGTTATTACAGGTGATGATAGTATGGGTATTGTGTTGCTTAAAACCTATCTTCATCAACATTTGAAATGAAGGACTTAGGGGTATTACGATATTTTCTATGTATCAAAGTTGCATACTCCCCTCATGGATACTTTTTATCTCAAATGAAGTATATCTCTGACATTCTTGCTCGTTGGCTTAACTGATACTAAAGTCGTGGATACTCCTCATGAGATGAATGTAAAGTTAAAACCTTCTGATGGTGTGCCTTTGCCTGACCCAACTCGTTATCGCCAAATAGTTGGGAGTCTTGTCTATCTCACCATCACTCATCCAGATATTGCTTTTACTATTCATGTTGTCAACCAGTTTGTTTCAGCACCTACTTCCATCCAATGGGCTGCAGTTGTGTGTATTCTCCACCATCTTCGAAGGACTATATCTGAGGCCCTTTTTCTCTCTTCCCCTGCTTCAGTCACACTGACTGCTTATTCAGATTCAAATTGGGCCAGTGATGTTCATGATAGGTGATCTACAACGTGCTTTTCTGTCTATTTTGGCAATTCTCTGATATCCTGGAAGAGTAAGAAGCAATTCACTTTGTCTCGTTCTTCTGCTGAAGCTAAATATTGTGCTATTGCTTCTACTACATCAGAAATTATTTTGCTTCATCGGCTATTACATGATATGGGCATTTATCTTCGTCACCCCACTCGCCTCCACTATGATAATAAGAGTGTTATCTATATCGCACACAAAGATGTGTTTCATAAACATACTAAACACATTAAAACTTATTTTTGCATTGTGGAACGCTGCTTCTCTACAGCATTTCCTCTAAAGATCAGATTGCTGACATTTTTGCAGAATCTCATTGTGCTCCTCACTTTACACAACTTGTTGGCAATCTTCTCTGAGTTTGTCATCGCATCATGAGATTGAGGGGGGTGTTAGAATTAGGTTGTTGTAGATATGATAAATCTCAGTTGATTGAGATAAGGATTGATTGTTGGGATAAGCTTTGGTTGTTGTAAATGATGAGATCTGGGATTCCTTATTCCGTTGTATCTTAGTGTATTAAATATAGAATTGCCAAAAACGGCTTTCTTTCCAAGGAATTAAACAGCCATATCCTTGTTTCAATATCCATGTCAATACCTGTATCCATGTTTGTGCATTATAGAGTAATGCACTTCTTTATTTCTTGAATTTACCCATAAATGAGCTATGTGTAGAAAGACATAAATGTGCCTTTCCATCCTCCAAAACAAATAGGAGACCTCAAAGGAGGTAACAGTTAAGGTTTTGGGAGAAACCTAAGCTTTCTCCTTCAAACTAATCCCCGCCTGGGCTTGAGTGCCCTCCTTTTGAAGTTCTTTGTGACAACAGCAACTTTCAATGTTTTTAAAGGCAAAAATCGACAAATAAATTTCAATTTTTTATGTGTCTCGAGAATTATAAGACATCTAAGTTAGTTTTGTTGCTTGTGTTTGTTATTAACTTATGGAGATTTTTTTTTATAAAAAGGGTGTAATCTGAGAATAAGGAGAAGTAAACCCTGTCACACATGTCAATATGTATTTTCGATGTTAATCCAGATTTCGTCTTTTATTGCTTTTTTCATCTTAAATAATCTTTTATTGTGTTTTACTAAATGGTGAAACAGCAAAAAAATGTTCCATTCCAATAGCTAAATTCAAAAAAAGAACACAAAACAGAATTGACAAGAATAGCTTTGTCAACCCAAATATTGTCTACCATTGGTTCCCAATTATATAACAAATTAACCTCACATCGTAATTGCATGCATCGTTTGGAAATACTCAAAGCATATCAGATTAAATTTGACATAGCAGTCAAAATGGTGCTATTTCAGACAAAAATATAAAAAATAACCCTCCACCAGTGACCCACCAAAAGAATGAATTGAAATAAAATGGAGATGGGCCTGCCGATTCCTCGACACAGGATAGTTGATATTGATCAACAAGACAGCAAAATATATATTATTAGAGGCAATTCCTCTCCAGGATGACTTTCTATAAGTGTGTGTTCAATTATTTGATAGTTTCCCAATTATGGGACGGAATTGTAATCGATTTGTTGATTGATTATTTCCCCTTTAGAGGGGCCTGCATTTTCTATATATACAATATTAATGAGAGGGGCAAGCACGCCAGTTTCCTAAACTCCACATATATTTAAAAAAAAAAACCGATGCTAGCACACTGGAAAGATTTCTTTGTGTGTCACAAACTCAGTTGTGAACGTCGGCCAACATGCATTTTACATATTTTGGCCAATATCCCGACTGAAAATTTTTGGTCAACATTATGGATTTCGGCCAAAATTTGTAACTGAAGAACTCGCAACTCTAGGTTGTGGTTTCAGTAGTCGCTTGCCTTGAAAAAGAGAGAAATAAAAAATTTTAAATAAAGAACATTGGCAAGAAATGTCCAAATGCAGTCACATTTGCGATTTTAGCTACAGAACAGGTAGTTCTATATGAAAATGGAAAGGGGGGAAAAGAACAAAAAGAAAAAAGTGGAAATGGAGAGAAATTACAAGGCATTGGTGGTTGGCGTTAGGGAGATAAAACTTAAAGAACTGAGGCTTCTTCATCTCCTTCTCTTCTTCCCAGCTGATCTCAGATCTTGATTTCAATGATTTCTCTCTTTCTTCTTTTAGTGGAATCTCTTTCTGGGTCTTTGGATTGGGCTACGAAGAAGTACGCAAAGCAACGATCGCATCTCTTTAAAATACTCTTATCTCCTCTGTTACCACTTACCATTTTCCAAAAGTGTCTTTCCAACGAGCAGGCCACAATGAAACGAAACGGGTCGCCAGCATATGTCAAACTCGGACATCGACTCAGTCCGCTCGCCATCTTGTCATAGTCGACCAATCAGAATATTTTGCTCACTTTTGATCTCTTTTATATATCTAATATATACATCAACTGACCCTAGTAAACCAAAAAGTGGATTACAGATGATTAATATACAAAAGAGAAGGTTAATTAGATAAGAATGACCATCTCATCTGAGGCAGATAAAATGGACGGTCATAAAAAATATTATTTTAGTTATTATCAATCATTTTTTTATTTTTTTATTGAACGAGTAAAGATGTCTGATAAAATGTTTTTTACCTATTTTATTTATAGACTGATTTTAAATGTTTAGTAGATTTTGAAACTTCTTGCACTCTTAAATTGTGTGACTCAAAATTAAATTATGATCACACTCGTATTATTTTAACTCAACCCTAACAAAACCTCAATCCGAATCTTTTCAGCTGACACTCTCGAGATACATTATCAGATCTGCCATTAAATTGGTTTTAAAGTTCAGGCGGTCTGATGCAATGTCAAGAGAAAAGCATACAAGTACATTTATATATTCACGCTTACCATTTCATCTTTTTTATTTTAAATTTTAAAAATCAATCATATATATTTATTAAAATTGAAGATTATATGATTTAGATTATCATAGTAAAATTTTATATAATAATTTATTAAATGAATCTAATTATACGAGACTTGTATCTTATCAGAGAAAATTGGGGGATTTGAGTAGACCTCATAGACTGTCGGGTGGGGTCTGGTTTGAGTTGAATCCTATTAGGTTTAAGTCTAATTTTTTGTTCAGTCGGTTCAAGTATGTTTTGGATTTGGCTCAAATTGGATTTAGGTCAGATTTACCCGTTTGCAGATTGGGTTTAGGTCATGTTTCTCTATTTATCTAACTAAAAAGACTTTTTCAGTTAGTGTGTGAGACATGTGTCAAGATTACCTCTTAAATGGGTAACCTCATTTAGTTGCACATACGTGACAATAATCAGGTCAATGAGTCTAGCCATTTATTTTTAGGTTCAAGTCAAGTCTATTCATTTATAAATAGGTTTGAGTTTGATCGAGTAATAAACGAGTCGAGTCGAGTCAAGTCATTTATCGGGATCTATTAATCGGATCAGGTCAAATTTTGTCAAGTCTACTTCAACATTGACGGTGGTATTATTCACAAGTTAAAAATAACAGCTAAACCAACATGTTGGCTATATCGACTTATAATGCACCCAAACGTATCGAGCAATATCAGCCCACACAAACAATAATAATTTAAAAAAATCATTTTGACTCTCTTTTGAGTTGAATCTTGCATCTATGTGAGTTTAAAAGGTTTAGAAAGCAAGTTCTTTAAGATTTGTTAATTTAAAAAAAATTCTAAAAATATAACCATTTTGAGTTATTTTCATCGATAATTCCAAATTAGGGCTTTTCTAAAAATAATTTAATAAAATAATATTTAGTTCTTATGGAATTCAGTGGGGATGACTTAATGTAATCAACATAGTTTGTACGATGTCTATATGATTTTTCAAGCTTTTTTTGAAAATTTAGTGAAAGTCGAATTTTCTAAAATACTTCTTATTTTGAGTTTTTTGTGAAAAAATGTAATGAGATTATATACAAATGTTTCTAGAATTGAATGAAGAGCTCTTAATGTGATTAATATACTGTTTACGGTGTTTGTATGATTTTTTCTAATATTCCAACATTTTTATGAAATTCATAATTTTTAACAATAAGAAAATGTATGAACTGAAATAGAAAATGCATGTCACTATGTGATACTTGAAAATATAAATTTCTTATTAGGTGATTCCTTATATTGGTTCCCTATTTTTATAAAATTTTATGAGATTTTTTGAATTTTTAAGATATACTTTATTTGTATATTGAAATTTCGACTCTTAAAGATCCAATAATCCACAAAAATGATTATTGTTTTTAACAAAATATATGTCCATATTAGGTTTTCTATTCTTCTCATACTTTTCAATAATTTTTCTTAAACATAAAAAAAATGAAGGTCAGAGAAACCATATTAATGTTAAGCTTCTATCGGAGATAAATATGTCTGAAACGTTTTTTTCACTTCTAGATGGTAAAAGAAGGTTTAACATGTGCTTAGGGTTTGTTTACAAGAACTGTAGCCAAAATATTAGAAGCATAGTTTAACATAAATAGCTTAGTGAAAAACTCAGTTATCACGAAAGATCAAATTAGGTAGAGTAAGTTTTAAACCAATGGAGGGAGTCGTGTTTATTAATTAATTCGTGAAGTCAACCTAACTCGATAATAAATTTGGTTGCGTAAAAAATATCTAAAATTAAATTTTAATATAAGTGAAATTAAATTTAATATAAATAAATCAAGATTTTAATAGACTTTATTAGTTAAATTGATTGAGTGTAATTTTGATTGAATTAATTCATTGATTAAATTACATTTTTAAAAATATTAGAGGAACGCTCCTCATTGGAGAGTGCGAGGATGACCCAATTACAATGGTTGTCTTTCCGGATTTCAATTGTCATTACATTTCATGAGCTTGCTGGAAAAAAAAAATATATTAAAAAAATATTTCTCTTATCATATTTTGCAAAGAGAAATCTATTTTCCTCTACGAACGGAAAATATCAAACGCGATCATTTTTATCTTTTTTATAATTTTTAAAATATAAAAATATTATTTTGATCAATTACATTTTAGAGATATTGAAAAGCAAATTATTTAAACTAAATAAATTTTGAAGTTCTAAAAATCATAAAAATATGAATTAGTTTAAATCATCATTAGCAAAATATCTAAAATAGATCTAAATTAAAAAAAAGAAAAAGAAAATGCTTTGTTAACTTTCCCATCTTGTCGGAAAAGATAAATATTTGAAATAGATAAAATCATTTATTAAATAAATTAACTTAATTTAAGTGCAGAAAGCAACTTAGGGAGACCATTTGACAAACAATCCGACTTGTTTATTAAATGGGCTTCAAATTAGACTTATTTATATGCAAGTATTTTCTTATATATATTATGGTGGCAAATAAGCAAAGGAAAACTTTTAGATTAGAAAATAATTTCGTGTCAAGATATTCCTTTTAGGAAAAAATTATTAGAATCTATTTTCTCACTAAACATTTTCCAAAAGGTTATGAACTTGTCTAAGGATTTAAATAATTTGAAGTTATTAAAATTTAGAGATAGCTTTATTGATAAAATCAAAGCAATTTTTTTAAGCTCCATATTTATGGTGAGGCCTTTTTAATAGAACCATAACATTGACAAAAAGTGAGGTCAACTTAAAATACAAAATATTACATATATCTAAGCACCACTTAATTGGTAAAAGTACAATAAATGTTATTTTTTATCAAAAAATGTGCACCCATTCACACGATTTGAAAAAAAAAAAAGAATTCTGAACCAATGTTTTAAAACCCGGCCCGTGGAGTGACCCGTCTTGGAGGAAGGTGGGTTAAATAAGGTTCAACTGGGTTGACCCGTAGTCAAACCCGGTCAAACCTGTATTATTAATATAATATTATAAATATTATTAAATTATTAACTAAGGTTTAATTAATGAGTTGAAATAATTTTTTATGTAAAAACCTATTTTATCAATATAATATTTTGTCAATAAATATTTTAGTGGTTGAGAGCAATGTTTTAAAAACTGACCCATCTAAAGAATTATTTCATAGGAAAGTTGGGCTAAATAAACTCAATCAAACATGTACCGGTCAATATAATATAGATAAATAACCCCAAGGGGTTATCCCAATTGGTTTGGGAGCAAGATCTCTAGAGGGAGGTCTTGGGTTCAAACCATAGGAGCTCCAATGAAGGGCCACTTCCCATGAGAATATGTATAGATTTACCCGGTGTGTATGGAAAGGGGATTTTCACACACCCTGGAGGACTAGTAAAATAAACTTTTTAAAGTAAAATTTTTATTAACTTTTTGAAATCATTTTTTTAATTTTTATAAAGGTTTTTCTTGAGTCATAGGTCGAGGGTTATTTTTAAAACCCAATCAGACCCGCGGATCTAACAGGGTTTTTGCAGTTTTATATTAAATAAGAGTTTTTTATTAACCCGACCCGTGATTGAGCAGGTTATGGTTGAACCGGCGGTTCAACCACAAGTCAGGTCAGCTTTTTCAACACTAATCTCAACACTTAAAAACATTACTTCATAGTTCGTTCATCCATTCTAAGTGATCTTTATAGAGTATTATAATCATATTAAAAGATTCCTTACATGAGTCAAAAGTTTGAGATTAAAAATAATTTAAAGTAATTAAAATTTGAAGAGGTTTAAACATAGATTTCTTAATCAAATCGGGGTGATTTATCCAAGTTGTCAAACTCATTGATTAGATATTTTTAATAAATCCATCAACCTAAGGTCAAAGTGAGCCCCAGGTTGCAAAGGTCTAAAAGAAAAAAAATAAAAACTAAATCATTATAATTTAGAAAGTATTTAAAATATGAGATAAGGAAAATATGAAAATTACACGTGTATGGAGATGAGTCTTACTTCTTGAGCTGGTATCGGTGCGAATATCATGTAATCTAGCAAAAGTAGATTCTTTCATCACTCTTGTCATTTCATGTCATTAGCTTGGTCATTTCATGACACATATTCTCTCAGCTTTTTGTCATTTCATTTCACTTCATTGTCACTTTTTTTTGTCGGTCCGATTAAGTGAGGTGGTAGCACTAAAGTTTGATCCCAAGATATGAAGGAGCAAACCCCACGCCAAGGACCACTTGGGCTACTCACCTGGTGGGGAAAATGGAGAGGCAAATTCAAAAACATTTCAGTGCATACCATTTGGTAGATAACCTTGTGGATTTGAGTCACGTGAGTTAAATGACTCACTTCTTTCTATTTGCTTCTGGATTTTCTTGGACTAACAAAATTGCCAGGACCATTATCTGAATTTAAAACATTGAATTGATTATTTGAATTTCCCAAAAATTCTTGAGCTTTAGATTGAAAGTTTGATGTTATATGCCGTGCGTGTGACTCAGCGTACTCCCAGTAGACTCGATGAGTGGATCCTTCCATAACAGCAGATCACGACAGACTGGGTTCCACGCTTGCTTAAGCGCGTGAACAGTTGGCAGATAAGATTAGGATCAATTGGGATTAGTTTGTAGATTTGATTAGTGTTTGAATTTAAGATTAGGATTAGTTGGGATTAGTTGGCAGATTTGAATAGTGTTTGAATTAATTTGAATTTCAAAATATGTAATCGCCTTCCTGAATTAGTTGTAACCTTTCCCTAATTTTAGGCAGAGGACTCTTTCTATTTGGAATAAAGAAATTAGTAAATCAGAGAATTATTATCAATCAAACTCGAATAAGGAGGAGACTGCCTTGAACAAGTCTCAGTGTGATCTCTGTCTCATTTGTTTCCATCAGACTCACCCGAGTCTGTTCATTTCTGCTTCTTATTTTCCCTTGTCTACCGCAAGGTATCAGAGCAACGTTTCAAATGGTAGATGACACCCATCTCGAGAAGATCGATGATACTCTTCATCTCCTACACAAAACCTTAGAAACACAGGCCAAGTGGATGGATGACATGGCTATGAGCACTCGTCTGCAGACAGTAGATACAAGGCTCGATAGCATATGTAATACCCCGACCAAAATTAGCGTATAATTATGTGATTAATTA
Organism: Chimonanthus salicifolius; assembly: GCA_013350335.1. Taxonomy (NCBI): domain Eukaryota; kingdom Viridiplantae; phylum Streptophyta; class Magnoliopsida; order Laurales; family Calycanthaceae; genus Chimonanthus; species Chimonanthus salicifolius. The sequence continues at coordinate 32,873,713 of CM023539.1, forward strand.
TAGTTGATTGTGTTTAGTGCCAGTTAATCTGAGAGATTAACAAGTGGGCTTGTATAGAGTCAGAGTTGACTCGACCCGAGTTCATAATCTGTGGATCCAACTTATTAGCGTAGTGGGAAAGTTGAAATTATCTAAACTTTCTCAGGCTGAGACCCTTAAAATAATCTACGTTTGGAAAATAAATTATTTGAGGTATTTAAATTCATAAATTTCACTCATTAATTTAGTTTTAAAATTCTAAATCTAAAGAATTTTCCCGGCTGACATTTTGATTTGTAGAAGTGTGGAATTTGATTTGTCAGGGGTGTCCTATTTTATAAAAAGTTAATTTTTAAATGTTTAAGAGTGTCAAACATCTCAGAATTTTGGAGTGTTTTTGTCAGTTTGACCCGATTGTAAAGTCAGAAGTGTTACAAAATGTTATTTTTATTTTTAAAATTTAGTATTTAAGTGATTTTTAATTAAAACATTTGTTTTTCAATGTATTTTAAAGGTGTGATTTAAATTTTGAAAACTAAAAAAAGGTTTAATTTATTTTCCAAAACTATAGTAATTATTTAGTTTTAATTTATTTATCTAAACTATGGAGGTTATATAGTTTTAGATTTGCTTTTGAATGGATAATTATTAAAGTTTTAATAATTTTTTTTATAAAAATAGGTGATTATTCACCATCTCTAGTGCTCACTAGCCTAGGTGGTGTGGGAGCTTCTCTTCCACAAGCCACCTACGGTGGTTTTACAATTTGTGTAAAGAGAGGAGGTGAGATAGGTTATAGGTAGGAAGATTTAAAAAAAAAAAAAAAATCCCTCTCTGTCATTCAATGTTTTTCGCTCCCTCTCTTTTGCAATTTTTTCTCTTTTCCATTGTTCTTCTCCTTTCTCTGTAAGTTTCAGGTGAGTTTCCTTTACTTCTCTCTTCTTTTATTTTAAATTCAGTTCTAATATTAAACTTTGATTATAATTTAGATTGGGGATATTTTAAAACCCATTATTCTTTTTCCTCTTTCTCTTCTCTCTTCTATGCCTTCTCTTCCCTGAGGTGTTACTTGGGGTAGCACCGTCCCATCTCAGTTTAGCACCTTGGTGTTGTGTGCTCAAATCTCTATTCATTTGGGTTTTATTTTGTTACCACCACTATTTTAGAAATTAATAATTTATCTATTAGATTAAGTCTTATCATTTTAGTTATTTCTTTTATTTATGGATATTTTAGATAACATTAGATGTTATTTATTTTGGGTTTAAATTAGCATCCTATCTTAATGATGGAAAATTTAGTTATTATGTTGTTTAATTATTTATGTTGAGATTTTAACACCTTTAAATAATAAGGTGGTGTTTTTTTTTTAGATAAAGTTCTATCCTATTTTTAACTGATAGGTTTTTATGCAAGAATGTTAAAGTTATATTTTTATTTGGTTATTTTAGTTTAAATTTAGTGGGTTTTTTTTATAATCAAACATATTGTTTCTTTAAGAGGGACTTTCAATCTCTCTCTCCCCCTTGGTTGGGAATGTTTTGACATTCATTCCTCACTACGTCAAGTATACTCAAGGTGTTGTATACTTAAAATCATCCACCACTTTGGATGTTTGATGATTGTGTTAATATATATATATATATATATATATATATATATATATATATATATATATATATATATATATATATATATATATATAATAAATTATATTTATTGTAAGTTTGGTTTGATGAGTTTAAGTAGGGAACTTTATTTATTAATTTCCTTTATCTACTTAATTGATGAGTTTCTTATTTTGGGATTTTAAATTGAATTAAGCTTTAGTGGAATTAGTTTTAAATGATTTACTGTTTAACTTCAAAAGTTGGGTTTTTCACATAACAAATGTTAAACCATTTTTATTTTAAGACCTCAAATGATTTCCTTACTTACCTTAGTTGATTCGTGTTAATAAAAGACAAACTATTATCTTATTTTTAGACGGTGACATTTTAAAAGAGTTATTAAAATTTTATGACTCTTTATTCGTTCCTCCGAAAATCTATCCCGATAGAACTATGTTATGTCAATCGGACCCATCGAGTTGTCGTCGGGTCAACTTAGTCAATAAATATAGTGTCTAACTCCATCAATTATCCAATTAAAACAGTTGGACCGGCTCTCTCTCTCTCTCTCTCTCCTTCGTGCAAATCGAGAAACTCACGTAACTTTGTCGATGAAGGTGAGGAGACTCAACTGTGGTTTATTTGCAAGTGAATGGTTGTATGTGAATGTGTACATGTGCTATGTAAAAATCATACATACATGATATATGTTGAAGTATGCATGTGATTATTTGTATATACCTATGAATATACATGTGATAACGTGATTATGCAGGTATTGTGAATAAGAAGATTCTAGGTTGGTAAACCTGAATCTAATGCCAGTGGATGGTAATTGTGAATTTTTCTATGTTTATAGAATTTTGTTTATTGTGTATGTTAAATATATACACACACACTTGTGAACTTGGTCGAGCTCTTGCAAGATGCTGAATTATGTCTGCCTTGACTTAATGCATTCGAGGATGAGTGGGATTCCTCGACAGGGTTGAGTGAGATACCCTGGATCTATACAGTTGACGTTGAGTGGGATACCTCAAGGGGTTGAGTGGGATACCCCAGTGAATCAAATAAACAATGATACACATTAAGAATTGAAAGAAAAGAACAATTGCCACATGTTCTGTTATTTATTTTAACTACATTGTAGACTTTAATTCTCTATCACATGCTATATCTATGATATTTCGAGTTCTTTTCACTGAGCTAGAAGCTCACATGTACCTCAATGTAGGACAAGGTCTGGAGGCAGCAGAGGACCCCTCTGCAATGGCTTAAGCTGTGGAATCTCTAAATTCTAATAAGTTGTTTTGTAGTAGAATTTACTTAGATGGCTTAATATGTAAATATTGTCTAAGTTTACCAGTTGTAGCATCCAGACTTGTATGTGTATAATTATGGTGTGAACTGTTATGTGAATATAAGTACCTTATGTGATAGTTTAGGTTTTATGAACATGTGTGGTCTCTTCATGGGCTTAGGCAGACCCGAGGCGATAGACATGTGGAGTTTGGGATTAGTTTTAATTTAAAAAAAAAAAAAAAATTAGTCTCGTTCCAAGCCCACATATCGGGTCGAGGCGCGACAGCATATCTCAGCCTCACTCGATTGACATAGGGGAGTCGTCGGTGGGCCATCACACGGGGTCACAACCGAAAGAAGGTGACGACGACCATGACTTCATCGGGCGTAAGACTCGGTTAGAATTTCCAAGGTTCGATGGTACTGACCTTTCGAGTTGGATCTATTGCACGGTGCAGTTTTTCCTTCACCAACAAACTCCCTTGACTCAATGGTTATTGGTAGCTTCTTACCACTTGGAAGGGAATGCGCTGCAATGGTTCCGCTGGATGGAGGGATCTAATGCTATTGTAAGTTGGGATGACTTTACACGGGGGTTGATGACTCGCTTCGGACCATCACCATACGAAGACGTCGTGGCATCCCTCACTAAGTTGAGGCAAAGTTCATCAGTCGAGGAGTACCAGACCAAATTCGAGGAACTGGCTAATCGCACTAGTGGGCTCAATGAAGCCTTCATGATTAGTTGTTTCTTGGGAGGCTTATATGAGGACATCCGACTCGGTGTTCGCATGATACAACCCGATACTCTAACTGATGCGGTTGGGCTGGCTCGCCTCCAAGAAGAGAAATTTAATGCAAAGAAGGGCAAGTCATGGTTTGAAATTGGGTTCTCGAGCCAAACTCAACCTGAGGGCACTCCAACGACGCCCATTAAAAGGTTCACCCCTATGAAGATGAAGCAATGGAGGTCTAAAGGCCTCTGCTATAACTGTGATGAAAAGTTCGCACCCCACAACAAGTGTCCGACGCAAAAGTTGTACTTAATGGAAGGTCAATGGCCCAAGGATGAAATATAATGAGAACCGTACAACGACTCCAACCCTGAAGAGGATACAGGAGACCAACCAGCAATATCTCTACAAGGCCATTACCGGTGGTCATGCACCCCAGACCATGCGTGTGAAAGGTTTTGTTGGGGGAAAACCCATTACGGTTTTGATTGACTTAGGTAGCACCCATAATTTCATCAATCCTGGGTGGCAAGCAAGTCTCATCTTCACACCATCTTCGAACAACCCTTTGATGTGGTTGTAGCCAATGGCGACCGTATCAAGTGCTAGGGAATGTGAAAGGATATCAAGCTATTTGTGCAAGGTTTGGATGTCATTATCCTTCCTTTGGGAGGGTATGAGGTGGTGTTAGGTGTACAGTGGCTTAGGACGTTGGGACCCATTACATGGGATTTCCAACCCCTCACAATGGCCTTTCAAACATCAGACCAATCTTACACTTGGCAGGGCGATGGAGTGTCTGAACTGAGAATTATGGAAGCCGAGATGGCCAAGAAGTGCAAGAAACAACCACCTCCCTGGCCTTCTTCATTTGTCAAAGGCAATATTCAAGTAGAATCTGTGGACTTGAAGTGGCGAAGCTGAGCTGAAAATTTGCAAACTCTAAAAGGTAATTTAGAACTGGCTCAAAGCCGCACGAAATCGTATGCGTGCAAAACACCCCAGTTTCGTCGTCTCAGATGACGACGGTTTTCAGTAGGGATGAATGTTATGTGTCGTGCGTGTGATTCAGCGGACTTCCAGTGGACTCGGTGAGCGGATCCTTCCATAACAGCAGATCACGGCAGATTGGGTTCCATGCTTGCTTAAGTGCGTGAACAGTTGGCAGATAAGATTAAGATCAGTAGGGATTAGTTGGCAGATTTGATTAGTGTTTGAATTTGAGATTAGGATCAGTTGGGATTTGTTGGTAGATTTTATTAGTGTTTGAATTAATTTGAATTTCAAAATATGTAATCGTATTCCTTAATTAGTTGTAACCTCTCCTTAATTTTAGGCAGAGGACTCTTTATAATTGAAATAAAGAAATTAGTAAATCAGAGAAGTATTATCAATCAAACTCGAGTAAGGAGGAGGAGACTACCTCGAACAAGTTTCATTGTGCTCGCTCTCTCATTCGTTTCCATCAGACTCACCCGAGTCTGTTCATTTCTCCGTCTTATTTTCCCGGGTATACTTCATTTGATTGTGAAGATGCCTCATGAGCTTCATTGAATTTTTGCATCAAATCTCTGGTGATTTCTTCCTTGAATTTTTTTAGTTCCGCTACGATTGAAAATGATGAAAAGGGTCAGAGAGAGATAGGAGATCTTCTTTGGTATTTGGAAGAGATTGGGAAACAGGGAATGAAGGAGATGGGATTTGCATAGATGCATTAGAAAAGTAAGATTTTGCATTCGATCGTTCTTTTGCGTTGCTTTTGTATTCTTGAGACGAATTTTTTCTTACCTCGGAAAAAAAGGTCTTACCACGGCTATTTGATGAAAAGGCGAGCCATTTTGAACAATTTCATCAAAATCAAAATTTTCCCAATTTCCCACATAAATATTTCTTGACACATGAGGTGAACTTTCATCCATTTTCTTTAAAAAATTCCAATTTAATATACAGGGAATTTGAAAGTAATTAAAGAAATTCATTTGAATCCATGGATCAGCGGCAAATTGGGTGTTTTGAATAAAACTTTTCATTTCTTGTCTTAAAGCCATGGCAAATTTATCATAAAGCAATTGAACTTGTATTGGTAAAATTTCTTGAGTTCCAGCAAAATGAATCTAAAAATGATGAAACCACCACATTCGGATTTTATTTAAATTTTCAATTTTCAAACGAAGAAACCAAGAATGATGAAAGATTTGATTTTGATAAAACAAGATTACTTCCCAAGCTTGGATATAATCCAATAATTAAAAGAGAGTTCTTGAGAATGCAATGAATCAATTAAAATTCTATTTGGTTGATGAAAATGTTGACCCCAATCGTTTTCAGAAAGAATTTTGCAAATTTTTATTTTTAAATATGAAATTTCTGAATTGATTGGAAGATGATGTAAATGAGAATTTTGTTGAAAATCTTTATGCTCAAATGTGCAGCTTCCTGTTTAGAATAAGATGCATTCATAGTCTTGATAAGTATATGGAGCTACAAAATATTTATCATGAGAGAAATATTATGAGATTAAAGATTCAATAGAGATTGTCTCAGAATAACACTGAGGAGGAAAAACTCGAATATTCTGATAAGAACGAAGAAGTAGTTTTGAGTTAGAGTTTGAAGTTGAAGAAGATAAATGAGGCTGAGAGCTGAGGGATGCTTTACTGGCCATATACGAAATTTGAACTTTAAAAGATGATGGTGATGGATTAGAGAATCCACTTTGCATGTGTTTTTCATACGGACCAATTGGACGCTGAATTGGAGATGAAAAATTGGTTAATTGAGATGATTGAGGATTCGGATCAAGGTATTGAAAAGGAGATCTAATTCTCCCAACGGGTCTTGAAGGCAACTTCATTGAAAAATTTTTGAGAGGATTTTAAAAATTAAATAAGATAATCCAATAATAGAAATGTACTGGATCAATTCTTCGAGAAATCTTTCGATGAACCCTGCAAGAATTCTCGAGATAAAAAGTCATGAATAAAATTATGAGATCCTTTTATGAATTCTATTTTAAAATCAAATACACTTAAAATAGCTTGCCATCTAGCAAAGATTTGTTTATTTGTTAGATTTTTTTACATCCTTTTGAATCATGTCTTTAGCTTAATAGAAATTTTTTATTTAAAAGATCCAATTGAAATTTTTGAACACAATAAACTATTGCCATAATTTCTTTTTTAATTGTTGAGTATTTTGATTGTGTCGGATTTCATGTTCCTGAATAGAATCTTACTATTTCCTCTTTATTTTCATTGTTTATTTGAATCAAAATTCCTCCAAATGTCGGTTTGGACAATTTTGAAGGCTTCTGCATTTGCTAAATTTAAACATGGCAAGTATTTAATTTTTTTTTTTTTTTTCTAACAGCTGTTGTATGCTTGTCGTTCCAAGAAACTAGATTTTTTATTAATCTTTCTTGTATTTTTCTATTATTGGCAACATTTTTATAAAAATTAGAAACATAATTTAAACATTCTAAAAATCATTGTAATTGCTTAACATCTTTTATTTCGTCTAGAAATTTATCTGCAAATTCTATAACTCTGTTTATTGGTTGAACAATTTTATTTTTTAATCTTAAAGCCGACGAAGTTAATTTCTATCTGAAATAACTTAATCTTTCTTTGGCTTAATAATAAACCATTTCTTATTATAATTTTCTTGAATATTTGTAAATGTTTCTAATGCTTATTAATTGATTCTAAAAATATTAGAATGTCATCAATATAAATAAGAGAAAAGGTATTATAAGGGTTAAAAACTTCAGTCATTATTCTTCTAAATTCTAAAGGTGCAGTTTTAATCCGAATGGCATTACATTCAATTCGTAGTGTCCAAAATGAACTACGAAGCCTATTTTGTATTTATCTGACTCGGCTATTTGGATTTGCTAGAACCTAGATTTTAAGTCAAACTTGGAAAAGATTCTTGCATCATAAAATTTGTGCAAAATGTCTTGGATATTTGGAATTGGGAATCCTATTGATTATAATACTTTTTTTAAGGGTTTGTAGTTTATTCTAGATTAGGAGAACTCCATTCACGTTCAGCAACGTTATTTACATAGAAGGCAGTACTACCTAAAGGAGAGTTACTTTTTCTAATTAATCATTTTTTTCTCTAATTCATATATTTCTTTTAAGCACATTTCTTGATATCCATTTGACATTTGAGCTGCTCTCCCTTTAGTTGGAATTTTTCTCTCATCAAAGTCCTTTATATATGGTAATTTTACAATATGTTCTTTTCTCCTCCTGAAGGCATTCAGAAGATCTAAACAACATTCGAAACTAACTTATTTTTCATATTGTTCTTTTTTAGTCAAGAAGGATTTTTCAACTAATTGGTTTTGAATTTTAACATTTTTTATTTTAGATTGAATATCTGAAATATAGTTTTCTTTATTTGAGAGAATAAAGTTTATATTATCTAGTTCTCCTGATCTAGGTTTTTCGACGAATTCGAATATTACTTGGGTATCTCCAATAGTTGTGACTATTCCTTCTTTGGTGGTTATATAGGGAGTTATTGAATTTAAGAATTGAGTTCCTAAAATTAAGTTTTCACTCATTCCTTTCATTTGAAAAATTAGAATGTTATTTATACATTTTCCGTTTTTACAAATATGAACATTAGAAAGTTTATTACTTAAATAAATTTATTTTCCATTTGCAGAATTTACCGTGGGTTTTGTTGATTCAAAATAATGTAAGGGAATTATTCCTTCATTTACACAATTTATATCGGCTCCTGAGTCTAAAAGGCAGATCAATTCTTTAGAAAAGTTATTATCTAATTTAAGAGTTACATTTGTATGCCATCTTCTAAATGTAAATAGAGATATTTCATTAATGAGATTATTTATTCCTGAGTTAGAATTTTGCCCTTTTCATATTTTATATTTGCATTTGTTTCTAACAGTTCTATTCTGAATTTAAGCTCATTTGTTAAGCTTTTTACATCAATTTTTGTTTCTATTAACTCTTTTTGTAAACTTTGTATTGTAACTGGATTTTTTCTTCTCTTAATTGTTCATAAAAAGTTGGATGGGTTTAGTCTGAGTATTTTCTTTTTCTTTTCCTTTACTATATTCTAGTAATTTTTTTTTAATTTGTTCCTTTTGTTTTTCTGGATCTCTTATTTCCGATATCATTTCTAGGATTAGATTATCACCTGGTGATAAAACATTTATATAGAATTCTGAGGTTGAGGTTTCTGAGGAAGTTGATTCATAGTTAATTTTACAGATATTACAACTACAATTAGGTTCTCCTTGATAGTTTTCAATTTTAAATTGTTCAGCTATTTTATTTATTATATTTGTTTCATCTTCGCTTTCTGATTCTAGAGATAGATTTTCACTATTATTGTCTTCTTCTTCTGATGATGAGAATTTTAATTCATTTATTTTATTTCTTAAAGATTTTACTTTCTTTTTTGTATTCTTATAACATTGTTTACCACAAATGAAGCATTTTTCTTTATTGTCGTCTTTTTTATTACTGAATTTATTTTCATCCTTTCTATAGGGTTTATTAAATTTAAAATATTTTTAAATCTTTATTCATTTCTTTTTGAAGTTTTCTCATAATTTCTTGTCTAGTCAAACTTTTTGTATTTATCTTTTTGAATGTTTTTTCTTAATTTTTAGTTCGTTAGGTGAATAAAATTGAGAACAAAAAGTTCCTAAAACTCTTTTCTATGATAAGTTTTTATTTCTTTCTTTAATTGATTTCCTAGTTTTATGTCATTACATATTTCTAAGCCTACTTGGTTTATTCGTTGAGTTATTTCTCCATTATACTTTATAATTTATTTGATCTTTGTTCATCAGAGAAGATCTAACTTTATTTGCAAATAATGGAGGAAGTCTAGAGATGTATTTTTCTTTCCAAAATGGTTTATTACAATCTTCTAAAAAGTAAACTTGTGTTATGAATAAATCTTTATACCATTTATAATCGGTCATTGTCCTACATCTAAGATTCATTAATTGTTGTTGGATTTGAGTTTCTTGTTTTGAATATCTTTATACCATTTATGAATTAAAGAAGTTACTGAATTAGATTCAGGTTCGCCTCCTCTACTAAATATAGGATTTCCATTGTCGTCTGTTTGTAATAATTTAAAATTGCATTTCTTTGTGTTTATGTTAAATAATTATCCCACCAATTTACTAATTTTCCTATAAAACCTGCAATTATTAATTATGCAATTTGTTTCTCTGTATTATAATTGGTTCTTACTTCTTAGAATATTTGCAAACGTATTAAACTTTTGAAGTATCTGCATTATTTGATATTCTGATAGACCGTCTACATTCCATTCATAAATAGAGGCTCCATCAAAAGAATTTGGATTAATGGTTTGAGGTTGCTCATATTGAAAAGATGATGGTGTGTGTTTATTTTGATTAATATTATATCGAAGTTTATTTATGTTCATACTCTCAGGTTCCTGACTTATTATAACATTAACACGATTAGGAGAATCTGTTTTATTTATTTCTTTAAGATGTTTAGCTAATTATTTTCTTAAATCATCAGAGATCTGTTGTTCAATAATTTTTATTGGTTCTTTTTTCTAGATTAATGTTTTGGGAAATAATATTAGGTTTAATTATTTCAGATTCTATAGCTATTTTTTATTCATCAGGTTTTAATTTTTGCCTAAGTTTATTTTCAATTCTTTTTGTTTGACTACTTATTGATTGAGATTTAAATTAGTATAATTATTTTGTTCTATAATTGAAGAAATGTGAGAATTCATAATTGAGGTATTTAAGAAAACCTTTATATTATCTTTATATGGTGTAGTAGTCACATTATCTGTTATTTTAACTGATGTTAGGGGAGGGTGTGTAGATTGGATTTTTTTTTCATTTTTTCAGTAAGCCAAGTATTCTTTATGACTTGATTCATTAGAATTTGAGATTTATTATTTTTTTTCATGTCAAACCAATCAAAGAAGTATAGATTATTTTTTAGAATTATTAAATCTCTAAACCATGCTTCTTGAATTTTATATTGTTCTTCATCTGTGTATTTATTTAAATACCATTGATATTTTGGGTTCTCTAGTAATTCAGAAATTATCTTTACTTTATCTATTTTAAAATACTTACCATTTATTTCTTTTATTAATTCCTCTGGATTTTTTTATTTTATCATATTTATATTAAAATCATTTAGGTTTGGATTAAGTGTATTTTGAGAGGATGATCTCTGATAAACTGGCCTAGTAATTCCTGTAGGTGTTTCATACGTTTCATGTATATATTTAGGAATTTGAGAAGTAGATGCTCTATGAAGAACATATGTTAAACATGAATTGTTTGATTTCATTATTATTTCAAGTTTTCAACACTACCATCTTCATTTTGAATTATTTGTTCCATTTCATCTTGTAATTTTGGTTTCAGTGGTTGAACATTTTCCAATTTCATTTTCTCTGGAAGGTTTATTTGAACTCATTTCATTATTTTTGGTGTGATTACTTTATTATGAAAATTTGTTTGAAAGATGGTGGATTTCCCCCGAATCAGATTAGAATATGCGACATTAGCTTTCATCGAAGGCATTACTTTGTAGTATATTCTATATTTGATTCGTAGATTTTCGGAACCGGGTTTCGTGTTTGTATGCCTAGAGTTATTATACTTTTTAAATTTATGTCTATAAGGGAGATTGTCATATTGGGTATACAATTGAAGAATATTGGCCCTTCACTAAAATTGGCCGAGACTAGTCCAATTAATGAAGCATCAAATTGAGCATGTCGTTTATCTCTAACATAAGAGAGACAACTGACATTTAATCCTAGTCGAGTCAAAGGTTTAATAGCGATTTGAATTATACCGATGCGGATAAAATTGTATTTTTGTTTATGTCGATTAATTGATTTATCATCTAGGAGTTGTATCTCAGCATTATCACCCATTATTGAACTTGTTTTTTCAATTGTTTGTATTATGTAATCAAATTCATCTTCAAAAGATCCCTTTTTAAAAATTTGATTTACTGGAAATTTAGGAATCGACCAATCTTGAATTGTTGGTTCAATTTCATTAAAATTTAATTGTTCTAAATTAACAAGATTAATTGTGACTAAATCTAACCAAAAAACATTATTATTATTACGAGATGCAAAGCTATTTGAAGGAAAAGAAGATGAATGAAACAATATTTTTATTTTTAAAATATTTTTTCATTAATTTCTTAATGACTTTTTCCATTTTTCTTTTGAAAATTAAGGAGTATTCTAATTGTGTCTCTCTGTGAACCAGTCTTTCGCTTAGGAATCCAACTCCAACACCAAAGGTGAAATTCCAACTCTTAAAATTGCGAGACGCCAATCAGGGCAACAAACATGCAGCGTAGTGGGGGGGTGATGGTTGGTACTGTTACTACAAGACATAATAGAATAACGCACAATAGAAATTTCCTTTCAGAAATTAAATCGAAATATTTTAAAAATAAAAATACTTAGGATAGAAATGGCCTACAAAAGAGGGAATAGTACCTATGATGCGAAGACAAATTGAAACTGTTGATTGATCACTAGAATGAACACAAAAGAGATTGAAAGAAGAGAGGGAGGGGAACTGCTCTGATACCAAGTATATTAGATCTGGCTCAATTATAAACTATTGAGCATTTACATTCAGCTTTTACATTGAAATAAGGAAAATATAAAAATTACACGTGTATGGAGATGAGAGTCTTGCTTCTTGAGTGTCGGTATGAATAGCACGTGCACATGTTTGGACATGATAATTTTTTGACTAATGAGTCGGTGTAGATATCCATTACTTCTCAAAAATCTAGCAAAAGTAGATTCTTTCATCATTCTTGTCATTTCATGTCATTATCTTGGTCATTTCATGTGATGAGAGCATCAAGACCAATAATTCACTCGACCCACACTCGGACTCGTAATCAGTGGACATTGATCTAGTAGAGCATATGGCCATGACTTACATGGACCATTTTGATCAAGGTCAACATAAGTGGACATCTTCTAATAAATCTTCTTTGATTATCAGTCGTGGCCCAATTCACCCAAATGTAGCATGCTGGCCTATTAAGCAAAAGCCCACTTCTAAACAAGCCCATCATTTACAACCTCTCATAGAGTGCCAAGTGTCTAGGGAAAAATGCATTGGCCAAAAAAAAGTGTGAAGAAGATAGAGAGAGAGAGGCCATTCTCTCCTATAATCACTCACTAAATCCGTATGACAAATCCTCTCCTAATTCATTCCACTTCATTCCACCGTTGGAAGCCTATTTTATCTCCTCCTTGGCGTGAGCAAGAGTTGGAAGATACGAAGCAAGCAGAGCCGACTTGACACAAGTTGAGGTCTAAAGCAAAAAATTTAAATGGGGCCTTCTTGGTATTTAACGTATTATTATAAATAATATTTAATTAAAATTTTAATTATAAGTCACAACATGATCTGCAAAGAGGAAATATATTGTTACATAAAAATTTATAGACATGAGAATAAACTTAAATTAATTCAACATGCTAAAAAGAAAACCTCCATTCACTGAAAAAAAAACTTAGACATAAAACTTAGACATTTGGAATAGCACAATAAAACTTATAGTAGTGTGCTCACTTCTAACATAGACACATAGTTGCCTCTTTTAATGCGGGGATATTTGCTAATGGTATGGTGGAGTTTCTAGCAAAAACTGGTGTCTCTAGAGATGAGATATTTCTAGATTTCTCTTTGGATTGATTGTTGTATGTGTCTTTGTATTTATTTTTCTTTGTGATTTTTTGGGGTCTTAAATTATGTTTCTTTCTTTAGTTTTTCTTCCTTTTATGTACTCTTCTTTAGTGAATTTCAATTGTCAAGTTTCCAAGATAAAATAAGGGATTGTCAATTATTACAACCCATATAAATAATTATCTGAATAACTTAAGTGCTTATACAAACTAATTGGGCTGAAACCTAAACCATTTTAAGTCTAAGATTTAATCTAACTTCCATATAACAAGACCCAAAGTAAATGGGAAATTGAGCATGCAACACTTGATTTTGTTTTACAGAAAAACACCTCCACTATCTGAAGGATTTTGTCTATCAAATAACTTAGGAGAAACTGAGGATTTAGGAAAGAAGAAGAAACATTAGGTGTTCAAACCCAATCTTCATTTCCATTTTTTTTCAACAAAAAAATTATAGAATTATTTTATAACCCAATGAAAAAGACCAAATCAAATCTCCTTTGAAATCAGTTCAGATTTAATCCCAAAGGAAGAAGAAGAACTAGTGGAAAAAGATGGGTTTTCAAGCCCATTTTAATTTCATTTTTGACAAGGTTCTGCAAAACCATTTCCAATAAAAATTTCATACATCTACCATTTCAATAAACTGAAAATTAAAATTATGGAAAGAAAGAAGAGAAGAGGGATTTACGAATGAAAAGAAGGAAGAAGCACAGATGGTTAGGGTTCCAAGCTCGCCAGAAAAGGGAGATTTCTTAGAGAGTCAGGGAATTCGAGAGCTTTAATGAAGAGTGAGATTCCTTCCCACGCATCCCATTTTCCTTCCAGGAATGAGCCAACAAAAGAGAAAAACCGAGGGGAGTTTCCAGAGAGAAAGCTCGTCATTTTCCGTGGAAAATGGGTGGCATTGGTATATTTTTTTTAATTAGGAAAAGAAAAATCAAACAGAGAAATTTTTCCACCTAAAACGTCAAATACTGCAGAGAGAGGAGCAACGAGCAAGCCGGACGAAGACTGAGAGAGAAGAACGGTGAGAGTTTGAGAGAGAGGAGCAGCGAGAGAGAGGAGAGGCGAAAAAGGGATTTTCAGTTAAGGGTTTTGTAGCGGTATTAAGAAAAATTGGGGCATTTTCCATCGGGGACCTAAAGCAGTTGCCCAACTCGCCGTAGGGTTAAGCCGGCCTTGGAAGCAAGCCTAAAATCAAAACGTGTGTGCAAGGTGGAAATTCAACAAGGCATAACGTGTGGTATTTTTTTGGATTATTATTATTATTATTTTTTTGCATAGTTTTAGCATGTGATTATATGGAATAATGGAGGACCGTCCATGCTCCTCTTAATTAGGACTTTGCAAGATATTTTTCCATTTTCATAGCCTTAATTTGGTAGATCAATGTCACAATGTTAGGAACGAATTTTACATGTTTAATAATTTTTTTTGTTTAATTATTGTTATGGAATTTTAGATTAAGAAATTTTATTCATAATCTCTCATCTCTTTAATCACTTGCTTCCACAATTAAAAATCAAATTGGATTAATAAGATCTTAATCTAAAAATCCATTAGCATAATTAAATTCCCGGAAATCTTGTTTAGGTCTTGGATCTGTTTAACAGACCATTGACTAAGGTAAAATTCTTTCGCAGACTGTGATGGACTACATTGGTTCTCAGAAGCCATAGATCTGAATTATATAACACTCTGAAATTATGACCTGCTGGTGAATCTACAAAATTAAAACCTAGGCCTGCATTATCATGTCATAGCTTTTGTCATTTTATGTCATTGCCTTGGTCATTTCATGACATATATTCTCTTAGCTTTTTGTCATTTCATTTCACTTCATTGTCATCCTTTGTCTTCAAATGGAGAGGGAAATTCAAAATACAATTCAGTGCATACCATTTTGTAGATAACCTTGTGGATTTGAGTCACGTGAGTTAAATGACGCACTTCTTTTTGCTTTTGCTTATGGATTTTCTTGGATTACCAAAATTGTTGGGATCATTATCAGGGCCGGCCCTGACATTTCAGAGGCCCTAGGCAAACTCTTAAAATAGGGCCCTTTGCCTTTATATACACTAATATATATATATTATATTATATAAAGTGTAAAATATCCAAATAAAATATAAAAATCAAATTTATAACAAAATATTATTTAAAATTTATTCTTCTCGGATTTTGACATGCAAAATTACTAATTAAATTACTATATTCAAGTTCTTTTAACATATTTTTTTCAATGGACAAGATAGCTAATCCATTCAATCTTTCTTGTGACATTGTTGACCGAAGATAAGATTTTATTAGTTTTAACTTTGAAAAACTTCTTTCTGCAGAGGCAACTGTAACTGGTATAGTCAACATTATTCTATGAGCAATCCATACATTTGGAAAACAACAATTCATGCTTTTTATATAATTTAACACTTCAATTGTTTCTTTTACTTCTTTTGGTAGTCCATCTTTCAAACTTTGTAATTCTGAAAATAAGTCACTTCCATCAATATCAGAAATCATGTCATGTCTTAGAAAATCTTCAAGCTTATTACAAGAACTTTTCAAATTATCATCATCTAAAGAATTTAACTTTTTCAAATCAAACAAAAATCCAAAAGTATCTTCATATCTTTGAAATTGTTCAAATCTAGTTTTAAGTGACATAAGAGCTTGATCAATTATATGTAAGAAGTAATTTACTCTAAAAGATTCTTCAGGTGATTGTGTTATCTCGTCACTAGCTTTTTCATCAAAATATTTTTTCCTACGAATGATACGTTTTTCATGAAATATAGGTTCAATTTCCATTTCTCTAGCAATCTCTTTAGCATCAATCATGGCAGATTCAAATCCACTTTCTCTTTGAGTTTCAAAAAAAGAAATGAGTCTTTTTAAAGCATTTAAAGCAACGTTAATATTCATGTCTTTTGCTTGTAAAATTTTACTAGTATTATTAACCGCAAATAATATATTATACCAAATAACCATACCAAATAAGAATTCAAAATTTTCAATTTTTAATGTTGCTAAGTCTTCAGCATCACTTTTTGTCTTAGGATCTTCACAAGTGTTCGCTAAGTCAATTAAAGCATCTCTAATTTGTGGAGCTTGAAATCTAATTGCTTTTACACTTTCAATGTGACTTTCCCAACGTGTTTGTGATAATGGCTTAACTGTGATACCTTTAACATAAGTTTTAAAAACTGTCCACCGCTTTGTAGAAGATGAAAATACATTATATATACGTTGTATAATTCCAAAAAATGTTTTACCTTGAGAACAAGAATTTACCATATCACAAAGTGCCAAGTTAAGACTATGACAACCACACGGCGTATAGAATGCTCTAGGATTTATTTGTAATACTCTATTTTGTACTCCTTTATTTTTCCCTTTCATATTAGAACCATTATCATATCCTTGTCCTCTCATATCATCAATATTAAGTTCAAGAGTTTTTAGAACATCTATAAGTTCATTAAAAAGTCCTCGTCCCGATGTATCATCCACCTTTAAAAATCCTAAGAAAAACTCTTCTACTTTTATTGGACTTGTTGAAATATCCACACAACGTACCATGATAGACATTTGTTCTTCATGACTTATATCTGGAGTACAATCAAGTATGATCGAAAAATATTTTGATTCTTTGATTCTTTTAATTATTTCATTCTTTATCTCACCCGCTAACAAAAGTATTAATTCATTTTGAATTTTATGACCAAGATAGTGGTATTGAATTTCTTTATCTTTAATACGTCGAATGTGTTCTTCCATTATAGGGTCATATTCGGCGATCATTTCAATAAAAGATAAAAAATTTCCATTACTTTCTTCATAAATCTTTTCATTGTCTCCACGAAATGCTAAATTATTTTTAGCAAGAGTTTTCACAACACCAATTATTCTTATTAGTACTTGTCTCCAATGTTCCCTATCTTTATTCATTTCTGCTTGCCTAATTTTATCAATTGTTTCATTTTTTTGTAATCTTATTTTCAATTCCATCCATTTTCTCAGACTAGTAATATGGTCGTTACTAGTTTCATGGCTTTTAAGTCTATTACTAATATTTTTCCAATCATTAATTCCTTCATTTGCTAATTGATAGGTGAGTCCATCTTGTTTAAACAACTTACAACAAAAACAAAATATTTTATCCAAAGCAATTGAGTAAACTAGCCATATTCTATCTTGTTTTTCTCCATTTGGTAAATGTCGAATATATTGTGTGATAGTAAATTGTCTATTATTTGAATCTTTAGGAAAGTTAATATCATTATCTCTTATGGGTCCTCTTTTTACCAATATGTCTCTCAAATTTTGGTCAATATTTATATTATTCCAATTACCGGGATCATAAATATCTAAAGAAACATGTTCATTTAAATTTTTATTTTCTTCACCTTCATTCTTATTTTCATTATCACTCTTATCTATATCTTCTTCATTCACCAAATTAATATCATTATGTTCATTAATAGTTTCTTCGTTGTTATCATGTTCATGATGAACTAAATCTTCAATTGAACTTTCACTTTGTTTACTTTTGCTAAAATATCTATTAAGAGATCCTGCTTGAGATTGAATCAATTCTTGAACTTGTTTTTGTCTTTTTCTTTTTTCATGTCCAGAAGGATGTTTTCTAGTAGACATAATGATAGTGATAACTAATAAAAAATTAACAGATAAATAATTAAAGTTAAAGAACAATAAAACCTGATTTGCTTTGCGAATAACTAGAACCAGTTGGAAATGGTCACACACACGCGCCGCCCCGTCCCGCCCACAAAAGATTAATCAGAGTCGTAGAATAAATTTCACTAACTCACTGCAAATATAAATTTAAATGTAAATTATGAGATAAAAAATATGTCATTAAACGGTTTAATTAAATCAAATGACAATCCACACAATCAAAGAACAATCATAGAAACAATTGCTAAAGATGGTCATAACAAGCTAGAATGAGAACTCTGTTTCCAGTGCAGCAGAGAATGCTGGAGACCATTTTGAATGGGCCAGCAATTTGGGCAGTAAAAGTTGTTTTATGTTAAAAATTAGGGATGGTTTTGGATAGTTGGTTATTCAGCTTTTATAAAGAAATTAGAGGTGGTTGATGCCGACTTGATGGTCAAATACGTTCAAATACGCTCTACAAATTGTCAAATTCTCATTCTTAATAATTAATTTATTTAATTAGAATCTAATCATCTATTTTATATAATATTAATTATATGGCTATTAATCTAATTTAAATGCAAGAATACATATAATTTTTTTAAATTTTATGAAATTATTTAATTGAATTAGGGAATCAATTGAATTAGGGAATCTACCTAATCTTTAGACTAATAAGTAGATATGACAGGAGTTAATTATGAAATAATACATGATGAGAAATTGTTTAAATATATTATTTCATATTTTATTATTTTTTTACTTTTTATTTTCTTTTTTAAAATAAAACACTAAATACCCAAAATAAATCTCAAACATCTATGATAAATTCAAAATGATGGGATTCATAAAAAAATACCTGTAAATTTGAAATCTGCAACTTAGCAAGCATAGGCGAGAGAGAACAGAGAGAGAAATCAAGGAGAGAGTCAGAGAGAGATCAGAGGAAAGCCAGAGAGAGAGTCAGAGAGAAAGAGAGGAGAGGAGAAACTGCTAGTATTTTTAGGTTTAAAAAAGGGATATATTTTACCGTTTTAAAAAAGAATACGAAGTGATAGAAAATGTAAAAACGGGCGGAAGAAACTCGAAAATCACGCACGGACTGACTAGGAACGCGGAACAGCGTTCCGCACGTGCGAACGCAGAAACCGCGTTCCGCACGTGCGAACGCAGAACTGCGATCCGCACGTGCGAACGCAGAACCGCGTTCCACACGTGCGAACGCGGAACTACGTTCCGCACGTGTGAACGTAGAACCGCGTTCGCACGTGCGAACGCGGAACCGAGCCGCGTTCGCACGTGCGAACTCGGAAATCGGGATTTACAGCGGGCCAATGCGGAACCGCGTTCCGCCCGCGGCCGCGGAACGCGAAAATGGGCGGAAATGTGGATTATTGGGTCAGGACTGAGGCCCTTTACTATATATATATATATTTAGAGGCCCTATATATTTGGAGGCCCTAGGCTCGAGCCTACTGAGCCTATATGCAGGGCCGGGCCTGATCATTATCTGAATTTAAAACACTGAATTGAGTATGTACATACCATTTTGTAGATAAGCTTGTGGATTTAAGTCACGTGAGTTAAATGACTTACTTCTTTCTGCTTGTGCTTATGGATTTTCTTGGATTAACAAAATTGGCAGGATTATTATTTCAATTTATGACTAAATTGAGTATTTGAATTTCCCAAAATTTCCTGAACTTTAGATTGAAAGTTTGATTGAGAAGATGCCTCATGAGCTTCAATGAATTTTTGCATCAAATCTCTTGTGATTTCTTCCTTGAATTTTCATAGTTTACAATTAAAAATGATGAATGAGAAGGGTCAAAGAGAGACGGGAGAACCTCTTTGGTATTTGGAAGAGGTGGGGAGAAAGGGAGTGAAGGAGATAGGATTTGCATAGATGCATAAGAAAAAGTAAGATTTCGCATTAGATAATTCTTTTACATTGCTTTTATATTCTTGAGACGAAATTTTACTACCTCAGAAAATGACGTCTTACCACTGCTATTTGATGAAAAGGCGAGGCCATTTTGAACAATTTCATCAAAATCAAATTTTCTCAATTTCTCAAGTAAATATTTCTTGAAACATAAGGTGGACTTTCATCCATTTTCTTTAAAAAATTCTAATTTAATATACAAGAAATTTGAAAGTGATTAAAGAAATTCATTTGAATCCATGGATCAACAGCAAATTGGATGTTTTGAATAAAACTTTTCATTTCTTGTTTTAAAGCCATGGCAAATTATCATAAAGTAATTGAACTTATATTGGTAAAATTTCTCGATTTCCACCAAAATAAATCCAAAAACGATGAAACCACCACATTAGGATTTATTTGAATTTTCAATTTTTAAACAAAGAAACCAAGAATGATGAAAGATTGGATTTTGATAAAACAAGATTACTTCCCAAGCTTGGATATAATCCCAATAATTAAAAAAAGAGTTCTTGAGAATTCAATGAATCAATTAAAATTATTAGAACAGTTTAATGAAAGATTGGATTTTCTCACTAAACATTTTCCAAAAGTTTATGAACTTGTCTAAGGATTTAAATAATTTGAAGTTATTAAAATTTAAAGATAGTTTTATTGATAAAATCAAGGTAAATTTTTTAAGCCTTATATTTATAGTGACGCCTTTTTAATAGAACCATAACAATGACAAAAAGTGAGTCAACTTAAAATACAAAAATCAAATATTACATATATCTAAGCACCATTTAATTGGTAAAAGTACAATAAGTGTTATTTTTTAATCAAAAAATGTGCACCCATTCACACTGATTTGAAAAAAAGAAATTTTTTTTTGAACACTTAAAAGCATTGTAACAAATCTCGTTTTCAGGATATTAACGACCATTATTAATAGCAGGATATTTTTAAGTTTTTGGGTTTCTATTGAGAATTTAAAAATAAAATCTAGCGGAAAATATAATATTTTAAAATAATAAAAATAAATATAATAAGTAAATAATGTGGTTGGAGTTTGAATATATAGATGATATTTTAGAAATAAAATATATATATATTTGGCCAGAATGTTTTTAACAGAAATTTAATCATAAAATCTCATGATTTTAATAGGAATTTACCGTTTCTTGCGATAAAAAACGTATTTTAATGGAGATTTCTAAATTTTATTTTGCTGATATTTTCGTGATAAATATAAAAATATCAGAAATATTTGTTACATTAGTTATGGCTTTTAATATTATCGATATTTACGAGAATATCGACAAAATAATATTTTCACATTAAAAAAATTAGAAACGCGTTATCGTTAAAAATGAGAATGTACCAGTAATGGTAAACTCGCATTAAAAACGCTTTTTATCAGTAATTCTTTTATCCTTTTGTTCTCCATCCTCACGCCCTTATGCAATCAGGGACGAATGAATTTATCTTTCACAGTTTCCCGTTCATTCTTGCGCATGTTGATGAATTTATGTATTAGAAAATATTAAAATCAAATTAAATTAGTTTTTTTTGAAATATAATTTAAAATATTGAATTAGTTAAATTAGAGTTTTTTGGAAGAAATAAATTAGAGTCTTAGTTAAATTATTTTAAACTTTCAGTTTAAATTCAACTCATTTATTAAATAATTTAAAATTATTATACATCTAATTTTAGTTATTCTAAAAACATCAAATTCTAATTTCTTAAGTTAATATTGAATTGGTTAAATTAGTTAATTGGGAACGAAAATGTGGCTGGTTATATTCCAGATTATTGTTAGGAATTCAACGAACGACAAAATTATAAATGGAAATTATTTGTATATAATTTGATTTTTTCTTGAAAAATTTAGTCATAAAACGTAGATATGTCAAAAATTCAATAATGGATGTGTATTGGTATAATATATTCCAGTTGAAAAATTAGGAGACCAAATATTCGGTTAAATTATTATATAAATTTAATATATTTGTATGTTTTATATAATTTTTATAAAGTATTTTAAATTAATAGAAAGGCTTTAAGCTATATTTTAATTTTTTATAAAAAATTAAAAGAAACTAACTTTAGAAAATCATTTTAAAATACTTTTTATTTGTAATTTAAGTATATATTTATATTTATATAATATAAAAAGTAAAGAATATGTATATCATATATTATATAATATAAAGTATGTATTTCATTTATTCATGTCAAATATGTATTATATATAATTAGAGTATCTTTAAGTATATAATATGAAGTAGTGGAATAATTTGTAAATTATATGATACAAGTATAATTTAATTAAAGTACTTTTAGAAAATAATAGAAAGACTTACCTTATTATTTGAACTTTTTTCTCTATCCCTTCATCTCCTGTCAATTTAGTTTGGTAGTATGATATATTTGTCTTATAGAAGCTGCGAAATTGATTTCTACTTTCCCATATGCATATTTTGATTTATAGAATCGATTTAAAAATCTAAAATTATGGGGTCGATAGTTACTGGATTTTCAATGTAAATCTATATCTTCCCATTTAATCACTTTTGGGACTTTATAACATGACTTCCAAAATTCGACTGAAATAGAGTATTAGTATCACCTTGTTTTGAATTGTTCATGACCTTGTTTTGAATTGGTTTCCCACCGCAGGAAACCGAGTGTAAAAACCCCCCCACAGGAAACCCGCGTAAACCCCCTTCAGGTGATACCCATTAGGGTACCAGGTTAGGCCAGGTTTGGATCCATATCAAAACCCAATCCTGTGTATGTAAACCCAGAGTGATTGCCTTATGGACTCTTGGGTCAGTAAGAGAAACACTGAGAAATTGAAATAGACAAGTCCAGAGAGTTGCCTCTACCATTCCAATCAATGATGAATCATTAAAAAAAATTCTGTCGTTTCTCTCTTAAATAGGTCAGCACAAATGTTTTCAAACCAGTTCTGGTAACAGATTTGATTACTACTTGGACCAGACCAATACTCTCAGTCTGTTCTACAGTTTTGATCACATAATCCTACTAGAGTTCAAATGATCCATTCAGATGAATATTGGAAAGATCTGTAGGAGGAAATTTGGAGGCTGTTACGCGAAACCTCCCTATTTCAAGAGTTCCTTTGGGTTCCGCTATTTCAAGAGTTCCTTTGGGTTCCTGCACTACCGGTTATTGTATATTGTTAGGACCGAATTTAATTTTGTGGTCTTCAAAGAAACAACACTCTTACAAGAGCTTAGTTTTCCCCTTACATCTCTCATATTGCTTCTATGTGATAATCTCAGTGTGCCACGTCAAACCAAACATAGACTGTTGGCTCTCATGAGATTTCAGTTCGTGTCTTTCATGACCTAACTTGCTGACATATCCAGAAGGGGCTCCCACCTTGTCACTCGTATTATGTATATAAGGACACTGATAATGGAATTGATGAGCCAAAATTTGCACACTTCTTCTGCACAGATCTTTCAAGATCTACAAAAACTACCATATGTTTTTCACCGTACTAGTATTGCTTATTAGAGATGAACTAATAGATGTCTGAGAGACGAATTGTTCGGATTTGAATAATATAAATGTCTCACTTATGTCTTTTCACTATGGTTGACTCGGATCAAGATATCTTAATCTTTATCAAATTTTAAATAACAAGTTCAAAAATTAAACAACTTATAAGACAAAACGAGTCTAAAATAAGATTGAAAGAGAGCTTTAAACCTTAAGCTTCAATTATAAGAAAACAAGTACACAGTCACTTACTACATTCTTTGCAGAACATACAAGACAGTTGTCGGGTCACATGACAATTCTCGGCATAATTTGACAGGACCTTTACAACTTATTGAAAGAAAGTGAATAGTAATGATATGGCAAATCTAGTGAGTTGGTGGCTTAACCTGACTTCCAATCCGAACCACAATTCCATCAATGTCTCGCACATACCCAACTTTCTGGCCCCATTCTTTTGCCTCTGGTGAGCTCACTGCCACCGCTCCATTCTCTATTGCCCTCTGAAAGAGGAGATCAACATGGCCATGGGTTATCACATGTAATGAAGCCAAGGTTAAAAAAAAAAAAAAATCAACCCAACAGGTTGACGATTCGTCTAAAATAAATGGATGTTTCAATTCATTCGGGCCAAATTTTTTCTATATTTTGAGCATTTTGACATAATATGTATTGAAAATATGTACTTCAATCCCTCCATATTATGTGTATTTGTGTACACGATTTATTTTTCTTTTTAAAAATATTTTAAAATTAATCCAAAGCTAAATGAATTTTTTTAATGATGAACAATAAGTAGACCAAATTTAAGCTCAAATATTAATTTCTAAGTATTTGATCTTAGTGATAAATTTAACAAATGTCCTCAGAAATACCAAGACAAGACACCTGGTGTCTTGACCGATAAAATCGAGTAGCTATAAATTGAATTTTGAGCCCAAGATTATTCTATTCTTAGCTCATCATATACGAAAGTTTTGGTTTTTCATGACATCAAATGGGTGGATTTTTCAAGCTTAGACTATAATCTTCCAAAGCTCAATCGGCTTTGGACAGGCTTGGTTTTTTTGCATATATAAAAATGGGCCTAAATCATCCAAGGGAGTCTTCTTCTCTTTATTTTTTTTTTATTAAAGTTGCATATATTTGCAACTTTTAGTTGTAAAATTGGAACCTGAAGTCGATATTGCAATTTTGACAAAGCATTTATCTGTTCAATGGCTGACATAAACGTACAAAAGACTTTTAGCTAATTTTTTTTAAAAACACATTTACCTAAAATCTCCATTTTTAATAATTTCCACCAAAATATCCTTTTATGAAATAGAATTTGTCTCTGACCATTAAACAAAATTTCAAGGGAAAACTGAGTCAACGGACCCAACCCGACCTCAGTGAGGTCCTCCTGAATAGAATAGAAATAGGATGTCATCGACAATGTCACAAATTGGAGATATTTTAAAATTTACCACATTTTTATTTATAAAATACCAATCACCGTTAATATCCTGAGATTTATCGACAAACCGGTAAATTCTTAATAAAATCACGTTTAAAACATGATAAATTATAATATTGCAACAATATTCTGATAAGTTCTCGATAAATTCTTTATTAATATTTTATTTTATTTTATTATATTAATTTTTTTGCGAAATTTTTCTTTTAATTTTCTGATAAAATCTTTTTTTTTTTCTGAAAATATCTGAATATTATTGATCGCCGTTGTCATGAGTAACGAGTGAACGAAGAAGAAAAGAAACCTTATAGGCAGCATCAACGTCTGCGTAGACGAAGCAGACCTCAAGAGGAGGTCTCTGGCGATGGGCATCGGCAGTTTGGACAGGGCCCGTCAGATCATCAGTCTCGTGCTGGCGGAGAGGGGTGAAGGCGATGGTGGTCTGGCCGCTCTCCAGCTCTCCCCATCTGTGTGACTCGTCCAAGCGACGGACGTTGTAGCCGAAGGCCTTGGAGTAGAAATCTACTGATTTGGCTACGTCCTTCACGTACATCACTGTGTATGCAAATGCAGGGCTCAGGCTTCCCATTCTCTCTTCACTTCAATTCCTCTTCTCCTCCAATACAGAACAGGCTTCTTGCTAATGACTGATAGAAGAGAGAGGGAGACATGTGGCATTCACGCAACTCTACCGCTGCATGCAAATGCCACGTTATATTAAATCTTTTTGAGTTGTCTATTATAAGACACGTGGTATGATATAACATATAAAAAATATTAAATAAAATAAAATTGTTAACAAATTTCAACTGATGCTCAAAATTTTCGAAGAAAACCATTTAGCAATCAAATTTTCAAGACCCAAATTATAAAATTAAAATGACTAGATGAAATTCAAATTTTAAAAAGTAGGAAACCTGAAAAGTCTCACCAAAATTTGGAATATTTAAAGTTACCACATTTCTCACTTTAAAATTTCATGGTGACACAATAGGAACTTGCAATCAGTATGAAATTAAGAAGTTCGAACCATTTTGAGTAACATTCCCTTATTTCATTAAGTAATTGGAATCCAACCAACAAAAAGTAGATATTGCTAAAAAAAATCTGAAATCAGCAGAATTTATTAGTTTTAAAATTAAAAAAAAAAAAACAGAGGGAAAAAATTTAACAAAATCCCTACCAAATAGGGTCATAGTTGGCTGGAAGCACACAATAATAGATTAAATTAAGAGCCTACTCTCCATTTAAAGCTAGCCTAATCGGCCCATGTTTTAACCATGGGCTTAATAAAAAATAGATTCTATAAGAAATTAATAGTGAAATTTTAATAAATATTCATTATTAAACAAAATGGGCCTAAGTAATGGACTCTAAAGAGAATCTAAAACTATAAAGATTAAAAATAATTTAAAATTATCAAATTTTATATTACTTAAAAACATGTTTTATTAATCCAATCAAAATGAGTTTTTATGGTCATATATTTAAACATAACTTTTTTAATGGCCCACCATGTTGAAACAAAATGTGCCTAAATAGGATATAAAAGTTTACAAATAAAAAAGAATCTAAAGCCTTTGACAATCTAATCAACTTTTTTTTTTCCAATTTCATATTCATGCTTTGACATTTTCGTCAAACCACTAACATTGGTTCAAAGTGGGACCTAGGAGGTGGCAATGGGTCAGTACAGGTTGAGTTTGAGTGATTGGCTTTAGTTAATAATAGAACTTCTATCTAATCCCACTCATCTCGATCCAAATTTTCATTTACTGACCAACTCAACAAAATTAAGTTGTATTGTCAATACATTATGGGGTAATGTTATATAAATCGGGCTTTGGGTTTTCTCTGAACGGATTTTAATATTTCTTATGCAGATTGTAACATTTCTTTTATCGTTCCCTTTCTACCCTGCTCCGCCATATCCACATTTCACGTTCGTCTTTGCTCAGTTTCTTGTGTTGACGGCTTTCCTTTTTCCCGCACACGCGGAACTCCTCTTTCTAATCTCATCGTCCTTCATCTCCAACTGCAACTACAGATACAAGTCCATAGCAGCAAACAACAATAGTTCAACATCCGAGTTTGAAATGACATGGATATCTGTAGAAGATGAAATTGGTCGTATCTGACTTGACTGAGTATGCTTTGTCCATTTTCCTCGGTACACAACGTGAGTGAGTGGGAATATACAGATATAAAAAGAATGAGAGTTGAAGAAAAGAGGACAAGTGGATTCAATCGAGTGAGAGGAAGCCGACGATGAATTTGAAAAGGGATAGGGGGTGACGTTTCTGACTTTTCCTGTCTGAGAGGCGACGACGCGAGAGATGAAAGACGACAGGATTAGAAAGAGGAGTTCTGCTTCTGCGGGAAAGAGGAAAGACGTGAAAACGTGTTACATGCCTAAGCATTTTCTACTCCTCAAATCTCTCCTTAAGTTTCGCATGCAGAGTGGTCGTTTCCTCCTATTCCTCAAATCTCTCCCGTGGCAACATTCATATCACACGGCAGCATTCATACCATACAGTAGTTGGCTTGAATAAAATCACACGGTAGAGTTAATAGCACACGACTGAGAGACAATTTCTTAGTATCTCTCCTCATTGTGATCGAGTAGTAGATAATGTCCTTTTTTGCAATTTCCCTTTTGATTTGGTAACTTTTTTCCTTGTTTTAAGGAAGAAAACTCTATATGTAAATGTTTTTTTTGAATTGGAAAGGAATCAAATAAAAATCTTGTTTCACGCATAGCGTGTAGGAGGGAGGCTACCTTGAATTGGCCATGTCTTCCACTCTTCTTCCATCTTCTTTTTTTTTTGCATTTAACTATTACAACAGCAAGCTTCCACTGCACTTTGTCCGAGTTACACGATTAAACCAAGAAACTCGCAGTAAATATTATCAGACTCAAGAAACACGTTGCAAGGTATCAAAGCAAGTTTTCGCGCTCATGGTAGAAGCTACCCGAAACGTAAAAATTGATGAGATGATGGCTCTACTTCACAATGCCATGGGACGCAAGGAAGACGCTTCGATGACGTAGTCAATAGACTGACCGCTATAGATGTCAAACTCGAAGTGGTGGACACTAGACTGGACAATATTTCACAGATCCATACGACTGAAATTGGTGACAACTCTGGTTCCTCTGGTCCTCATTCTCGTGGTAGTGGCCAACAGTCTGGAGGAATGGATGGGGTGGACCGAACATGCAATTACCACCCATATGGCGCGCTTGGATTTCCCATGATTTGATGGAAATGATCCATCAGGATGGGTTTATAGAGCTGAACAATTTTTCCTGCATTAACAAACTCCCATGACACAGAAACTGTTACTAGGCTCTTTTCATTTGAAGGGGAAAGTTTTGCAATGGTTTCGTTGGAAGGAAAGATCCAACGCGATCGCCAATTGGGAGGACTTCACCAAAGGTCTACTGACTCGCTTTGGACCTTCTACCTATGAGGACGCCACCGCTTCTCTCACTAAGTTGCGACAGTCTTCCACTGTCGAAGACTACCAAACCAAGTCCGAAAAGCTCACCAACCTCATCTCGAGACTCAATCAGTTATTCATGGTTCGCTGCTTTTTGGGCGGGTTGCATGAGGACATTAGGCTCAGCGTCAGAATGCTCCTACCTAGCTCCTTATCCGAGGCAGTCGGGTTAGGACATCTGTAGGAGGAAAAGATCAATGCAAGGAGGCGAAGATCCCACTTTGAGGCTGGACACCAGGCCCATCTTCTTCAGCCGACACCATCAAGACCCCTACACCCATCATCAAGAGCCTCACTCCTATGGAAATGAAGGAGCGTCGATCGAAGGGACTCTGCTACAATTACGATGAGAAATTTGCACCTGTACATAAATGTAAAACTAAAAAAATAATTCCTAATGGAGGGCAGTTGGTCGGAGGGTGACGAGGGTGGTGACACTGATGACGAAGACGGAGTTGGCATAGATTCATCTGAAATTTCATAACATGCTGCTACCACTTTAGACGTGTAAAACCCAAGTGCAGGTAGCGAAGTAGTAAAATTTACTCGATGAGTCCAAGATCGAATCCACAGCGACTGAAGGAATTAAGAACACTAATTTAAAATGAGAAATAAAAGTTTATTTCCGACACAAAAGTATGGAGCTAAAATGAATTTAAAACAATAATAAAAATGCACTAAGGTTCGGGGATCCATTTAATAATTTATAGATTCATTTTTATCAACTTGTCTCAGTGAGATTCGAATGATGATTCTATCTCACCGGAAGATGTGACACTTAACTCAATAATAATTTTCAATTAATTTGTTTAAATAATTGATGGTTAAGAAACAATTAATTACATATCCTATGTCACAGGGATTCTCCAAGCAATCACTGTATTCGTAAATCACAATAATTCAATGAAAATATATAGACATTGATAGGTCCTTGATTTTTATCACATGCATCATACATTTATCCAAGTATTCATTGTGTCCGAAAACTACAATAAATCAAGGAAATTACTATGATGAATGTAATAAATATCGAGATTAATTAAACCATTTAATTAAATGAAACTTACATTAATACTCAATTGTTGATTTAAAATAATCCAATAGATAATTAAACTTCACCCATAGCCTTAGTCTAAAATTTAGCCTGACATGATAAGATGAATGACATTAAGATTACCAAATTGAATTTAAAGAGAAAAACAAAGCAATGTTTAAACAATAAAAACCAAACTCTTCTAATAAATAAAAGTCAAATGGTAAAACTAAAACTCCCTTGAAAATGAATAGCTTGTTGCTGGTTGTTGCACTACTTCAAGAAGTCAATCTCAGCCCATCAGTTCCTCTCTGGTTCACATGAGGTGCTGACATGGAGGAGAGACCCTTGGCTCTCAGGCCTGGCTAGCGTGTCACTCGCCACCTGCTGCACTTTCTGGTTGTTGTCACTAGCCAATCACCAGTCTCTGGATCTTGTTCTTTTCTGTTGTTTTTGCCTCTCGATGATCTTTAAGAAGAGAAGGAACACAACAGAGAAAAGAAGAGAGTAATGGTTTTGTTGTTCGATGGTTAACCTCCCCAAAGGGAGAGACTCCCGCAACACGCACCAATCTCCTCCAGATTTGCGCTCGCCCGTGCAAGTTGTTGGTTCTGGTTGCTCGGGTCACTGCAATTGTTGTCACCAGTCGATCTTCTGCTCCTTGGTCTCCCCGCCTTGGCTTCTCTCCTGCTCACCTCTCTAAGTCCTGCAAGGGAAGAGAGAGCACCCAAAGAGAAAAAAACGAAAGTAGAAACAAGAGAGAAAAGAAGAAAGGAGATGAGGTTAGAAAGGCTTCCCTTACTGCTCGTGTACTCTACTTCTGTCACCCGCCACCCAGCTACTACAGTTCTTCCTTTTTGCTATCTCCTTTGATTTTTCCTCTCGTAGCCCAGCACTACCCAGTTATCCCCCTGCTGCTCAGTTGTCCGTACACCATCTATCACACTGCTGGCCCGTCTGTCTCAAAGAAGAGAAGAGGGAGAGAAAAAGATGGCCCTCCGACGAACGATACTGCCTCTTTATAACACAAGAAAGCCCAGCATCGGCTAATTGCTCCACTCCTTTCCATATTAGCATTTTCTGATTTTCCTCCTTTCTCTTTCCTTTCTTGCACATTTGCCAGCCCATTCATCTCTACAAATATTCTTCTAACAACGGTTCTTTTCAAGATTTTAACTCGGATCGGGACTCAGCATCAATTTTCAATTACAGTTGAGGATGAACTCAGGATTTTAACTTAGATGTGACAAAATTGGTTGGATTTAAATTACTAAAATACAAATTACACGTAATAAATTATTTTAAATAGATTCATAACTTTACATGTAAATACACTGAATAAATATAAAAACAATGTGATATGCCTAATAAATACTGAGATATAAGTCCAAATTTTGGCATCTATCACATGCAATGACGGGGAGTCAATCCCCACAAACCATGCGTGTAAAAGACTTTCTACGACGCTTGACTCTCATGATTTTGGTTGATACGGGAAGTACCCACAACTTCATAAGCCCTAGAGTAGCCAACAAACTGGGACTACCAATTTCCAAAGATGCTAGATTTGAAGTGGTTGTAGCTAATGGAGATCACATCCATTGCTCTGGTGCGTGTAAAGGTGTGTGGTTGCTGATCCAAGGACTTGAAATTCAGACGAACTTTTCCATCCTACAGTTAGCAGGTTATGAGGCAGTGCTAGGAGCTAAATGGCTTAGAACTTTGGGTCGTATCACTTGGGACTTTTCAAGGTTAACCATGCAGTTCCAAATGGAGGGACACTCTCATCTGTGGCATGGCGAAAATGAAGGGGAACTGAGGATCGTTGAGGAAGGGGATTAAAACATATGATGCCCAGCTGCGACCCAAGCTATTTATTGCAAATTTTCTCTATCATTCCTGAGTCAACAAACCCCCATACAATCCCAATCCATGCACGAGGTAGAGTCTTTTCTCAATAAATACGTCGACCTTTTTGAGGAACCTGGTTGTCTACCCTTGCACTGTCATACGATCATCACATCCCTCTCCTTCCCAACACGAAACCTGTGAGTGTTCTGCATTACCGATATCCATACTACCAAAAGACGGAAATCGAAACGCTTGTAGCGGAGTAATAAGACCCAGTCAAAGTCCTTTTTCCTCTTCAGTCCTTCTCGTCCGCAAGAGTGATGGATTGTGGCGATTATTTATTGATTATAGAGCCCTTAACCAGCACACTGTCAAAGACAAGTTTTCAATACCAGTGATTGAGGAACTTTTGGACGAGCTAAATGAGGCACGAATCTTTTCTAAACTGGATTTAAGATCTGGTTATCATCAAATACGAGTCAAACCGGAGGACATGCCCAAGGCAACCTTCCGTACTCATGAAGGCCATTATGAGTTTTTGGTAATATCCTTTGGGCTCACAAATGCTCCAGCCACCTTCCAAAGTCTTATGAACGAATTGTTCAGGCCATATATGAGGCGTTTCGTGCTAATGTTCTTTGACGACATATTGGTCTATAGTTTGACTTGGTCAGACCATCTTGAACATTTGTGCTATGTCTTGAATATTTTGAGGGAGCACAAACTCTTCGCCAGAAGAAGTAAGTGCAAGTTCGGTTGTTCTACTATTGAATACTTTGGGCATATTATATCAGAAGACGGTGTGGCGGCTGACCCTGAAAAAAATACAAAGTATGGTGGATTGGCCCCAACCCAAGAACGTTCGCGGACTGTGCTGGTTTCTTGGACTCACAGACTACTATTGCTGATTCATCTCCAATTATGAGACGCTCAAGCTATCACTCACCGATATGCTAAAAAAGAACTCATTTGAATGGTCTACTTAACCTGGACTCGCCTTTGACACACTAGAAAAGGCAATGAGCACCCCGCTCATCTTGGCTTTGCCCAATTTCAAACAGACATTCCATGTGGAGTGTGATGCAGCCGAAACGGAAGTAGGAGCGGTCCTCACACAGCAAGGGCAACCCTTGGCCTTTTACAGTCACGCCTTGAAGGGAAAATCATCTTTCTTTTCTGCTTATGAGAAGGAACTCCTGACCTTGGTGCTTGCGGTTAGAAAGTGAAGACCATATCTTTTGGGTCGGCGGTTCGTTGTGAAAACAGATCAGCAAAGCTTAAAATATCTCCTAGAACAGAAAATTGGTACTCCTATGCAACAGCAGTGGGTCTCCAAGCTTTTTGGCTGACTTTATCGAAGTGGGCAATCAAATAGAGTGGTCAATGCTCTATCCAGAAGAGATGCAGAGGCAATGGCCTTGTCCTTTCCAGTGTCGTCTTGAGTGGAAGAGTTAAAAAGGGAACATGCATCTGACCCTCACATCCAAGAGCTCCGCAATCAGCTTCAAACCGGCCTCTTGGATCCAGTTCGTTACACTGAGCATGATGGGGTATTGTTACAAAGGGAGGTTTTATCTCTCTCCCCACTTGCCTTTGAAAGTAATGGTACTCCGACAAATGCATGACAACCCTGTTGGGGGGCACTCTGGTTATTACAAGACTTACCTTCATGTTAAGAAAGATTTTTTTTGAGCGATAATGTGGATGGATGTACGGGAGCATTTTGCCAGTGTGACTCCTGCCAGCGCAACAAGGGAGAGAATGTCAAGCCTACAGACCTCCTCCAACCGTTAGAGATTCCAAATCTTCCTTGGACTTCTATCTCCATGGACTTCATTGAAGGGTTCTCCTCTTCCTTTCGCAAAAACACCGTCATAGTTGTGGTTGATCGTTTATCCAAGTATACACTTCATGGCGTTATCCCATCCTTATACGGCAACGTCAGTAACCCGACTCTTTGCTGATAATGTGTTCAAGTTGCATGGTATGCCAACCTCAATAGTCAGTGACCGTGATCCCATCTTCCTCAGTTTATTTTGGAAAGTGTTCTTTAAATTACAAGGCACTGTCCTCAATATGAGTTCCGCGTATCACCCTCAATCGAACGGCCAAACAAAAGTTGTTAATAAATGTGTCGAACATTATTTAAGGAGCTTTTATGGCTTACACCAAAAGGAATGGAGTAGGTGGTTAGCCTTGGCCGAATTCTGGTATAACACCAGTTCTCACTCGTCGACTCAATGGACACCCTTCGAGGTCGTGTATGGCCAGCCACCACCCTCACTGGTTTCTTATGTCAAAGGTACGACACAAGTGGATTCTGTTGATAGGGAACTCAAGAGCCGAGATATCATTTTGCAGGCCCTAAAGGAAAACCTTGAAAAGGCGCAACATCGTATGAAGTCTCTAGCTGATCGGCATCGCACCAAGAGGACCTTTGAGAGCGGTAATTGGGTGTTCCTCCTTTTACAACCCTATCGTCAACAGTCCCTCAACTTTTAGAACAATGTAAAGTTGTCCCCTAAACTTTATGGGTCTTTCAAAGTTTTGGAGAGAATAGGACCATGGCCTATAAATTGGAGCTTCTAAGTTCTTTGAGAGTTCACCCTGTCTTCCATGTCTCTTGCTTGAAGAAACAAGTGGGGGACAATTTTCTTTGGCAATTGACGCTTCCTGACTTTCGAAAAGATGGTGCAATGGTGCTGGACCCGAAGCGGTTTTGGATCGTAAAATGGTCCAACAGGGCAATACGGCTGCTACTAAAGTTTTAGTCTAATGGCGCGGTTTGGGCCCCGACGATGCAACTTGGGAATTCTATCACAAGCTCTGCGCAAAGTACCCGACCTTCCTCCTCAAGGACGAAGTTAGAGCTGGGTCGGAGGGATTGTTACGTGCCTAAGCATTTCCTACTCCTCAAATCTCTCATTAAGTTTCGCATGCATAGTGGTTGTTTCCTCCTATTCCTCAAATCTCTCCCTTGGCAGCATTCATATCACACGACAGCATTCATACCACATGGTAGTTGGCTTGAA
The DNA here is from genome assembly GCA_013350335.1 of Chimonanthus salicifolius. NCBI lineage: Eukaryota > Viridiplantae > Streptophyta > Magnoliopsida > Laurales > Calycanthaceae > Chimonanthus > Chimonanthus salicifolius. The sequence goes on from CM023539.1 coordinate 32,908,099, forward strand.
TAAAATCACACGGTAGAGTTAATAGCACACGACTGAGAGGCAGTTTCGTAAAATCTCTCCCCATTGTGATCGAGTAGTAGATAATGTCCTTCTTTGCAATTTCCTTTTTAATTTGGTAACTCTTTTCCTTGTTTTAAGGAAGAAAACTTTATATGTACATGTGTTTTTGAATTAGAAAGAAATCCAATCCAATAAAAATCTTGCTTCACGCATAGCGTGAAGGAGGGAGGCCACCTCTAATTGGCCGTGTCTTCCACTTTTCTTCCACCTTCTTCTTTCACTTCTGACTGTTACAACATCATGTAATACTTCACCATAATATCATAGTTTATGAATTGAGAATCAATCATACATTCATTCATCATTAAACTTAATGTTCGACATACCCGAACAACATAACCAGAATATCTGAATCGATTAATGCTTGAAATACTGATCAATCTTAATACGGAAATCATTAACGTAATAATTATAAGACATACTTGGATCCATTGATGAACATGAGTGAGATCTGATCTTCCCTTTAATATGTCAATACTTCCTGAAGTTCAAAAACATGAGAAAACACCCACCTTGGAGTTTCTGCCTCTTGCCTCCTTAATGCCCTCTCCTAATTTCTTGAATAGTATTTTTAGACACTATGGTTGGCTTAAGTTGATGGATAATTATGGAGAGAGACCCTTTTATAGGCAGAGGGAGGACCCTTAAGGCAATTGAAACTTTCCATTCCTACTTCCCATCAAAATAGAAAACTAATCCTATTTGGAACTCTCCTAAAATAGACCTTCCTTATTTAAACATAGCTTCTCTGATTTAATATCCTCTATATGGAGCCCCAAATTTAATGTGGGTCATGTTTAGTTTTGCATTCTCCCACTTGGCCCACATATATACTTCATGGGATTTAAAACAGGTATATCATAAGGTGTACATGTAAACTATATTTAACAACATAATGCGGTCAACATCATAATGCTAATATTGAACAAACCACAAGTGTGAACAATGACGGTTGCACATAATCTTATCCCGACATGATCCCTTCCATTATTACAACACAAATGACCTACCTAGCATAGCCCTTAAATGAGAGATTATTCATAATGGTCCCCATATATAATATAACATAATGATTATTCTTTTTAGTGTTAAAATAAACACACATAATGTATATACATAACAATAATAAAAAACTCATATATGAGTACTCTAATGTCAAATAGTGCACATTTATTCATAATACAGCTTAAAATACATAATTATATCATAATAGATTATGTTCAAGACAATTCTATTGGCATGTTCCTTAAAGGTCTTTATAGGCAATCATTTCATCAACGGATTTGCCACCATAAGTAAAGTACTAATATGCTCAATACATACCGTCTGTTTCTGAACTTCTTCTTTCACGACAAAGCACTTCAATTCTATGTGTTTCTATCCATTTGAATACTTGTCGTTCTTAGAGAAGAATACTGCTGCAGAATTATCACAGTAAATTCTCAGCGGCTTGGCAATGTTGTCGACAATTTCAAGTGCTGAGATAAAGTTCTGCAGCCACATTCCTTGAACAGTGGCCTCATAGCACGCCACAAATTCTGCTTCCATGGTTAATGTCGCAGTGATAGATTGTTTGACATTTTTCCATGATATTGCTCTGCCAACCATAAGGAACAAATAACCAAACGTTGACTTTCTGCTATCAATGCAACCGCCAAAATCCAATCTAAGTATCCAATGATCTCGAAATTATCGGACCTCTTAAACGTAAGCATGAAGCATTTGAAAATATATCTCAAGAATGAATTCTATTTACTTAATATAAAATTAAATATTAATGGCCGAAATAAAACATTTCTTTACTTGGAGGAAACTCCAATTTCAATTACAATGGTTCATATGATCAGTATTATAGCTAATGTTTAGAGTTCTTAAAGCTAAATTTTCTTAATAACCAAATCTAATTTATAAATTTCATTTTATATAATTGCTACATTTAAGAATTCTCTTTTTAATTTTTAAAAATTATAGAAATCGATGTACTATCACATGGATGTCAACTTCTAAACAAAGTAGATTTCAAGAACATGCTTGACCTCCCGTGTCACTTCTGTTCCCATGGAATTAGTCTTTTGTCCTGTTCTTTTCTGATTTTTCACAAAGAAAAGAAGTCCGTTACATAAACTTTCAAACATTAAAAATTGAAAAATAGAGGGGTGCACGTCCCAAATGTCCCACATCGAGCATATGGATGATTGTTGAGATTAAAAGAGAGATAGGCAGCATTCCTAATGACTAGTCATTTAGAAATTGCAAGCGCCTCTTATGACCCTTGTCTACAAATATTGACGGTATTTTTAAACTTACCACGTTTTTATCAGCAAAATATCATTACTGCGTTAAAAACACATTTTTTTGGCCACGACGATAAATTCCTAATAAAATTACGTTAAAAACGCGATAAACGTTAATAACACGATAATATCCCTATAAATTGCCAGTAAATTCCAGATAAATTCCCAATAAATTCTCTATACCATTTTTATTTTATTAATTTTTTTATTATTCTATTTTTATTTTTTAAATATTATAATTTCTGCGAGATTTTTTCATTAAATTCCAGTTAAAAATCTGAAAATTTAAAAATATCCCATTATTACTAATTGTCGTTAATATCTCGAGAACGGTATTTGTCACAATGCTTATGACAAGTGATATCAGAACCTACCTGAAAGCAATGCAGATGGACAAAGGTAGATCCACTAGAAGGTGCACACCTAATGGTTCATTATTTTGGAATGACAAGTGCCTCCGTGCAACTTTTTTTTTTTTTTTTTTTTGAATTTACGCATGAGAAACCGTAAGATACCCAGCGTAAAACCCCTACAGGTGAACCCACTACCCTTAGAACACACCAAGGTTAGGCCATGGGGACTCGAACCTGCAACCTCCCACTTCCTAAGATGGGAGGTAACCAGTTGAGCTACACGTGCACTTTTGTTACAAAAAGTTCTGATCCAACTTACTTTAATATTATATATATATATATAGAGAGAGAGAGAGAGAGAGAATCAGCCACTCCATTTTTTTTAACATTATCAACAATCAGCAGAATAATTAAATACATGATATATATAAGTATCCAATTTTCTACTTTCCCAGTGTCTCCATTTTCCAGCCTAATTAATCGTTTAATGTCTAGACCAAACCAGGCCCTTTGCCACCCATCTTGATTGATTTATTGAAAAAGAGCAAAGCTGAGAAAACCCTCCAAAGCAACTAAAAGCAGAAAGAACATGTTAAAAAAAAAAAGCCCATTAAATACAAAATATCCAAAATAAATAAAGTGACAATTTCTTTTATAAAAGGAAAAAGAAAATAAGAGATGAATGTAACAAATTCATTGAATTCTACATGAACTGAACTGACAAGGTGACCATCAATTAACCAAGCAGACCTTCCACTTCCAGAAACACACACACACAAAGGACGCCATGGCATGTTTGGCAATTTTACTCACTTGGATGCGCAGATGCAACACAATCATTAGGTTCAAAGCATTTCTTGTGACCGTCTGACTATGCGACTTACTTTTTTCTTGAACTCATCCCTCCGCTCTCTCCATTCTTTCTGCAAAATGAAAGGAAACCATGTCAAATGTATACAAAAACCAGACGGTAAGTAGAAATTCCCACAACTAAAATCCAGTTCTGCAGCAAAAAGCATTTCTGCTAGCTACTAGGAACTTTCTTATTTAATGGTTTGATATCAGATTTCTCACTGAAGGAATCTCATGACAGCAGATTTAACTATTTGCTAAACTGCATATTTGTTGCAAATCTGTAAGAAATCTTAAGATTGGAGAACTAGAGGAGGATCCCCTTGGCTAAAAATCTTGCATCCTCTGTCTGCATCACAATTATTACTTGTTCAATCTCAGGTTTGCCCTCTCTAAAAAAACTCCAGGACAGAAGCTTTAAAGCCAGAAAGACCCATTACAACGTCATATAAAGATGACTATCAACTCAGCAAAAATGGACCACCCCAAATAGGGACTCTTTTTTTACAATTTAAAGAGAGATGTTTAGGACTTAATGAAAGTGCAGATCATACTAATTTCTAATAGGCCACACATAACAGTCCCTATTAAACTCAGGAAAAACAAACTGCCCCAGTCAAGAAATTACATTTTGGATTGGGGTGGATCAGATTTCAGCCCAAATCCCCAATCTTGGCTCTTGATTTTTTTAGGGTCCAAAGATTTAAGGTAACCTCATTGTCAAATTTTCTAAATTTTTCATATAACAATGTGTGCAAGAGGGGTATGACTGTAGACTTGGGTTTCTACCAATTCACAAGATAGGGCGTATGAATGGTCTGGATGATCAAGAGTGGGCACCATCATTAAAAAAATGGAAAGGAAAAATTGAGAGAAGTCACATGTTGCGACTAGTCAAACCTATTGTCCAGATGCCTTAAGCATTGATGCCCATAACAACGGTTTGAGCACAAATGCCAAATGTGGCCCATATGGGTATGACCATAGTTCAAAATATCAGCCAGTTCATATTGTATTGGGCGGACTCAAATCATGAATCAATGGATACAGTAAGGTTTTTATTTATTTATTTTTAAACAACTAGTACCAACAAACATATCAACGATAAATCAGCCGATTAATTTAACATGTGTCCGATATTTTGAAAACATCGGTCAGTCGAATAAAAAGGGGAAAGGAGGCAACAACTATTATTGCGCTTCTTTTCCCATCCTTTTTCCATCTCTCCCTTTCCTTCTTCCTCATCTTATTTTCAAGTTTAAAGATATTAGAAGCAAAAAAAACATGAAGATTTTAAAGATTGAAAGGGCTATAAGCACTTCAACCAAGGGTATTTTGAGATGAGTTTTTTTTTTTTAAAATAATCAATTGCTTGGTAATGTGAAGGTAAAACATTATACAAACAAGATTTGGGACCAAACATCTTTTATTTCCGTTGCATTTTTCATTTATTCTTCAATATTTTTCCCCTTTTCACATCTTTTTCAAATTTAAATATCCCCTTATCAAACATCCAACTTGCACAATCTAAACAAAAAACAGTAGTGGAATAATTTAAATATCCCATTATCAAACATCCAACTTGCACAATCTAAACAAAAAACAGTAGTGGAATAATTTAAATATCCCATTATCAAACATCCAACTTGCACAATTTAAATAAGCAGCAACAATCAATAAAGAAACTATGACAGCACCAATCTAAGGACTGGAATGTGAAACAAGTGTACTTACTGCTGCCTCAACGTTTGCAGGTGATTCATCATTAGGACTCGAAAGCATGGAAATAATACTCAAAACTATGCTTTCAACCTACACATACAAAAACTTATTAATCATGAATTAAAAACATCTGTAAAATTCTAGCTGCAGTTAGAAAACCCCAGTGAAGATAAAGATGATGAAATTGTCATTTCAGACATTAGAGATAATCAAGTCAACAAGAACGAAGTAAAATTAGTATAAGATGCTAGGAAAGAGCATAAAATACCTTTTCTTTAATGACAGTGGAGCATCACATGCCAATGAAGCAGGTCGTGATTATTCAATTTTAGATGTATGTTTACAATTCAGAAATACTAGAATACCCCTACTCAAACCTACAACCTAGGTATGGCCCAGGCCCACCCGTTATCAATTAAAGCATTCCACACCAACCTTGAGTTTAAATTCCGAACAAGGTCAACACATCTAACAGATCCTCACCGTTGGATTCAACCAGGGAAACAAAAAATAGGACCCATCATGACCAAAACGAGCCTAACTCCAACAAACAGATAAAACAACAAGGGAAAAAATAGATATGCACTTTTGTATTCTCCAGGCATGTAAATTAGTTTCCTAGGAAAATGAATTCAAAAGGACAAATAGACTTTGATAGGAAATTTTCCTAAGAAAATGGCTTAATAAGAATTTTTCTTCCTAATCTAAAAATTTTCCTATGGCTATTTGCCACTAACCTACATAAGGAAAATTTGGTTGATAAATGGGTTAGGCCAGCTTTGGTCAAACCATCTAATAAATGGATTGAGGTAGTAGATTCCACTGTTTAAAAAACGGGCCAAGTGAGTCAACCCATTTAAGTTTCCATCAGGAACTTATAGGTCGAATTGACCCATTTAGGTTTATTTGGAATGGGTCAACCCATTTAATAAATGACTTGTTTCAAGTTGGGCTAACCCATTTAATAAATGGTTGAGTTAGTGCAAGTTAAGTTGGGTCAAGCATTTAAGGTGCAGGTTGTCAAATTATGATGTGTAATTGATATCTAAGGACCTAGATTGCGTTAAGACTTTATGTTGAATCAATATAAATATCAATAAAAAGCCTATCATAAGTGAGCTCTAATTCTGTTTTTAATAGGCTAGATATACATATGATTGAAGATCCAAACTCCAACACTAGTTAGAAGCTTGCTTAAATTCTATCTATGGTTAATTTTAGTAGCTTTAGAGTATATCGAATCTATTTTCATGACTCCAAATAACAACCATATTTTGCATATAATTTGAGGTCCAAAAGGCATGAAATTGGATCCATTAGATACATTATGTGTTTACCTTTCCAACAAGACCGAGTTTGTGCAATTATGACACAAATTGAAGCAATTATGGCCTATTTTCCATTAAGTTAACTAAGGTGACGAGTTGCATATAAGTTGGGCATTTTTAATTTATGTTGTTTTTAGATGATTTGGATTATGTTTGCAATTGATATTTAAAGACCTATAGTTATGTTAGCTCTTCTATTCATATTGAAACAATATAAATACCAGAGTAAAACTTAAGGCATGTGATGAAGACGTAGGACCAGAGTCTATTTTAGTAGGGCTAGATACACGTGGATGAAGATCCAAACTCCAGAACTAATCAGAATTTCTTTAAAATTCTATGTTTCATTATTACAAGTAAGTTTTAGAATATCTTCAATCCATTTTCGTGATTTTAAAGAACAGCAATATTTTGCATATGATTTGAGATCAGAAAGGCATGAAATTGGAGCCATTGAATAGGCTATTTGTTTACTTTCCCAACGAGCTCAAGTTTGTACATTCCAACACAAAGTTGAATAAATATTTTAAATTATTTTGTCTTCAGATGATTGGGATTATATTTTGAATTGCTGCTTAATGAACTAGATTGTCATTAAGGCTTCTTTTTGTATTGAAACAAGATAAATATTAATGAAAAGCATATAGCTAGAGAGAGTTTTGGTTCTTGGTGAATTTCGTTTGTAGCTTGAAGGCATTTGGAGACAATGATGTATTCATCTCCCATTGTATGTGAGATCTATTGGTTTGTAAGATCTATTCTAAGATATGATTTCTCGCATATTTCTTATTGTGATTTTCTTCATTTTTCACATTTGTGCTTTGCTTTGGTTCCTTCTGAGAGTTTTGGATTGAAAACCCTAGATCCTGAAGTTGTGGTCTTCTGACCCTTGACTGCATCACAAACCAGGCAAGTCTACTTGACTTTAACATTCGACATGCATAAATTGCAACTTAAGACAAAAAATCCAATTTATGCCATGACTTGCAGAGAAAACTAAGGTGTTGATTGGCCTAATCCAACCCCCTACCCCCAATTCCCCCCACCCCCTTTTTCCAAAAGGAAAAATTGAATTGACTCCACCAATTCACTTCAAATCCAAATTGCGTAGGTTCCACAATTAAAACCATGTATTATGCACATTTTTGCATGCACCTTGCAGCCTTAAGTTTCAGGATCCAATCAAAGCTATAAAATCATCGTGCAACTCGTACACTTCATCAACTAAGTCTACATTTGTCTAAGATTCTTGTGCAACTCGTACACTTGATCAACCAAGTCCGCATTTGTGCCACTCCCTCAAGGGCCATAAGATATAAAAATGTCAATGTAGACCACTTTGTGTAACTTCCCTTCCACAAATCAACCACCACACCTGAAACCCCATTGGTTATATTCTTTTCTACTAGTTTATCATTGACACCTTAAAAATACACACCTAAATTGATCCAACCAAGTTGACTTTTGAAGAATCCCTATCATGCACAAATTTTCTCGTCCACATCCTCCCAACGTATATATGTGAGCCCCACGAAGGGTTCAGCAAAAGTCCAAGAAAAAGGTTTCACGGATGAAGCATCATGACATTTTGCATTAACACATGTTAGGAAGAAGGTGGAAGAGCTATCAACATATATTGTCTAGTCGCTGCCAAAAGCATTGTAATGTACTACTGTACTAAGGTAGGTATTTTGAAGAAATTTATAATAAAAGATGCATCTGAAGAAAAATGAATGAAAATTGTAAGCACTTTGTTACAAAATCCCAAATAAAGAAGCATGTTACATCTCAACCTACTAAATCCAAGTCCTTTTAAGGGTTTCAGTTAATAACTTTAGACAGGTAGTGGAGGGAGATCATCGAGGATCATAATTGCCAACATGTACTAACTCCTCGATTGAGCGCCTTAGCAAGTTACTCTAAATGAAAATTAACTAGAACTACTAAAAGCAACAAAGGGTGGACTATATAAGCACTAATTATTAGAAAATCCTTGTCAGAGCCCACTCCAATTCTGATGATTGGTGACACAAGGATTTCGACAATTTTTTTTTTTTTGAAATGGTTGCTATATTAATAGAAAAATAGAAGCACCAGATGTATAATTACAACAAAGCAATAAAAAGGAAAACTGTCTGGCACCCCATAATACCCACAGAAACCCCAAAGCACGAAAAGGGGAAAATACAGTACAGAAACTAATGCAAGTTCAATGCATTATTTCCAAGCTCGCAGGATGTCAGTCATGGATATATTCCTGAATTCCTCAAGAGAAGTGGCCTACAAAGAGCATTTGGCAAAGATCCGACTAGCAACAGACTACAAGGATCTGCCAAGTTTTTGAACATTCTACTATTACGCTCCCACCAAAGACTCCAACATGTAACAAAAAACAGCAAGGCGCCAAAAGGAACAACACTTTGAAGAAACCGAGGCAATGTCCCAAGCATATGATAAATGACCAAGTGAAGAAGGCATAGCCCACTGAACTCCAAATCGATCCAATAGAGAACTCCAAACAGCAAAAGAAAACGAATAGTGAACAAGAAGATGTTTCGTCTCTTCCTAGGCTTGAAGACAAAGTGGGCAAACACTAACCAAAACTCTTCCTCTTTTGCGCAAATTGTCTTGTGTAAAGATTTTTCCTAATCCTACAGTCTAGAGGAAGCTAATGACCTGGGGCGGAGCTTTGGAGGACCGGATAGCAAGGTTAATAAAAGCGATGGAATCAACCTTATTGCTCAAGTGTAGAAAGACTCCAGTGAAAAACTACCAGCAAGGACAAGCCACCACAAGAGGTAATCCTCTTCAAAGACACGGATCCAATAGAGCAAAGAATTTGGAGGAGATCAAAGAACTCATTTGTTTCAACAACGGTTAGGTTAGGCCGAAGGAGGACATCCCACACTATAGAATCACCACTAACTGAATTGAAGTTTGAGATGAAACCTGATGACAACATAGAAGGCAATAAAGGAAAGGGAAACGGGAAGCCAAAGTGAAACTGTCACACCAAGGATCTGTATAAAACTTAATTTGTCACCATGTCGCACTTTAAACCTAATCCTTTGTTTAAATTTGTTGACGCAAGTTGAGATGGCTCTCAACATACCTGAGACTCTACAAGGACCAAGATTGATGACCCAACCAAAATTACCCAAATTGTACTTATAAATGACTCGATTTCGACAATCTTAGTTGGTATTACGTTGTTAGGCTAAACTTCTACCCATCAAACAAAGGAAATGACTCGATTACGAAAAAAAATCAAGAGATTGGAAATGCACACTCCTAGGAGAATAGATGTCTTGCTACAAACATTCAAGACCTTCGAACTTTTTTTTTTAAAAAAAAAAAGGATATTTAACGAAGCAAGTGTCCACCATCGATTTTTAAGAAAGGGTGTTGTTTTGATACTTATCTAGGGTCGACTTTCCAAGTTCTTTATTCTAGCCCACCCTTATCAAAAATCATATTCTTCATCACGCCACAATTAGCTTTTTCCATGTTATATATTTCCATTCTTTATTGTTCGAATACTTATCATTTGAAAAATACACTTTGCTTTCTAAAAGTACTTTAGGATAAGAAAAAAGTAAATGATTCACCAATTTTTGCCTATATGGCATTGAACTTTGGTGGAAAATCATCTAAACACTTTATCCAGTGAGTCACTTGAAAATTTCTAAAATCCAAATGAAACGAAGTCATTGTAATCAATCTTTACTCTTTCCTTCAACCCTAGTGAAACATGTAATGAGAGTCCAACAACAGAAATGACACTCAACAATCAAATAATCTCAACTTGGCATGCATTAGAATCAAATAAACATGAGCCCTCTCCATCATCAACGTCAAAATCTTTGTCCCAACTATCTATCTAGGGTCAGTGCTTTTGAATTATACTTCTCAACTCAGTCTATCAACACCCATGTTCTCTATTAGCCCATATCTTATGAAATCATGTCTTGCAACCTAAATTCCACGTCTGTAAAAACCTTTGTTCTCCTAGCACCTTCAACTCTTCACACTATGGCTATTTCTAGTTTTTTTATGGATGTGTTCATATCACAATCAACATGCCTCAGCATTTCTTATAAGCAGAGTTTAGGCCTTCTTTGATGCATTCATTTCAAATTCTTTCATTCTTACACCAGACATCCATCTAAGCATATGCATCTCCATCGCCATTATTTTACATACATATCTCCCCATCAACCAACTTACAAATATATACAATATTGCAGGTTTAACAACCATCTTATAGAAATGCCCCTTTCATGGATATGGCACTGCTCTATCACACAACACCCCACTAACTTACCTGCACTGAATCCCACCCTGTGCACCCCGTGCCCATCCAATTAGCTAAAGCCTTTCTTTTATGGAAAAATCATAAATGTAGTTAGTATAGAAAAAATATAGTATAAGAGAACTATACTAATCCCCAACAAAAAAGTGAGAACCAAAGCCACAACGATGAACTAGAAAACATACAAAATGTACAAAATATAAACAACCCCAAAAGTTACAAGCGACCCAGAAAACCTTAATCACACTCCACACCAACTTTGGACAAAAAATCTACTACACCATTAGTAGACCTCTTAACTTGCTTGAAGGTGACCGTACCCCTACAAAGAGAGAGTATCCCTAACAACAGATAGAAGTCTCCAGGGAGGTTTGTTCTCCTAGAAGCCCAAGCAATAGAGTAAGCTGAATCTCCCTCCACAATATGATTGATTGGTAGATGGCCTGTCGATGCCCATAGCAAAAGTGCCTTCCTGCTTGCAAGAAGTCCATCCTTGTTAGAATCTTTAATCAATAGGTTCAATGAAAAACAAAGCATACTACCCAAGTGGTTTTGTAACACTCTCGTTACTCCTGTGGGCTCAGTTTCCCTCTTACTACTCCATCTACATTAAACTTGAAACTCTCAACATCTAGCGGCTTCCATTTTCTAGAATTTTAGATTAGCAAAATCCATATGAAACCAAGCGCTAAAATTTCTAACTACAGTAAAACCTCTATAATATAATATGGTTGGGACCCTACTCCATATATTACATTATAGAGGTTATTAAATTAAAGAGATTAGGAGTATTCCTTTTTTAAAACTCCTTAAAACTCTCCCCCATAACTAGAACGTCGTTTGGGCTTCTCCTTAAGGCAAAAAAACACTCCTTTCGGTTTCCACAAACTAAGGACTTCTCCTTGAGGGTAAAAAAACACTCCTTTCGGCTTCCACAAACTGGATAGACCATCCAGCAAGAGCGGCATATCTCCGTGCCCAGGTTCTGCATTGGCATCCGACGATCTCACTCGATCAAGTGTTGGCATTCGAATTGCAGCCACTGCAACCAGGTTCTGCATCCCCACCACTACTTGCCCACCCTAGTGTCGAATCTGGTTGTAGAATCTTAACCCCTTTGCTTCCTTTAATCTCCTGCACATCAGCACCGTTGATCGGGATAGAAAGATTGGTTGAATCCCTTTGATCGGGATAGAAAGAATTTCTGCCATTGCTGAGTTGTGTTGCTGTTCTCACCAACACCCACAATGCCTCTCCACGGCACCCAATACACCACTATGACGTACAAGGTCCATGTAGCACTCTGTGAGCACAAAAACAAGCATCCCACTCTTTCTCAGAAAGAGCTCATCCAATGGCTGCAAGACACGCACATCATCAAAGTCAGCCAGAAGACTATCTCAAGCACACTCAAGAGCTCGTCAGACATTCTCAACAAGGCAAACGATATGAATCTAAGCATAAAACTCCAAAATCAATCAAACATCCAGAGATGGAATCTGCCCTTGTGGAGTGGTTCAATACCCATCAGGAACATGTCAACATGAGTGGCAAGTTGATCAAGGAAAAGCTGTCTTTTTCCTTGATCAACTTTATCTCAGCCATCCGCCCTTTGAGTTATAACGGTTGGCTAAAGAAATTCAAGGCTCGCAATGGGATCAAGTCATTCCCTCGCTTTGGTGAGAGTGGTTCAGTGGACATGGTAATTGTCGAAAATGCTCTTCCTTCCATTCGTCAAGCGCTTGACAAGTACGAGTGGAAGGACATTTACAACATGGATGAAATGGGACTCTTCTACCGCATGCAGGTACGCTTGCTCTCTATCCTTGCCATTTGTGGGCTTTCAATTGCTAACATTGGTAGCCTTTCAACAGGCAGACAACTCCTTGGCTTCCAAGCAGCTGGAGGGACGGAAACAAAACAAGGAGATTGTCACTTGGGTTGTCTGTTGTAATGGCGATGGTACAGACAAGCTCCCTCTCTGGGTTATCGGAAAATATGAGAACCCACGCTGTTTCAAGAACATCAATTGCAACAATCTCGGCTGCAAGTACAAGAATAACCCAAAGGTCTGGATGACCCAAGTCGTCTTTGCAGAATGGCTGAAGGGTTTTGACCTTCGCATGGCGGGTCGCAAAGTACTCTTGATTCTTGACAACTACAATGCTCACATTCCCCTCCCCTTGATTCCGAACTTTGTCAACTTGCGCAACACCATGGTTCTCTCCCTTCCTCCCAACATGACATCGAAGATCTAGCCTTGTGATGCAAGCATCATCCGCAATCTCAGGGCATACCACCGCAAGCGTTTCAACCACTTGGTTCTCCAGCGCATTGAGGACAAGATGAAAGACCCTGAGAAGATCGACATTTTGGAGGCCATCCGGATCGTAGTGGCTTCATGGACTTCATACAGCAAGCCACAGACGATCCAGAATTGCTTCATTCATTGCAAGATTCGAACCCCGGAGCCCGGAGCACTTGAAGTCCAGGAGGAGGAGCTGGTCGACAAGGAGGTCATCGAGGAACTGAAGTCCCAGATTCGTGAGTTCTGCTACCCAAGCCCCATGGACATCCACAACCTCCTCAACTACCCAAGAGAGGAGGAGGTTACATTCGTCCCAGATAAAGAACATATCATCGCCGAGTGCCTCCAACATGATTAGCATGTGGATAAGAACATGGAGGAAGATGATATCCAGGAAGTTCCTCGAGTGACCCTTACTGAAGCACTGTGACTGACACAGTTCTTGGAAAACTTCTGGCTCCAGCATCTTAACACAAATGCTGATTTCCTTTCCACTCTTCAGCAGATGAAAGACAAGATCAACATTATGAGAATGAGGAAGCTTATCCAGAAGTCTATCTCAGATTACTTTTCTAGAGTTTAGATGTAGTTTGTGAGGTCTTTAGTCACTTTTACAATAATTTTGTATTATGAACGTATGGAATATTACTTTACAAAGTGGTTGGGGTAATACATTTTTTATTCTAAATGTATTGAGTAATGAGTTAGAGAAATTTATTACATTTTGAATGGTTCGAGTCGGGACCAGCTGTAGATATTACGTTAGAAAGGTTATAGCTTTATAGAGTACTACATTACAGAGAGCTTACTGCAATTGGTACTAAATAATTTTCATTTTCAACTAGTTCATCCTTCCTATTCTCATATCCACTATACTTACACTCCATAAAGTCAGTCTTGTCCTACTAATTTTCAAGCCTTTTGCATCAAAAGCCATTCTCCATGTTTCCAACTTATTATTTAGCTTATTTCTGTTTTCACTAATTAGTGTTGCATCATTTGCAAACAACATACACCAAGGTACTTTTTCTTTAAAAGATAACATACACCGAGGAACTTCATCCTAGATTTCTGATGTCCATGATAAAAGCAAGTAAATGACAACACAGACCCTTGGTTGAACCGCACTCCAATAGGAACTCTGATGTATGTCCACAAACAGTTCTTGACACCTTTTTGCGCCCCTCAGCACATGTCATGTGTAACCTCATCATATCCATCCGACATTCATTTCTTCTTCAACATTTGCCAAATTATCTTAGCTAAGGCTACCTTTATTTCTTATCTAGATATTGTTTTCATTTTTTTTTATTTCTTTATTCAGATATTTTGTTTATCATTCCTTCATGTGCTTATATTTTTTTGGATAACATGGATATTCATCCCACATTGGAGGTGAGACTAATCCCACGGAGACACGAAGTCACCCACAAGCTTCATGTGCTTATATTTCATGATCAACTACAATTTCATATTATGTATTATATATGTTTAAAATACAATCACATTTCATGTCCATATCTTTCACTAAGAATCTTCGATTTTTTACTTTAATACACCTTACATGATCAAAGCCTCTAGCTTTATTCTCTAATCTTAGCAAGCTTGTAACTATAATTTTCCTCCTTGGGTATCCAAAATTGTTATGAGCTCTTATAACTTTTTATCCTTTTTGTTAGTTTATTAGAGGGTTCTAACTCTTACGTTTTTCATTAGCCGGAAACATAGAGACAGAAAAGACAAGTGAAAAAATCACTACAAAAATTATGATAGATCCTTCGAGATTATTAAACTTGAGATTCCAGAGTTCTTCGAAGGGATGTATGGTGGTGATTATGTTGATTGGATAAAAGCTGTAGAAAGTATCTTTGAAAACAAGAATGTGTCCGATCCTAAGAGGGTAAGGTTGTAGCAATCAAGTTGAAAGGATTTTCCCTTGCATGGTACCAGAAAGTAAAAACTGATACACAACTCAGGGATAAAGAAAAGATCAAGTCTTGGGATAAACTGAAGAAAATGATTTAGAAAGTTTTATTTCCTGACAATTATGCTCAAGATATGTTCCACATGCTACAAAAGTTGAAACAGAGTGATCGGTCAGTAGTTGAGTATGGAGAGGAGGTTCATCTCCCTACAATCACCTTTCAGAGACTGAATTTCAGAGTGTGCAGATATTATAGACGAATTTCGGCCATCCATCTCAGAAACTATGGAACTATTTGATTTCTTGGATCTCTTAGATGCACATCTAAAGGCAGTTCAGTTTGAGAGAATTCAAAAACGAGTAAATAGATCCACTTCATCCTCTTCTTAATCTATTGTACCTAACAAGTTTGAAGGAGATTGCAGTAAGAGTTCATCTTCCAAGACACATCATGACGTGGTGGAAGGGGTGTGGTTTAAGGGAGACTGGTCAAACCCAGTCAACTCGGGTCAAATAGTCAACAGTTTGGTCAAAGGTCAAGGGTTTATGGGTCAAGGCTTAGGATAGGTGGGTAAAAACTAAGAAGGAATGGGTATTTATGGAAAAGTTGGAAAAAATTAGATAAGTGGGTAAAAAGAGAGAAGTTGAGGGTATTTGTGGAATATGAGACAAGTGCATTAATGGCATTAAATGAAGAGAGGGAAGAGATTGGACTTATTGGTTTTCTCTGGACATTGAAAAGAAGACAGAAGAAGTAGCTGGTTCGTGAGGAACTTCTAGAGGAGAGGGAGACTCAGTTTGGGCAGCAGAAAGGGAGTGGAAGCGAATGACGGTAGCAATGGATGAGGGGAAGAGAAGAGAAAGGAAGGTAGCAGGTTAGGAATGGAGAGAAGGAAGCAGTGATCCTACAGTACCTGGACTGTCCTAGCTTTGGAGAAGGAAGGTGATGCGAATCAGCGACGGGTCTTGCCTGAGATGATGCTCGGGCTCCAACATGATGGCAAGGTTGATGGACACTTCACCTTGGATTAATCCCAAGTTCCAGCGAAGGCACTGACTAGAACTAAACCAGCGATTGATATGCGTCTGCAGCAGTGGCAGAGAGAGTAGATAGAGAAGTCCGCAGCAGAGGCGGAAGAAGTGGTATGATAACTTCTATTTCCAATCTGATAATCAAATGATAGATGTATCCTTTTATTACATTCATCTCCTTATATAAAGAAAACCTAAGCTAAACTTAGAAGGCAATCAAACTAAGATAGGAAACTAGAATCCTAATTACAACATGAGTCCTAATGATATTAGGAAAGGGAAACTAAAGATAAAACTAAATAGAAATTCTAATCAAACTAGGAAATAAAATAAAAATAAATAAATAAAATAAAAGTGGGTCCACATAAGCATCTTTGCAACGTGTCCTACATCACATCAGGAGTCGGCATACAAGCCCTCCACATCAGATCCAAAAAGGAAAGGCAAGGAGAAGCATTTCAAATGCAATGGCTTGAGGCATCTTGCATCCGAATGACACATGCACAATGTCAACTTGGCTGACTATGCAAACTCAGGTGACACAAAGTAACCACAGAGTGATTCAGAATCCTTTGACAAAGGCGAGGTGATATATGATGATTCTAGAAAATCTTTTATGGTTTGACAGACTCTTGTTGCTCCTAACCAGGAAATCAAGGAGGATTGGTTGCAAACAAGCATCTTCCGCATGAGGTGCACAATTGGAGGCAAGGTTTGTACCCTCATCATTGAGGGGGGCAGTTGTAGCAACGTGGTTTCTCAAGAGGTGGTCAACAAACTTAAGTTGAAGAAAGTGAGGTTATCCCATCCATACCAGGTATCTTGGTTGAAGTGATTATAGATCATAGTATCAGTTTCCATTGATAACAAATACTTCGATGATGTCTGATACAACGTTATTCCTATGGATGCATGTCCTTTCCTTCTAGGGCAACCTTGGCAATATAATAGGAATATGAAACATGATGGCAAGAGGAATGTCTATAGTTTCTACAAAGATGGCATCAAGATTACCCTTGGACCAACGCAAGATAGCAAATTTACAAAGAAGAATGTGGGATATCTTATAAAGATCTTCCTTGTGACAGACATGGGTGTCCCATCACCTGAGTATGATGACTATGGGAATATTGACAACTATGTTGATGTTTTTGCCTTAGTTGGACAAGTAGACAACATAAAAAATGAGTTTCCAATTGATGAAGTTCATGATGATTTGGCTGAGACAACTACGATGGAGGATTGTCAACATACAGACATTTAAATGGTTTCAAGCTACATTAAAGATACACAACCACACATGCAAGAAGCGCCAAAAAAGGTGGCCAACAACATTGCATTTGAAACAATTCACCTTGCCCATCCCTTTTGGATCTAATGTGGAGAGCTTGTCTACCAACTTCCGAGGTGTCTTGAAAGATTCTCTTACTCGGTCTCCTGCAAACTTGTTAAGTACAACATATCATGCATCTTGAAATAAAGTTGGAGAATCTTGTATTCCAAACTTCATCATCTTGGGCCATGATGCCCACATCATTACTGATGCAAACTGTCTCCAAAGAATGAAATTCTTAGGCCGCAACTTGAAAATTTGAAATTTAGGACCCGTTGATAACCGAATCTAAGATCCAAATTGAGCAAACCCCAAATTCAAAATTCCCTCGGGATAATATGAAATTCTCAGTTTTCACTCAAATCATATTCAATCCAATTAAATTTCACTCCTATGGAGAAAATTGAAATTCAAATTGGCAATGCCTAAGATCAGTTCTCTCAAAAAACAATTAATCTAAAGTTCAATCCTCATAGGGTGTTAATTCCAAACCGAGACTGAAACTTTAAATTGCAAAATTAAAAGTAGAATATGAAACAAAAGAATAACTCACAAGAGGATAGAATAACTTGAACTTCAATTGATAATTGGGATGATTACAATGGGCGTCCAAAGTCCTTACTGATAGTGTTTGCCATGGAATAAAAAAATAATAAAATCCCTACAATAAGGGTACATGCCCATCTCCTTCCCCTTTTTTCGCTTACTCTAGGGGATTCCATTCATTCTCCTTTGTACATGTGTCCCAGTGATGTCATCATTACATCATTGTTTGAATTAAAAATAAAAAGAAAAACTAAAAATATCACAAAGAGGTGGTGCCTAAACATCTTTTTTTAGAAACTTGTTTCCAAAAACAAGTGCGGGAGGAATCTTCAATGTAGGTGGAGTGAAAGCAATACAATCATTAAGCCTTGTTGGCGCACTTTCTTTACCTCACCAACCAAACAAGCGCCAAAAGAGAAGGTTGTGAAGACTTTATTTGCATGAAGATCCACTTTCCACTGAAGATCTCACTATTTTCAACATGTTGCTAGCTAATCTGAAGGTATGAAGGCCTACAAGGATGACGATTTTCTCTCTCAAGATGATGTTGACTCCAACTCGAGGAGAAGTCAGCCAAGGGGGGAATGACGTGTACATCATAGCCCAAGACAGTGAAGATTTGGAAAACAATTGTCCAACTTGCTTTGGAGAAGCACGAGAAGTTTGAAAGCTTGGCTCTTTAAAGAGTCTAAACAGACCAAAAATGCTGAAATAAGAGACCCATATCATAAATATATGGGTTAAGGCCTAATTGGAAGTGTTTTGGGCTTGTTTTGGCCCACCGAGAAGGTCCATTTTCTAGAGACAAGGCTTGGCAACAGCATTGCATTAACTCCACCTACATTGAAGACTATTTTCGCACTTGTTTAAAAAAACAAGTTTCTAAAAACGAGAAAATGCTTGGATGCCACCTCCTAGTGATTTTTTTAGCTTTTCTTTTTATTTTTAATTCAAATAATGATGTAATAACGACATTACTAGGACACATGCATGGAGGAGAATGAATGGAATTTTCTAGAGAAAGTGAGAAAAGGGGAAGGAGGTGGGCATGTACCCCTATTGTTAGACCCACCTCCTTGTGATATTTTTATTTTTATTTTTAATTCAAATAATGATGTAATAATGACATCACTGGGACACATGTACACGGGAGAATGAATGGAATTTTCTAGAGGAAATGAAAAAGGGGAGGGACATGTGTCTACCCCTATATAGGGATCTAATTATTATTTTTATACCATAGCAAACACTAACTAAATAAGGACCTAAGGCACCCATTGTAAGCATCCCAGTTATCAATTGAAGTTTAAGTTATTCTATCCTCTTGGTGAATTATGTTCGTTTTATGTTCTACTTTTAATTTTGCAATTTATATTTCTTGTAATTTTATTTCTAGTTCATAATTATTCATAGTATGTTTCAATTTCAGTTTCGATTTAATATCCTGGGAGAGTTGAGCCTCAGATTAATTCTTTGTTAAAAGAACCAATCTTAGGCATTGCTAATTTGAATTTCAGTTTTCTCCATTTAGGTAAAATTCAAATGGATTGAGTTCGATTTGAGTGAAAACGAAGGATATCATATTCAAATCCTGGGTGAATTTTGAATTTGGGGTATGCTCAATTTGAGCCCAAGTTTAAATCAACCTTAGATCTGGTGATTGACAGGTTTTAAATTTCAATTCTTCAAGTTGTAGTCTAAGTATTCATTCTTTAGATACTTAGCCTGCATCATACTCCTTCTCATGGACTATACCAACTCTATTCTCTTCCTTGTTAAATCGCATGCATTCCATGATGACAAATGTAACTTCCAGTATACTTTCTTTAAATCAACCAGATTTTACCTATGCCTATTTCTCACCTCAACTGTGTTGCATTGCAAAATGTAGCTCAGAGGAAACGCCTTAGCCGACCCTTGTCCATTTCACTGCAACTCAACTTTGTTGCAATGCATAGTTTACAAGGAATGCCCTAACATCCGAATGCATTAATAGAACCCATATTTGGATTTGAAAGAGTTTTTATAGGTCGGCTTGCCCTTAACACCCACAATGGTCGTCCTTTTATCATAGCTATAGACAAGCACGCGACAAAAACAAGTGCTGAAGTTTCCTCCCAGTTTTGGAAAGGAGTGGTTAAGTTTCACCCCATGCAATGTTATTTCTTCATTTTAAAGATATAGTTCTACCAAGCTTAATAGTGTCTTTTTGAAAGTTCCAATCAATGTCCAAATTATTATGAGCCCCCTTCACTGCATTACTTTTACATCAATGGGGGTTCACCGCATTACTTTTACATCAATAAAAATTTAACATAAAATGTCAATGTTTTTTAAAAGGTAACCAAAAAGTTTCATTAAAAGAAAAGGGTACAGTATGGGAGATATATACTGATCCTCTACAAAAAGTCAGAATCAATGAAAAAAGAAAGAAAAAAATCCCCCCCCGGAAAAGAACTCCCTAAAGTACTAAATGATCACATAATTACAAATAGCCCACAAATGCCTCATCTCAATCTACATTAACTTTAGATAAGAAATTTGCCACCACATTAGCAGACCAATTGACATACCTGAAGGAAATGTCCCTGTCCCTACAAAGAAGAGATATGTCTTCGAATAATAAGAACCTCAATCGAAGCTTCCTCCTACCAGAAGCCCAAACAAGGAGCTTCCACAATGAGACCCCCTAACGCATTTCCCCCATGGACCCGTAGATAGTGCCCTCCTAATATCTTATAACGATCATGCTTATGTCACGGATACACAATTTACACAACTAGTACAACATGCAAAACTGGTCCCAAGACACAACCCTTCAATATCATACATAAGCAAATGTTTTTTCTTCTCAGCAAGTAAGATTAAGAAAGAGATTGGGGGTTCGATTACGTTCCAAATGAGGATCCTTTCATGGCTATTAGGGGTCGGTGCCCGGTCTGGAAGAGGGTCGGGTTCTCTTTTGCCTGGTTTTTATGGAGACTTGGTTTAAGATGTGGCTTTTTCTTTTTCCTTTGTTTGGCTTCTTTGGGTCTTCTTCTCTTTGACCCTGGTTAGCCTTTTATTGTTTTATCTTTTCTTATAATTTAAAAAAAAAAAAATCGTTACCGCTCGAAAAAAAAAACAAATGTCCTACAAAATTTAGTAGTCCAAACAAGAGTGTAAGCTCAGTCTCCTTTAAACATATCATGTTTATCATCCTTCTTTTCATAGCTTATACCACAACTCTATATCCTTCTCTTTTAAAATGCCCACATTCCATCATGCCAAATATAACTTTTGGCCTACTTTCTTTTAACTCCACCAGCTTTTCCCTGTGCTCATTTCTCACTACAACCAGCCTGGAGGTAATGCACTAACCAGCCCTACCTATTTTTTCACTGCAACACATTGTTTGTGGGAATGCCCTAACCAACCATAGTCCATTTCATTGCAACTGGCTCCGTATCAATGCATCGCTTACAAGGAATGCCCTAATGTTTGAATGCACAATCCACAGGGATGGCAATGTGGCCCGAAAGCGCTAAGTGCCTGACTGAAGAAAGAGGGCCTAGCTCTTAATTTGAAACCTAAATGCTAATCGAGCTCGGCCCTGATCATTCAAATGAAGCCCAATTTAAAATCAGGCCGAGCTTGAGAACATATATGCTTAGGCCCAAAGCCCAAAGCATGACCCAAAATTATTACCATGTTATGCTCTGAGCATTGCATGTAAAAGCACTTAAAAAGCATATTCCTCCTTTTTCCTTGATTCAAATACCATGTCGAATCTTTCTTTGTAGAGAGAGAGAGAGAGAGAGAGAGAGAGAGTGAGAGAGAGAGAGAGAATAAATGAATCCTATGGATTAGTTTCATGCAACTTGGAAAAATGACTACCGAAACTAGTCATACCCATATAACATTTTCCTTTGAAAAAAGCATGTAGAAGGAAATAACTCAACATGTCAAAACCATACCGTATGGACAGGTGTCCAACGCTCACTTGCAAGCTCATACCCATTTGGGTCTTCCCCGGGAGCATGAAGAATTGATATGCAAACACGCCCATCCATATAAACTGCATCCACATGATATTGAAGGCATATTCAAAAGTGCCCACTAAAGACACAATTTTAAGAAATAAAAAAGGTAAATGGAATTAGATAAGTAACAAACCATTGGGGTGCCACATTTCCGACGTGAACCTCACAGATGGAGGACTATTTGGATAATTTGTTGGAAAGCTCATGATGGCATTAAAATAGCCTCCATCACTACAATCACAAATTTTAAATCAAATAAGGTCCAATGAAAAACTAAACTTGCACATAATAACTTAGAAACACACATGATGTAAAAATATCTACTCAAAATAATCAAGGGGGGCATTAACTGGCCTATAAAAAAAATTGTTTACAGTTTTGTCTATCAAAATGGTAAGTGGTCATGATTTTGATCAAAATGATAAACCATGTATCATTTCCACTCCCATTGGTCTACAACAGCATTCTAGGGCCCCATCTGACTGAGTTAGCATGTTTGCATCAAAAGTCAAAACAGTAAACCATTTACCACTTTGACAGAACCCTAGTTGCAAAAATGCAACCAGTTTCTAGTTGTATGAAAACTTTTCCTGCTATGAGATGTGATGGATTTGGAAATGCAACCAAGTGCTTTATTGTTCCAACCAACAATGGGATCGAATTAGGACTCTAAAAATCTATAAAATATTCCTCCTTGGAAATTAAGAGGGGGACATCAATAAAATAAAGATTTCATTGATTGATGAATTGTCACCGATGTGGCTTGCAGGGGCTGCGTGCATCCGGAGTTTTACCCAACACTCTTGTACTCAGAAAGAGGTAAGGGTCTTGGGGTTCGTCATTAAAAAAAAAAAATTGAAAGGGGTGCATCTATAGTTAAATCGAGACGCTAAGTAATTCCACCTTGAAAACCTAGATTAAAAGAAGTGAAAAAGAAGAAGGAAAACCTATTTCAAAACCATTGATATGATCTTCTCTTTCATTTTCCTTCTCCCCATTGCACAAAACCCTTAACTAGTGGAGGCATACATACGCTAGAAGTCGTTGACCCAACAGATCTGATCCTCTCTATCTTTGATCTCATCCAAGGATAGATATAACAGTGATAGGCTAGGGTTTGTCGATCCAAAAGGCTTTTCTATGCTTTTCATTCCAAAAGCCACATGATCAAGCTAGGTTCATTCCAATCCTTCCAATGGGGAAATCGGGAAATTCAACGGTTAAATGGCCTCAAAATTTCATATCCTAATAGCAAACATCAGTCCTAGTCTTCCAACAAAATCCCAAAAGGTCAAATGCAACATGGAAATCAAATGCAATGGCTCTTCAATCATACGATCTAGATCTGCTGCTAAGAAACCATTGTAAGTTTCCTGGCTTGAGGAAAACCCTTTATAATTTCTTTTATTCCATTCTAGCTAGATGTATCTCAATTCATCAATCAATGAAATCTTCATTTTCTTCATAAAAAAATCAGCGCAAAAATGATGAATTTTGGTTAAGCTTTAGCAGGTCATCACCTAAGTGGCGCCAACACTATCTTAATGGTTCTAAAGAACTCCAATCTTACATATCCAAAGGAAATCAAATGTAGTGGCCCAAAATTCCTACTTGCCTGTTACAAGTGACAAAATGTGAGTGGGGATCATAACGTATACAATCCCAACTTAAAACCGTCACATAAGGTGCAGATTAAGTGGGGATCTCTGAACCAATACAACCCATCATTCCAAATGCAAAATAACAGAGTGAAATTGATAGGTTTGTAGTTAGCCATTATTCAATAGAGGTGTCTCTGTCACCAGCCAACCACCTTTTTTTTTTATTATCAGCCACCAACTAACCATATCCTACATACGATTGTTGTTATCAGCCACCAACCAACCATATCCTACATACGATAAAAGTTTGGCATATGATAAAAGTATGAGAATAAAATAGTTCACGTACGGTTTAGCTTTTTATTGAAAAATATGATTAAAAATTCAACCATAAAAAGTAGATATATGCCAGAGTCAAGAATGGATACATACAGGTATAATATATCCTATTTGAAAGATCAAAGACCAAAAACTTAGCTACATTATTATATAAATTTAACATATTTGTGTTTTTTTTGTAACTTATGTAAATTACTTTAAATTTAAACAATGACTTCAAACTATATTTAGAACTTAATTTTGTTGTTATAAAAAATTAGAAGAAACAAACTTTTAAAAGCGTATTTAATAACTTCATTTATAATACACATTTTGATGTGGGAGCACACCTGCAAGTAGGTAGGAAGAAGAAAGATAAAAGGAGAAGATAGAAAAGGCTATGCCTTGATTAATTTCATTCAAATATCCAGCGTGTCCTTCTCAACCATTACATAGCTTTATATAGGAAAACACTAACTCGAAAATAGAAAAGGACTCTATACAAACTAAGAAAGTCACCAACTTGGCTTCCTTACTAAGAACGAAAATAGCAATTGGGTTTCCTAATTAATATAGGACACCAACTTAGAAAAACGAAATTAACAAAATAAAATCAACAAAAAATAAATAAAATAAAAATAGTAGTGTCCACATGAAGATCTCGGCAACGTGTCCTACATCAGTCCCCCGGTCTTGAAAAGAACTCATCCTCAAGTTGAAAGCAGTAAAATCACAAAACACCAAACAAAAGATGAAGACCAAGGCGGTAAATGCGACAAAGCTTGTAATTGCACAACTTGCAACGCACAGACAATGAGAGCTATCCTTCTATGGGACGATGAAACCAAGGAACGCAAACGGACTCAAGCATGGACATCGCGAAGGGGTTTTCATAAGACACTAGAGTCATCACACGGTCCTGATGGGCCGTCGAACGAGGCTCCAATGAGAGGATAGAAGGTGGGCAGGATAATGTACGAACAACCAAAGATGAGTTCTTGGTATCCATAATGGGCTCGGGGTTGGATATGGGACAGGGTTGGGGAATTAGCGGTGGTGGTGGGGGACGTTAAGAAGGTGTTGGTATTGGTGGTGAAGGTGGATCGATACTTGTCGGTTGCATCGACAGTGACGCCGGCAACACAGCTGGCTGGGGCAAGACTTCTAGAGAAGTAGGCAGAAACTCTGAATTTGACTCTGGGGTAGGCACGAACTCCAATGGTGACTCTAGAGGAGCCGGCACACATCTCGAGAAAATGGGCACGTATTTCGAGTTTTCGTTTACCTCTGTTGTGTCTCTGTATTTTCTGTCGTACAATATTTCTTTAAATTGTTGCAAAAAATCTTGAAATTCAGATCACAAGTCAGATAGAAATTCGTTGAATTCAGATTGGGTGACACATTGGTCACCATTGTTATTGGATGCTATCGGGTTTGCGTGATGCAGGTAATCAGATTGGGTTGCCACAGGGTCCAAGACACGACGGTTGGAAAGAATTTGGTGACTTAGGCGAATGGGAATAAGAAAGAACAGAGTGGGAGAGATAGGGCTCATTAAATCAGTTAGATGGGTATGTGAGGGGATTAGATGGGAAGTCTGAGGAGGACTGGGTAAATGGTTTAATGGATGGGTGAAGTGGGGCTCAATGGTAAAACATGAATTAGGTGCATTCAAAAGTGGTCAAGGAGAGAAAGGGGGATCCACTGGTGGAAAGGGTGTAGTGAGGCTGAATGTATAAGGAATTGGAGGACCGAATGGGTTTTAATGGGTCAATCGAATGTTTAAATGGGTCATTAAATTGGAAAAAGGGAATCAAGTTGGACTGATTGGGTTCTAAGTGAAGGATTTGTGCACGGGGGGAAGTTTGGGGATTGACGCTCGTGGAAGGAGATGCGGATGTCAATTGTGTGAAATAACTTAGGGCTGAAAAAAGAATGGGATTCGAAGGCTTAGAAGAACATGAAACACAGGTGCAGAAGCGGAAGCGATAAAGGGGGAAAAAAGATAAAACGCAGGAAAGGCAAAAGCAGGAAAGAAGAAAGCGCAGAAGAGGGAGACGGAAAGAGGAAAAAGGATTGTAGGTAAGGGAAAGAAGAAGGAGTAGAAGATGGAGAATACAGTGATCAGCGATGAACCTGGTTGTGGGGCAAAGCCGAGGAGACGAAACTATGGCTCCACAGGTGAGAGCTTCTGCTTCACTTTCTCTCTTCTTTTTTCTTTTCTTTTTTTAATGGTAGGAGAGTGGCAAAAGAAGGGAGGGTAGGTGGGTTCTTGATTTTTTTTTTTCCAAAATTGAGGACAGAGAACAAGAACGTCCCTGATAACGCAGGGATATGGCTCTCTCTCTGTTTTTTGTTTTTGAACCGAATAGAATCGTCTTGATAACACAGGACTCGTCTCTGTATAACAGAGATACAGAGAACCTTGGCTCTGACCAATTGACGCGGGAGCATGCCTGCAAGTAGGAAGGAAGAAGAAGAAAGATAAAAGGAGAAAATAGAAAAAGCTATGCCTTGATTAATTTCATTCAAATATCCATCGTGTGTCTTTCTCAATCCATTACATAGCTTTATCTAAGGAAAACCCTAACTAGAAAATAGAAAAGGACACTAAAAAACTAGGAAAGCCACCGACCTGGCTTCCTTACTAAAAACGAAAATAGCAATTGGGTTTCCTAATTAATCTAGGACACCGACTTAGAAAAACGAAATTAGCAAAATAAAATCTACTAAAAATAAATAAAATAAAAATAGTAGTGTCCACATGAGGATCTCGGCATCGTGTCCTACGTCACATTTGGTGAGAAGAAAAGGAATCAAAATCAAATATTTACAAATTTCTTCATTTCTTTATCTTTTCTAAATAGTCAATGTTTAGAACTACGTTGATTACCTTGAGAAAACAGAAAATTCTTAAACTACATATTATAAAATATAAAAAAGAAGAGAATAGGTAAAAGTTAAGGTAGTTGAATAACTCGTGAATTATAGGCTACAAATATAATAAATGTATTATAGGTTCATCTCAAATATATGTATACAATTAAAGTATCTTAGCAAAATTACATGAAGATGGAATTTTCTGAAAACTACATTTGATATGGGCATAACGCAAGTATTAAACAAAGAATTTCCAATGATGGCCAACCACAGCATAAGAAAATAGACGATACAGGCCATCAAATTATGGACCAACGTGTATGGAACAAGTGCATGCAAGAAACATTGATGACATGTACCACATATTGTGTAGGACTTGCTGGGGTTTTGCATCAATGGTCCACTAAAAAGGAAAATATTTTTCAAAACGTGTCAAATTAAAGAATCAAAATTCAAGTCTTAAAAACAAATTTATTGCAATACATGATGCAATTGCTTTGAATTGGCAACTCAAAATAAAAACAACTTTTTTAAGATCCACAAACCAATACAACCAACAGAAACATTAAATCAAACTAGACTAGCAATCCAAATAAAAGAACAAACAAACAACAAAACAGGCAAACAGCAGAGAATTTCAGGCAAAAATTCATAGCACCTATCTCCAATCAAGAAATCCGAAAAATCGAAAAACTCATAAACCCTAAAGCCAAATCAAAGATCCAATCTTTCCAACAGAAACTGAATCAGGACCAAAACATCATATCAATTTAACCAAAATAGTGTCAATCAAACAAAAAGTCGCAATAAATCAAACCCAGGAAGAAGAACTTAAATCCTAAATCTTGAATTGTGGATAACGTTCCGATCTTCAATCAAAAGAACACCAAAAAGATACTCACTACAGTGTATCGGGCGGGCCAATGATTGTAACACTCCATTCAAAGATGTTTGAATCATCAACGAGCCCAGCTGAGAACCCGTCAACGGGGTTCTTGGTGAGATCTGCGTCAAGAACGGATAAATCAAATATCAAGGTTGATTTTAGTAAGAAAAATAAATAAAACACAAGAAAAGAGAGCAATAGAGAAAGGGATTGGAGCGTACCTTTGAGCTGTTTCTGAAGGAGGAGGCTTGCCTGGGTTGCTGCTGCCATCAGAGAGCGAGAGAGAGAGAAAGGAAGAGAGAGGGAGAGAAGCTGTGACTGAATTTTTAGGTTTTTGAGGGCTTGATTGCAGAGAGAGAGAGAGAGAGAAAGCAGGGCTTTTTGAAGCCTTTGAGACTGCTGCTTTACAAGGAGGAATTTATATGCCGAAAGATACGAGAGTCATTCACGGCCAAAATCTGTATTTCGGTAGCCTACCGATATATATATATATATATATATATATATATTCTTTCGGTAAATTTTCAGAGTCAAAAAAAAAGTTTTTCTATTCTTAACAGGTTTCTAAAATTCTAATCTTTCCCGCAATTAAATCTGGTAAACCAAACTATTATTAAAACGTTTAGATTATTTTTAAAGTTCAAATCCTCAAAAATGATTAATAGTCCGTCACTTAAAATGATTGATATACTTAATCTTCAAAAACTCTAATTTTTTTGAAATTTATTACGTTAAATTATATGTTAAATTATTAGACTATTTTAATTATAATTAATGTAAATAAGATATTTTTATTACAATTTAATTACTATTTTTATTTATATTTTATGTGATTTATATTTGACGTCTTATATTCTATAGCTCTTTACAATTATTTTTTTTAATTTATTATAATTAATTAGTTTATTAAGCTAGGTACTTGAGGGAACGCCTAGTGAGAGTTGCCGATGGGAGTTAAGAGTCAAAGACTCCACCAAGGACTATACACCGGTCTTCCTGAGCGTTTAGGAATAGAAAGAGGGCAATCCCATATCCTTCACAGGGCTCCACCTCCTAGCAGTCCCAGTCACCTGCAGATCCGGCCAGTAGTACTGACCGGAAGCCGATTTGATGTTTCGCGTGTGGGCAAATTGGCCACAAAAGGGGACAATGCCCTCAATCCTAGTAGAAAAAATATTTTACTTGTGGACAGGCCGGGCATTTTTCAAATCAGTGTCCACAGAAAAAGGACTCAAGCAATAGAATTAGACCCCTGCAAAATTATGGGTAGGCACATTCATGCCCTCAATCACAGCCCCAGGAAGCCCCTAGTTATGGGAGAGGCTCTCAACAGCCCTCTCAGTCTTCTTTAAGAAGTAGTCAGCATAAACTATGGCAGGCTCCGGGACGCGGACGCCTGAGCCAGACTACACAGGGAAGGGTTTATGTGCTGAATTCTCAGGTAGGTAAGCCTGCAAACCAAGCCGAGATACCATAAGACGAAGATCGAAGACATGATCGAAGACATGAGTAATCTTAGTTTTTGTAATCAGATGTTCGCAGGGGTCAAGATATCGGCGGAGTTTTGATATGATTTTTCAGAACCTTATTATGTATTATATATGTCGGCTATACACAGTAGTTTTCGATCGATATGACCGATATAATATCGGTATTTTAAAAAATTAAAAAATAAAACAGTGGTGGGCCTGAGTTGATTAGATATCGGACTAGTATTGGTCTAAATATCGGTCGATATTATCGTTTTTAATTTTTTTTTTTAAAAAAAATCAGCTTTCATTTGAATTTTTTATTTAAAAAAGAAAATCAATTTAAAAAAAAAAACACAAAAGAGAAGAGAGAAACCTGCGTGAATTTTTTACCCTACTCTTATGTTTAGAAAGGGAGTACTAGTATATGCATGCGGTTGTAAGCAGAATAAATAAGGAATTATGAATGATGAGTTATGAATTTTAACTAGTTGACCAATGTATCCTGATTGAGAATTTTGATTTTTTTTTTTTTGTCAAATTTGGAATCTTTGAAGATGGTGTCAACTATGAAAATGTATTAGTGATTGTTGAGACCGTATTTTTATGTGTTAGGTTGTTGAATTTCGTGTACAAAATTTCTATAAGAGGGTAAGATATAATAACTCAATTCATAAATTACACAAATTGATGAATTTTTAGAATTCTCATTTTGTGTTAAAAGTGGTTTTGTCGCTTATATCTTATTGTTTACTTTTCAAAGATTCTAAATTTGATCAAATATGAGTTCAGGAGCTCAAGTTATTTTTTTTTAATAAAATTAATGAAAAATTGAGAAATTTTATATTTATTTATTTAATTTAAAAATTAAGGTAAATTTTTGTTTAATATTTTAAACTTAGATTTGAGACATTAAGCCTCAGAAATGTGCAGACACTCCCTCTTTGTTAGTAGAACATGAGAAAAACTAGAAACGACTTCGACTCGTTCAAAATTCCTCTCAAAAATTTTGAAGGCCCGACTCAAAATCATTTTCGAATTTTTAAATTATCTCAAATTATTTATTTTTAACAAAATTAATTTGGTATCCAAAGTTTAATACTCAGAATTTATTAAAATTTTCAAATTTGGTAAGAGCGGTGTTCTCACGCAAATTTTCAATTTAAAGAAAAAAAAAAACCCAAAGTGGGTCCCATGCCTTTACGTTGGTCGTAAGTTTTCCCAAAATTTTCTTCTGAAATCTATCTTCTTCATATGATTGTCGGCCATCTTGATGCCAAGTTTCGGTGGGTTTTAAAAGAAAAAGCAGAAGAGGAATACGAGAGACCCATCTTGACTCTCGCTGTCATGAGCCCTCTCCCTCTCTGTTCTTCCTGAGAAAAATTTCTCAGGCCTCTCTACCTTCTCTTTCTTCTGTCTTCTCCCTGACTCACTTCCTCTCACTCCTTCTCTCTCCACTCACTCATCCTTCTCTTTCTATAAAATTCCCAGCACCACTGTCCCTTTCTTTTCTCTCCTCTCTCTCGCCTATACTATCTCTCTCTTCCTCCAAGCACTGGGCGCTGCACATAGTGCTTCCCGTCCGTGCAGCCCACTGCATGCCACCGCCAGCGAGGTCCCGACGGACGCAAGGCCACCGTCCGGTCACCCTATTTTCCAGCAGGTACCTTATAATTTATTTTTACTTAATTGGTTTATTCCTTAGTTGGTCTATTTATGTGAAATGGGTTTTTAGAAAAGAATTTTCGTAATGGATGAAAATGAAAAGGAAATACTTTGAAAAGAAGAAGTTATGTTATGATTTTGGTTTTCAAAATTTAATTAAAATAAGTGGAAAATCTCTACTTCTCTTCCTCTATTTCTCTTGTATTTGGGTTGATAAAATGTCTAATTGTTTTCAATTTCACTTTTCATTTTGGGCTTACTAACTTGCTGTACTGATTCGAATTTGGGATTTTAAATGTCTCTCTCTCACCAGCTAGCGTTGATTTTTCAGTTGGTTTCGTTTCATTCATGAACTGGGCATTGAGGGTTAATTTTTCCTTTTTTTATCAGGCCCTTATCTCTGTATATGCAGAGGCTATGATGATATTTAGATTCTCAAATAGGTGCGGGCAATGGTTTTTCTCCTATGGCTCTGACAGTGTTACGAGGCTCGTGTATTTATCTACAAGCCAACCACTAGTGTGACAGTCACAAAGAGGGTCGTCCATCTCATGTTTGAGAAAATGCCTCAATGAAAAAAAAATAGATTATTTATAATAGTGATTCTGCACCCCCACTTTTTCTCAGTTCACCACCTTCAAGGAAAAATTCAATATTGCCTTTACTTTTGGGAGAGAGGGAGAGAGGAAAAGAGAAGGAAAGAGGGCTGTACGAGCAAAGTTGGAATTTCCTTTAAAAGGTGGTACACCATGAGAAAAAGTGATAGGTGCAAACATCACTATGCTTTATTTATTTTATTTTGTTTTAATTATTTTATTTTTCTTTGATTTATTTAATGATAATTATGAAAGATGAGTTTTTGGGAAAGATACCTTATTATTTTAATTCTATTTGAATTGAACACTAAAATAATTTAACAATGGTCTTATCTCCAAGGCAGCATTTTAAGTTTTATTTTGATTTTAATCTTGACTTGATTTTATGAATTTTTGGGATGAAATTAAAATAAAATTTTATTATTTTTTTCCAAAATGAAGTTGTATTCTTTATGGATTTTAAAGAGTTTAAGTTTGTAAACAAGGTTCTGGTTTTTGAAACAGATGTTTAATTTCCATTTCCTTCTTCTCTGTTCTACAATTTTTTTTGGGCATAACTTCATTCTATCGTTTGAGCCGATCATCAGTTGACCTAACCAGTTTATCGGTTAACAGACTTGGAGCCAAAACTCGAAACGAATGATCATTTTATGTGGTTCTTTCTTTCTATTTCTAGTTCCTTCCCGAGTCATCTTTGGGTCATCTAGAAGCTTTCATACTTCACAACTTTAGATGAGGACACACACGTTACCGTATTTTTATAATGCTGCATTCATTATTAGATATTTCTATAAATGATCTTTAGTGCATTTTTGGTTAAAATGCATGGATGAACATATTGTTTATACGCTTTGTAAATATATGCTTCACATGCTGTATGTTGTATACCTGAGAGGCAATGCATGGCTTATACACTTGTGAATATATGTTGTATGTTGTATGTCTGAGAGGCAAATGCTTGGTTTACACGCTTTATGAACATGATATTATATGTGATATATTGGAGGTAGTATGCTTTGAGTTGCATAAATGTATTCCCAATATGCTGATTATGAGTATATTGTTATTGATGCATGCTTTGTTGTGAGCTGAGGAGAGAGGTGTCTCTTCAGGCGTTTATATATGCATCAGTGGGTTGAGTTAGCCTAGGTGGGTTTGGATAACTCCTCGTGCTTGTTCCCGTTGACTGGATAGATCCTGGGTATTTGAGGGACGGTCTCAATTGACTTAATAGGTCAGTCCCGGTTGATCTGATATGTCCGGAGTTTCTATTGAGTAGAATTGTTGGAGAACTACTTCAACTAGCCTTAAAGCATTTTGAGATGTGTGTATGGGCGCACATTCCGAAGGACATTATGGTATTTGGGATTCGTGTAGGGGCACCCATTCCAAAGACGCAACCAGTTGAGGGTAGGATGTTATAGAGATCTATACATTCCGGTTGATCGAATGAGATAAGAGTGAGAGCCCCGTGGCTATGGCACTTGATGGCGTATCTCGGTTGATTGGATGAGATCAGACCGAGTGGTGGTGGCTATACTACGATAATTTGCGAGTTGGGTTATCTTAAAGACCTATAGGTTCCGGTTGAACGGATGAGATCAGACTGGGTGCCCGTGCTATGGCGTTGTGTAATGACCCGACGCATCAAATTATTGAGGATTTTTGTAGAAAATGCGTGGAAGTGACACCTGACACCAAGTGAGCCAAGTTGACTCAAAACTGAGTGACTTGACAATATATTTGACTTGTGGGACCCATTTGAGGTATCAAATGAGCTCCAATTTGGTGAGATTTGTTTTGTTGGATAGACCAATCAAAGAGCTTTCCGTCGAATCTTGTTTCCTTAGTCTATGACTTTAGGTTAATCCATAGCCATAGTTGGGACAACAACCTTAGACCTTTGTGCAAGGTTCACCTACACCCTAGAGGGCCTAGATACCCGTTAGAAGCATAGACCAACCTACTGGCAACCCTAAACTGTAGGGACTTCTCCCATGTTTATTAAATTGCTCAAAAAATCTATGAACCATAATATTAATTTTATTTGGAGCTTTGAAAACAATTATTTGCAGCAAATCCCAGTTTTCTAAATTAATTGGCTAGCGTTTGATTCAGAACATTGTACTTCAAAAATTCTTAGGTGAGGAGAACAATTTCAGTTCATGTTTTTAATTCCTTCATGAATTTATCATATATCATGTTTGGTGTTGTGATTGAATATAAGTGTGGGTTGGCTTTTCGGTGCAAAGTTCACATAATGTAAGGGGAAACTTGGCTTAAATGTTCTAAAAGCCAGTGGGCACATCCGTCTGCCCGGAAGGTGGGATCATCTGTCTACCTGGTTGGAAGACCCATCACTTGTATTTGAACGTATGTGAACTTGGTATTTATGAGATGAAATTCTTATGTTATATGTGTGGTATTGATGTTCATGTGATGAACTTATGATATGTGGATTTGTGATATTTGGAGTAATTGCCATGACATATGAGTTATGCTTCGATTACATGTGTAGATGTGACATATGAGATCATGTTTGCTTTTTGGGCTGAATTATTATATGAACCATGCTTATTTACTTTGGGATGTGATTATAATGTTAAGCATGTTCTGTGAGATAATTACTATAATGATATAGTTACATGACATTCATGCATGATATATATATGCGCAAGGCATTCATGCATGAGCATCCACAAGTGAGTGGGTGATGTGAGGATAAGATGATTTTTATGGTTTGATTGTTATGTTACCATATTTACATGGCATGGAAAGTCATGAGGTTTGTGGTGCGTTTCATGCTAGTATGGCACCATTACATGACGTGGAAAGGTCACGAGTGTTGTGGCGCGTTTCATGTGATGATGTGCAAGTAACATATGGGTGGTCATTGAGGACCCGTTATGAGTTTGAGGGCCATTGAGGGCCGTGCACATGTGCTGAGAGCCATTGACGCCTGATGAGTTGATGCATGGGTATGGGACTTGCATCATGACATTACATTTTTGCATTTCATCCATTGCATAGATTATGATATGCTTTATGTGTTTATAATTATTTCTGTGCATGTTTTGGTAAATTCGACTGTCATCATGTGGTAGGTGTGTGTATACATGTAATGTGAAAATTGTGCTTCTCATTGAGCATGATTGAGCTCACCCTTTACATTACATGGAATCCTTTGGAGTTGGGTCTTGGTGAGACCTAGGAGCAAGATTAGGTGTCCAGTTGCTGTTTGAGACAAAAACATTAGTTTACTAAATCAGTTTCATAGAGACAATATTAGTTAGCCTTAATTAGACTTGATTAGTTTTATTTGATTTATGGTATGTTTAATTTGAGACACAATGGTGTGTAAATTTGAGATAAGTTTATTGGTCATAGTTGAGAATTAATGTTTATACTGGTTATGTTATTGAGACTTAAGTTTAAAGATTCGATCTATTTTGGATTTAAGGTGATGTAATTAATTTAGATTATGCGGTATTAGATGGGTGTGTGATAGTTCATGTGAGTTAGATGCCAATGTTTCAGAGATCATGGGTTTTTCTTATGAGTATGTGAATGTGAATGTTTAGAATAGTTAATGCTGTGAATGTTTTCGATCTTGTGATGGAAAGGCGAATTTGTTATCATCACTTAGTGTTATTATGTAATTAAAAAAATTAGCCATGTCTTTGAGTTGAGTTTTTTTTTTTGAAAATTAATTGCATTAATTAAAAAAAATACAAAAAAGAGGGTGCCAGTAGAAGACCTCCAAACGAGGAAAAAATGATTACAAGCAAACCCCCGAATTATGAAAAGCCTATTTACAATTTCCTCTGTAAAAAACACCCCATAGCGAGCCATTTCATCTGCTACAGAGTGTGTTGACCAATGTGTCCATTGAATCTGAAAGTTATAAATGAGATCCGATACCTATTATGCTCAATTTTGTCCAAGAAAATCCACTGGCATTGAGAGCATGACATCCACCCCACAACCACCTTGGAATCCCCTTCGATTATGCTCCATATAGCCCCTAATTTTTCCAACTCCAAGACGCCTCTCCATAATGCCAATAACTCGACCTCAATGACAGAGTCATTTGCAAAAGGTCCAGCAAAGGACAGTACAGTCGACCCCGAACCATTTTTGATGACTCCTACAACTTCCATCAAAATTAAGTTTTAAACATCCCATATATGGAGGAATCCAAGACAAGTTAGGTCTAGACTATGAATGCGGAAGAACATAATCAAGTGATGTCCAATCCCTACACAAATTGGAGACGGAAATGCCCTTGAACTGCGATAAGCCCTCATCTACCAAGCAACCCGAAGTTTAATGACGTCAATCAAATTTGCCATTGAGCCTATAGTACCTTGAAAAATTCTTTTTTTGAGCTCTAACTAAATAGACCACACAATACTCTGCACTGTTGTAGACCATAAACTTCGTGAAACCAGCACTTCTTCATTTAAAAAATCCGATCACAGTTGAGGCATACAGAAAGCAAAGCCCAACAACTGAAAGAAGTGCATCCAGATTTGATTAGACAATCGATAGTGAAACAAAAGATGATTTACCAACTCTACATCTGACAAACAAAGATGACAAACATTTACAATAACCATACTCCTTAAACGCAAATTATCTATTGTCAGAATTTTCTGCAATCCAGCAAGCCAGCCAAATATTTTCACCTTCAGTGGAGAGACCCCCACCCAAACTTTAGGATGAACAGAAGGGACCTCAGTCGTCCTCAGCAGGTCCTTACAGAAAGAGTTCACAGAAAAGAATCCGTGAGGATCCAACTCCCATATTCGACGATCATTCCCCCGACCCACCACAATTTTTTTTCCTAATAAATTCAAGAGAGATACCCATCCATGTACCATCCAGTCCTCCAACTGTCTCCGAAGCTTAGGACCCCAAACGACCTTATTATTAATAAGTTCATACTTGTCCTTTATCATAGCTTCCTTATTATCTGCTAAAGAAAATAATTGAAGAAATGAACTTGCTAGAGTTGCCTGGCCCACCCATTTATCCAGCCAGAATAGAATCTTATTCCATGAATTTGCACGATACTTGATATGTTGACCAAAAACTGAAGTTACCGAACAAACTCTCTTTCCAAAAGCCAGAAATTCTTCTATTATTGGTTATTAGTCGCCAACCAGGACCCTGTACCCTTATACTTCTGGCAAATAATATCTTTCCAAAAGGCATTAGAAGAATCATCTAACTACTATAACCGCTTCCCCAACAGAGCATCATTGAACTAACAAATTAGCTGAATTCCTAAACCTCCGTCCTTCTTCAGTTTGCAAACTTGAGACCAATTGACTAAATGAAATTTCCGTCTCTCTCTATCATCATTCCATAAAAATTTTCTTTGGATTCTTTCCAATTTTCCAGCTACTGCTGCTAGACATTTGAACACACTTAGAAAATAGACTGGGAGGCTGGACAAAACCGCTTTAAGTAGTATAAGCCTACCACCAAGAGATAACAACTTATCCTTCCACATTGAGAGTCTCCTCTCCATTTTATCTAATATCCTGTCCCAACAACCTTTTCGAGGCTTTCCTTTACACAGTGGAATCCCAAGATAAGTGGATGGTAGACAACCTGCTTTACAACCCAACACTGCCACCAACTCCAGACATTGCCTGTCCATATTTATAGCCATTGTGAGTGCCCAGGTTTGACCGAGTCACCTTGTTGCAATTTTGTGACCTAGAAGAGCATTGCCTTGGAAGATTAAAGACAATGAATCACACTCAAGTATGGCGAAGACTGAATCAAGTGTTCAAGATTGGAAGATCAAGTGAAGATTCAAGCATCACCATGTATATGGCAATCACAAAGGTAAATTGGTCATAGAATTCTCTAGGGTGGACCCTACACATCTAGGAAGACCTTGACTAGGCTTTGAGATCAAATTGGTAAAATATAATCAAGCCTAGTGGACCAAGACCAAGCCAAAGAACTTATGGACTTAAACTTGTAAAGCTGGATTAATGTTAGGCCGATACATTGTGAATGGCAACCCATCGCCAGAGATAGGGGAGACCCATCGTGGTTCACAATCCATCGCCTGATAAATCCAAGGTTCTGGTTGGAGAATACTGTCAAACTGGTCTGCTTTCAGGGTGAGAACATTGTGGTTGGCGACCCATCGCCATGGTACCTCGCTACCCATAGCAGGTCATTATCCCTCACCTGGATTTTTCAGAGTTCTGGTTGAGAAGACTCTATATTTTTAAGTTGGTCTCAGGATGATCCACTCGCTAGTGGCGACCCATCGCCAATGGGTTCTGTGATCCATCGTGGGTGACCGTTTTGTATCCGTTGACGTGCTTTAAATGTGCAACGTTCTTATAGCTGGGAAGCAAATTTGAAATGCCACGACCCATCGCCAACTTACTGTTGGAAAAATTCTTGTTTGCCTATTTAAACTCCGAACTTGGGAGAGTTTCTTTAGACCCTTACACTTGGAAAATTTTAAGGCATTTCTAGAGAATTCCAACCTCTCTCTAAGCACTTTACATTGGTGAATCATTTGAAATCCAATCAATCTTTTGATTGAGATAAAGAGAGAGAAAAACCAGATCTAGGATCCATAGTCAAATCTCATATCCTAGAAACCTTCTCCCAAGCTTGTGATTGCTTATACAGTGGTACATCTTCGTCATCAAGAAGATCAAGGGGGGAGAACTCTTCAAGAAGCACATCGACATTAGATTTGAGCTTCAAAAGGCAAGTGCTACTTCTTGTGCTAAATTTAATACCATCTTGTGAAGTAGATTAAAGCAAGGAGCTTGAACCACTATAAAAAATAGAGGGATAAGGATTAGACCAAGGTAGTCAAACCTTTCAAAACTTAGGTGATTGTGTGGGTGAAATTCCCACTCTATTTGTGTAGGCATAATTCCTACTATATTGTGAGGGCGTAATTCCATTGCTTAGTGTATTTGGGATAATCCAAGATTGAGTTAGTCCATCAGTGGATGTATGAGGGATTTACTCTGAACCACTATATATCTAGTGTTGTGGGTGTTTGGCTTGTTTGTGTTATTGCATCTATATCTTACACACTATCTTGTTCACACAACACACTTATCTTGATTAATTTTATTTATTTCTCTGCTTATATTTAGATTAATCAAGAAATTTGTGAAGGCTACAAAAATTGGGTATGTCCTATTCACCCCCCCTCTTCCCTCTCTAGGACCAATCTTGTTCTAGCACCGAGAACTTTCACCCATTAATTCACTTTTATCGAAATTTATCTTCAAACCTGAATATATTTCGAACCACTTAAGAACTCCCCGTATTGTTTGTAATTCCCCCTCTTTTGCCTTAAAAAATAAAATAGTATCATCTGCGTATTGTAAATGTGAAATCACTATATTTGTCTGCCTGATCTTGAAGTCGTGTAACAAACCATGAGAGGAAACAACCTGAAATATAAGGTGAAGAGCCTCTGCCATGTCGACATAAAGATACAGTGATGATGGATCCCCTTGTCGAACCCCTTTCCCCATTTGGAGGAAACCTTTGGAACTCCCGTTCACCAACACTGAGAAGTACGTCGAGGATAAACATGATCTGATCCAACTCCTCCAACGAGCGCTGAAATTCATCATCTTCAAAACATAGTCCAGAAAAGACCAATTCACACTATCAAGCCTTTTGGAAGTCCAACTTTCAAATCAAACCCGCTTCCCCATAGAGAAATTGAGATTCCACACATTCATGGGTAACTACGACGGAGTCTACTATCTGTCTACCTTCCAAGAATGAATTTTGCATTGGAGAAATAAGAAAAAGAAGGACCAATTTTAGTCTCTTTGCCAAAATTTTAGTTAGGGCAGAAGTCATTCAATGCAGATGCCCCGGTCTTTTTCGAAACCAATGTGATAAAGCCAATCCCCAGATTTTTCGATAAAATACCTCTTTCAATAAACTTTGAAATAAAATCCATAATATCTGATTTCACCAAGTCCCAAAAAGATTTAAAGAACAAAATGGGGAATTCGTCTAGGCTTAGAGCCTTATCCTCTCCTAAATTCCACACCACATTCTTTACCTCTAACACTTGAACCAGACATTCCAACTGAATCCTCTGCTCCTCATTCTGTTCCTTGAAAGGAAGCAAAGATGGGATAGGAAATTCCCTTTTGGGTGCCTCAAAAAGTCGTGGGTAGAAATGAACTATTTTGTCACAAATATCCTCTTTATCTTCAATCCTTTCCTTCTGCTCGTCCAAAGAATGGATAAAATTCTTTCGTCTCCTAGCACTTGCCATTTGATGAAATAACTTAGTGTTCCGATCCTCCTCTTTCAACCACAAAATTCGAGATTGTTGTTTCCACTTAATCTCCTCAAGAAAAGCTTTATTCTCTTATCTTTCAATTCCTTTCGTTGCAATAATTGGTCCTGAGATAGAGGAGCCACCTCCTCCTACTGATTTAAATCCTACAATTCACCCAACCACCCCTGTTCTTCTACTTTGTCCTCCCAACGAGCAAAAGCCCACACCTTCAACTTTAAGATATTTCAACTTTTGCATAAAATAATATCATTTCCAACCCATAGAACTAGCCTCCCTCCACCAATTCTCAACTAAATCAAGAAACCCTTCAATTTGCAACCATGCCAACTCAAAACGAAGAGGAGTAGGTCTCCAAGATTCCAGGCTTGAATCAAGAATAATTGGTACATGATTGGAGACAGGATTGGTACCAGTACGCTGCGAAGTGTGATGGAAATAGTCAGCCCACTGTGAATCAATCAAGAATATGTCCAGACATGTAAGGCTCGTTACTTCTTGCATATTTGACCAAGAATAAGAAGCACCTCCCAAAGGCAAGTTGAATAATTCCATATCTTCAATCCAACTATTAAATCTCTGCATAGAAGCAGAGATTCGGCTACATTGATTCCTCTCAGACATTCTACGTACTACATTAAAGCCCTTTCTTACACACCATGAGAGATTAAAAAGCCCTGGACCTGAAGCAATCTCATCCAAAAAAAAAAAAAACCCTATCTTCGTCAAGATTTGTACCCTACACATTTGTAAAGAGAAAAGACTTCCCCGATGAGATCTCTTCCAAAACTGTCAAGATAATGTATTGTTTAATGACGACAACAGACAACCTCAACTTAGTGGCATTCCAAATAGTCCACAGACCACCTAAAGCCCCTTTGGAAGCCTTTCCTACCCACCCCATACTCCCTAAACCCCATACTGATTTAACTAACCCCTTCACTAGTTCTGTACACTTGGTTTCCTGTAGAAAAAAACATCTGGCCTCTGCGACATCACCACTCTCTTGACTATAACTTTCTTCATCACTGCCCCCAACCCCCTCACATTCCAAGACATGACTTTCATCAAACACCTCTTTGAGCACCCGTGGTCCTAGTTAGTACTAGCGTGCGATCATAGTTAATAGAAGAGTGTAGATTTTGAAGTTCTCTCTCTCGTTTTCCATTACGACGTATCCACTGATCCTCCTCCTTGTCCTTCCGTTCCGCCTCACAAAAGTCCTTTTATATTTCCTTCAACTGAGATGTCCATCTCGGGGAAGTAATACCAAGGATGGATCCAATTAGTAGCATCTTATCCTCGTCAAAAGAGTCTGACCTCATCGCTAATGCAAGACAATCCTCTTCTTCCATATCTGCAGCCCAGCTACTAGGAATCACATTCCCATCCACCTCCTACGATTGTCTAGCTTTGCTCGGCCCTCCTCTGTCGTCGCTATTCAATTCTTTCTCCAGCGGAATCTCCTCCAACCTAATACCAGCTCTCTCTTTTCCAACTCCACTCGTCGTACAAGCAATTCCATCATCTGAAAGTTGCTCCCTTCCTCCCATGGTTTCGTTATCTCTGTTGGATGAAACTGGCCTTCCATGTTTTCATTGTAAAGGAGAACATGGCAACCCTTCTGTTCTGGTTGGAGCTGGGCCATTTGCCACAATGAGATCATGCCCCTAACTAGAAGGGCCCAATTTAATTGGGCTTAAGTTATTCCCATGTGACTTGACATGGGCTTGCAAATTGGGACAAACTCTTGAGTCCGAATGGGCCTTACCCGAGTCCAGGAAGACATCTTTAAAGGATTTTGTATATCGAGTCAACAACCCTAGATCCCCAAAACTACCTTTCTTGTGCTCCAAAATTGCAGGGTTTCCATCCGTTAACCCCAATAGTCGTTGCGAACCGTTGCGATGTGATTTAGCCTAGAAAGGAGGGCGAGTAGGAGAAACTGAACAACCGCCATCAACAACTGTAGTAGATCCTCGAACCTTCTCCGATTCCGGCATCTCAGGCAACCGGTTGAGAATCAGCAGTTCATGTCCATGATGTGTAGGCGACTCGTGTTTGGAGCCATGAATCACCATAGGACTATGTTGAGATTTTCCTTCCTTCCTATCCGTCAACTCTAAGACTACCATAGGCGAAACACCCCAGACCGGTAGATCCTCCATGGCCACCAACGACCGAGCTTCCACTTTTGTCCACAGATCATATCGAACACCACCCACTTCCAGCCAGAGGGTTTTAGGAACCACTGAAGTCACTAGCCTTACAATCTTCACTCGGAGGAATTCAACCACCTCCAAATTCAAGCAGCGATTATCCACTTCTTGGACAACTCCTAAAATACCCTTAAGCGTCCATAATACCTCCTTTTGCCACTCATGCAAAGGAATCCCAAAGATTCTAACCCAATCAACAACCATCCTAGGGCCCAACACTTCTATCCATTTGTCGATCGTTTTCAATGGCCTGTCTCTAAAGTGTGATCTCCCTAGGCTATGACGATGGCTATTGTCCTTAGAAGCGACCACTATCCAGAAGAGTACAAGAGACAACCTTCGCATCGAGACGTTCAGATCGACACCCCAAATAGCGAGTAACCAATTCT
This sequence comes from Chimonanthus salicifolius, assembly GCA_013350335.1. NCBI lineage: Eukaryota > Viridiplantae > Streptophyta > Magnoliopsida > Laurales > Calycanthaceae > Chimonanthus > Chimonanthus salicifolius. The sequence continues at coordinate 32,950,534 of CM023539.1, forward strand.
TTATTTCAATCACAGAGGAATCAGAGTGGCTTGCCACCCCATTCTAGGTACTAGCCAACAACTTATTTTCCTCAATGAAGTCACCTTTGACATGAAGCAGTCGACCATCTTGATGACACATTGGCTGTGATCTAAACTGAAGGCGAAACTGTTGACTTTGAAAAGACTTCTACGTACCACCTCTATTCCCCCTCCCATCTCCTTTTCCAATTATCCGGCGATTCTCTGGGCCAAATCGTGCCTTGTTCACCTGCAGTTTTTTTACCATTAAATACCTTACCATCGAACAATAAGATGGCTTTCTCCATTTCCCTTTCTGCTTTGAAACGAACAAACGTGAAATTCTTTCGTTTTCCAATCCGACGATCGTAAGAAACATAGCTATTGAAACGACACCAGCCTCTCCAAATACTCTCACCAGATCACCTGCTCCCCATGCCGAAATATTACCTGCAAACATCGAAAAACTTTCTCGCCACCAATCTGCCATTCCAGTTTGCCTTAAGCATCCACATGTGTATTTGAACCGAGTTTTGAGACCTTAAGTAGTTCTCACGCCTCGTTTCTCTTAGGAGGGGTGGGGTGTGACAAGGTGGCATCAGATTGGGTTTAATCCTCTGACTGTGAGTAAGAGGTAGGGCCAAGACTAGAGGAAGTTAGGTCCCTTTCCCTAGAGTTGAGTGAGGGTCGATTGAACCTTGGGTTGGCTAGATTTCTTTTAGTCATGTCCGAGATTAAGTTAAGTTAATCCTCGGGATTAGTGATAGTGTTGTGGATTTATTGATCATCCAATTTGAGATCGATGAATGTTTATTTTGGTGAACGGACATGACAAGCACTAGGAGCAATAACCGTACTAGTGAAGACATCCCAAATCAGGTTGTTCAGGGAAGGGCTACAATACCACATCCTCCTCCTCATCCGATCAACCCTGAGACCAATGAAGTGTATTGAGTAATCAAAGAGGCTATGGAAGTTGTTTCGAGAGGTACAAGGAATCAGTAAGGTGCTTCATCTTCTGATGCAGTAAGACTTGGGAGATGATCGCTCTTTGGAATTCAAGCGACATTGACCTCCCAATTTCAAGGGTGATCCGGACCCTATGACTGTAGAGGTGTGGATTTGTCAGATGGAAAATATTTTTAAAACCCTGGCTATTATTGAAGATGATATTTGTGTGACTTTGGCAACTTATGAGTTGATTGGAGAAGCTGACCAGTGGTGGGATGAAGTACCAGAATCTAGACTTGAGATTGAGGTAGTGACCTGGACAATTTTACTGAGGCATTGCGTGAAAAGTATTTTCCAAAGTGGTTCAAGAATCCAAAACGGTGGTGTTTATGAGCCTCTGTTAGGGGAACGACTCAGTGGCCCAGTATGAGGCCAAGTTCACTGAATTGGCTAGGTATCTGATATTATGAAGAATGATACTATGAAGGCCTGGAAGTTTGACCAGGGACATAATCCATTGATACAACATACAATGATTCCTATGAGACTTTCCACCTATGCTGAGGTGGTACTGAAGGCTAGGTTGTCAGAAAATACAACTGCAAGGGCTTTTGGAATGATGAAACAGACTATGGGTGATCAGAATTCTTATTAGCATTAGGATAAGAAAAGAGGTCAGGTCCTTATCCTTCGAGGAAGAATACATTTGGGCAACGACAGCCGTCAGCAGGACAAACAAATAATTCAGGCCAGAATCAAATGCAGTGTTATAATTGCAAGTAGTGGGGCCACACAGCCAACAATTGCACATAGGCACCCCAGGAGAGAGGACCGGAATGTTATATATGTGGGAAGCATGGACACAACTAAGAGTTGTTTTAAGAGGAATACTCAGAATGCAGGAAATTCACAGACTCCATGTAGCAACAATCGACCCTAGCAAAACAAAGGGAGTGGACATCCGACTCTGGTGTCTCAAGCTTGCGTCTATGCCATTGCCCCTCAGGACGATGGATCAGTAGAGCTAGTGGTTATGGAATGTATGCTTCTCTTATTTGGTACTTAGGCTAGAGTATTATTTCATTCTGGAGCTTCTCATTCTTTTATATCTGCATGCTTGCTTGTAAGTTAGAGTTGTGCATTGAGGAGGCAGATGAACCTTTATTCATCAAGCCAGTCTTGTGTGTTAGCTGTTGGTGGAGTTGAGATAGAATTTGATTTGTTGGTTATGGGCATGACTGGGTTTGAGGCTATCTTAGACATGGATTGGTTATCTACCTATCGGGTTTCCCTAGACTGCTCTCGAAGACTGTCATGCCCTGCCCCTCGAGCACGTGACTAAATATCCAAATTTTTTTTTGGACCTCTCTTCATGCCTATTTCGTTCTCACGTGGGAGATGGGCCAAGAATAAGGGAAGATTTAACCATTTAGGACCCTATGGAGGCCCAAGAGCCCTACCGAAATTGCGATAGAGTCTACCCTAAAAGTGGGACTTCTTGATGATATGTTCCCACCTGTTCAATCATTCTAAACATACCATCTATCACTTCATACTTTCTCGATGATTTCATTTCATAAATTCTCAATCCCATACCAGTCCACAGATGCTAAAGGTAAGATAGTTCCACAAGTCCTTATACAGTCCCAAGTACAAATAAAGGAGTTTCACATACATAGAACTCAGCCCAAGTTTACATATACAAAATTTATACTTGAGCATAGTTTGCATAATGTCACTTCAAAATACAAAACGAGTAAACATCTTCAAGGCAGCCTCCTAAGTTGGTTCATAGGGTCCTACAGACCCCGCCCCCCCCCCCCCCCCCCCCCCCCCCCCCCCCCCCCCCCCGAACTATCCTACATCTACAAGGGGTCAGTATGTGATGATAACATAAAAGACACCCACATCGTCAAAGTTGTGCAGAACTCATGACACACGAATTGTAAATATAACAACTCATAAGAAATCCCACATGTTCGTAATTTATCCATATAGGGGTCACATAATACTAGCGTTCGTGTCAAGATAGTTTTACGTGCTACATTTCCAAAAAAAATTAGTTATACATGCCTCTCCATGCCCCACCCACATAGCGGGTGCATACAATGCTATAAAGTCATAACGTCTCATGCCCTCAGTCAATTTTCCTTCTAACGTGTCACTAATAAATTACATGTGCCTATCCATGCTTCATCTTGCGTGTCATGGAATTTTCTGTTTGATTACATATGCCTCACCACGCTCCATCATGCGTGCTATGGGATTTAGGTGTGATTACCGATGCCCCACCACGTTCCATCATGTGTATCAGGGGAATTTAGCGGTGATTACCCATGCCTCAATGCACTCCATCATGCGAGTCATGGGAATTTGGGTGTGATTACCCATGCCTCAATGCGCTCCATCATGCGAGTCATGGGAATTTGGGTGTGATTACCCGTGCCTCACCACGCTCCATCATCATGGGATTTAGGTGTGACTCAAAATGTTCTTAGGAAATGAGATGTGAAAGTTCCATGAGTGCTTAGAACTAGATTAACCCTAGAGGGAGGTGAATTTAGGTGTGACTCAATGTTCTTAGGAAATGAGGTGTGAAAGTTCCCTGAGTGCTTAGAACTAGATTAACTCTAGAGGGAGGTGAATAAGATATTCACAAATTATGGGGCATTTTTAAATTTTTCTTGACTAATGTCAAATAGTGCAGAATTAATAATCAAATAATCAAGTGTGTGATAATCAAAGTATGTAAGATTAAGAGCAATCACACAACCAAGCACTAATACACACGATTTATAGTGGTTCGGTTATACAACCTACATCTACTGTTGAGACTCAACCAACCTTGGGTTATCTCCAATTTACTGGGTGTTGGAATTACTCAAACACAATAAAATAAGATTTCCACCTATCCAATTGATTAAGACTTTATTCCAATTCTTATCTTACTATTTTTTATAGTGGTTAAAGAGAAAAACTCTCTCTTTAATCCACTTCAAAATGATATAGATTTTTAAGTAAACTCTAAACTAAGAAACACTTGCCCTTGAAGCCTTTACAAATGAAGTTGTGCTTCTTGAATCACTCCACCCAATGTGAGCTCGTACAATTCTGACGTTGATAAAGACTCGTCGTGTAGAGCAATCACAATCCTTAGGAGGTCTTTCTAGAAAATTGGGTTCCAATTTCTATCCTAGAAGCTTTGGCCTAATCCTTATCTTTTAATTTCAATCTTTACCGATTGGATACTTAAATGATTTTTCAATTGTTTATCCAAAAGAGAATAAGCCTATGAGTTTGCCTTTGGCCTTGAGAGTTTTTGGAGTGGTAGATGAGGTTCTTTGATGCTCAAGATGTCTAACCAAAATTCACCAAATATTAATATATTTATAGGCAAACATGAAAAATTTCGTAACATAGAACCACACGATTGATCGTGCATAGGCGGTCGATCGTTCGTGTTTTAATTCCTTTTCACTAACCCGACCGTTGAGCACTTAATGCATAGTAACAACTCTAAAATGGTAACCTAACGATGGATCGTGTCATACGACTGATCGTCCATGTTTCCGATGACTGATCGTGGGTTAGTGAATGTATCGGCCTAAGACTGACTGTATTTTTCAGTGTCAAGTCTCATTTATGCCCAGGGCAATTGATTGTGATGTAGATTGGTTCCTGCCTTGTACTCATGATCGATCGCATACCCAATGGATCGTGTGATACCAAGATTTTCAGGCTTTGTTTAAGTCTAGCCTATGTCCTTTCTTAGTGATACATCGCCCATATGATTGATTCGTCAAGGTTTTAGACAATCGATCGTGGGCATCCAATAGTATCGTCTTAAGACCACATGATTTTGACAGACTTTTACAACCAGAACCTCCGACATTTCACATGAGATATCGCAAGAACACGATTGGTCGTGTGTTGTCCTTGGCGAATGATCGTCCGACGCAATGTGTCGTCCTGATAGTGAATTCATATTTTCAAGTTGGGTTCCAATTCATTGTCAAACACATGTTAGACTTGATTAATTATCCAGATGTGATCTCTAACTCTAGGCATGATTCACCTAAGGTCATCTATGGTCACTTACCATCAGTGATTGCCATACACGTTGATCCGTTGACTCTTCATTCTTCAACCAACGCTTGAGATCTTGAGTCTTGAGCTTCTCTCTTCCATGCAAGCCTTCACCTAAGTCACGAACTTCACAAACAGGTGACTCGGCAAGCCGGAGCACTAATAAAGTGAATACCACTCTTGGGCACGAACCCCTTCTCTCCTCATTTCCATTTCCATTTCCATTCACCTCATACTAGTCACTCACATACTAAAGCTTCACATATTTAATCCCATCTTCATATTCCACCTTGGTCATCATTATAAGTGTCTAGTAACATGTTCATCATCATCATAGAATTCAACATTCAACACATGTTCTCAAAATTACACGTTCTCAAAATTACACATTCTCAATGCATTATAACATGGCATTCATCAATAGATTATCTCCATACTTGTCATCATATTGGTCATCACACATATCTTACATCACGTGTTACCACAATCATCATCATGGAATCTCAACATTCAACACATTCTCATTGCATTATAACATGACATCCATCATATATTATGTTCATACTGGTCATCACATTGCTCATCACACATATATTTATATCACATTAAATATAATACCACACTAATAAGCACTTTTTTTTTTACACCAATCATTCTCACACTATCACCATTTTGTACAAGCATTCACAATTTAAGTATGGAAATCCGCTCACCTAGTCCTCAAGCGATGCGTTCGGGTTTTTTGTGGGAAGATGGTCGCTCACTCCAGAAGGATTAAGAGTTGGTTACATCAAAACCATCACAAACAAACACATGTAAGCCTTAGATTTCAGTAGAAGTCGCAATTTCAACTCAAATATGAAAGTCTCCAAATCTCAACCCAAATTTTCGATGCAAGTCCAAGGTTAGTGCAGTAACACAGAAAATATGGTGTGTCTTCCTTAATCAAGGAGAGACCTTATGATTTATATTTATAGAGAAACCATAAAACAAAGAAAGAAGCTAAAATCAAATAAAGGGGAAGGTCTAAAGTTAGTAAATACATCTTTAGTAAATGCTAATTAAGCAAATACTCTAGATAAAATAACTAAATAACAAAATATATCTTAACACATTTAAATAAATCTCCACACCCCCCTCCCTCCCAAACTCACTCCCCCCCCCCCACCCCACAAAAACTCAAGTGGGTCCCACTTGAGTTTGAACATATTTAACTTGACAATCCAATGGTGATGCCATCTGATAGAGTGAAAACATGTCAACAAGAATCTTCAAAAATCGAGCCCGGTCGAAGCAGAAAAGCCATAACTGGAAGCAGTTGACGTCCAGCAGCAACATGCACCGAAACAAGGACTAGAGAAGGAATGATGGAACTTAGTTCTGGAAACAATAAGGCTGCAATTCCACCGTACAGATGTATAGGTCTCCAAAAAACAGTAGGGAAGAAGAGGGATATCGCTGATTCAAAATGTTCCAGTGGCCGGATTTGATGCAGGAGATTGCTAGCTGTAAAGGAAAGAAACGCTGGTAAGCATAAAAGTCCGCTACAGAAGTCCACCGGAAAAAGAAACTGATCCGAAAAAGATGTCGAAGTCCAAAAAAAGGCTATACTAAATCTGAAAATATAAAAGTTTAAATTGGGCTTATTACCCTAATACAAAATAAATATTCAGTAAGAAAATGCAATTTGTCTCTCTTCCTCTACTATGGCATTTTCTTGGTGCATCTCTTCCATGATAGATTTACAAAATAAGACTTTACATTTATAAACTAATTTTTATTGAATTTTCATGTGGAAAACCGCGGGATACCCAGCGTAAAACCCCCATGGGTGACCTAAGAAAGTAAGAAAGTAAAAAATATTAATAATGCAATATATGGAAAACAACCCATGAACATGTAAGAGTAAATAAATATGAAAGATTAAAATAAAATAACGAACAAGCGATCATGAATATAAAAATTAAGACAAATTTATAATACTAATTAGCCTCGAGACAAAGTGTCTCACAATAGAGGTTGGATTACGCAAATAGAGGCACTAGTATATCACACCATCAGTTAAGTAAATAATATTAATGAGAAAAATTCCAATGAACCTAGAAATTTGAGTTTTTTTGTGCATGCAAGCTTAATTTCATCTGAACAAAGAAAACTTATGCAACACTATAAAAATTTCACATGGGATTTCATACTTAACATTGAGCCATGTGTGTACATTGGCATGGTGAGTCTCCACTTAGTGACCCAAAAGCCAATAGAGAAACCACAACCATCTATTTTCTGCCTTTATGTGTTTTCATCTCCTGGATCCTAAATTATGTTTCATAGTATCAGTAAAAAACTTAATGGAAAGACTGCATTATTTTACACAACTATTATATCACTTCTTTAATTTTTCACTTAAATCGTTTACCATTCTTAGGTAGTGCATTGCTAAGAAGTTAAAGAGTTGTATGAGTGATATCCAATAAACATTTCAGGCTCTACTACTATAAAGCTTTTGACCAAGATGACTTTCATATAGGCCTGTAAATGGATCCGGCCTGGCACGGCTTGCTTATCGGACCATCTGCAGTCCAACTCGATATTGCATGATTCGATTAGACTTGGATCCAGTCTGGCCCGATAAGAGTCTATTTCTCTGTTTGGCCCATCATATGGCCCTAAGTGCTACTTCGATGCTACTAGATCCAAAATTAAAAAAATTAACCTTAATTTTTAGGCCATTGGTTTAAAGCCTAAATCAGAGTTTGAAACTTTGAAACTCAAACTTCATTTAAAATTCTATCAAGTTGAGAAATTAATTTAATTTAAAAGAAAATTAAATTTTTTTATTGAATCGCTGAACTTGAATTTTGTCGAATCAAATTAACTTGAACTAAATCTACTGAGTTTTTCACAGATGGTTGAACACATAGAGTGCCTTCCTAAGATAATTTTAAAGCAAAAATGAAGTTAAATTTGATCCTTTTCAATTGATTTTTTTCCCTCAGTAGACATGTCAATTTTTTAATGTTTAAGCATCCAAATTCGAAATAAAATAAAAAAATTGGACACTTCTTGAACCACTCCAAGAACTTGTTGATTTTGGATATAGGATTAAATGTAAATGGGTCAGATTTGAGATGCAATTTATGACAATTTGAGATGCAGATTTTCCATAGTAACCAATAGGTTGTGATTGAATCTCTACGACAAAGCTATGAGTTTGTTTGTCCTAATGAGGGCTTTTTTGATCAAGTGAGGCAAAGTACTGCTGTATTATATGTAAACAACAGACACTGGGGATCATCATAAATTGACTGTTAAGGTGTTAATTGTTGCTTGGATGATTTCTATAGTTATCAGCTGATTTGAACAAAAATAGAAACGATGCATGAATCTAAGGTATAAATATCGGCCAATACATATCGTATCGGCCGATATATATCGGTTTTTTAAGACCGAGTAATATCGGCCGATACGATAAGTATCGGCCGTACATATTGAATATCGGCCACAATATCGGTCGATTTTCATAAATATCGGTATTTAATTATTTTTTAAAATTTTTTTTTTTTTAAAAACACCGATACGGTTTTTTACGGTTTTTACAAGGTTTTCAACGGTTCAGGGTTCACAAGTTTCACGGTTCCTCGCGGTTTTTTGCGGTTTTTCACGGTTCCGATATCGGAGGAGAGAGAAAATGTCGATATCGGAATGAGAGAAAAATATCAACCGATATATCGGCATGGCCGATTTTTTAACCCCTGGCATGAATCACCAGGTCCAGTGTTCCCACTGAGACCATGGATCATCACTTTGGCACAGATGAAAGTCATCTTGGCCAAAAGCTTTATGGGAGTAGAGCCTGAAATCTTTGTTGGCTATTATCCATACAACTCTTTCTTCTTAGCAATGCACTACCTAAGAATGGTAAATGATTTAACTTTGAAATTAAAGAAGTAAATGATACAATAGTTGTGTACAATACTGTAGTCTTTCCGTTGATTTGTTTGCTGGTACTATGAAACAGAATTTTATGATCTTGGAGATGGAAACACATAAAGGCGGGAAAATTCATGGTTGTGGTCCCCTTTACTAGCTCTTGGGTCACCAAGTGGAGATTCAAACTCCCATGCCAATGTACACAAAGGGCGCAATGCTAAGTATGAAAACCCATGTGAAATTTTCATAGTGTTGCATAAGTTTTCTTTGTTCAGATGAAATTAAGCTTGCATCCTAAAAAAATACAAATTTTTAGGTTCATTGGAATATTTCTCATTAATATTATTTACTTAGTTTGTGATGTTATAATATACTAGTGCCTTTATCTGTGTAATCCAGTTGTGAGACACTTTGTCTTGAGGCTAATCAATATTATAAATTTGCCTCAATTTCTATATTCATGATCGCTTGTTGGTTATTTTATTTTCATCTTTCATATTTATTTACTATACTATAACATGTTCATGGCTGTTTTCTATATATTGCATCATTAATTTTTTTTTTTAACTTTCTTTCAGGTCTCGAATTAGTTTATAAATGTAAGTCTTATTTTGGAAACCATCATAGAAGAGATGCACCAAGAACAGGCCAAAATAGAGGAAGAGAGAAAATTGCATTTTCTTATTTAATATTTATTTTGTATTAGGGGTGATAAGCCAATTTAAACGTTTATATTTTCAGATTTAGTATAGCCATTTTTTAGGTATTTTTCCCTTTATTTGATTCAAACTGTTGTAGAACTTTGAAAGTTCATCAAGTGTGGTATATCTAAAATATTGTATTAGGATGGAATGATAAATTCTTAACTTAGAACCGAGTATATTAAGGTTTTTAATGAAAAACTTTAGTTTAGAAAGGGACACTGGGCTTGATAAAATAAACATTTAGGTTAAAAAGAGAATTGGCTTGGTAACATAAAATTTTAAGTTAAAAAAATGGATATTGGGCCTGTTAGCGATTAAGCCTAGTAACATAAAAATTAAGGATAACTTTTTTATATTGAGTCTTGTAGAATTCAAATTTTGATAAAAATTTGATATTGGTCCTAACAACGGCAACAAGGGAGATTAGATGGGTCAAATGGACAAACGGACCCCTAATGGGCCGTAGATGGTCTGTTAAGCTTATCGGGTTGGATCGGATCTAAACCCTTTTCTTAGCGGACCCGTACTTAGATCCCGACGGGCAGGCTATTTTGATGCAGGAAAAGGGATATGGTTACCCTAAATGCTTCATATAATTATGAAAGAGTCAAAATAATGCTCCTTAGATAAAAAATGGGCTGAAATTAATCACTCAATTAATAATGACAATTGAATAATATAAATTTGACACAAATAATGACACAAGTCCTGGCAATCTAATATAAATTTACCAAATCAAATTAAGGAAGGGTAGTGGTAGCAAGACGTGAAATGGATGGATCTAAGACGTGTTTTGAATGATCTGGGGCGGGTCGGGACGTCTCTAGGACGAATCCGGAACAGATCCGGGATGGTTCTAGGATGGATCTAGGACGGTAAAAGGGTCTAATGGCTGGAGGTAACAACAGGAAGAAGAAAACAAAGAGAAGAAAGGGAAAAGAGAGAGATGGAAGAAGATATAATAGTACTTAGAAGAGGGTTGAAGATTTCTTACCTTCGAGCTTTTCGCCAAATCTTGAGCTTCTCACCAATATGTTCGTTGATTTCTCACCAACACGTCATGCACATGGAACAAGGTTTCCAAAGAAAATTTGGTTTTTCGTCATTGATCGAATCCCTAATGAGGGTTACATCCTCTATTTATACTCATTACATGGAAAAAATTACTAAAATACCCTTATTACATAAACATGCCAAAATACCTTCAAATAACATCAGAATTACTAATCTAAATAATGGAATAAAAAATTACAATAATGTTAAATAAAATTAATGTCTGAATAAAGAAAATGGCTGTGGAGCTCCACATCAATCTCGGGTTCAAACAGATGAGAAGACATAAATCTATCGACGCACACATCTTCCCAATGTGGGGTCCGCAATGTGCAATCATGCGCAAGTGAGGCCTTCCGACGTCATCTAATGGATCATCAAGCCACAAAGATGTTGCTGGAGCGGCTCTCCTTTGTTGTCGATGGTATACTCGGAATCTGACATTGATGTATGACCAATTCTGGATGGCGACAGCAACAAGATATGAGTACAATGCGCCTTCGATGAGACAAGACTCCTAAATCTCTTCAGTAAATCCGGAGCAAGTAACTCTAGCTCACACTCAAGCAACCAAGTGACATTTGTCATGGACTTGGGCTTCCATGTCACCGGATATAGCTAATGTTCTCGTGCAGTTGTGGAAACAACTTCCTCAACCAGGATAAATTTTATCTTTTCTCTCTTGGGTGGCAAGGAAGGTAAGGAATGCACAAGCTGAGTGGGCTGGACAAGTACAGACCATGGGTCAGGTGGTGGTAAGGAAGGCCAGTCGGAGGGTCAGGTTCATGCTAATGTGGGGTGGGACTTGGGAGTGAAGGTGTTGGACCTAGACAGGGTGTAAGGTCTCGCACATGATCATCTACATCAAATTTTTTGGACCTGCAATGAGTATCTGCAACAAACCCATACTTTTGATTGCTTATATTAATTTGACTGTTTGCGTGCAAATCATGAATGTGAGGTGCAAATGAATGTACGGACTCAGATGGCCTATTGGAGGTTTTCAATGTTGGAGGCAGGTTTTTTAAGGTCGCCCTAGGGATAAGATTAATGACATGTTGAGTCCCTCATGGAGGTAATTCATCCAGCAAATTAGATGGGATAACATCATGAAATTCCTAGATGACTGGAGCTACGACCTGAAGCAACTCATTACTAACCTCAGGGGAGGCCTCGCTAGACACGAGGGCAAACATAGTCTCTTTCTCAAAATTCTTTCGCAATACTGTTGTATGGAGACTTGGATGGGGTTGTTGTGTGAATACTCTGTTTGTCTCTCTTTTCTACTACAAATGGCCTTAATGTGGTGGTCTTAGGTTGTACAGGGCTTAGCTTAAACTTCTTGCTCTTGCATAGGTTCTCAAGTCCATTATTTATGGCAATTAGATCAGTGCGTGAGGCCTCATATGACTTTTGGATTTTAGTCAACTGGACAATCAACTGGGTGGAGGCATGAGTGAACCAAACTGGAGGTTGGACTCTTGATGTGTTTCTAGGTGGTTTTGACTCACAATTATAAGGGAAACTTTGACTAAATGTTGTGACCTAACTCTAAATGTGATGAATGAAAAGAATGATATAATGATGACAAAGAAATCCTTTTTATTTTCCATAAAAAATACGATGCAACCTATGACCGTAGATGTTCAAGGAAACAACTTAACATTGTTCTTCTGATATCAAATTTGATACAGGACAAGTGATAGGATTACCCTAAATGCCTAATGTGGTGATGAAAGAGTCAAAATAATGCTCATTAAATCTAAAATGGGCTGAAATTAATCAGTTAATTAATAATGGCAATTGAATAAAATAAATTTGACACAAATAATCACACAAGTCCTGGCAATCTAATGTAAATAATTATATAAATTTACCAAACCAAATTAAAGAAGGGTAGTGGCAGCAGGATGTAAACGAACGAATTTGGGACGTGTTTTGGATGATCTGGGACGGGTCGATACGGCTTTGGGACGGATTTGGATCAGATCCGAGATGGTTCTGGAATAGATCTAGGACGAATTTGGGACGGGAAGAAGAAAGCAAAGAGAAGAAAGGGAAGAGAGAGATGGAAGAAAATAGAATAGTACCTGAAAAAGGGTTGAAGATTTCTCACCTTCGGGTTTCTCATCAACAGATTCGTTGATTTCTCACCAACAAGTCATGCACATGGAACAAGGTTTCCAAATCAAATTTTATTTTTCTTCATTGATCGAATCCCTAATGAGGGTTGCATCTTCTATTTATACTCATTACATAGAAAAGACTAAAATACCCCTATTATATAAAAATGCCCAAAGTACCTTAAAATAAACAGAAAATACCCTCAAATAACCAGAATTACCAATCTAAATAATGGAATAAAAAAAATACAATAATGTTAAATAAAAGCAATGTCTAAATAAAGAAATCGGCTATGGTGTTTTGCATCACAAATCCAGGCCCATTTACAGACCTATCTTTTACAACAATCGAGGATGCCACTTCTATAGATCTAGTAGATCCTACACCAACAATTCTACTGGCCTTCTCACCAAAAAGAAAAGAAAAAGAATAAGAGAGGTGAGAGTCGCATCTTGGTTGACCTAGTGAGAGTAACCAAGGGAGAAAGAAAGAGAGACTGAGAGACCCACAGTGAGAGAGATACCTATAGACCCAGAGAGAGAGATCTAAGCATGAGAGGGAGATCGAGAAAGAAAGAGAGAACGACGAGTGTGAGATAAAAGATATCAAATATCATAAGAGAGAATGGAGAAAAAAACCCTAAACACATTTAGATCCAACGGGTTCTCAGACCGTTTGTTAGGACCTGGGTTTCTAACCCAAAAGACTAGCCTGTTAGGTGAAGTGACCCAAGTCCTTTATAAACCCCTAGATCTCCCTCTACACTTCCAATGGTAGGACTCATTCGTAGCAGCCCCAACAATCCCCCTCTTGAATGAGGACCTCTAGCAGAGAGAGTGGCGTTGTCCATCTAGTTCACCTGGTGGATCTCCTGAGCCCACTTGTAAAGACCTAGGCTGCCAGCCCAAAAGACTAGCATGCTAGGTGAAGTGACCAAAGTCCTTTATAAACTCCTAAATCTCCCTCGACACTTCTAATGTAAGACTCATTCATAGCAATCCCAACACCATTCGCAACCCGTCCGATAATAAATAAACTCTTAAGGCCTAATCCAGTTAGCATGAACAAACCTTAGGATCCGACCTTTTTTCTTATTAATCAGGTTGGCCAGATAGTCTGCGGTTCGGATCTAGGTCCGTTTATAACATTACTTGACATATTTGATGAATTGTAAAACTAAAAAAGAGTAGCCACCTAATCGAAGGATTTGATTTGTGATTTCTAGGTCGGCCTCAGTTGCACGCACTTAAGATCAGATTACCAAACTGATAGTTCCCTTGGGTGCTAGAACAAGGACGAAGATTGTCCCGAGAGAAAGAAGGGGGGGGGGGGGGGGGGGCGCTGTTGAATATGACAATTCCCAATTTTTATGGTCTTCACAAATTTCTTGATTAATTAACAAATTTGCAGTGGATTAATAATGTTAACAAAAGAGATGGGTTGTGTGATCAAAAGTTTGCACAATTATATGAATAATCACACAAGGAAAGATTAACACCTATAAGACCAATTTATAATGGTTCGGTTAAACAACCTACATCCAGTCTAAGGACTCACCAAATCTTAGGTTATCCTTAATTCACTATGTGGGGACTTACACCCTCACAAATAGAGTAGGACTTCCACCGTACTCAATTGGTTGAGAATTCTACCCACCACATGTGCTAGAGACAACGCTCTAGATTTTTTATAATGGTTTCGGAGCCACGCCTCCTTAATCCACTTGTCTTAAATTTTGAAAGGTTTGACCAACCTAAGGTCTACTTCCTTATCCCTCTATTTTTCATAGTAGATCCGGTTTCCTTGCCTTAGTCCACTTCACAAGATGATTTATAAAATAAAATCACTAAGAAGCACTTGCCTTTGTATGAGCTCACTTGTAGATTATGCTTCTTGAGGATGCTTTCCCAATGTGATGTCGACGGTCGAAGATGTGCCTTGTGTATGTTCAATCACAATCTATGGGAGGTCTCTAGGATTAAGATAGGACTGCAACTCGGGTCGGGCAGGCCGGGTTTTAATAAACCCAACCCTAACCCATGTCACAACATATTGAACTCAACCCGAATTAAAAACCCGATTTAATCAACCCGACCGGACCCGAATTTATAATATCCTTAACCCGACCCGACCCGACCCGCGTTGCAGCCCTATTTGAACTCCATCGGTCCATCCCATTCGTGTTTCTCACGTGACTGGAATACTGGATACAAAACCCAAATTCTTCTATAATAATGGGTCCCACAAGTATGGAAATATAATGCAGGTTCGGGGCCCAATATAATATATAAAGCCTTTATGCCCCTTAAAATTCGGAAGAAAGTCACAGTAGTCCTCGGAAGTTGTGTGTGATCTCATACTTCCACCTTATAAAATTTCAGTTTGCGTCCAGATGTCCACTGCTGAGATTGTGAAGAGATGAAATGAGTAGATGAGCATGGGGAAGAGACGTGTGATGCGACCTCACCACTCTTCCTTTTCTATCTTTTACTTTCACAATCTTTGGGTAGAGGTACGAAGTTAAGAAATCCGGGTCGGGTCGGGTTGAAATTTTAAGATCTCAGCCCAACCCGACCTGAATTTCGTTCAGGTTTTTTTTTCCTCAACCCGACCCGACCCGATGGCCCGACCCTTGTAACCCGACCCGCATGATTTCTCAGGTCGAGTCATATGGGTCGGGTTTTGACCCGACCCGAGTTGCAGTCCTAGATTTAGATGTGCCAATGGATTCCTAGATCTATATTTTTTTTCTCTCTCTCTCTCTTAATCACAATCAAGATGATTGGATATTTGATTCACCAAGTGTAGTGCATGGAGAGGAGGTGGGGAGATGCTTGGGAGTGTATGAGATCTCTAGGAATGCCTTTGAGTATTTTTAGATTCAATGCTCCAACCCAACTCAAAGGAGTTTGGAGTATATATAGGTATACAAATGAATCTCGGGTAAAACATGGGCGATGGGTCGTGCATATGACCATTGAGAAATATGATTTTTGCTCTCTAACGGGCAGAAAACGGTCACCTGCGATTGTTCGATCTCACAACTAGTCGTGCTCACGATCGGTCGTGCTGACCCTTTTCAACAAAAAACACTCAACTATAATGGTCATATCTTGGGCTCCCGAACTCCGTTTTGAGTGTTCTTGGGCTCTATGAGAAGCTTTTTCAATGCTCTATCCAACCATGGTGGTCTTGAGAGTAGATTTATGCATTTGGTTGGTTGAAAGAGTCTCCCAAGTCATGATATTTTCACACTCAACATTTTTCCTAAGATTTGTTCATGGATTCTCCAAGTCTTTGATTCATTTCCCCTGGTAATGTTTATGATTTACCAATGATTGTTCTAAGCCTAAGGAGGGTCTTTGTCACTGATGGGTCGACAACCATGGCACCGAGGGATCGATCCATACGAGACTCTCGGTCTAGAACAACACTTTGCAAACAGAGTTTCAAGTCCTGGAACTTGTCTTACCCAGAACGACCTTTCGTCCCCACTGAGGGGTCGGTCCTAGTACTCTCGACCGGTCTGTCTACCGACGGGTCGGTCCTAGTACTCTCAACCGGTCTGTCTACTAGCGGGTCTGTGTTCCCGAGAGCACCCCTTTGAGTTCTAAGACCCAAAACTCATCTTGTTCAGATCGAGGAGTCGATGACCACGATGAGTCGATAAGCTCATCACCGAGGGGTTGGTGCATACGAGACTCTCGATCAGAAGCATACCCAGAATGACAGTTCTATGATCCAAAACCTCTGTCAATCTAGCCGACCAATGTATGACCACGATGGGTCGATCATGTCTCTACCAAGGGGTCGGTGAGAATGACTGGTCATGCTGATAGTGAAGTCAAATATATATTTCCAAGTTAGGATCCAATTCACTCTCAAGCAACATCTAGACTTGTTTATGTCCATTACCAACATATTCAACTAAGCCTAGGCAAAGTCATCCTAAGGTGTTGGGTTCCCCTTAAAGTCATCTATGGCCAAATTACCTTTGTGATTGCCATACATAGTGATGATGAATCCGTACTTGATCCTCCAATGCTTGAGTTCTTGATTCAATCTTCATCACTTGAGTCTTGATCATTGCTTAAACTTTCAAGACAATGCTTCACCTAAATCATGGAATTGACAAATAGGTTACTCGGCAAGCCGGGGTACTAACACAAACAATTAATGCTTATCAGATAGCAATGGATATGTTGGAGATTGCAAATGATTTAATTGTTAGTGTCCTTGTTTGACCAAGTCACCGTATTGTTAATTCCGTGACCGAGTCAAACCTTGCCTCTAGAAGTCTAAGGTTGTTGCATCAAGGCCGAAGTTTGAATAATCATCTGGTGTTTGGCAACCATGCAGGCAAAATGCCCATGGTAGACACTTGGTTGGACCCAAACACACTTTGGCTAATGGACTAGAGGGTAGAATCTGTTATGGAGCCAAAATCTCATAATGTCCAAACAATCATAAAGTAAAAAATTTGGTTGTCTATCACGCTCGAGTACTCGAAGCCTATTTTGAGTCCTCGAGGGACTGATTATTTGAGAGCTAAAATGTTGACAATAAAATTTTCTTAGCTCTCGAAGTGAAAATTGTAGTTCAAATTCTGTTCTCTGGTCCGAGCCCTCGAGAGTGTCTCGAGTACTCAAGAGAGGCTCCCCATGCCCTCGAAGGCTAGCTGTCTTGCCTAGTTGTAATAGCCATTGTAGCCTTCGAGTCCTCGGAGCATGGTGTCGAGTACTCGAAGACTGTCCATTTGCAAAGTAAAATTATAAATAGAGGCTCGTTGTTCTAAGTGAGATTAAGAAAATTTATTGGAGATTAAGCATGATCCATCCTTGACTCTCTGGAGAGGTTCCAATCCTTGCCTGTTGTAGTTTTACATTTGTACCCGCAAGTCCACGAACCATTTAATATTATAGCATATGATGTGAGATCGATCCCACAAGGAACATACAAAGTATATGCAAAACAAATATATGAAATTGAAATTGTGTGGTTTAAGAAAAATAAATCTGAGAAATAATATAAATATGAAAGTCAAAATTCTAATTTTAGAAATATTTTATGAGTTTAGAAACTTTCTAAATTTTATAAAACCTTTCAAAAAAATGAAATCATCATCTAAAATTAAAATTTAACTATTATGAATTTTAGTTTTCATGAAAAACGCACCCATCTAGAATTTACAAACAACCCCCTCTCGATAAAAAAGAACAAAATTAAGATGCAAACAAAATAATTCTAACCTAGTTCTAAAGAATTGAATAAATGAAATAAATACAAAAATAAAACATATACATATGTACAATTAGACAAAGTCAAGTATTCAAGCTGGCATCATATCTCATATTCTGAATAAAATAAATTCTTGACCTAGACTATGGAATTCACGTAAAAATCTAATTTCATTCAAGTCTTTCATGAAATTAATTTCCTAATTAATTGAACCTTAAATCTAGATCAATCATGTTATTTCTTCGATCTAAAATGTAGCTGTTTAAAAAGAACATTGGTCTTAGATTAGTGATGTTAATTAAAGATCTAAAATGTGATATTCAAATTAATTACCAAGGGCGGAGTCAAGAACTAAATGAATCAAACCAACAGGATAAAATTGGAAATTGGACTTTCCAATAATCTAAATAAATATACATTGACGTTATTTATGGGAAAAATAGAAATTACAAAACAAAGATGTGAATTGTAAATACAAGAATTAGAATGCAAAAACTAAAATCACCAACCTGAAATGCCTTTCTGAAAATCGAATTATGCAAGCGTCTTCTTGTTTTCCTCCTCTCCTATTTCAATGCACAGATTTATTCCTTGACTTTGGTCGGATTTTCCCTTTGGACAGACTCTCTATTTATAATGTTCTTAGGAGGAGAAATAATATGAATAAACCAACGTGGGACCTTTGCTTTACACGAATTTTGCAAAGTGGGAGTCGCATAATGGAGAGAAAAATTCTCTAGTATGTCCATGGAGTGGAACCGATGGAGAGAGTGGAAAATCCTAAAAAATCATGGACTCAATCTTGTTGACTCAGTTGCGTAATCCAAAACCTATTTTTTCTGTCTTTGCTTACTTCCCCGATATCTCATATGATTCTTCTATGTGTGTATGTTCCCCATGCGCATGACCCATTCCAATTTTTGCTTTACACGATCCTAGCAGGATTTTGAGAAAACTTGTAATACTCCGACCCAAATTATCGTTAAATTTAGTGATTAACTATAGTTAATTGTGTGTAGTGGTTTGTTAATTTGGACGATTAACGGATGTGCTTTATTTTGAGTCTAAAGTTTAACTCGATCCGAGTTTGGGATCTGTGGATCCAACTCGTTGAGTATTGTGGCGAAGTTGATATTATTCGAACTTTTCTCCACCTGAGGTGTTAAAGGTCACCTATTTTTGGTAAACATTCATTTGAAAGATTTAAGTTTTCAAATTTCATACATTAGTTTAGTTTTGAATTTGGAGTTCAATGGTTTTTACGGTTTGTCGTTTGGACTTCCAGAAGTGTATTTTCGGCACAGTCGAGGGATACCCTTATTTGTAAAATACTGTGTTTTAAGTGTTTGAGAGTGTCAAAGTCCTTGAAGTCTTAAAATATTTTTATCAGGTTATTGTAATTAGTCCGAATATTCAATTTGAAAAAATTTGGAAATATATAGTGCTTAAAAAATAAGTTTGAAGTTTTAAAGAGGATTTTATTATTAAAAAACTATAGCAATTATATAGTTTTTTTTTTTATTAATGCACTAAATTATTGTAGCATGTGTTCGACGCTATCCATCCCTCTACGTGTATAGCAGGTGATGGCAGGCCATCCCTCACCATACCTTGGACGTTTATAAAAGGAGAAGAGATGAGGGAAACTTTAAGTTCTCTTTTCTTTCTTCTTCTCTGCTTCATTTTCTTCTTCTTTGTTCTTCTTCTTCTGCATCGTGCGGATACTGTGAGGAAGTTTCCAGAGAATTTTTGAGGACTTCCAAACTTCGTCATTTCTCAGTGGATTTGGGCAAATGAGGTATTAAAACTTATCTATTCAAAATTTTAGAAACTCCAGAACCAACCCTTGCTAAAAATGGTCAAGTTTTGTGTTTCAAATTTCACCTTAAAAATCTGGAGGAAAAGTGAACTTTTAGTAAAAACTTCCTTTTCACTTTTCACTTTCAAAAAAATAGTTCTTTTTCAGCTATAATAAAATCTTGATTTTGAAATCTAAGTTAAAAAGGGGAAAGATTAACCCCAAACTGACTTTGTGTGTTTAAATTTCTGCAAATGGGTGTTTACTTTACTGTACTCTTTAGGCATACCTCAATACGTTTCCATAATTCTATCCAGAAGACAATATGGGAATGGTCTGAGCAGTTTACTTTACCGTACCGTAACATCTGGGCACAATCTCAATACTTGACTCTATCCATGAAAAAATACAAGACTGGACACTGAATACTTTCATTTTTTTTCTCTTTGTTGTGTGTTTCGAGTGACTGACAGCTGACATTTGACATAAGTAATGAAGTAGAAAGATTTAGGAAGACTCACTGACGTTAACTAGTTTTCAGATGGAAAATGTATTTAAATAGTTCTTTGGAAATGTTTTAAGTTACTTTAAGTATATTTGAAATGAAATAAGTATTTATGAAAAATTATAATGTTTTACAGATCGAGGTGATTTTGTAAGCTGGAGAAGGTGAGGAGACTAAACTTTACACGTACATTAGTTAATGTGAAGTCTTTAGACTTAATCCTGTGAATATGCTAGACTTTAGATGGAAAATGGGAACCCATGGTATTTTACGGATGGAAAAGTCCACATGGGACTAGAAAACGAGACTTGACATCGCTTCCTTATAAGGAATGGTAATATGTTCTGATTGTCAGAACGAAAGCGTAAATAAGGTGTCAGGGATCCGAGGCCTAGTGGTCTGACGCAGTATAGGGCCCATTAGAAATCTAAATATTAATAGATGAGTTGTGGGACTCTTTGTAAATGTCCATTGTTAGACTGGTTATGTGATTGTGCATGTACGATATTATTCTTATTCATGCACGTGATTTATATTGTTGTTGAAATGCATATGATTACTATGCATAAGATTATACTGCATGTGGTATTCCTATACTAACAGGGTTATGCAGGTGGTGACTATGAATGTTCTGGGTTTGTTAAACCTGGATAATACTAGTGAATGATAAAGGTAACTCTATTGTTAAATACTGGTGGAAAGGTATATAGAGGTTCATATTTATTTCATTTTTATGGATATTTAATATACATGTTAATATATATAAGCACACACTTGTGTAAAGCTCTTGCAAGATGCTGCATTTTGTCCAGCGACGGACCTAATACATATGAGGTTGAGTGGGATACCTTGGAAATACACAGTTGAGGTTGAGTGGGATACCTCAATGGGGTTGAGTGGGATACCCCATTGTGATTAAGATTATTAATCTTATTAAAGGAAAGAAATGAATAAATGGAAAAATGATTACTTGTTAATCATTTCATTACGGTCATGCATTGTATTTTATGTTAAATTCATGTTTTTGAATATTTGTATTGTTGAGCTCTCTTTACTAGGCTAGGAGCTCACATCCCTTATAATGCAGCGCATGGACTGGTAGAGGGAGCTGAGGATCCCTCCATAATGAATTAGAAGTTGAATCTTAGGAGTTGCTGAAGTTAGAACTAGAATAGTTTACTTCTAAATTCAATGTTTTGGTATTTAAATATATGTGTAGTTTGGTTTTTAGGGCCATGTATGGCCTTAAGACTCTCTGAACAAATCTCATGTATATATTATGTGGTGTTGATGCAAAAATATTTAGCTTTAGATGTGTGTTTGTGATTTTGGATATCAAACCCGGGAATCAAGCGTATTTTGAAAATCTTGTTAACTTGAGTTTGTAAATTTGGAAATTTTGGATTTCATGCTTAACTTGAAAGAAAAACTCCTTTATACAAGTCATGACTGTTAATACCTATGTGTTGGTATGAGAATCTAAGAGTTAAGACGTGCATTTTCAACTTTGAGAATCCAAACAGGGAAAAAAAAATCAAAAGTTGAGAAAACTTGAGAAAAATCAATTCTGTCACTAGCGATGGGTTGCCAGGTAGAGTCGATAGGTCGCCAATCCACGGTGGTATCAACTTGGGAGAAAAATGAAGCAATGCAGAGTTTCGAATTGACGATGGGTCGTCATCTGGCGATTGGTTGCCGATTACCCATCTCCGTTTGGCTACCGATCGCGGGTCACTATTCACAACAAAAACATGTTTCATTAAAATGGCCATAACTAGAGCTCCCGACTTCGGATTTGGGTGTTCTTGGACATTTTGAAAAGCTCTTTCAATGCTCTATCTAACCATGATTGAGTTATCACCTAAATAACTTGTTTGATAGGTGAAAATATTCCTTCAAAGTCATGGGGTGTAAGCCCATCTCATAAGGGTATCTCAAGTTGATTCGTATTTGTGGGACTTATTTCTTAGGCTTGAGTGAGCTTGCTAAAAGCTCATGAACTGTTGATGATAGGTTTGTTTAAAAAAAATAAAAAATTAGTCGCGTTCCGAACCCACATCTGGGTTCAGGGCGTGACAAAACTTCTCCATATGTTTCTCTCTCCAATATCTTCTCCTTTTATCTCTCCTTTATGCTAATCTCAGAAAATCCAAACCCATCCAGAATCTCTCCATGATCGAATTTTCTTTTGCCATTTTGCCTTTGTACGGATTTCACAATCCCTCATATGAATTTTGCAATTTAAATTTTGGTGAGACTTTCTCCACTTGGCATTTTTCCAGTTAAACATGGCCCACTTGAATCATCGATTTCGACTTGCATCATTTGAATTCATTGGGCCTAGAATTAGCTTAGACCTGGTTCACATACTTGGGCTTTATCTGGCCTGGCTTCATGGTGGACTCTGACTTATGGCTTCTTCAAGATGGACTAGTGCAGTGGGCCCACTTTCACACAGTGCTGCAAATTTACCACTTTATAATAAAAATCCAAAATTAATTATCCTAATCCAAACTCTCATAGCTAGATTTGAATTAAGATAATTTTACAATAAATTCCCAACATTAGTGGTAAATTATACACACACATTCCTAAAATATAAATGTGGTCCACTTTTCTGCATTCCTTTCAATTTTTATTCCAATTTCTTGCATTTTCTAAAATAAACTGCAAAACTCAAAAACACCATTAAACATACCTAATATACATAAATTAAATGCTAACTAATCCAAATATTAGAGGTAAAATAATCATTTTCTAGTGTTCATCACTGCCAATCACCATTGAACCTCTTTAAGTTTTTCTCAATCACATCCACAAACGTCAATGGAATACTGAAACCTATTTTAGGTTATCTTTGTTGTGATTAAGAGAGCATTAACTAGGGAAATCCTGAAGCACTATTGTCAGACCCTAGAGTTAGCCTCTCCTTGATTGCAATCACTGGCGCATTTGAAACTTTGAAGACCGAAGTTCAGAGGCATCATCTGAAGAACAACAATCAAGGGAAAGTGTTCTTATTTCTCATTTTATCATTCTTGTAAGGTGGAGTAAACCTTTGTGATCGAACCACTATAAAACTAGGTGTCAAAGAGTAGACCTTTGTGGTCGAACCTTTCAAAATTAGGAGTGTATTGATAATGTATTCTATCCTTTCATAGTATGTTAGTATGTTTCCAATCTTAGCCATCAACTTATTAAACCCTAAGTATAGACAACTTGTAGCCCAAGATAGCCTCCATGAGCATATGCCACATCATCCATTGCCTTATCACTCCACACGAATTTAGCACTAAATTCTCTCCATGTTTTTAACCCATTTTCATCCACATTCATTCATGCCACATCACCATCCTATCCCTTTGCATTCCACACGATTTTGCTCCATCCAAAGCCACCCCATGTGCATATTGCATAGTCAACTCTCTACATCACTGCCATCCATCTCCACCATTTAATCACCCCATCTTCAAATCTCATCCATTCATTTATGACCTCATGTACAAACCCTAAACTACATAGCTAAATTCGAATTTACCATTGCCCAATGCAATTCCTTTCTTTTCTCCTAATTTCCTATCTTCTCTCCACCTTGACTTAACCTCCAAGCCAACACACTCCAAATTCGTGTAACTCTCCTTCTACAACCCTAAAATCCAATCTTAAATCTCCATCACCCATTCCCATTGACATCCAATCTAGTCCTTTGATTTTCCAACTTACACCTTGATTTAATCGAAGCCATCCATCTCTGCTTGAAGCTTATAAATACCCCATTAACCCTAAGGTTAAAATTCGAATATGACCTAGAGTTTAAAAAGACTAGAGGCTGGAAAAAGACTAAGAAGACAAAGCTCTACGTGATTTTTGCAAGTGAGAATTTTTTTTTGCAATTTTATTTTATATCTTCTATGTACTTTTCTTCCAAGCTTTGTACTTTTTAATTTAATAAAGTGAAGCATCCATTTAGAATCCTAAAACATCCAAGTTCTAGAATTCTTTTGTGATTATTTTACTCTTAAATTCAAGTTTACAACTTTTGTTTATTTAATTGAACATGAGCACATGCAATAGTTAGGATCTTGATTGTAAATGTTGAATCTTGATTACTAAGGTTAGATTAATTAAATTAAAAAGTTGTGAATCTTGTTTCTATTAGCGAGTATGAATTGCATTCTAGATCTTTACGTAAATTTCATATCTAGGCTTTCACTTTGTTTATACATTTTGGGCGATGAGTGGTCTACTCCAAACAACCAACCTTTACGTTACTGTACTTTTATTTTCAGTCATTTATTTTCTTGCAATTTAATTTTTTGTCTTTTAATCATGTTAGATTCTATGTTTGTTGTATAATTCTTGTTCTAACCTAAGTCTTGCATATTTTGTTCTTTTAAAATTCTTTAAATTCATGTCATTCTTTTATTCTTTTAATTCTTTGTAATTATACTCTCTCTCTAATTTCATTCAATTAAAGATTGGAGATGTGTTATTTTAATCTTATGACTTGTAATTTTGGTCATGATTAAGATTATCATTTAATTCACCATTTTAATTCAAGAACGATTAATTCACACATCTTATTTGTTGATTTTCCAACTTAGATACATGACTCATATAAAGGTTCTATTTCTTGGAAATAATTTTTTTTAAAGGAACATAAATTTAATTTTAGTTCATATATTTTGAGATTTTCTTTTCGGTTCGACCTCGTACTCAATCGCTATAGTATTAAATAGTTTATGCGCTTGCGAGATTTACAAATTTAAAACATCAACATCGTGCCTCACGATTAATCGTGCGATCCTGTGCCAATGTATCGTGCACTGACGATAGTATCGTTCTGGGGCCAACTTAGTTTGACAGTCTTTGTCCAAACTCGAATTTTATAATTCTCAGTCGATTGGTCGTGATCGTGATGGATCGCCCCTGTACCCGACGATTGGTCGCTCACCCGATTGATCGTCTTGGGAAAGTTGCAATTTGACATAGTTTCTCAAACCAGAACATGAGTATGACCTGCAGATGTATCGTAATCCAGATGTATCGGCCCTATCCCAGACGATGGATCGTACGCTCGATGAATCGTGAAGTGTCCTCACGATGGGTTGCAAGCATGAATGTATCGTCCTAAAGTGAACAATGTTTGACAGTGCTATTCCAACCAGAACCCATGTTATTCCAGACGATTGATCGCTATATCACGATGTATTTTCACAGCCCAATGGTGATGGATCACCAGACACGATGTGTCGGCATGAGAGTAAAACTGTTTTTATATTTTGATTCCATCTGGTTCTGTTGGCTGTCAAAGACCACTAGACTTGATTTATAATTTACCAAGATATTATCTCAGTCTAATCCAAGTTATCCTAGGTGTGTTGGGTCTACCCTAAAGTCATCTATGGCCAATTTACCTTTGTGTGATTGCTGTAAACTTGGTGATAATGAATCTTCAACTTGATCTTCCATCTTTGAGTGCTTGATTCAATCCTCATCACACATTGTGATGAGTGCAAAATTATTACATATTTTACTCCTAAATTTATATTTGTTAGTATCTCATTTTATTTAATTTTATCTAATTAGTATGTTTTGTGTGTTTTAGGTTGGATATCATCTAAACCTGAAACCGGCCTAATTAGGCAAAATTGATGTGTTTTCTCGGCTTCTATTGATTGCTCAAAATAATAAAGAAAAAAAAAACAGAGGCTCTCGCGTGAAAAGAACAGCAGCATGCATTTGTGACATCTGTTTCAAGCTGCAACCCCTGTCTCATACATCAACACATTTTCAACAAGATAGAGAGCAACCATTGTCGAGTACACAGGAAAAAAAATAATAACACAGCAATCACGCTATTTACTAGCAGCAATTTCAAGCAACAGACAGATTTGTATGTGAAAGAAGTGGAGGCGGTAAAAATGACAAACTACATTAAATGCATCATTATATACAAAATTGAGGATTAACTGGCCCAATAATTAGGGGTAAAAATGTAAAATTTCATTGCTCAACAGTAGCAGAGCTAATTTGAGAGCAGAAAATATCAGTAAGAGGGAAGGATCCCACACGGTACAGGTTTGACTGTACACATCTGATTAGATTTGATCGTGGGATTGTTGTTGAGGTGGCAACCAACCAAGTTTGAATGAAAATACAGCCAATAAGGTGCTGAGCGAAAAATCTGCAGAAATAAAAGAAGATAAAACAAAGATCATAAATTGTGAAGAAGATGTAGGAATCAGTTCTTACTATCCAAGCAAAAATAGCAGAGCAAGAAAGTTAGCAAATTGAGAGGCAGCTAGTTGTTGCAACCAGAGATGCATTAAGAAACAAGCGTGAAGGAAACTCATCATTCCAAGGGGTGTGGTCAGTTCTAGGAAAAAAAACCAGCCAGCAATACATGAGCAACAGACCACTAGCCGCCCAAACTTTTGTTGTGTCCATGAAAGCAGAGAACAGCAGGAAAAGTTGATGTTTTGCAACTAGAAAGATCACCGAGTATTGAAGGAAGATCAGCAAATAACGTTGCAACTAGTTCTTTTTTGCAGCAGATTTCATAAGCAAATAGAGGTGGGATTTGTCCTTGTAACTCAACCAGGGAAGCAAAAAACAGCACATCTTAGAGAGGGTTGTTTCAAGATAAAAAATTGCTGAAATCGTTGGGAGAGAGATGAGCAGGAAAACATGGGACAACAAATCTGTCTTAGATCTATGTGAATACAAGTTGAAGCCAGTTCTTTCCATCCTGCAATTAAAAATACACGATGTTTGAAGAAGGGACGCTGTTTGCAGGATAAAGGAGGAAGGTGATTCTACTGTATACGAAAGTTGGAAAGCAATTTCTCGTGGGAACAGTACACAGAAAGAGTCGGCAAATACAAAGGATCGACTGAAATTGAAGGAGGACTCACACACAATTTACCTCTTGCTAAAGCAACACTTCATGCTATTATGAAAGGGGTACAATTTGCTGAAATCAAAATAGAAGATAATCTAGCGGCAAGAAAGATATAGGCTGCGTTTGGATGGGGGGTAATTTTTATAGGGGTTACCTCTGAGTAGGGATCACCTTTAAAAAGGAGTTACCCTTATCTTGTTTGGTAATTGCAGTGGTAAAGTAAGAACTTACCCTAAGGATAAAAAATCTTGTTTGGTATCTATTAGCAGGGGTAACCTGATATATTAACAATTTTATGAGAGATTTTATAAAATATAATTATTAAATAATATTCATTAAGTTAATCTAATATTATCTAATTTTTATAAATTCTTTTTTATAACTATAATTTAAAATGAACACTTGCATTCTAACAGTAAAAAAATAAATAAAGAAAAAAATAGATATTATTATTTTAAATCCCAATAAATGAATAAAAAATATCAACATATCTCCTTATAAAAAATATAATTTGTTCATTGGTAACATGAAATATATAATATAATAAACTATTATAATAGTTTAGTAAATCCCAACAAATAAAAAATTAATATTAAAAATTGTCACGGGCTGAACTCTTTAAAAATAGAATATTTTGACAGATATATTTCAGAAAATTTTATTTTTATTTTTATATTATATAGATTTAATAAAATTATTAATTCTCATAAAATTGTTAATATGTCAGTTTACCCCTACTTACAATTACCCTTAATCAAGGGTAACCCCTGTAAAAATTTACCCCTTACCCAAATGCATCACGTTGAAAATGTTGCAGAAATTTTATTTTTATATTATATAGATTTAATAAAATTATTAATTCTCATAAAATTGTTAATATATCAGTTTACCTCTACTTACAATTACCTCTACTCAAGGGTAAGCCCCGTAAAAATTTATCCCTCACCCAAATGCACACGTTGAAAATATTGAAGAATTTTTTTTTATATTATATAGATTTAATAAAATTATTAATTCTCATAAAATTGTTAATATGTCAGTTTACCCCTATTTACAATTACCCTTACTCAAGGGTAACCCCTGTAAAAATTTACCCCTCACCCAAATGCATCACGTTGAAAATATTGACACATTTTTAAAATAATCTTCTAACAGAATAAATTGTTAATTACCCTGAAAGAGATTATCATGAACCTCAAACTTTTTCAGAGTTTTGAGATCCTATCGAAATTTCGACAAAATCACCTCTTAAAAATAGAATATTTTGACAAATACGTTTCAAAAAAATTTATTTCTATTTTTATATTATATGGATTAAATAAAATTATTAATTATTTTAAAATTGTTTATATGTCAGGTTACCCTTCTTACAATTACCCCTACTCAAGGGTAACCTGGGGTAACCCCTGTAAAAAATTACTCCTCATCCAAATGCATCATGTTAAAAGTCTATATAATATAAAACATAAATTGCTAATTATTTGAAATCTATTAATTTTTCAATTATATAATATATAATTGAAAAATAGAGGAAGGCACGGGATAAATAGGGGAAAGGTTTCCTTAAAAAATAAAAAATAAATAAAAACCACTATAATTATTTTAAATTTCAATAAATGAATAAAAAAATTTTACATATCTCTTCATAAAAAAATATAATTTGTTGTTTGGTGATATGAAATTTATCAAATGGAAATAATGGAGTGCTTTAAAAAAAAAAAAAAAAAGCCAAGTACTCACCAAAATAAATAAATAAATAAAATTTAAAAAAAAATGAAAATCTCATAAAAAAACAAAAGGGATGGTAAAGGGGGTATTCAAGAATGAATACCCCAAGCCCCATGGGGGTATTCAAAATGGTGACCAGAGGAGTAAAAATTTGAATTTTTACCCTTATCCCTTTGTTACCAAACGAGGGTAACAAGGGGTAACGGGGGGTTACCCCCTCTTACCTCCATCCAAACGCTACCATAGAATCGACTGAATTTAGACAATGGGACCCAAATAGCCTTGCTAATTTCACATCTCCACTCATCTATAAATTGAGGCTCATACCAAAAGGAAGATTCGAACTGGGTAATCAAGAAAAGACTGAGAGGCTAAAGAGAACGCATAGGAAAAGGAATTCAAGAAGAAGGGTCGATTTCACACTGATTTCTAGAGGTTGGATTTTCTAATTTTTCTTTTTCTCTTGTTATTTCTTATTTCCAAATTCCATTGTATTGTAAATTCAATTCATATTTTTTTTTAATGAAATCAAGATGAGTTGTAGATTTATGGTTTTCCAATTCTCGAAATTTGGTGATGAAAGTTTGATTTTATTTTTAATCTTTTTACAAATTCATGTCGGGATTTATCCGAGGTTTTTCAAATTGAATGAGTGTTGTTGGGATAATTGGAACTTAATTTTTCATTCTAAGGCACTCTACCAGAGTGTGAGATTTAATTTAGAATTAAAATTTAAGTATAAATTCTGTCTGGACCTAAGATTTGGTTTGATTAATCTATGTTTAATGAAATTCATGTGGTTTTAACTCGATTACTTATAAATGAAAAATTTGAATCAATTTTCGGTAATTTACGAGAGCTCCATGGTCTAGGTCTTGTTTTTATTAGATTTGAGATATAGGATATGATGCCATCTTAGTATTTGATCTAATTCCGTTGTAAATATATAAATAGGTAATTTTAGTTGTATTTTTATTTTATTCTTTTAAAAATTCAAATCCTTGAAATTGGTGAACTAGGTTGATAAATTAAATAATTGTATCTTAATTTTATTTCCTAAATTAGATTAAGATTATTGATATTTTTAGATTAAATCCACCATCTTAATTAAAATTAATTAAATTGTTAACTTATATGTTTAAGTCTAGAATGTTTCTAAATTAAGACTAAAATTCATAAATTACATAAATAATTCCATATTTATGATTTTTCTCTATGTTATCTAAATTTCTAAAATTAAATAATTCAATGGTATATTTTCCCAGATATATTTTCCTAAGTTCTGATGGGTTCGACCTTGCACTCGATCACTATACTATCTAATGGTTCGTGCGCTTGCGAGTTATAAATTTAAAATTTGCACAACACCTTGAGTCTTGTATTCTTGCTTCAATCTTCCGAGGCAAGGTTTCACCTAAGTCATGGAATTGACAAATAGATGACTCGGCAAAGCCAGGGCACTGACATATCGATAAGGTCCAGCATTGACTGGTTTAGCAAATATGTCCTTATAATGATTGAGCAAATCATCGTACGGAGTCGGGTCCGAACCCGAAACGCACGTGTCTCGTTCCGCTTGGAGAGAATGAATCGGGATCCCGAGAATTCTCCCGAGTCAATAGGTCTAGTCTGAGAAAAGATGTCGAGGCAAGAATCGACGTTGGAGAGTCGATTGTTTACGTTGATAAGTCGGTCCACGACCTCATCCAACCGTTGACCTTGGAACATCATTGCTTCTTTAAGCAAGAGCAATACCTCATCGAGCTTAGCACTGCGAGTAGTGTCGGCCATATGTCAAACATTGCTCTGATGCTTTGTAGTGAACCCGTTAAGTATGCATTGTCTTGAGACGAACTCAGAGACAGTTCACTCAAGTCAGCCAACGTACAGAGAGGAAAGAAAGGTGAGGAAGATGAGAGAAAGAAACTGGGTTCTTCGAGGGATCCACGCGTCCTTGCTCTTGTTTAGATAATAACTCTGCATCCTTTTTATTAAATTCGAATTCAAATAAATACAGACTATCCCCATCCACTAAGGAGGAGGTTACAGAACAGAAGCCTAAAAATAAAGACTAAATGATAGATAGTTAAATTCAAAATAGGATAAGCCAAGAAACTAGTTTTATTCGAACGCACGGTAACTTCCCACAATGCTCCAACCAAAGAGTGGTTGCCGCAATACTCCCACAAATCTCTCCAACTGGGATAGTGGTTGCCGCAACTCCCACAATTCACTCCAACTGGTTGTACGACTCGGTCGTATGAAGAGGAGCTCAGCTTGGGTATGTTACACGGATACTTTGACCACAGTTCAAGAGTCCTAGTTTCATTTGAATAACCTGTTTCAACCGCGAGTCGCTACAAGTTTTTACAAGTTTTTATCTCAGACGATTTTGGAATCCACCCAAACAGTGTATCTCATGATCGCGTTCAAACCAGATTTTCACAACCCTGGTTGCGCCTAGTAATGTATTTTGTAAGTTAAATAAAAATCTCATCAGTGGGATTGAATTTTACTTAATGTACTATTAGTGGATCAAATTTCAATACAAAATTTAAATTTTAGCCACTTGGTCATTGCAATTGAAATTATGAAGCATCATTGTTTCTTCCTAAAGAGGTATGGTGATTTTGGCTTTTAAAATAAAGTGGCTTGAATTTTTTTTTTTTTAAACTCAAATTCAGTCCACATATAAGGATAAAACTCAACTTTAACCCCATCATATTTAAAAAAAAAAAAATTATATTATTTAAAATAAAAAAAACCAATATACATCTCATATGTTACCTTATTAAGTCCTTTATTTAGTACCATCCAAAAGAAGAAATATCAAGGAGAGCTTCAGAGAAGTTATTTACTTATCGAAGTCACATACTATAAATTATGTTCATCCAAACATAGTCACAATCAATTAAATATCCATTAAAATTCTTTCACTTCTGTTTATACCTCCTATATTTCTCATTTTCATTAATATCTGAAGCCATTTATACTACATTTGTTCAGACTAAGTTTATTCAGATTTTTATTTTTAAATTTTTTAACTTTAAAAAAATACTTTGCCAATATTTATCAATCCAAATCATCAGCCAGCGTTTTTTTAACATTAAATTGGTATAAACATCTTATAACATGAGAATCTTTTCTCTCTCTCCCCAAGACTCTTCGTATGAATAGGTTTTAAAATTTGTCATTTCCACTTCATTCAAAAGTTGTCAATGGTACTAGACAATCCGGACTTAGTTAGTTATATGTATATGCTACGAATTTTTACCATTTAAAATCTTTAGTGGCATCAAAGATTTTTTTAATTTTCAGTCTAAACATGCAAAATTCTTTACTCGTATCAAAATAATTTCTAAGTGAATATTAAAAATTCAGAAAATTGTTGAATTCATTTTTCATAAAGTTATTTTTTTTTTAAATTTTACTGAGTGGAAAAATTCACAAATAATATACTTGGAACAACATTTATAATATAGGCAACCCTTTTATTGGAATAAATAATTTTCTGTAGTTTTGTTACATTATTTGAAATATTTTATTTGGATTTAGTCTTATTAGAGCTATATCTAGTATTCTTCTGCTTTAAGAAAAAATATATTCTTTTATCTCAATTGTGAAAATATGCACTATTGAGTCAAATTATATCTTTTATCTCAATTGGAAACACTAAATGAAAATGTTAAATCTCCAAAAAAAAAAATTATAGGTCAAATAGATGCATTAGTACAATACTTTTAGTGAGACACACCTTCAAAATATCTTATAAAAAAATAAATGGGCCAATATAGTTGAGTGCTATTACTAGATGTCATATTTGTGGTCAAATTGAACCCAGTTTCATGAAACAGGTCCCTGTTTGAGCCCACGCCCCACGTTTCCATTAAGTTCTAACAAAAGGTTTCTCGAATGATTTTTTTATACAACCAAGCGGGTGAAGAGCAAGTTATAATTTATAAATGATGATGACAATGATTACAGTAAAAAATGATATGATTTATTTTCATAAGCAAACAAAATATAGAAAAAAAATCATCTAAAAAATAGCTATATTTGATGAGTTGTGACAATCTATCTGTATTTAAAAAAGGAAGTACCAATCAATTAATTGATTAATTAATTGTATTCACTTATTATTTTGAATGAAAGTACGAGTTTATTTCATCAAAGAGTTGTTACAGAAAGCCCTTAAAAATAAAACAAAAAACATAAAGAGTAGCAAAGCCCAGGCCAGGCAACGAAGACAAAACCAAGTCCAAAGAAAGCAGCCCACACCCCGGGCAAAAGAGCAAAACAGAGCATTAATAAGAGAAAATCATACAATCAGTAGGTAGGAGAACCCCATAGCTGACATTTAGAGAATCCCTGGCATTGAGAAAGCTAGTGAGGAGTGCAGTAGTTTCTTGGGAATAGGATGAAGATCTCCAAAGAACAGTTTAGGTGCTGAAGAAGACTTGTAACAGCAGCAAGATAACTGCAAGTTTCCCAGTTTATAGGCCCCTATTTTCAGATAAGTGAGGTGGTCCGAGTTGCTGATCCAAAAATGATGCGCATCTGAACCTGAATTGTGAGAAGGCTTTGCAAACAAACTTGAACAACCAGAAGTGCAGATTGCCTTACATCAGACTTGGGTCACAGATAATTTGATTTGAGATCATTGGTGGGGTTGATTGACTGATGAGTCATTTGGTGGATTGTGTAACAAATTAGGCCTCATAGGTCATGGTCAAATTGGAAAGGACCATGGTTAAGTGATGGATTGTGTCACTACCACCAAAGGGGCTAGCACTGGCAGCAGCAGCTCTTTTTCCTCTTCCTTGCCACTGGCATCGACCATTCTCTCCACGAGCCATTTGTTGCTCCATCTTTTCCATCCTCTGCTTGATTTGCTCCATCTCTTGCAGCAAGTTTTTTTATCCTTTCCATGAGCTTCAACATCTGAGGCCTCTGCTGGGGCACTGTGTTCACCTGCACATTCCAGATGCCATCCCATTAGACAAACATTTTAACCTGCATAATCTGTCAGCCACACATTTAATTTTTAAAAGGATTTGTGAACATTACATCCTGATGCTTTAGAAATCATGATAGAAATTTCCATATTTGTTATCACTAAAACATTTCCTTGAAGATGATTTTCAGAAGATGAGAGGGCTCATTATAGTATACAGAGCCAATTCATTTCAAATTTGTCTCCATTGCTGGACAACAAAAATTGAAATTACACATATTTTATATATCCTGAAACTACATTAACACAGAGATGTTGTAACATGTTATAATTACCCAAACTAAACCATAGACTTTTTTAGAAGTTCACCATATTCTCTAAAACAAGCATCAAGGAAAAAAGAAATTGGCATTAGGAGTAATACCTTTTGAGTGAGGCCATTTTTTAAAGCATAGCTTGGAGCAATAACCCTGCATATGCCAAGAAACTCAATCAACACTAACACACCATCAAATACAATAGGATCAGAGCAGATAAGGCCACCAACATGTTATAAATATTAGACAGTATTCCATCACTATGTATCACAATATACTATCACTATTTACCACCATTTTCTAACATCATTTACCACAGCTCAGTGACTTGTGCCATTATCAATTACCCAGTGCCTCATATAGTGACTCACATTTCCCCTTAAATGACTCCAAATATATTCACTAACTTGAAGCACAGAGTCAAACTCACCAGTCAGCATTGACGTTTGTGCATGTGATTTACTTGTAAAATCATAAATGGTCTTTTAAAACAATTGATATGCATCATAGTAATTTATACTGATCAATCACTAAGGAAATGATCGCGATGGATCGCCCCTGTACCCGACGATTGGTCATTCCCACAATACAATAGGATCAGAGCAGATGAGGCCACCAACATGTTATAAATATTAGACAGTATTCCATCACTATGTATCACAATATACTATCACTATTTACCACCATTTTCTAACACCATTTACCACAACTCAGTGACTTGTGCTATTATCAATTACCCAGTCCCTCATATAGTGAGTCACATTTCTCCATACATGACTCCAAATATATTCACCAAGGAAATGAGATTACCTTGGCTTGTTCCAGTTAACCACCCTGTTGCGACTAAGGGAGCCATTATGGATAGGAGCAACTGAAGCCTTCCTGGCATCTTCTGTCGCTGATGGAAACTGGTTCCCTTGAAAATTTGACCTTCTCTTAGCAAGCACACCCTACATACAGAATATGAATATAAACAAGAAGAATTAGCAAAAGTGAAAAGAACAAATCAATATGGGTTATTCCTTGACTGAAGTAATGAGGCAAAAAACTAAAATAATCATTCAACAAATTTACCTGTCTAAGAGTTGACGCTCAATCCATATATTTCTGCACCTTGGATGAGTTCCCTTGAGAGGTATTACCAAGTGGGAATCTCTGGCTTTTATTCTACAAGTCCAAAACATATAAATCAAAAATAGTTAAAAGGAACTATTCTTCAACAAAATAAAGACAAGCCAAAAGATTACGTTACACTCTTCAAGAAGATACATTGCTTACCGAAGCCCTTGGTTTTCTAGCTTTTAAAGAAGATTTCCTGGACATCTTGATAATATCATCTGAAATGTCAAAGGGCACCCATTTAAAACAAAACTCTAAGAAGAACTACAAAATAATACATAAAATTGAGAATTCGAATTCGAAATAACAAATAATAATAATACAGGTTTTTAAGATAAAACCCAGAGCAATATCATACCTAGGGCCATATTCATTTCCTTCTCAGCGAGGGCAATTGCTTCGCTTGTCATTGCAGGCATCGTTTCCATCTGCAGCAAGAAAATCAATAACAACAGAGTAAGAAGCATAATATAAGAGCTAAACCAAAGAAAAATAATAATTAGGCAGCTAAATTCACCAACGCAAAGAATTGTAGGCATTCAATTGGAATCTTCTTGAATAGAGCTATTAGGGCATTGTTGAAAAGTCTTAAATTCTCAAAAGACGAGGATCAAAAGAAAAACTCACCGATTTTGGTTTGATTGAAAGTAGAAAAATCTAGGGTTTCAGCGATCAGCAAAGGAAAATAATTTAGGGTTTCAGCGAGCGACCTAGATAGGACGAACAAGGTTTCCGTGTTCCCAAATGCAAACTGGTTTTTCTATCTCTATCTCCTTGTCTCGTGATATAAAGTGAGAGAATAAATAACAGAAAACAGCCGTCCATGGTTCATTACGGACTTCGTTTTCATGACGCGTGTCGTGTTGTCAATGGGCCGTAGGCTCACATTAAAAGTTGATTTCAACATTAAGAACTACGGTTGGGATGATGGGTAAATTTTAAAGTATTACCTTCGTCACTCTTGAGTAGGGGTCGGGGTAGAGGTCATTCTTGAACAGAGATTACTCATATCTTATTTGTTAATTACAGTGGTAAAGTAAGAACTAATCTTAAAGGTAAATTTTTTTTTTTGGTAACTATAAGTAGGGGTAACCTGACATATTAATAATTTTATTAGAATTAATAATTTTTATTAAATTTAATATAATAAAAAAATAAAAATAAAATTTTATAAAACAAATTATTAAATAATATTTATCAATTAAAAATATTTTAAATATTTTTTCTCCATAGGTGCAAAGAGGGGGTAAAAAGGGGGTAATATATTAACAATTTTATTAAATTCATGTAATATAAAAAATAATAAAACATGATTTTTAAATAATATTCATCAATTAAAAAATATTTTAAAATATTTTTGCTCCATAGGTGCAAAGAGGGGGTAAAGAGGGATAATATATTACAATTTTATTAGAATAGATAATTTTATTAAATTCATATAATATAAAAATAATAAATCATAATTATTAAATAATATTCATCAATTACAAAATATTTTAAAATATTTTTGCTCCATAGGTGCAAAGAGAGGTAAAGAAGGTTTAGAGGGGTAAAGAGGGGTAAAGGGGAGATAAAGAGGGGTAAAGGAGGCATAAAGAGGGGTAAAGAAGGGTAAAGAGGATTTAGAGGGGTAAAGAAGGGTAATAGGTTCAAAGAGGAGTAAAGGTGGGTAAAGAGGGTTTAGAGGGGTAAAGAAAGGTAATAGGTGCAAAGAGGGGTAAAGAGGATTTAGAGGGGTAAGAAGGGTAAAGAGGGGTAATAGGTGCAAAGAGGGGTAAACAAAGGTAAAGAAGGGTAAAGAGGGTTTAGAGGGGTAAATGGGGTAAAGAGGGGGGATGGTTTAGAGGGATAAAAAAGGGTAATAGATGCAAAGAGGGGGCAAAGGGGGATAAAGAAGGGTAATAGGTGCAAAGAGGGGTGAATGGAGTAAAGAGGGGTAATGAGGATCTAGAGAGGTAAAGAAGGGTAATAAGTGCAAAGAGGGGTAAAGGGGAGTAAAGAGGGGTAAAGAGGGTTTATTAGAATTAATAATTTTTACTAAATTTATATAATAAAAAAACATAATTATTAAATAATATTCATTAATTAAAAATATTTTAAAATATTTTTGCTCTATAGGTGCAAAAGGGGGGGGAAAGTGGGGTAATATATTACATTTTATTAGAATAGATAATTTTATTAAATTTATATAATATAAAAAATAATAAAACATAATTATTAAATAATATTCATCACTTACAAAATATTTTTGCTCTATAGGTGCAAAGAGAGGTAAAGAGGGTTTAGACGGGTAAAGAGGGGTAAAGAAGGGTAAAGAGGATTTAGAGGGGTAAAGAAGGGTAATAGGTGAAAAGGGGGGTAAAGGTGGGTAAAGAGGGGTAAAGAAGAGTAACGGGGGTAATAGGTGCAAAGAGGGGTAAAGAGGGTAAAGAGGGGTAAATGTGGTAAAGAAGGAGATGGTTTAGAGGGGTAAAGAAGGGTAATAGGTGCAAAGAGGGGGAAGGGGGGGGGGGTAAAGAGGGGTAACGGAGGGTAATAGGTGCAAAGAAGAGTAAATGGGGTAAAGAAGATTTAGAGAGGTAAATAAGGGTAAAGGGGGGTAAAGAGGGGTAAAGAGGGTTTATTTTAAAATATATTGCTCCAGTGCAAAGAGGGGGTAAAGAGGGTAATAAATTAACAATTTTTATTAAATTAATATAATATAAAAAGTAAAAAATAAATTTTTATGAAACATAATTAATAAATAATATTCATCAATTAAAAAATATTATAAAAGTTTTTTGCTCCATAGGTAGAAAGAGGGATAAAGGAGGGTAAAGAGGGGTAAAGAGGGACAAGGGTTTCATGAAAGCCCCCATGTTCCAAGAGGTTTTCAAAAAAGAGGGGGAGGAGTAAAGTTTTGAATTTTTACCCTCACCCCCTCTCTTACCAAACAAGGGTAAGGGGGGGTAACCCCCCTTATCCCCCATCCAATCGGAGCCTAGGTATTACGAAAGGCTAAGAATTAGGGCTTCAACTTGGGCATATGGGTCGGGTTGAGATGACAAAAACGTGCATGAAATTCTAGTCGGGTCGGGTTGAGGATTTTACAAGTTAACCCGACCCGACCCGATCGGACTCAGCTAAAATTAGGCTTAAATAGGGTCAGAATACAGTTGATTCA